>JAWZYU010000025.1:9777500-10977500 GCA_038380435.1 Ryuthela nishihirai
CAAAATCAAGCTGAAAGCCATAAACCAGTCTAGTGGGTATGAATGGTCAGCACCAGGACCCTGTGAAGTTGACCACTCCTCAGCAGGGCAGAAAAAAGAAAAGTGGCCATAAATGACCAGATCAGTAGGCCACACTGATCTGGCAGATGTTTCCTCCCATTCTCTTCCAAAAGTGAACATTTCTTTTGAAAGATATTAATGCCTGCACCACGAGAATGCGGTGTCTGCATTAGGTGCTAGATCTCGCTAGTTCTGTGCATCATCACTGGGATTGGTACACAGCTTGTAACACTCCAAAAGATTGTTCAACTTTTTTTACTTTGGACCTTTTGACTGATCCAAATTAAATTACACCTCTGGATAACATATTGGGCACCAGGCAGTATTAACTTGCCAAATAAAGTTAAATGAGGTTTCATTAAGTATTTGGCATTACTTATTGAGTAAGAAATCAAAAGATTGTCAAATTTTTAAAATTATATCTTAATCAAAATCGATTATTGTTGCTCAAGAGAAAAAATAGCAAAGCCAAAATATTCATATAACAAAGTTTATTTCCAAAAAATTCATGACTCACCATAAAAACTGATTAATGCAAAATTGTCGGAGCAAATAAAATCTCATTTGAACATCTCCAAAACTGACAAATTTCTCAGCTAACATCGTTCTCATTACTATCTCATACTGACTATCTCCACTATCACTACTCTCTTCCCTACTATCATCCTACTAATTCTGTGACCTAACGTCACTTAGTATTACATATGGCCTACAACTGAGGTGTGTTGCACACCAGAAAACATTTGCATAATCTGACGGAAAAACATTTGCATAATCTGACGCTTGCGCTAGCTATGACGCAAGAGGGGATGTGTCCTAAACATGCACATTAGCAGCTGTCAATCAAAAGTTGGAGTTGCACATGTGCAGCTTCTTTAGCTGTTTGAAATGAGGAAAAATGATGGCCAACTAAAAATAATCCCCAAAATGATAAATATAATATAAAATAAAGTAAAAGTGAATGAATGGACCATCACAAGCTCTCCTTCCAGTTTATGGCTAGCTACCATTTACAGACCAAAACATTTATTTACTCTTTTATAAGGGGCGGGGGTGGCTCAGTCGGTAGCGCGCCAGGCTCGTAATCTGTAGTTCCCAGGTTCGAGTCCCAGCTGGGTCAGCTTTGAGATTTATCTCCGCAAAATTCCCCGCCCTGCCCACGGTCAGTAGGGGACACCGATGGACTTGATAAAGGCTCCCGTCCATCGGATGGGATGTTAAGCCGTGGTCCCGTGTGCGGGAGAGCCATTCCCTGTGCACGTTAAAGAACACGCTGGATGGCCTTGATGGGAGGCTACCATCTGTCTCCCAACAGCTGTTCCAGTGAGTCCCCTCCCCCAACCTTCTCTGAGCCTTCGGGGTCCATGTGACCTGGCCATTTAGCCCATGGTGTGCAAAAAAGTGCCACTCAGAGGTAAAACAACCCAACTCTTTTATAAATTATTCTTGCAGTAAAATTATTTTTTAATATATTATTACCTATATATTTCATTAATTTAAAAACATTCGAATATTCATCTTGGGTTTGATGAACTATATCAGATTTTAGTAATAATGCCAAAAGTAAACTTGGCTTTGTAGTGCTATGAAAAAAGGTTTTACTTAAAGTATAATAAAAATTGATAAAACTAAAAAGAGCTAATGTAATTAAAAAAAAAAAAACTCGTATACAGTATAAATGAAGCTTGACTGAAGTATTGACCTCTGGATCACGTTTACATTACCACTAGGTAAAATTTTATTACAAAATTGTGTGCTTATTAGTATTTGCTCAAATAATAGTTAAACTTTATATACAAATTTTTTAGTCCAAAAAAATGAGCCCAATCTTTTGTCAGCATTCAGCGAGAAAAATAGGACACTGATGGTCTTGGAAAGACCATCTTTCAGCAGATGGGATGTTAAGCTGTGGCCCTATGTGTGGGAGAACCTTCTGAGCACATTAAAGAACACTGGCTGGCCTTGACGGGAGGCAGCCATCTGTCTCCTAACAGCCTGTGGGTCCCCCCTCCCCAACCTTTTCTGAGCCCTCATCATCTTTGTGACCTGACCATTTAGCCCATTGTGTTCAAAAAAGTGTTCCTTGGGTGTAAAACAATCCAACAATCCAAATTTGCAGGAGCCAGCAAATACTGTCAACAGATCTGTTTTTGTTAATCACTTTGATAGCCACCCTATGGTTCCCAACATCTCAGACTGTGAAACTGTCCTCAGAGGGATCCTTCACCTTAGGAAACAGATCAGAGTTACAAAGACTCATGTCTGTGGAGTATGGCTGATATTCCAAAGTTTCCCATCACCACCTTCCTGAAAGCTCCTTCATAGGTTGGACCACATGACAATGGGCATTGTCATGAATGAGAAGTGGTTGATCCCCAATGAAGAAGTGTTGATATCTTCTTTGTATGACTGGATGCAGATGATGCACAAGAAACTGTTGGTAGTACTCCACATTCGCTGTATGGCCTTTAGATACTGCATGGTGGAGAACACAATCATTGTTGTAAGCAACAATTTCACATTGCTAGATTCTTGCTGCAATTTTTTCAGGCATGGAGACCCCTGGATGGTGTTATTCATTGGACTGGCATTTTAACTCCATATACCCATGGTTATATTCCAATGATGTCAATGACACAATGGAGAAATGCATCATCCTTGTTGTGGTACTGTTCCAGATGGAGGTTTGCAACAGTGTACATGTATTGCTTTTGCACCTCCATGAAGTGGTATGTGATCCACCATGCAGCTTTTTTTTTGTTCTTCAGAATGTGCTGAATGGCAAAATTACTGAGTTCAAATTCATTTTTCAATTGACATGTCATCCACCATCTGTCAGCATCCAACAGTGACACTACCAGCTGAACCCTTTATGGGATTGCAGGACATCCTACATGGTGAGCATTAACATTGTCCTGACCCTGGCAAAAGGGCTGCATCTAGCATGCAACTGTGTGATAGGTACTGCATCTCCACATAGGGGCAGGGGTGGCTCAGTCGGTAGCATGCCAGGCTCGTAATCTGTAGTTCCCAGGTTCGAGTCCCAGCTGGGTCAGCGTTGAGATTTATCTCTGCAAAATTCCCTGCCCTGCCCACGGTCAGTAGGGGACACCGATGGGCTTGGAAAGGCCGCCGTCCATCGGATGGGACGTTAAGCCATGACCCCATGTGTGGCAGAGCCATACCCTGTGTACATTAAAGAACACACTGGATGACCTTGACGGGAGGCTACCATCTGTCTCCCAACAGCTATTCCAGTGGGTCCCCTCCCCCAACCTTCTCTGAGCCTTCGGGGTCCATGTGACTTGGCCATTTAGCCCATGGTGTGCAAAAAAGTGCCACTCAGAGGTAAAACAACTCAACAACTGCATCTCCACACACTTCCCTCAGTACATGCCAATAATCCCTTGTATTATGGCCACTTGCCACCTTGTTTTTTTTATCTAACCATGTGATTATCTAACCGTGTGTTGTGAACATGTCACAGGGCATTCTGATAGGAGTCTCTTATTGCCCTAACTTCATTATGTCCACTCTTCTACCGTGATATCCAGTGGATGATTGCTTATCTCAGGAACAGGTTCTCTACAGCATGGGATGTGCAAACAATTGCTTTGGGAACACTACACATTTTGTGGCACTTTTCGAACAAACATCATAATTAGCAGTGGTGGTCTGTGGCCAAAGTTTTTGCTGGGACACTCTGACTAGTATAGGCATAGCCCAGATGTAAGAAAATTTTTTTGCAGAGATGTTTGATATTGAATTGAACTATATTGGACTGGAACAATGTTATGTAATGCATGTATTCTTTTTTTCTTACTCTTCTCAAAACCCAGTACTTAGAGAAATTTTTTTTAGAAAAAACTGAAAAGCATATCTTTCCAGATACAGGCTTTGAAGTTCGTATCCAGTTTAATTCAGTATTTTGCCGCTCCCTTATAATAATTGCCTATATATATATATGTATTTTTCTCTCTATTCTAGAGATATTTTAAAGAGCTGTGTAAAGTATGTGTGATACAGAGTTTATCATTTTTTGACTCCATTCCAATTAGACATTTATTATTTTAATTGAATTTTTTTAAATTATCACTTGACATATCCTTTTTTGGTTATAATTTATATTAATTTATGTATCAGTTTTATTATATTCATTTATTACACAATATAGATGTACAAACGTATAAAATGCAATTATAAAAAATGAGAGGTGGCTGGTATTGAACCAGAGACCTGTATTGAAAGTCAAAACATATTACACTGAGCTAAGCACTTTTGATAAAATATCTTATTAAAATCAATTACTAGTATTCCATTGTAAACAGTATTAACACTAAACCTACCATGACTGGTCAAATTGACCTTTTTCAAACTTTTGCATACAATTTCCCACATACAACGTTATCACATTGCTATTTAACTTTAAGACTTATAATATACATACAATGTTTTTTTCACTATTTACATCTCCTCTTATTATCTTTTTTCAGAGAAATATATGTAGCCTGTCTGACTTTCAACCGGTTGAAAGATTTGTTATTTAGCCTGGAAACTCAATTCTAAAATTATACAGTCATTATAAATGAAAGGCTGCCAAAGTGTGGCATGACTTCAACTAAAAGCGGAATGAGCCTTTGACACATGATCTGAAGGAGCCATGATCAAATAATTGCTACGCACGTGCGTACGTTGATAACAATAATACATGGCAAAAGTGTGCGCAGACCACAAAGTTGGGTGACGCAGTACAATCATAACTCCAGGAGAGAGCATCACAGTATAAAAGTTATAAAGCACTTACTGCATTTAGAAATAAGAATCTAAGGGACCTGGGTTCGAACCCCGGGTAAGGCATGGCTGTTTGTGTTGTTTTTCTGCTGAGGGCCTGCCATCCTCACAGACCTTCTACTATGGCATATAAACTGACAGGCTCTTGTCAGACCTCTGTGGCAAGCAGCTGCTTGAGGGGGTATTTTTTTTTTATTTTGAAGATTTCAAGTTATAAGTGCTATTTTGAAGTAAGAAAAAGTGAACCAACAATACTTAGACATAAGTTTTATATTTCATCTTTACTGCATTATTCTCTTGTGAATATTTATCCCAAAAATGTCAAGACATCCAAAAAAATATGACGTTATTAGAAAAAATAAATAACATAGATGAAGAGTGTTTGGAATTCGATGAACAGGAATTTTCTGAAACTGAAGATAACATGGAAAAAGATGACCTATTTTACACAACCGACAAATATGAGTCCTGAGACATGGATAATGAAGAGGAGAATATTTTGAATAAACGTAGAGGGCAAAAGAGATTTTTATTGAGTTCCGAAAGTGAGAGTGATATAGAGGACTGATGCATCAAAACTGGTGCTGATGGGACAGTTTGGGAAGAAATAGAAGAAGGTTCCAAACCTGAATGAGCAGCAGTTCATAATATTTTTAGGGAAGTATCGGGTCCGACAGGATATGCCAAACGACATATTATGAAAGGGAAAGTAAAGACTGCATTTTCTTTGATCATTGACCACCATATGATGGAATGTGCACAGAAGCAGAAGCATTTAGAGGGTTGGGGATTAAATGGGAACTAAATGCAGCAAAATTAGATGCATTTGTTGCTCTGCTGTATACTTGCAATGCATATGCAGAAAAAAGTTTAGACATCTCATACTTATGGAATAAGAAATGGGATCCTGCATTATTTCAAAAACCACGAGCAGGAATGCATTTAGTGAAATTATTAGGTTTATACGAATTTATAAGAAAAATGAATGAAGCTAGTTACAAACCAATAAATTTGCTTTGATATCTGAAATATGTGACCGATTCATTGAGAATAACCAAAATTTTTGCAAACCAAGTGCATATCTGACTGTTGATGAGCAGTTGTTTCCATCCAAGGCTAGGTGTAGATTTACACAATATGTGCCGAACAAACCAGATAAGTTTGGAATCAAATTCTGGTTAGCATCTCACGTCAATAGCAAGTATGTAATAAACGGATTTCCATATTTGGGAAAGGATGAGAAAAGAGAATCTTCAGTTCCACTTGGGGAGTTCATTGTCCTCAAGCTAAAAGAACCATTCACAGGGTGTGGAAGGAACGTAACCACAGATAATTTTTTTTATGAGCATATCATTAGCCACAAAACTGCTAGCAAAAAGAACCACAACTGTTGGAACCATCTGTGGAAACGAGCGAGAATTGCCAAAACTTGCCAAACAAGTGAAAGATAATATGGCACGCTTTACAACAAAACTATATAAATCAGGTTATATTACTCTAACAATTTATAAAAGTAAACTAAATAAAAAAGTGGTTCTATTAAGTTCAATGTATAAATCAATAGAAATCAATCAATGTTCAACTCAATAGAAACTGAAAAAAGTGATAAGTGTATACTGGAAACGATTAGATTTTATAATAGCACAAAATTCGGTGTAGATGTGATGGATCAAATGGCAAGAAAATGCAGCATGAAATCGAAATCTTGGAGATGGTCCCTCCAAGTATTTTTCAATATTCTTGACCTAGTTGGAATAAATGCATGGGTTTTATATAAAGAAACAATGGGGGGAAGATTTTCAAGGCAGGAATTTTTATTCCAGTTAGCTGAAGAACTTTCTGCTGAAAAAGAAAAAAGGAAATATACTGAAAACATCAACAAATATAAGTTCAGTTTCACATGTATGAAAATCTTGCCAAGTAAGATATTGCAAAGACAACAAAACTACAAAAATCTGTTTGAAATGCAAAAAAATATGTGTGTGGCAAATGTACATTTGAGAACTCAATAATTTGTAAAAAATACATTGAAGATGAATACAATATGCATTATTTATTTATAAATGCAAGAAACTATAGAACTACCATTCATTTTTAATTTTCTTTTCAGGTTTATAATTGAAATGGAAAAAAAACAATTTTTTTTTTTTCATTTTGTGAAATTTGTTTCATTTATTATTTAATTCAGTACCAAATTGATTATTATCTGTGTTCAATTGTAAGAAATATAACTTTTTAAGGACCAGTCATGGTAGGAATAGGTGTACATGAAGTGTGTCAGTAGGTTTAGTGTTAAATAAATTGTTACATTTTCCTATGTAAATGAGCCTGGCAAAATATAAAGCTAAGTAACAAAGTTTCCAACTATTCATTGTATTGGTTTCAGAGAGTCCCTGGAAGACATGGGACTCTCTAAATTGGTGGCCTATTTCTTCTAGTTCATTGCTATTGTATTTCGGAGCATGTATGTAATTGCCATAATAGATAAGATTCCAGTGGTGCCTGTAATGGATAAATTCATATTGTATAAAGTAGATGTAGCAATGATTCACAAAGTGAATGCTGTGATTGTCTTCATAACATGGCAAATAATGATTATAAAATGAATATAAAAGTGTTGTTTAAGATATGACAAAATAATAAATACTAAATTTGAAATTCGTGTATTTCTTGCAATTATTTTTCATGGGGTTGTGCCCCAGGTAGCCTAATGAGTGGGCTATCACTGCCAATTAGTCCCTTTGAATGTAATTTATTAAGTAAAATATTGACTTGGTAAAACGTGAAAAAATTTCAGAGATAATATTTTAATAACACATTTTCTTTCCAGATACAGGCTTTGAAGTTCCAAATAAATTTATTGTTGGATATGCATTGGATTATAATGAGTTTTTTAGAGATTTGAATGTAAGTAATATAAGTTTCCCCCTCCCCTCTCAAAATGTTTTAAATTTATTTATTTTTCACCAGGGTCAGACCTAGTGTATATATGGGTTCATGCCCTTGATAGTTTTAACAAACAGAACTAAGGTATAGGAAAAAGTGAGTAGGTATTTATTTATTTTTTTATTATATATACAGGGTGATTCAGAATTCATCATCAATATTTAGTGGGGAGGAAGGGAATAAGAAAAGAAAGAGATTTCACATAGGAAAGTATGGGGGCAGACGAACGCATGGTGGTGTAGAGGGCGCTGTGTGTACACACCTCTCATACAGAAGCACAGCTATTTGACGCGTGCAGTCAGTTGTCATTCGACAAGGTGAATTTGCAGAAGTAACATGAACCGGTATACGTGGAATGAATGTGCAGATATGCATGTAACTTACGGTGCGGCAGGAGAAAGATGTCTTCGAGCCAGGCAATTGTATGCAGCGTGCTTCCCAAACCGGCGTGTGCCAGAGCATCAAATGTTTTCACGTATTCATTGCCAACTGCGTGAAACAGGATCGTTTGCTGCTAGTAATGTTAATCGAGGGAGGCGCCGATCGGCACGGACAGTAGCAGTAGAGGAAGCTGTCCTACAGGAAATCGAGGAACAACCTGCTGCTAGCACACGAGGTATGGCTAGGCAATTTGGAATTTCGCAAGCAACAGCGTGGCGGATATTACACGATGAAGGGTTACATCCGTTTCATCTGCAAAGAGTGCAATTATTGGCAGCAGACGACCATCCCAAGCGTGTTATTTTTTGTCAGTGGTTCATGCAGAGAACAGCCGTTGATCCCAATTTCCCAACGTATGTTCTTTTCACCGAGGCGTTGTTCACTCGAGAGGGTGTCTTCAACACACACAATTGGCATGTGTGGGCTCATCAGAACCCACACGGTACAAGACCTGGAGCTGCGCAACAACGTTTTGCTGTCAATGTGTGGACTGGGATTGTCGGTGACTGTTTGTTGGGCCCGTATTTACTACCATCCCGTTTGGACGGTGCCAAGTACCTAACATTTCTTCAGACTGTGTTACCGGATCTTCTGAACAAAGTTCCTGATGGTAGTCTCCGGCGAATGTGGTTCCAGCATGACGGCGCTCCTGCACATTTCGCAAATGCTGTGTGTGCTTACCTACGCAGACAGTTTGGTGGTCAATGGATTGGCCGCGGTGGACTGGTTTCTTGGCCACCACGTTCACCGGATTTATCTCCAATCGATTTCTTTGTATGGGGTGCTATGAAAAACATGGTGTACGAGACCCCTGTTGATAGTGCTATGGATCTTGTAGCACGCATATCAGTTGCTGCCTCAAACATCCGGGAAATGCCAGGCATCTTCCACAGGGTCCGGCTGTCCATGCAACGCCGTTGTGAGTCATGCATTCTAGCACATGGTCGGCAGTTCGAGCACCTCTTGTAAGTCTGTACAACCAATGCAAAGAAATGTTACATGTAAGATAATAAATGTTTTTTCCTTACCACTTCCTTCTTATGTGTTCTTTCCATCATTGAACTGGGGTCATTTTGCCCTACTACATGGCATATGCGCCCATGCTTTCCTATGTGAAATCTCCTTCGTTTCTTATTACCTACCTCCCCACCAAATATTGATGATGAATTCTGAATCACCCTGTATATACTCACTTTTTATACCGTAATTCTTATTATATATATTTATATAATTAATTTTATGTATATTCTTATATCCTTTACTTTATATATTTATATACACAGGTATATATTCATAAGATAAAGAAAGGGTAAAATTGATGAAACTTTTTAGTATATTTCATAATGTGTTGGATTATATATTGTTTAACCCTGAAAATTAAAAAAATGAAACAAATTTTTAAAAATGATTGAACATGTCGGATATGCAAATGCTAGTGTCTTAGTAGAAATGTTGTTGGTTTGATACAAGTTAGTAATGGAGAGAAGGCTACCTCTTCCATTTTTGCCTTTTTAGTTTCATCCAAATATTGACGAAGCAATGCCTCTGATACATTAGAATATTTTATGGAACCATGGGGTTCTGTGAACAAAAAATCATCAAATTTGGTGAACAAATATAAAAGTGTAGACATAAGGATGTTAATCTTGAAAATACATTTAAAAAAAAAAATACATTTTTCAATCCTAAATCTAGGAGTAAAAAAAAATTCATTTAGTTAAATATAAAAAAATTAGTAATTTAGCAAAAGGCAGATATATTGAACATTTAGCTTTAAATAGCATATAATTTGTGAGATTTATGAAAAAAGTGTGTTTAATTTCTGGACTCTGGAGATGTTTCCAAGATTAATGCTTTAGAAGAATGAAATTCCCTGAGCACTAAACAGTTCAACACAATTTTTTCATGTGCCTAACTGCAAGGTGTAATAGAATGTCAGTGCACCGACTAGCATTGGAGCTGTCAGCTGCCACATGTAGGACAGTATCCATAGTAACCGTGTCCCAAATTCATGAAAGAGTGTTATATGCTAGAAAACTTGTAGTGTGTATACCACCAACCTCAGCTCATCAGAGGGAATGACTGGCAGACAGCACCTTAATTGTACCATGATTGGTGGGGACAGATTCTCTTTTTAGATGAATCTTGATATAGCAAAGAAGTGATTCTCAGTGCCAATGCATCTGGAGAGAGCATGGGACACATTATCACCCTCTGAATATCGTGGAAAGGGACCATTTTGGTGGGAGTGGTTCATTGGTGTAGGGAGGTATCACTATCATTGGCTGCACTGACCTGCATGTCTTCTCAGGAGAGACTTAATTGCCCTAAGATACAGAGACAAGATACTAAAGCTTTATGCAAAACTTTTTAGAGATGCCATCAGGTCAGAATTCATTTTTATGGATAATGCTCATCCCCAAAGAGCTCAAATAGTGGAGGAATGCCTTGAGATTGAAGATATCCAGAGAATGGATTGGCCAGCAAGGTCTCTCAACTTAAATCCCATTGAACATGCATGGGATGCTTTGGGAAGGCGAGTTGGACCCTTCATGAGCTGAGAAATGCTCTTATAGAGGAGTGATATTTGCTGCCCTCTGCATTGTTTAATAACTTATTAGAAGCATCAGAGCTCATTGTGCAAGCTGTATTGCTGTTAGGGTAGTCACATTCCTTACTAAATAACTTCAATATCTGCAGTGATATATACACTGAAGTGCCATTGAATTAGGGATAGGAGATGGTATCCAAATTCAGTACTGCAAGTCCTGCATTTGCACACGTGTAGCTTTAACTCTGGTCATATATAGCTGTCAGCTTTGGATTCCTCAAACATTCATCGTGAGAAGCGTAATGGGAAAGGTGCAGGATTTAGATGCATTTGACAGAGGGCAGATTGTAGGTGCCTGACGGATGGGACACTCGATCTCCGAAATTGTCAATGAACTTAGATTTTCTTGTATGACAGTTTCAAGAGTGTTCCAGGAATATGAAAATTCTGGCAAAAAAAAAAGCACCCAGACAAACTGCAAAGGACATCCAGCCTTGAATTATCGTGGGCTTCATTGTCTGACCTGCATCGTATGAACCGATAGGGGCCAGACATTGTCTGAAATTACCTCCCATCTGAATGCAGGTTCCAGCCGGGAAGTTAGTGCACAGGCCGTGCAACACTCACTTCGTCTCTGCTTTGGAAGCCACCGACCTATGACAGTCCCACTTCTAATGGCATGACACCGGGCTCACCGCCTTGCCTGCTAAAGAACATCGAAATTGGACCATTGAAAATTGGCAATGGATAGCCTGGAGTAATAAATCCTGATTTAAACTTCATCACACTGATGAGAGACTGAGGGTATGGTGTCATGAAGTCATGGATCCTGCATGTCAGATCAGAACAGTAGAAGCTGGTGGTGGCTCAGTGATGGCCTGGGGTGTCTTCAGTTGGTAATGTGTACTGATGACTCTCAATGCATCCCGGTACATAGAACTCATGGCTGACCATTTACACCTATTTATTGCTGACCATTTACACCCATTTATGGTCATCATGCATCCCAATGGATATGGCATCTACCAGCGAGACAACTGTTCATCTCACAGGTCCAGGTTGGCTACTGCATGGTTGCAGGAGCATTCTGCTGACTTTGAAATAATGAATTGGCCACCTGAAAGCCCAGATTTAAATCCCATTGAAAAACTTTGGAATACTGTTGAGCAGAGTGTTCAGGCCCATGTCCCATTAGCGATGACCTTGAGAGAATTGTGTACAACTCTGGAGGATGCATGGGTCGCCATACCTGTGGAACATTTACTCAAGCTTGTGGAGTCTTTACCTCATCATGTGGGGCCATTATCAGGGCCAGAGGGGGGGGGGGTTACTAGGTTGCTATCCCTAATTCATTATCACTTCAATATAGTATTTCATAATTAGAACAATTTTCAGATAGATTATTTTATTGGAAATTTTATTTTATAATTGGACAATTATTCTGACATGTTCTTATTTGAAATGTATTTATGTATATATGTGATTAAATTCTGAAAATGATTCCTTGAGTTTTTTTTTTTTGCAATTTTGTTTAACTTTCTTATAAACAGAGTTAATTACAATAGCTTCAAAGGCCAACAGGTGGTAGACTTGCTTCACCTCCCCCCAAACACCCCACACAGAATTTATAGAAGTCCTTAAATATGCAATTGCATTATTTTACCTTTTTGAATTTGATCCTTGGAATAATTTCTTTTGACATTTATTTTCAGAGGTTTATTCTCTATCCAAAAGTTTCTTATTTTTAGATTACTGAAAGTGTGTTAGACTTTTATAATCTGAGGAAGGAAGGAAACGTAGTTGAGCTTGAAAAGACTATATCCATCAATAAATACAACCTGTGCATGTGAAGAAACTTGATGGGTTTCCCATCTACATTTGAACAGCAGTGGGTCTTCTTCCCCAATCCTGTTGTTAGGCTTTTTGTGTAACCTTACTACAGTAAAGCAAAAAGTGCACCATGAGTAAAGCAATTGACTAATTATTCCTCTATATTTTTATATTAGCATGTAGGCAGAAAAAAAAAACATTGTTAGAAAATTTAAATTATTTCTTTGTGTGAACTTTTGCAAACTTTGATCTGTATTCAGTCTCATTGACTGATTGCACTATTATAGTATTTAATTATCAGTTTTGATTGTTTAATACAAGCTATATTTGAAACTTACAAATTAATAAATGTATTATTAAAGTCTTTTCCTAATTAATTCGTATTTTTTTTACAGCATGTATGCATTATCAATGAACATGGGAAGTCCAAATATAAAGGATCAAAGTGACAGTAGTTTTAATGTTTACTTTTTCTCACGAAATAATGATTCATAATCAGTTCTCACATTGTGATATATATTATATATTTAATACTCATTGCTTTTATTTAGAAACTTATGCTTTTGTAAGAATTTTAAGTTTTGAGAAACTTAGTTTTGAATAAATGAGTAAGTTTAATAAAAACTGAGAATGCTGCCAGACTTAATGGGGACTATTGTTCCAGTGATGAATATGATGTAGTGTTTAATTTCATAATCATAATTAAAATAGCTTCCAAGTACAATAAAGTGCAAGATCATTTTAAAGCCAAAATTCTCATGACCAGGTGGATTTTTTTTTTAGTGATGAAATACACAATGTGCTAAGGAATCTTGGTATTGCTTTAACTTGGTAGTTTGTACTTAGAACTTAGTACTTTTGACTTAGAATCTCAATTCTGTAAAAATTGATTGCACTTCACATTGGCTGGGCTTTGTGTACTGGATGATATGGTCTTGTTCACACGAAGATCCTATTAACTGCCAATGTAAAGAAAACAAATACCTAATTTTCTTTGACAAGAAAACTTTATTTTTGTATATTTTGACAAATGTGGTTTTTCTCCTGCAGCTGATGAGAAAACATTTGCGAATCTAATCTTCTCCAGGTCATAGAGATCTGGAGAAGATATATAATATAGTAGACCTACAAAAAGTCAACACAGATGTTTGTGTTGACTTTTTGTAGGTCTACTATATTAAACTTGCAGCCATTTGTCAAACTTCATGACAAATGGCTGCACAAGGAAAATTTTGTATCATTTTGTTTTTCATTTTTAATGAGAAATATGTGGCTTTGTTTTGTGAATATTATTTACAAAATCTGTCAACATTATGTAAGAAATAATTTTTCTGAAATATGTAAAAAAAATTGACTGGCAAATGACCACACCAATTTGGCTGGTCAAATTAACCAATTTTGATTCACTGTAGCTTCTTCAGGGTATAGCATGGAACAAAATGTCCTAATTCTGATATTTGATTAATTAATGTCCATGCATTATTGTATACTGCAAAATTCGACTTGAGTCAACTTCAAAAAATAATCTCCTTTTGCTGCATCATTCAACTTGATATCCTGGGCAATAGAACTCTTGTTGATCTGCTGCATAACCCTGTAATCTGATCTGAAGAATTTAAAGTTGGGAAAAGAAAAGGTGAAAGTAGATGACTTGTTGAATTACTGTTTCATGTCATTGTTTCAACAGTATAGCCTTTGCAGCTAAATATAAAATGCCACTGCTGTCAGAAAATCTAATCGCATCTGAATCTCAGTTATAATTGCAACAATTCAATTGTAATTAGAAAAAAATATTTAATGTTAATTCTTGAAATGTAAATGATAATTTCAGAAAAAATTATATGTGTTAGGAGGTTTACACAGGTCTGACAGGTTTCTGTCAGACCTCTGTGGCAAGCAGCTGCTTGGTGGGGGAAGGGGTATTTTCTATATTTTTGTTATTATGAAACTTGAAATGCTACTTTTTGTACATTCAGTTCTCATTAACTTGAAATCGGACTTCAAACTGTCCTTAATTGAATTTTTGAGGTTATAGACTCCTAAGAAATAATTTTGTAGTGTCCACTTTGAGGTAAATTTTACCAGTTGCATGGGAAGTAAGGGTAGCAATCAGCCAGTAGTCCACCATTGCAGTTTTCAGGTTTGAGTTCCAGTTGTGCCTGCATTCAGTCAATAGGGGTCATCGATTGGATGTTAAGCTGCACCCCCATGTGCAGGAGAGCAATATCCTGTGCATGTTAAAGAACACGCTGGATATCCTTGACTGGAGGCCACCAGCTGTCTCCCAACAGTTCAGTGGGTCCCCAACCTTCTCTGAGCCTTGGGTCCTAGTGGCATAGAGATTTAGCCCATTGTGTGTAAAAAAAGTTTCTTCAGAGGTAAAACAACCCAAGCAGTTCCATTTTTTTAAAGTAAAAAAAAAAAACTGGTAAGAATCTTGACATCTTAATGTCAGAATTCAACTTTTTGTAAAACATTACAATTGAACAGTGCTGTATTGAATATAAGCATGGTAATTGTGATGCAAAATGTTCATTCAGGGTGATACAAAATATGCAGAATCTAGATATAGAAATTCCATATCTAAAAATACCCTGGCTAAATAGAGAATACTAGAATTAAATTCATTAATATGAGATACACAGCAAAAATTTAAAATATTTAATATTCACAATTATGCTGTAGTAATGTTAAATGCTCTTGAGAAATACTATTCTACATTTAGCTTACGTCTGTCTTCATAGTTAAGCCACTAATAGGCTACTAGACAATCTTTCGCTGTGACTATCTTTTGCATCCGACATGGCATTGACTGCAGTAGACCACAGAAAAAAAAATAAAAAATAAATACCTCCTCAAGCAGCTGCTTGCCACAGAGGTCTGATAGGAGCCTGCCAGTTTATATGCCATAGTAGAAGGTCCGAGAGGATGGAAGGACCTCAGCAGAAAAGCAATACATACATCCATGCCTTATCCAGGGCTCGAACCCAGGTCCCTTAGGTATCCTCAAATATTCTGTATGTTGGACAGAATGACATTTCAGAATCCGCTGATGTAGTGACAACTTGGGTGGACTGGTAAAAAGTTTGTTCTATTGCATCTCACAAATGTTAAATGGGATTCATGTTGGGGAGCGTGCAAAATGCTTGAACATGATCCTCAAATCATTCCTACACAATGTCTGCCTTGTGATGTGTTGTCTTGCTGAGTTCAGTGCCATCCGGATACATGGTCACCATGAAGGGCACCACTTGGTCTGAAACAATGCCTAGGTAGAATCTGGTGAGTGTATGCTCAATGGAGGGGATCCATTGATGTCCATGAGAACAATTCCTATACTCTGATTCCACCAGCCAGTTTCTGTCTGACTGTGCAGTCTGGTTGCAGCTGTTTACCTGCATGGCATTGAATATGAACCCAGTCATCACCATGGTGAAACTGGAACTTGGACTCATTGATCAGGTGACTCCATTCATCCAATGTCCAGTCACATTACTCCCATGCTCACTACAGGCAGCGTTTATCTATGATAATTGGCAGCATAGGCTGCCGACACTGTAGGCCCATCCACAGAGCATCTGCCTGATTGTGTGCTCAGAAACGTTTCTTTGTGCACCCTAGCTTTAGTCTGCCATTAATTGAGGGATCCTGAGCCATCTGTTGTCTCAGATTGCACATACCAACCACTGTTCACCTTGACTTTCAACAAGTGGTGTCCTTTCCAGCACATTGGATGAATGTATGTCTCTTCGGACTATTTCTGCCACAGCTTCACTACTGAACAGCCAACAAGGCCAGTGGTTGCTGAGACATTGACTCTCTGTTTTCCTTATTCTGATAATTCCCCATTCAAACTGCCACAAGTCCTTCCCTTTCCCCATTTCGTGAGCATTGTAATGATCAGATGACACTACCTGTACTGTCTATATATTTGTGTGTTTTCCATGCCAGTCAGTGATGTCACTGCTACATGCTGTGTGTCCACTCTTGTGAATTTAAAATAATTGTATTCCCATGACCAAGTAGTGTATAATAATATGTGTAAGGAAGTGTTTTGATCAACAAAGCTGCAAAAAAGAAACTTCCCTGAATTAAACTGCTTTTTATTGTCTAGAACAGTGGTTCTCAACCTTTTATGCTTCATGTACCCCCTGGAAATGTGTAACTGGCGTACCCCTTGTATAGATAGATAAAACTGTAGTTATAGTATAACAATGGGAATAAAACATATATATATATAACATATATCTAGCAACTTTTGAACTTTTTGGGCATACCCCAAAAAATTTTACTGCATACCTCACGTTGAGAACCCCTAGTCTAGAATATGCATCCTTTACTGAGAATTTATGATGTTTAAAAAAAATGAATGTTTGTATTTTCATGTTTATTTTGTACAGTATACTCAGTGATTTCAGTATTTATCAACTTTTCTTATTTTTACCAACAAGGAATTTTAATAGTGGTATTAAATTTAAATGATGTTACTGTGGAAAGTAATTTGTTGCTTTTGTAGTATTTTATGCACTTTCACATTAGTTATAGGAACATTAACATTGTTCATGTAATTTAAAATTAATAGCTAGAGGTAACTTTTTACTTTAAAAGAAATTCCTTTAAAGTAAGCAATTTACCAAAGCTTTTTTATATTGTTTGTTTAATTTTTAAACGATTGGAATTGTGAAGCATCTGTAAATAATAAATACTGAGTGATAATGTCCAAATGTGAAAAAAAGCAAAACTTTAGTACTGATAAAATTGACAATTGTGGTTGGCAATCGTCCATTATAGATGAAGTATATTGTAAAGCAGAAAGGCAAATTGAATTTCATAATCTTACAATGAAATTCTGTAATTTTGAAATTGCATATTTTTATATAACTAGTGGCAAGTTGTAAATGATTAACTAGTATACTCTTTATACTATTTTCGAAATTTATCTCTACAAAAAAAGTATGTTGCTTACCATTAACTACAGATGTAGTTAATAATGAAAGTTATAACAAGGATAATTGAACTTCATTAAAAAAAATTGTGCATTTCGATGTAAGTTTTATAATAATATGTTATGGATGATTGCCAACTCTACTACTGTGAAGTTTATCATATATGTAAATAATTTATGCGAAATTTGTTTCTTATGTATATATTAATATATGCAATATATAAATTATCAGCTAAGATAGAAATGCAGAATAATATCAATTGTTTACTGTTTTTTGTTCAAGCCTGTGGTTTTCAAACTGTTCTAAAGAACCCAGGTCATCTGATAAAGCTTGACTGGATTTCATAAGAAATTTTAAAGGGACTGAAAAAAAAGTTCAGTATTCAGCACTTGATCTTCATACAAGAGTTCAATGTACAACAGCTTATCCCACATTCAAGAGGAAAATAAACTGACTTTAAATCCTTTCATTGCACCAAGAAGTGGATTGCAGTTGGAGTTTAGAAAAAGACCTATTTGATACATTTTACATTAAAAAATGTGTAATCAAGTAGAAACGACAAATTTTTGGATTGCATTGTTTTTTCTTGTAATGTCAATGTATTGTCGTCATTCATACTTTGAAATATACTGTGCCTTGTTAACACCATGCATATCTCTGAAAAATCCTCTGTGGCAGCAAAAAACGCTGTAATTCATCAAGTATTTGACAGTCAGGTCCCACATTTTGGGCACACGCTTTTCTTGTGCCACCAAAAGTTGCATTAAAAATTCGAATGTTGTTCCCCTATTGTATTAAAAATTCAAGTCTGTGATAAAACCAGAGTTTGAGCTTAAGAGGACCTTTATTTTTTTTCTTTTATTTTGTAGGGAGATTTTCAGTGGGAAATTTATAACGTTAAAGTTCTTACCAACACAACTCGATTTTGAAACCTAGAACACCCCCACCAATATTCTCTAGTTCACAGTTTTGATTTTCAGTTTTTGACCATATTTAACAGGCTTTCTACTAGTTCTAAATTAAAGGTTGTGTGGAACGTGTCAGAGAGGTTGGAAATATTTTACGTCTATTTCCTCCAAAAAATGTGAATGGAGAGATGTGTAAGCTTGTTAAATAGTTGTTCTGCTCTTACAATACCATTGAGCATAACGGTTTTTTTTTGTGCAGTGAATACTTGTGGGAAGAATGACATAGGGTATTAAAAATTCTACTCCCACCTACTGTGAAGCAAGGTAAAGTTTGATTATTCTGTGATGCCATCTACTATCATAAAAATTAATGTGCAAATGCTGGACAAAAAATGGAACCATCATGTTTTGTCAGTGGAGAGGCAGATCCGAAGCTCCATAACTTCTTAATGCTGGACAAAAAATGGTACCATCATGTTTTGTCAGTGGAGAGGCAGATCTGAAGCTCCATAACTTCTTAATTAAGTAATTTATGGAAAAATGTGGCTGAACAGAAATCTCTTTTCAAGGATATTTATTCACTATTTAAATTGTGGAAATGAATGTTTAACAGCGATACCAGTCGTAAGATATTACATTACAGTTAAAATGTATATTTTCAGACAATTCAGTGTCTAGAAGTTTGTAAATAATTCGATATTTGTAAAATTTGTATTCCATGAATTGTCAATTCTGTTGTTAAATATTCCATGTTAAATAGATTTTTCAGTCACATTTGGGAATTTCTTTGCCATAAAAATGTTGAAAAACACCTTTAACCATTACAATTTAATATAGTATACAATAGGTATTTCAGCCATAAAATCCCAACCAGGTTTGTGTAAATACAGTCCCAAAATAACATTACCTGTAAGATGTTTCACAATTAGCTTACAATATATGAGTGAAAACATGTAGATTATCACCCAAGAACGTATTAGTTAATTGACCAAAGTTGACGAATGTTGTTACATTAATTTATCACTATAATCAGATAAAAATAAGTGTTAAAATATTTTAGGTTTGATTAACCTAGGCTTTGTTTTAGTATGCATATATTGAATGACGTAGTCTTGTATAAGAAAAGCACAATTTTATAAAGAATGCTTATGATAATCAAGAGTGACTTGTACTCATTGTTCCTTCATTTTCACATACACCGAAGAGCCAAAACATTATGACCACTTGCCAATTATGATGTTGGTCCTCCACATGTCCCCAAAAGAGCTCTTAACTGGTGAGACATGGACTCTACAAGATTTCTAAAGGTGTCTTATGGTATCTTGTACCAACACTACCACCAGCAGATCCTTTAACTCTTGTAAGTTACGTGGTTGAGCCGCTGCAGATTTGATAAGCTGTAATTACTCAAAAGGACCTTCTTGCTCATAAATTAATTAAAAATTACTTAAAATTCTCTGTCGTTGAGCAATAAAATTTATAAGTTTATCCTTCAAACTAAACTAATAGTTTGAAGGATAAACTTTAAAATTTTATTGCTTAACAACAGAGAATTTTAAGTTATTTTTAATGATATGCTGTTCCAACACAAACCACAGATGCTCGTTTGGATTGATGCCTGGGGAATTTGAAGGCCAGGGCAATACCTGGAAGTCTCATGTTCTGCGAACAATCTGGGCAGTGTGGTATGGTGCATTATCCTGCTGAAAGAAGGCACTACTAGAGGGAATTACTGTTACCGTGAAATGATGTACCTGGTCTGCAATGATGTTTAGGTAGGTGGAAGACGTCGTAGTTTTCTACACATGAATGACTGGACCCAGGGTTTTCCAGCAGAACATTGCCCAAAGCATTAAACTTTCTCCACCAGCTTGTTTTCATCCTATGGTGCATCCTGGTGCCAACACTTCCCCAGGTAAATGATGCACACGTACCTGGCTGTCTACATGATGCAACAGGATACGAAATTCATCGGACTAGACCTTCCAATCATTCAAGTTCCAGTTTTGATGCTCGCATGCCCATTGTAGGTGCTTTTGATGGTGAACCGAGGTTAACTTGGGCACTCAGAGCGACCTGTGGCTACACAGCTCCATTTTCAGCAGGGTTCGATGTACTGTGTGTTGTAACACATTACTCCCATCACTAGCATTCAAATTACGGGCGAGTTATGCCACAGTATCCCTTCTGTTGGCTTGTACTATGTGGGATAGCCTTCGCTCACCTCTAGCATCGATGAGCCATGGTTGGCCCACACCTTACTTGGCGGTTTGTGTCTTTTTACCTCTTTGGACCACTTTTTGAAGGTACCAACCATGGCTGACCGTGACCGTATCTAACATTAACTTCTTCGTTCACTGGACCACTGTAAAAGGGGCCTTGGCCCCTTTATCATCTGATCCATGAGCAAAATTCCGCGACACTAACTGTGAGCACTCCACAAACGTTGCCATCTCATTGACGCAGTTGTCTGGCCATAACAATTTGGCCTTTGTGAAACTCTTTAAGTCTGCTGTCTTTCCCATCTGAAGAAGAAGAATAACACTGATTAACAGAGCTCAGTGTCAGATGTTATACCGTTTCATGACCTTCCACATGTGCCGTCATTTATCTGCAGTTGTTTCAATTTGCACAAGGATTACTGGTCATAACGTTTTGGTTCTTTGGTATGTATATTTTCTTTGTTTCCTTGTGATATTTTGACACTAAGTTTCGAGTTTGTATAGTTTTTTAAATTGTAACTTTACAATAATTTAACACAGATGTCATTTTGCTCCAAAATGATATTTTAGATTTCTGTTATTACTTATCTATTTTTCCACATCTGTGCCTACATTCAGAAAGTGATGTCACTTGTAAGATTAATAAATATTATTCTTTTAAATTTTCACTTGTGTTATGCAATCTGTAGGTGGCAATGGATCATGTCCTCCCCTCTCGAAATTTTTAAAAGAATATATTTTGTGTTATGGTTAGTAGGTAGGTAATTACAATTCACTTTCAATCACTGTTATTGCTTTATTGTTATAACGTGAACTGTGTTATAGTGCTCATTTGTTCCTGATTTCTTGACCTTCGCTAAATCCTTCCTACTATCGGTGAGAAAGAGGACACCGATGGGCTTGTAAGCCCACTACCCATCAGATGGGTGCAGGAGAACCATGTCCAATGCATATTAAAGAACACACTGATGCTCTTTGATGGCATAGTTTTGTCTCGTAAGAGCTGTTCATTGGGTCCCCTACCCAGCGCTGAGCCAATTGCAAAAAGATGCTACTCAGAGGGTTGGGTTGTTTTACCTCTGAGCGGCACTTTTTTTGCACACCATGGACTAAATGGCCAGGTCACATGGACCCCGAAGGCTCAGAGAAGGTTGGGGGAGGGGACCCACTGGAACAGCTGTTGGGAGACAGATGGTAGCCTCCCGTCAAGGCCATCTAGCCTGTTCTTTAACGTGCACAGGGTATGGCTCTCCCGCACACGGGCCATGTCTTAACGTCACATCCGACGGACGGCGGCCTTTCCAAGCCCATCGGTGTCCCCTACTGACCTTGGGCAAGGCGGGGAATTTTGCGGAGATAATCTCAACGCTGACCCAGCTGGGACTCGAACCTGGGAACTACAGATTACGAGCCTGGCGCGCTACCAACTGAGCCATCCCCGCCCCACTACTCAGAGGTGATCTTGTACAAGAAGGAATCTAGGAATCCTTTCCTAGCTTCGAGAAGGCTCTGGTGCGGAAAAAACAAGCTTTTACCCAGTGCATTTGAATACTTTAAGGTTTTTGGTTTTGTTGGATATCTCCCACACACACACAAGCCTTGTTCTGAGCCTTACGAGCTGCAGTGCAATCTGAATTCCACAACGGTTTCGGAAAATGACGAAAGTGGGGCGGGGGTGGCCCAACCATGTCGAAGTTTGAGGAATTGTGGATGCAGTACATGATCTCTGCTACTGCCACATTGATTGGTTCCTGGCTAACAGAGTATTCATCAATCTCGGAGAGTCGCTCGAAGCCACTCCAGTCAGACAGATCAAACCACCGTGAGAATTGTGAAGTGCTGCAAGTCCTTCCACGGGAGATAGTGCACACCATGGGGAAGTCATCGCTTCCGTAAGGATTGTCCTCAACCTCCCATGTAAAGAGTGGAAGGATCGAGGAGGAGCAGATGGTGAGGTCAATGGCAGTGAATGTGTGGGTTGGGGAATGAAAGTATGTACTGACACCGGTGTTCAACAGGGAGAGCGAAGGATCCAGGAGCCACTGCTCCAGGGAGTCGCAGTAAATTTCTGAGATGACCATCCTAACCTTAACTGCAAGAATAAAATGTTGCGAGAACGTTATTTACATGGCAAACGTTAAAACTTAACAACACTCCTTGAAACAATGCATTCATTTTTAATATGGGTAACAATAATTAAAAACATCTAAGTTTGCAACAGCCGCAAGGTTGGGTTGGGTTGTTTTACCTCTGAGCGGCACTTTTGCACACCATGGGCTATATGGTCAAGTCACATGGACCCCGAAGGCTCAGAGAATGTTGGGGGAGGGGACCCACTGGAACAGCTGTTGGGAGACAGATGGTAGCCTCCCGTCAAGGCCATCCAACGTGTTCTTTAACATGTACAGGGTATGTCTCTCCCACACACGGGACCACGGCTTAACGTCCCATCCGACGGACGGCGGCATTTCCAAACCCATCGGTGTCCCCTACTGACCGTGGGCAGGGCAGGGAATTTTGCAGAGATAAATCTCAACGCTGACCCAGCTCAGCCGCACGGATCACATTGAAAATTACTACAGTGATGTCAGGAACACTGACTGGAAAAAAATCATGTGGTATGACGAGTTGCGGTACACTTTGTTCTCTACCGACAATAAGCAGAGAGTTTGGTGGGAGCCCAAAGAAGCAATGGACCCAGCTTGCCTTGTAAACACAACTCAAGATGCCTGGAGGTAGTGTCATGGTGGCCACATTCTGTTGGTACGGAACTGGTCCCCTGATATTGCTGGAAGGTCAGGTTACCTGCAAAGATTATCTGAACATTGATGCCAATCAAGTCCATCCTTCAGTGTTGACTTTTTATCCAGCAGGTGGCTGTTTCATGTACTACAATGCTACTGTCCATTGTGCAAGATGTGTCGACTTCCGCCATCTTCCCTGACCACAAAACCCGGATCTTAACCCCTTTGAGAATGTGTGGGACATGTTAGAAAAAAAGAGATCTGGAGTCAAAGTCCTCTTCCGTGAAATCTGAGCCAAAAGACTTTCTGGTGAACGTCTGGTAGGCTGGAGATGTAAAGGCACTCCAACATCTTTTGGAATCCATGCCAAGCCGCACACGTGCTGTAATTCGGGCTAAAGGAGGTTCAACTCGGTATTGAATAAAGGTTTCTAATTCAGTGGCAGGTGTGTGTAGTTACTTGAATAATCTACAAATGAATATGCTAGGAGAAAGAAGGGAAAGGTAATTAGTACTGAGAGCCATTTAGTGTTGAAATAGCAAAAACGTCTTGCCAAATTAATTTGTACGAGCGAATGTAAAAAACAATCTGTCTTACTATAACAAAAGTAATAAAATAAATACCTCCTCAAACAGCTTCTTGCCAGTGGTCTGACAGGAGCCTGTCAGTTTAATTCACCAAAGTAGTTCTGTGAGGGTGGTGGGACCTAAGCAGAAAGACCACAGTCGTGCCTTACCCAAGGGTCCCTTTGATCAGTAGCCAATCATGCTAACCATTTGGCCACGGGACGGCAGTCTTACTATAACACGAAAACAACCGAGTTATAAAAATATATGTATTCAGCATTTGGTTTACAATGAAATGCTAGTACCATAAAAATTCGGAAGGAAGCACTGGCATAGCGCAATGTCACTAGACTCGTGGTACAGAGGTACCGGTTCAAAACCAGCTGTTGCTACAGCATTTCTCTTTCGTGGCAGGCTCTTTAGAGCTTCTGGGCCTCGTTCCTAGAAGCGTTGCAATCGCTTCGTTATAACCATGGATGGGGTCTATGGTAGTTACCAATCGATATTCTCTTTCGGGGTTTAATCGTGGACTGACTCACAAACTTCTATTTGAAATAGATAATGCTTATAATACGTTGTATCTTTACACCAGGAAAAAGTATCTGCATCAGAAATTTTGCAATAATTTCCTTAAATTATGTTCACACGACAAAATCTGAAAGTTGGTTCATCGCTGCTATGATTAGAAACTAAAAATATAAGGCTACAAATATGGCACAGATTCTGATAATATATTTTTTAAATGAAACGGCTAATGAATATCCACTGAAAAGATATTTCTGTGTTCATTACAATTGTGTCCAAATTTTAAGACTTCCGAATGTACAGAAAACCATGATGCTGCAGTTTTCAAAAATTTTTATAGCAAGTTGTAAACACCTAACTTTGAAAAAAGTTATTCATATTGTTCAGGGTTTTCATTTTAGATCACCAACCTTGCCCTCTTATGTGCTATTCATTGGGATTTCATTTCAAAAAACACTATCAGAGTTGCTACATCTGCTATAATTATCGTTATTATAAGGTATTTTGAGTCGTACAATTATTTGCGAATGCTTCGCAAAAAATTGTTAGATGTTGATCTACTTTTTCTCGGAAAATCCTCCGAGAAAAGGAAGTAAACAATCCCTTTTTAGTATACAGAGAAGTGTGTCTCACAGAGTAGATTGGTGGTGTGTTTCTCTGTCATCGTTTCGTGCATACCCGTTTAACCCTTTAACTTCCACAGGCCTTGAAAAATGAAGTACCCCAGAATACCATACCGGCCGAGTTTTGAAATGGACTTTTCCTAGTTGTGTCATTCCCTCTTCCTTCACCCGTAGGGGGAACGGCGATAACCGCAGCATAGCTCCCCTCCACTCCGTAAATTGCCTCTCATTAAGCTGAGCATTCCCTAACCTCGAAACCAATATGGTCATGAGCTACCCCCCCCCCCCCCTCATTGAACACGAGATGTCTTTTTTTCTTAAATCCTTTCCAAAATAGTTTTTAAAACATATGCATATTTGTCAATTTTTGAAAAGCTTTTTTTTAAATAATAGCTTCTAAAAGCTATTTAAATTTGTTTTTCTACTTAAAAACTGGCATAAGATTGCAGTTATTTGAATTACATCTTTGTACATGAAATATATGTCATAATTATAAATTTCAGAGAGAAAAGTTTTCAATGTTTCCATTTTTTGGATTCTGATATCAGTTTTATAACATCCAGCAAAGAGAAAGCTGCTACTAATATTCGAATGTATGATGAAAAAAATCAAAGATTATCAAAAGGGAGGACCAAAAATAGAAAGAAGTAAGAGTGCTAAATTCAGTTTTAAAGAATAGTTTTTAACGCAATTGTAGATAGTAATCTAACATAAGAATCAAAAATGATTTTGACAGAAAGATTGGTATCTGAGATAAAAGTAATCGAAGTGGATATTTCAAAAGATATCCGAGGAAACAAAGACTAGATAAAATGAGAAATAAAGAAACTAAAGCAATCAGATATTTGGTAAAAATATTGGAGATAGTAAAGAAATATTATCAAAATGAGAAAGACTTATGACTTTGATGGATAAAGGAAGATGGCTAAATGAAATATGAAAATGGGACCTCTCTGGAAGAAGGCTGTGAAAGAGATGGAAAAATGGTGTGAAAAAAGCAAAGCTGAAAAGAGGACTTCAAGAGTAAGATTGCAAAGAAAAAATAAGTGGATAGAGAGAGCTGACTGGGACCACACAACTTGAACTTGGGAGGATGAAAAGAATAAAATTTTGTATCATATTTTTTATAAAATACATCGTTAAGTAATTGACTAAGTGATTCAATTCAGCAAATGATTATATCAAAAGTAGTCTGTTCTATTTTACATTTTAGATCAGTAATGTGCCTAAAGAAGTCTTATGGGTGGTGGATTACATACTCGATTCCAAGGGCAAGATTCAGGGGGTTGGGGTATCTCCTCTTCCTTTTCAGAATCCTAGTAAGGGTAATAGAAGCAAAAATTATTAAATTTATTTGTTTCATGGAGTTTTCATAAAATTTTAAAGACTTATATAAACGAAGAGAAAATGACATACTGCAATGGAAATAAAATAGATTCTACCCCCCCCCCCCCCCCCTTTAATTTTTTGGCTCGATTGTGTTTCTTGTTTCCTTCTTTTCTTGATTTTTTTTTTTTTTTTTCAGATCCGAGCCTGCTCGTGTCTATTGGGGTGAGGGGAGGATGGAATGATGCTTCAGTTAACGTATTTCGTCTGAGCGGCAGTTTTCTGCACAATGGGCTAAATGTCCTGGTCACAGCAAAGACCCACTATACAGCTGTTAGGAGACAGATGGAAGCCTGCCTCAACCTTACTGTTTTAATGGCACAGGCTATAGTTATCCTGCACAAGGGAGCTAAAATTTTACTTCCCATTTAACTGACGTCGGCCTTCCCAATCCCCTGCAGTGTCATATTTTCTCCCCGAGGGCAGAGTAGATATTATATATATACGCCCCCTCAAACAGCTGCTTGTCACAGAAGTCTGACAGGAGTCTTTCAGTTTATACAGCATAGTAGGTCTGATGAGAATGGCCGGACCTCAGCAGAAAGACGACACAAACATCCATGCCTTAACCAGGGCTCTAAACCTAGGTCACATTGATCAGTAACCAAGAACGTTAACCATTCGGCCACGGGACGGCTAGGGTAGATATTAGAGGAGATAAATATCAATATGCGACAATTAAAGATGTTTGAATGTAATAAATGTGTGTGTTTGGGGGGGGGGGGTCTTAAATCACTGATTTCTGGGGCTGAATTCAGGAAAATATGTTATTGAAGCCCTCGAGGTGCAAGGGAAATTATAACTCCTTAATTCTTTTTCCTTATTTGCGTACTACACTGTTTCACATAAATCATTTCTGAGGGTGAATTTCGTCAGCATCGGTGTAATTACTTCGTCGTAATCTTTTGCTGATGTATGATTTTTCATGCATATTTCTCTTTGGGAAGATGCAGTGGTACAATAGTTTACCAACTTACACTTTTTTGTAGGGGAAAAAAGGACATGGAAATTATTTTATAGCCTATGGCAGTCTTGACTTCGCACATTTAATACATGACTAGCAGGGAGTTAACGAAATATGCAGAAACAATAAATTATCGAATGAGTTTTGTTTTTACTGAAACTGGAACAGGAAGAAAAGGATGCGAAAGCTGATAAAAAGTTTGTAAGGAAAGAATTTATGTCTCTCTACGCCTTTTATTAGGATTTCAGGAAAATTTCAGCTTTGAGATAGAATCTCGAAAATCAATATTTTTTTATAGATTTCACAAAGGAAGCAACTACCTGAGTGGTTCATTTTGGTATGAATGTGGAAAACAGTTTTCACTAACTTCTTTTACAGTAAATTTTTTTCCACCCTACTTATTAACTTTCCTAGAACAGCAATACTTTCTCCTCGCCTTTCAGTTTTTTCCCCAAGTTTCATGCAAAACCTTTTTCACTTTTTTTACAAACCTTAATTTGAGGTACTCTGTTTTATTAGCAAATCAATAGTTCATATTCGTTGATTCTTTTGATGTAATTACCTTTGACTTTTACATACTTATTAACATGCATGTCTCTCTCCAGGGACGTACTCAGAAGTCAGTTTCGAGGGGAGTGGGGGCGAGAATTTTTTTAGGGAGATGGGGGATAGGGTTGGTGGCTGTGATTAAGACTTGAAAAATTAACTATGTCATTTACTAAAACTATTCCACAGCACAAGAAAGGTTAAAATGATAGTCTGTAAATAATATATATAGATTATCTATATAATAAAAGAAGGTGTCTGTCTGTCTGTCTGTGGCAGTCATCAACGTATACACTCCAAATTTTCGGAGAACGTTTCTGGTTGTGGTCCGGATTGCAGTGCCAAATTTCAGGTCGAAAGTCCAAGAGAGGGGGGGGGGGACTTGTTAGAACCAAAAATATTTGCCATGCTATTCCTACGGGAAACGAGAATCGCTGTCAAATTTCAGGGTCTGACATCGCGTCTATTTGCTTTGTATGTTAATGATAAGTTCTTCACACATTTACATTTTTTAATAATGCGTCATAAGTCTGCCCTCTCGAAGAATCCTTGAAATAAACGTGAATTAACTGAATTGAAATTTTGTTTTTTTCTCGTAGTCATGTGTACAGAACAGAAATCTTCTACAGTAAGCTATAAATACGCAAAAAGCAAATAAAAAATCCTATCTGATATAAAAATGGGAAGATCCTCTTTTTAAAGAAAAGGTGATTTAGGCAAGATATCATCATCTATCATGTAACTTCCAGAAATAAAGTCTGCAAATATGATATTTTCTTTTTACCATACCAGTTAAGTCCCAAAATGAACCTATTACAGACGTGATTTTCCGATAATAAACAGTTTGATAGAATGCGTTGTCAAATGTACTCGCTATTTGAAGGAAACTTTTTTTTTTTGTATTTCACATAAATTTAAGATCATTTATGGTGACGGGGACCGTACATCAGAACATCGCCAACGATTGGATTTTGGTCCCACGAAAGGTACCAAATCCGTTAGTCAATGATTAAATGCTGTTCTGATGTATGAGCAAGCGTTAAAGAATATTTCACACTTTGAACAGAACACAGCTTTGCAGTCGTGGTTCTTTTTTCGGAAATATAACTGGTTGAAGAAAACAATGTATTACACTAAAAATAAAGTTTGACTACGTATAAATTTCTTTTAAAGATTTGTTTAGAAATTATCCTAACATTGTCATCCATGTTAACAAGTATATTTTACAACATACCGCGGGGAGAAATTCTCTTTGTATACAGGGGGGGTCAAAAGTCCCTAAATCAACAACTTACTGATCAGGTATGCTACATTTGATAGATGTCAAATAACATTGTTCTCCTGAATTTCAGGGTCTGACATCGCGTCTATTTGTTTTGTATGTTAATGATAAGTTCTTCAGACATTTACATTTTTTAATAATGCATCATAAGTCTGCCCTCTCGAAGAATCCTTGAAATAAACGTGAATTAACTGAATTGAAATTTTGTTTTTTTCTCGTAGTCATGTGTACAGAACAGAAATCTTCTACAGTAAGCTATAAATACGCAAAAAGCAAATAAAAAATCCTATCTGATATAAAAATGGGAAGATCCTCTTTTTAAAGAAATGGTGATTTAGGCAAGATATCATCATCTATCATGTAACTTCCAGAAATAAAGTCTGCAAATATAATATTTTCTTTTTACCATACCAGTTAAGTCCCAAAATGAACCTAATTACAGACGTGATTTTCCGATAATAAACAGTTTGATAGAATGCGTTGCCGAATGTACTCATTATTTGAAGGAAACTTTTTTTGTATTTCACATAAATTTAAGATCATTTATGGTGACGGGGACCATACATCCTTTATTTCAGATGACAGCCCTTTATTTCACTGCTCTGTCATTTAGATTTATTTTTCTAAAATGGCCATTTTGTCGTTTATTTTGTGAATTGAAATAGTAAATTGAATATTGGCGCGCATCACACTGTCCACAGAAACATGAAATTTAATTTTTTCTATTGAAGTTTATTGGATTGCAAAGAGCATCAAAAATTTTCAAAGTTGCACAAGATTCTGAAATCATTATGCTGATAATGAATATGAAGTACTGATTAAAAAGAATAGATTTTAGTGCCCATTACATATTTTTGGCAAGCAAATTGTGAATTGCAATATTATTTTTACTTAGTATCAAAGATTAGGTGTGAATAGTTCAGATGTTGAGGAATTCTTTAGAATTTCATTTATTACGGAGTGGTTAGCGCACTTGGCTAGTGATCAAATGGACCTGGGTTCGAGCCCAGGTATGGCATGGGTATTTCTGTTGTTTTCTTGCTGAGGTCTTGCCATCCTCACAGACCTTTTATGTACTATGGCATATTAAACTGACAGACACCTGTCAGACCTCTGTGGCAAGCAACTGCTTAAGGGTTATTTATTATTATTTATTTATTTTTATTAATTGATGTTTTTAATAATTTTTTTATTTCATTATGTATCACTATTCAACAATTTTTTGGCATATGTTTTTATAACTTACGGTTGTTACACATTTTACAATTTCTGAAATACTTTAGAGATTATGATATATAAATTAATATATTAATATAATTTAATTATATATTAATTATATATAAATAATTATTTCATACAGAGTATATTTGCATCCCTACAAACGAGCTCGAGTGAGAAATGTCTGATTGAAAGTATTGTTACGACAGATGAACGTACTGCAGTGAGTTTATGATAAACGTGACATGAACGCTCGTGTATGCTTCTACGAGAGATTTATGTAACAAACATATTGGAACATAGAACCGATCTGAAATATAAGAATGATAGAATTTTAATGTTGGAGATGTGGAGATCTGAAAGGAGGCATAAAAAGCCTTAGTCAAGCACGATAGTCCGAAAGAAGAAATATTTTTATGTGGTGAGTGCGCGAGAGGATGATTAGTTTTATTAATGTAAAATCTAGTGTGTTAACACTGTTGCGATGGATCACTACTGCTGGATTAAAACTGCAAGGATCGCTTGTGTTGTACTTATGATTCAGGGCTAAATGGGAGTTGTTCCAAATAACGATTGCGTCATCTTTTGTCCGTGATGTCGTGACTAAATTACGTTGCATCACACAATGATGCAATTCCTCCATGGGTTGTATGTATGACGGGCTGATGTAATAGAACGCAATATTTTGCAATCTGGAGTTTAAAATAGAGCCTTGCGAAATGGTTACCTATATACTCAATGCGGACGGAGTCTTTTATACATGACCATCTCTGTCTCTCCTAAACAAGAGCCATTCGACATTTTCTATTGTCATTTTCGTGTTCAGCACCTCGAAATTAGTAAAGATTGGCTATTTTCATTTGAAAGCCTTTTTGTGTGTTGCTCAGTGCTATCAGATGAGAAATTTCAGAAAGATTCTAAATGTGAAAGCAGAAGTATCCAGAGACATCATTTTTCAAGTCCATATCAGAATTAGATATAAATTTGACCTTCTACTTCGATGAAATGGTGAGATCCGAAATTTCAAAATTCTTGTGAAATATAGGACCGAAATAATCCGGGTTTTTATCTCTCTAGTATCAGTAGAACGAAATTTCTCCTTTCACCTAAAAGGATCCCCCCCTACTGCAATGATCGAAAATATTGTTTCGTAAGATCTTTAACAATATGGATTGTTTTATCTTTGGGGTTCACATTTTGTACACAAGGGACTAAATGGCCAGGTCAGAAGGACTCCGAAGGCTCACAAAAGGTTAAAGAAGGAGATTCAATGGAACACCTGTTGTGATACACATGGTAGCCTCCCGTCAAGACCATTCAGCGTGCTCTTTAACGTGCACAAGGTGTGGCTCTCCCGCAGTCGGAACCAAGGTTCAACGTCTCATCAGACGGACGGCGGCCTTTCCAAACCCATCGGTGTCTCCTAGTGACCATGGATAAGGCAGGGAATTTTGCGGAGAAAACTCTCAACCCTGGCTCGCTACCGACTGAGTCGCACCCCACCACGTGCAGGAAGCTTGGGGAACAGTGCCACAAGAGGTTAGGAGCAGTCTCTACGACTCACTCCCACGAGGCAATGTTCAATTTATTCCCAATAGCTGTGGTTATACCTCCTATTGATGTGGTTTATATTTTGTATAATAAAATTTTCTTTTTTTTTTCGAAAAATTAATCAATTCTTCCTTGTATCCCATACTGCTTGATATATGAATATCAGTTCAATGTTGCCACCCCTTTCTGGTATTGTAATTTCAACGTTACAGATGAGACAATGCTCCCGGTTATCCGGCATTTATGGTGAATGAAATTTGCCGGTTAGATCAATCTGCCGGTTGCAATGAAAATATTTTTATACAAAATAAATACCGTAAGTGAAATTTGAATTTAAACCTTGGTTGTGAACAATGAACTTGAGGTATAATGTACTTAATGCAAATCTAAATATTTGAAACATAATTCTCAGGAACTTCGGCAACTGCTTCCCAAAGTTTTATAGCCAAGTGGGCTAACCCCTCGGCCGTCCCGTGGCCGATTTGTTAGCGATCCTGGCTAGTGATCAAGGGACCTGGTTTCGAGCCAAGGTAAAGGCATGGATGTTTGTATTCTTTTTTTCTGCCGATGTTCCGCCATTCTCACAGACCTTCTACTATGACTTATAAACTGACAGGTTGCTGTCAGACCTCTATGGTAAGCAGCTGCTTGAGGGGATGTTTATTTATGCTTATTTATTCATTGAAAGACACCATAGAGAGAATTGTAATATTGGTCGCCAGATGGCGCTGATTACCGAAGTGTCGAATTTTCCCTAATAACGAAATGTGAAAGAGAATTTTTTGAAACTTAAAAGTCAGTAGAATCCTAGACACGAGAACAGTGAGACTAACCTAAACTTTAATCTCAGAAAATTTATTATTTCAATTTGAAATTTATTCCGATTGCATGAGAATTCTGGATGTTTATGTTCCGGATAACCGGGACTTTATTGTATATATCTTACCTACCACCTCAGTTATAGTGACAAATAACTAATATTTTATTCATCCGTTTCAATTCAGAAATCTTATCACCATTTCTTGATTTGGAAAGTATCTTTTTAAGGTACAGTATTACATCTAGAGAAAAAACTGGGGATGAATAATTCGTGGAATGGCGTCCAGAACAGTTCGCGACTTTTTTTACGAGTGATATGTATGTATTGCATGATATGTATGTGCCAACTTAGCAACTTTTCATAGCAGGGAGCAGTGTGTTGGGTTAGGTTGTTTTACCTCAGAGCGGCACTTTTTTTCACAGAATGCGCTAAATAGGGAGAGCACAAGCAGCCCGAAGTCTCGGAGAGGTAGACCCACTGGAACAGCTGCTGGGAGACAGATGGTAGCCTCCCGTGAAGGCCATCCAGCTTGTTATTTAACGTGCTCATGGTATGGCTCTCCCGCACACAGTGCTATGGCATAATGTTCCTTCAGACGAACAGTGGCCTTTCCAAGCCCATCGGTGTCCCCTACTTACAGAAGACAGGGAGAGTAGTTGTATGGAGATGAATCTCAACTCTGGTCCAGGCAGGACTCGAACCCGGGAACTGCAGATTACGAGCCAGGCATGCTACCAACTCAGTCACCCCCGCCTCTCGGGAGCACTGCGTTAAAGTTGAGTCAGAGATAGACAACTGATCACTACTGCTGTTGGGAAGGGGGTGATGCGGTGAGAAGCGTGCCAGGCTCATAATCTTCAGTTCCCAGGTTCGAATCCCAACTGGGTCAGCGTTGAGATTTATCTGCCCCAAAACGTTCCACCATGCCCTCGGTAAGTAGGGGACATCAATGCGATTGGAAAGGCCGCCGTCCCCCGGATGGTACATTAAGCCGTGGCCATATGTGGGAGTTTCATACTCTATTCACATTATGCAACACGCTATATGGCCTTGACGGGAGCCTACCAACCGGGCTCATAGCAGCTCTCTAGTCGGTGGAGTAACATACATAAGATAAAAAAAAAACAGTTCGAGACACGAGAATAGTAAAACTTAGCTAAACTTGAATTTTAGAAAAAAAAAATAAACCAATTGCCTTTGCACAGGTCCTGATCTAGTAAAAAACGAAGGGCGGGGGGGGGGGACAAGAAACACGATATGCGAGACAAGGGAACTGAGTTTTTTTATGATTATACAAATTTGTGCAGGAAGTTTTATTATAAAAAGCACAATTTCCTTTTTGTAGGTATTTATCAGTTGTTTTGGTAAATGAAAAATCAAAGGAAAAAATGGTTTCAGATATATTTATATCTTTTCCTATTTCTATTTTTTCATTTCATTACACTTTAAATTTTTAAAGGAATTTATTCGGATGACGTACTTCATTAAAATCTTCAGTTGGTTGCAAGTTTCATTACTGCAAACAATTCTTACACTGTAATGAAAGTTTCATTTCCTGGATTAATATTCCACTTGCAAAAATATTAGAAAGTATACCTTCATTGAATTTGAGTTGGTATAAACATTTAAAAGTAGATTTAAGAAAATCTGCTTTTGGTACTTTGCCATAGATTGCGCCCTAAGCACCTCGGTATACGCAAGTATATACTCTGTAACAATGAAATTGCAACACCCAGGATGAATGATCGGAAGTCCTGCAAATCAGAAGGCGACTGAGTTGCACCGAGATATGCAAGTGATTAAAATATGTGACCAATCCGGCTGCAGCGTTTGCCGGTTTTAGCGATAATGCTTTTGACATAACGTTACAACTGAGAACGGCTTCCTCGTGAGAAGGGTTGGAATGTATTACCTCTGGGAGATACTTTTTTGCACACAATGGGCTAAATGGCCAGGTCACAAGGACTCCGAGGTCTCAGAGATGGTTGCGTGAGGGAACCCACTGGCACAGCTATTGGGAGACAGATGGTAGCCTCCCGTCATGACCATCTAGCACGTTTTTTAATATGCCCAGAATATGGCTGTCCACACAGGGGAACATGGATTTAGGTCCCATCCGACGGACGGAGGCCTTTCTAAGTCCATCAGTGTACCGTATTGACCAAGGGCAGGGTGGGGATTTTGGCATAGATAACTCTCAATGTTGGCCCAGCTGAGACTCGAACCTGGGAACTGTAGATTACGAGCCTCGCATGCTACCGAATGACCCGTCGGTTGGGGGGTGGTTGGGAGTGGAGATTCACTGGTCAGCTGTTAGTAGACTGATGGTAGACTCCCATCAGGACCGTCCAGCGTGTTCCTTAATGTGCTCTCACACACACGAGCCCAGAATTAAATATTCCATCTGACGGATGGCGGAATCAATGTCCCATCTGACGGATGGCGGAACCAATGTTCCATCTTATGGATGGCGGATTCAATGTCCCATGTGACGGATGGCGGAATCAATGTCCCATCTGACAGATGGTGGAATCAATGTCCCATCTGACGGATGGCGGAACCAATGATCCATCTTATGGATGGCGGATTCAATGTCCCATCTGACGGATGGTGGAATCAATGTCCCATCTGACAGATGGCGGAACCAATGTTCCATCTTATGGATGGCGGATTCAATGTCCCATCTGACGGATGGTGGAATCAATGTCCCATCTGACAGATGGCGGAATCAATGTCCCATCTGACGGATGGCGGAATCAATGTCCCATCTGACGGATGGCGGAATCAATGTCCCATCTGATGGATGGTGCAATAAATGTCCCATCTGACGGATGGCGGAATCAATGTCCCATCTGACAGATGGCGGAATCAATGTCCCATCTGACGGATGGCGGAATCAATGTCCCATCTGATGGATGGTGCAATAAATGTCCCATCTGACGGATGGCGGAATCAATGTCCCATCTGACGGATGGTGGAAATATTTGATATGCTTACATCAGTACAAAAAGGGAAGATTGTGACACAAAATATGTTACATAAATGAAAGTGACAATCGGGTAATGTTTGAGATGTTAAATTCGTCTGATGCGACACTATTTAATTTACGGAAAAATTGCTATGAAATTTATTAGTGATATATTTTTTATGTTAAATTGTAGGGACTTACACTGTAAGTCACTGAACTAGAGTTTAGAGATCAGGATAATCATATGTGTGGATTAAACGGATTAATAATACTACACTAAAAATGTTATGATTTATACTGGTAGCCATTTTTACTCCTCTTTTAATAATCTTTCTTTAACGAAAGCATAAGATAAAATGAGGTTTTAGCGTTAAGTTTAATGATATATTGAAATATCTAAAACTTCTATGGTAAGTTAAAAGTTATGAAATTGTCTTTATAATTACACTGATCACATTCAGAATAAATGAAGAATATTACCTTTTCTAAACTATGTCCCTTTATCTTTATATATGAAGTGACCCAAATTAAACGAACAATACACCTGTAAGCTTAGAGTAATAACTTAATGGATATAAGAAATGTTTGAAATTGATACATTTTAAATCACTGTTGAAGCAATACATAAAACCATAGGTTTCATTTTATACAAATGGAGGGGATGTAATTTTCAATATTAGAAGAAGCACAGAAAATGACCTGTAAACCTAAGACTCATCGCAACTACCTGAGGGTTATATCTGGAAGGTGTTTTGTAGACCATCATCTTCAATTGTAATTAAGGCAACTTGCAATGACCGAATCCGTGGTATAAAGCAATCAACAGAAGAGATCTCGGTCGACAACTGGTGGCTGAGGAATCATAGGACCTGACATGCCATCAGAAAGTCGTAGGATCCAACCGGATCAAGTCAAAATTTCCTCTATGCTTAAGATTGTTCATCCTGCTTATTATTTACTATTTTTATTTTCATTTATTTAAATAATAATATACATTCATGTATATTATTTATCGGATTTTTTAAAATACTTCTCCAAAATGTACACCGTTTAAATCTATTTTGTGAATTGTAAATAAAAAGAACCGTATAGGAACCCTTCTACGTTTGGAGTTTGAGGTGGTTTCCTCATTAGCCTATTCCTAAGCAAATCATATCTGATCACTCATTCCGCCATGTAATTAATCGAGTCCTGTGGCATCAAATTGAAACTTAAACATGACCTCTAATTTGACAGTGAAGGAATTCCCATATCTTTCCCTTTTCGCACTTTTTTCAAATTCTAGCATGTAGCATGTAGCATAATTATGATTTTTCGAACTACCAGGATATAAGATCCCTTAACCTTCTCCATCTGTGGGTGTCCAATAAGTGGCATGAGTCGCAAAGGGCAAGGCAAAAATCATCAATGATCCCCAAGGGGCAGAATTTCACATTCTTTGACATTAATTCTTAAATACTGTGGGGTAGGGATTCTCGGATATATGGCCCGTGAAGTAATTTTTGTACTTCACAAGCAATACGTTTCATCATAATCAAGATAGCGACTGTAATGATCTCACGCGAACACCTTCAGCGTTCACCTTCAGCCGAAAATGAAACCACTCTCAATGAAATCAGGTCTTTTTTATCTTTATGGTTTTGAGACAAGGAAGGCATTATAAAACTTTTTTTTATTAATATGCAACTTGTTGCATTACCAAAACAGTCCTCCTGACCCAAAGCTCTAGCATCTGAAAGTTTAAGCGTTTCAATTGATATATACTGCCTAGATAACAAAGTGCCGAGTTTTTGTCATATCAGAAGAAAGCCAAATTCGATGCTCCACAGCTTGTAAAATATGCTTTTTATGGTAAATTTTGACGGAACATAAAGTTATGTGTCTAATATATTTACACCGAAGAGCCAAAACATTATGACCAGCTGTCTAATATGATGTTGGTCCTCCACGTACCGCTAACACAGCTATTATACGGCGAGGCATGGACGCTACAAGATTTCTAAAGGTGTCTTGTGGTAACTGGTACGATCACGTTGCCAACAGAACCTTTAACTTCTGTAAGTTACGTAATTTAGCTGCCGCAGTTCCAACTCAAACCAAACATGTTCTATTGGATTGCTGTCTGGGAAATTTGGAGGTCAGGGCAATCCCTGAATGTTTTTCTGATGTTTCGCAAACCATTCTTGAACAATCCGGCCAGTGTGCCATGGTGCAGTTAGCCTGCTGAAAGAAGGCACTACTAGATAGGTGTACTGTTGCTATGAAAGCATGTACCTTCTCTGCAATAATGTTTAGGTAGGTGGTAGACGTCATAGTTTCCTGCACATGAATGACCGGATCCAGGATTTCCCAGCAGAACATTGCCCAAAGCATTACACTTCCTCCACCGGCTTGTTTTCGTCCCACAGTCATCATGGTGCCAAAACTTTCCCAGGTAAACGATACACACGTACACGGCCGTCCACAGTGCAACAGGAAACGAGATTCGTCGGACTAGACGACCTTCTTCCAATCATTCAAGGTTCAGTTTTGATTAGCGCGTTCCCATTGTAGGCGATTTTCAAAGAGAACTGAAGTTAGCATGGGCACTCGGAACGACCTGCAGCTGCGCAGACCCATTTTCAGCAGGGTTCGATGTACTGTGTGTTGTGACACATTACTCCCGGAACCAGAATTAGAATTATTGGCGATTTTCACCACAGTATCATATCTGTTGGCTCTTACCATATGGGATTACCTTCGCTGAGCTCTAGCATCATCTTATAATATTATACCAAAGATGAGCTGTGGTCGATCCACACCTTGTTGACGGTTCGCGGTTTTTTCTCTCCTCGGACCACTTTTTGAAGGTACTAACCACGGCTGACCATGAACACCCAACAAAGCCTTGCCATCTCAGAAATGCACTGACCCAGTCGTCTGTTCATTAAATTTTGGCCTTTGTCAAAATCACTTACGTCCGCTGTTTTTCCCATCTGAAGAACAAGAATAACACCGATTAACAGAGCTCAGTACCAGGGGTTATTTATACCGTTTCATGACCTTCACAAGCGCCGTCGTTTACCTGCAGTTGCTTCGATTTCCATAAACACGCGGTGGTCATAATGTTTTCGCTCTTTGGTGTATATTTTAATTTTCAACATTATTATTTTAATATTTGAAGAATTATTGAAGTTCGAAATTTTAACAGCAGCAGCAGTAAGAGACATAAAAAACTGCTCAAAGGTTATTAAAATTTAATAAATAGCGCACTCGGCGACTGATAAAAGAAAGATATGGGTTCGAGCCCCAGGTAACGTATGGATGATTCTTGCACTGAAAGCACGTACCGATGGGTTTGGGAAGGTCGTCATCCATCTGTTGGAGCATTAAATCTTGGTTCAGTTTGCAGGAGAGAACCATACACTTTACACATTAAGGAACACTCTGGATGGCCTTGACAGGAGTTTCCATCTGCCTCCTAGCAGCTGTCTGGTGGATCTCCTCCGCCCAACCTTCTCTGAGCCCTCGGGTTATTTGTAAACTGCCATTGTGGACAAAACCGTGAAGTTCGGAGATAAACCAATCCAACCCTGAAGACACTAGCTAAGGTTTCAAAATGGAAGTAGTCTCCTTCTGATTGGCATCCCGGTCATTTCGCTGTAACGTGAAAGGAGTGTTTCGAAATTAATGCTTATAACAATTCTGAAACGTAATGTTGTATCAAAACTGAAAAGTAATGCACATGAAAATATTGAAACATAATATTTATAACAATAAATAAATAAATAAATACCTCCTGAAGCAGCTGCTTGCCACAGAGGTCTGACAGGAGCCTGTCAGTTTATATGCCATAGTAGAAGGTCTGAGAGGATGGCAGGACCTCAGCAGAAAAACGACACCTGCATCCATGCCTTACCCGGGGCTCGAACCCAGGTCCCTCAGATCAACAGCCAAGCGCGCTAACCACTCGGCCACGGGACGGCTCGAAAACTAAATACCCCCTCAAGCAGCTGCTTGCCACATCTTCCCACATAATTTAAATTATGTGGGAATAATAATTAATTTTATTTATGAATTTAATATTATTTTAAGGTTTTTAATGTCTATAACATTAAAAAATAATATATTTATATTAAAAGGTAAGGTGTTTTACATTAGAACATAACATCTCCCCTCAAATTGTTACTAAATTTACCGATGAATCCCTAAAGAGCGCATGTACACTAAATGATACATGCACTTTTTAGGAACTCGTTCATGAAAAAGGCCATTGCATTCAGTATGTTAGGCCATGTTATGTCAATAGCAACTCAGATACAGAACTCATCATCATCATCAAGCAGCCATGGGCTATGAAGGTCTAATCAGACCGTGCAATTTAGCTTTTGCATTTCAGTCCTGAGCTACATCTGCTGCATCTGGCCACTGCACACCAATTCCAACAAGGTACTGTCCGATATTGTGTGCCCACCGCTTCCTAGGTTTCCCCCTCTTTCTGAGGATTTAGACACACTATTCATAACCCTATTCCCTAATCTATAATTATCCATACGGGCAACACGGCCAAACTAACGGAGTCTCTCTCTGCAAGATAATGCTGCTCAATGGAGGTTGCCGACTCCTTTGCCTAACCTCGTTATTCCTTACCAAATTCAACCATCTAATGCCCGAGATACTGCGCAAGCATAAAGATTTTTTGCCATTTTGTTTACAAAGCGTTCAGGTTTCGCTACCATAACTAACCCTTGAAAGAATCAAATTATAATACAGTTTAGGTTTAGTCTTTATATGTATAAGCCTATTTCTCCTCAATCTCCATAGATTCTTAAAAGTCCCGACAGCAATCCCTATTCGTCTGTTACTCTCATGCCGCATATCACCAGTATCTGTTACATAGCTCCCAAGATAATTAAACTGAGTCACTTGCTCAAGAGTGCATCCATTGGAAGAAACTGAAGCACCATCTACCTGACCAATTTTCATCACTTTAGTTCTCTCTCTGTTTATCACGAAACCTACTCTACTACCGGTCTCATCAACAGCTCGAATGAAAGAGTTCATCTCATCAACATCATTTCCCAAAAGGGCTAAATCATCAGCATTGTCTAAATCGGAAAATTTCAATCTCTAAACCACTTTCCTACTATGAATTACTACTATACAAACAGTTTCATCTAAATTCAGTGCTCTACATTATTCGAGTAAAAAAGACAAAAACCGAGCTTATATGAGCACTCAATTCGTAAATAATCTCATATTTTCTAAGTTTGCAGTCCAACAATAGACCCGCGCTGTTCGAACAAATCACACAAAACAAGGTTTTTAATAACATTTTAAGAAATGATCTGGCTATTACAATGTAATACATTATTTGGTTTAAAAAAACTAACTCGAATCAAATCAAAAATATCGATATATTACAATTTGATATCCTGTGAATAAAACAATCCTTTATTTTCTCTTCATTTGGATCACCCCTCCTGGAGTTATCGGTACAAGTTTCATTAAAAATGAAACGTATCATATTCATAAAACAAATTCTGCTTACACGTCAAACAACTCACCCAGTACCGAACTTTCACCTTCTGTGGCCCTAAGCTATGAGACGTTTACGAGACCCTAAGCTACAATAAGTTTAAGAGGCACCAAAATTTAGAAGGTCGAACTAATTTATAGATTTTTTATTGCAATTGAAGAGTATATTCAAAAAAAATATTAAATTGATGAAGTGGATCATTATATTACAATTGGTATATAATAACGACTCTGTAAAGCTGAGATGAACGGTTGTTTGCATAATATACAGGGTGTCCATAAAGTCTCTTTACAATTTAAAAAATTTATTACAAAGGCAATTGATGAGATATCTTAATCAAATTTGTTCTATGTACTAAGTGGTTTTCAAATTTTGTAATCACATTGCATTTGTGTATTTCAGGTACCACGTTGATGAAAGAGGTATTTTTTAAAGAAACCCTAAAAAATGGCTACTCCTCAAGAGAAGGCACAATGTGTATCATGGTTTATTGAACCGAAATCGGATACGCAGACTCAGCGAAACTACAGAACAAAGTATGGAAGAGATCCACCGTCACATCCGTCAATTCGTGCATGGCACAAGAAATTTATGGAGACAGGGACAATGTTGTTGGATAAAGGGAGGAGTGGACGACCAAGAACATCTGAGGAAAACATCGATCGTGTAAGACAAACCTTTAGTCGATCTCCCACAACGTCCATTCGTACTGCTGCCAGACAGTTAGAGCTACCACGTTGAACAGTGCACAAAATCCTACACAAAAACTTGCGATTGTACGCTTACAAAGTGCAACTCTTACAGGCACTCGAGCCAAATGATAAACCAAGACGAAAAGAGTTTGCAGTTAACATGCTGGAACGAATTTCTGAGGATGAAACGTTCCTCACCCGAGTTTGTTTTAGTGATGAGGTAACTTTTCACGTCTCAGGGAAATTGAACACACATAATGTGAGAATCTGGGGATTAGAACACCCCTATGTGACTAGTGAACTTCACCGAGATAGACAAAAGGTTAATGTGTGGTGTGAGATCATGTGCAATCGAATCCTTGGTCCACTTTTCTTCAACGAGGCTTCAATTACTGCAAATGCTTTCTTTGACCTTTTGACTGAATATGTGGCAGAACAACTAGATGACCTTCAACCAACCATCATTTTCCAGCAAGATGGTGCACCACCACTTTGGGGACTGCAAGTCCATGGATTCCTAAATCAAACATTTCCAGATTGGTGGATTGGAAGGGATGACCGAATTCCCTGGCCACCTCGTTCACCAGATATCACTCCCCTGGACTTCTTTCTATGGGGTTATGTTAAAGATATCGTGTATCGCACAAAGATACGGGACATCACTGACCTAAAGCAAAAGATCACTGATGCCATTGCCACCATCGATGAGGCAATGCTACAGCGAACATGGCAAGAAATCGAGTACCGTCTTGATGTGCTTCGTGCAACTAATGGTGCCCTTATAGAGGTGTATTAAATGATGGAAAAAAAATTCAATATCTATTTTTCATTTTGTAATAGTTTCCAAATATTTATCTTTCCATTTGATTTTTTGATAAATTTTTTAAATTGTAAAGTTACTTTATGGACACCCTGTATTATTTGAATATATGAAAAAAAATCGTAACAGTATAAACTTCAAACTTGAGTTTTTGAGGCCCCTCATAATTGTGAAGTCCTAAGCTATAGCATAGTTAGCTTATTCGTAAGTCCGGCCCTGAACTCAACACATTTCTTTTAACTTATCACCTACAGCACAAAAGAATTAAATTCATTCTCTTTTGCAATGTCTTTCTTCTTCACAAGACAAAGCAAATATTCAATCTTGTAACATGCATCTCTTGATGTATACAAATCACATTTCCTCCTCATGTTCGCTAAAATAGAACCGCAGTTCCTATTTTAAAAATCCAAATTGTCAATCAGTTAGCATGCTTAACTCTGAGCGGTACTTTTTTTTGCACACAATGGGCTAAATGGCCAGGTCACAAGGGCCCCCAGCTCAGAGAAGTTTTCGGGGAGAGAATCCACTGGACAATTGTTGGGAGACAGATGATAGCATCCCGTCAAGGCCATCCAGAGTGTTCTTTAATTTGCACAGGGTATTACTATCCCACACACAGAGCCTTGGCTTCACGTGTCATCCGAGGGACGGCGTCTTTTCCAAGCCCACCGGTGTCGCACTTCTAATAGAGGGCAGGAAGCGGAGTTTTGCGAATATAAATTACAACGCTGACCTAGGTGAGACACGAACCTGGGAACTATAGATTACGAACCTGGCACGCTACTGACTGACCCATCTCTCGCCCCCAACTGAGAAATAAAATGAGTTTCGTTCTGAGTTCCAGATAAGATTTCTCTGTGTACAAACAGGATAACAGTTGGTTTAATAACCTCGAGTTTTCTACCGATAACTCCAGGAGGGAGTGATCCAAATGAAGAGAAATAAAGGATTGTTTTATTCACAGGATATGAAATTGTAATAAATCGATATTTTTGATTTGATTCGAGTTATTTTTTTTTTAAACCAAATAATGTATTACATTGTAATAGCCACATCATTTCATAAAACATTATTAAAAACCTTGTTTTGAGTGATTTGTTCGAACAGCGCGGGTCTATTGTTGGACTGCAAACTTAGAAAATATGAGATTATTTACGAACTGAGTGCTTATGTAAACTCAGTTTTTGTCTTTTCTACTCGAATAATATAGAGCAATGAATTTAGATGAAACTGTTTGTATAGTAGTAATTCATAGTAGGAAAAGTGGTTTTGAGATTGATATTTTCTGATTTAGACAATGCTGATGATTTAGCCCTTTTGGGAAATGATGTTGATGAGATGAACTCTTTCATTCGAGCTGTTGATGAGACTGGTAGTAGAATAGGTTTCGTGATAAACAGAGAGAAAACTAAAGTGATGAAAATTGGTCAGGTAGATGGTGCTTCAGTTTCTTTGAATGGATGGAGTCTTGAGCAAGTGACTCGGTTTAATTTTCTTGGGAGCTATGTAACAGATACTGGTGCTAGGCGGCATGAGATTAACAGAAGAATAGGGATTGCTGCCGGAACTTTTAAGAATCTACGGAGATTGTGGAGAAATAGGCGTATACATATAAATACTAAATTTAAACTGTATAATTGTTTGGTTCTTTCAAGGGTTAGTTATGGTAGTGAAACTTGGACGCTTTGTAAACAAAATGGCAAAAAATCTTGATGCTTTTGATTCTTGATGCTTGCGCAGTATCTTGGGCATTAGGTGGTTGAATTTGGTAAGGAATAATTAGGTTAGGCAAAGGAGTCGGCAACCTCCTTTATGCAGCATTATCGTGCAGAGACTCCGTTGGTTTGGCAGTGTTGCCCGTATGGATAATTATAGATTGGCGAATAGGGTTATCAACAGTGTGTCTAAAGACCTCAGAAGGAAGGGGAAATCTAGGAAACGGGGTGGGCACAAAATGTCGAATTGGTGTGCAGTGGCCAGTTTCAGCAGATGTAGCTCAGGACTGAGATGCATGGAAAACTAAATTGCACGGTCTGATTGTACCTTCATAGCCCATGGCTGCTTGATGATGATGATGAGTTCTGTATCTGAGTTACTATTGACATAACATGGCCTAACATACTTAATGAAATGGCCTTTAGTCTTTTCATGGACGAGTTCCTTAAGAGTGCATGTATTATTTAGTGTACATGCGCTCTTTAGGGACTCGTCTGCAAATTTCGTAACGATTTTAGGAGAGAGGATATGTTCCAATGTGGAACTAGTTACCTTTTAATATAAATATATTACTGTTTTAATGTTATAGACATTAATGTCTATAACATAATAATAAATAATTAAAATGCTATGTTTATAAAAATAATTTAATTAAAATAATTTTAAATTGCTAATTGCAAAAAAAAAGCACAATTTTAAAATGTTATATTTATTTTTGCGATTAGTATATTTTTGCATTCTCCGATTACAAAAATCAGTTTTTTTTTACATATATTATCCCTCGTAATTAACTGTTACTACCTTAACAATGATTTGATATGCTTACATCAGTACAAAAGGTTTCTTACACAAAATACATATGTTACATAAATGAAAGTGACGATCCGGTTTTGATTGGGATGCTAAATTAGTCTGCTGCGACATTATTTAAGTTACGGAAAACTTGATTATGAAAATTATTAGTGATATATTTCTTGTTAATTTGTAGCGACTTACACTGAAAGTCACTGAACTGGAATCCGGTTTCTACAATTCAATAAATCCTAGTGATTAAACGGAGGTATAAAACTACACAAAAAAAGGTTATGATTTGTACTGGTAGCCATTTTTACTCCTCTTTTAATGATCTTTCTTTAACTGAAAGCATAAGATAAAATGAAATTTTAGCGTTTCGTTTAATGATATACAGAAATATCTGAAATTTTTATGGTAAGTTAAAAGTTATGATATTGTCTTTATAATTACACTGATCACCTCAGAATAAAATAAAAAAATATTATCATTTCTAAACTATATCCCTTTATCTTTATATATGAAGTGACCCAAAACATGTATCAGGTATTATTTATACCGTTTCATGACCTTCACACGCGCCGTCGTTTACCTGCAGTTGTTTCGATTTGCATAAAGACGCGGAGGTCATAATGTTTTGGTTCTTTGGCGTATATTTTAATTTTTAACAATATTATTTTAATATTTGAAGAATTATTGAAGTTCGAAATTTGAACAGCAGCAGCAGTTGGAGACATAAAAAACTGCTCAAAGGTTATTAAAATTTAATAAATAGCGCACTCGGCGACTGATAAAATAAAGATATGGGTTCGAGCCCCAGGTAACATATGGATGTTTCTTGCACTGAAAGCACGTACTGATGGGTTTGGGAAGGTCGTCATCCATCTATTGGAGCATTAAATCTTGGTTCCGTTTGCGGGAAAGAACCATACATTTTACACATTAAGGAACACTCTGGATGGCCTTGACAGGAGTCTCCATCTGTCTCCTAGCAGCTGTCTGGTGGATCTCCTCCTCCCAACCTTCTCTGAGCCCTCGGGTTACTTGTAAACTCTCCATTCAGCCCATCGTGGTCAAAACCGTGATGTTCAGAGATAAACCAATCCAACCGTGAAGACGCTAGCTAAAGTTTCAAAACGGAAATAGTCTCCTTCTGATTGGCATCCCGGTCATTTCATTGTAACGTGAAAGGAGTTATTCGAAATTAATGCTTATAACAATTCTGAAACGTAATGCAGATGACAATACTGAAACGTAATGTTTGTATCAAAACTGAAAAGTAATACACATGACAATACTGAAACAATATTTATAACAATATCTAATATCAATTGCATCTTATACCGTCTTTTTGCACATAGTGGCCTAAAACGCCTGGTCACAAAACCTCGAAGGCTCAGAGAAGGTTGAGGGAGGGGACCCACTAGAATTGCTGTTGGAAGACAGATGTAAGGTCTTATCTAATGATCGTAGCCTCCCATCAAGGACATCCATCGTGTTCTTTACCGTGCACAGAGTATGGCTGAACCACCTACGGAACAACGGTTTAACGTCCCATCCGACTGCAGTGGCCTTTCCACGTCCACTGGTGTCCTTTACTGACCCTGGGCCAGGCGGGGAGTTTTTCGGAGATACATATCAACCCTGACCAAGCTGGGACTCGAACCTGGTGGATGTGCACATTCCAAGCCCAACAGAGGGAGATATGGTAAAACTACAGTTTTTATAAACATAAAAGCAAACTGAGAAACAAATCAACAAACTGGCCAATGACGAGTGAAAAAACAATTCAAAGATAGGTAAAAAAGGAGTAAATATTCTCAGGTTTAATTTTCTCCCTCTCTTTTAGGGAAGGAAAGAAATGGACATATTTCGAGGTACCGTATGTATCCCTCCCCAAATCAGAAGTTTCTAAACCAAAACACGAAAATGCTTCGCTGAGATAACCAAACTTTTCAAATCATTTTGTACCCACCCAGAGTTCCTCGAATGTAGTGTGACAAGAATATTTAACTTTGTAGAGAAATAAAAATATGGTTTGAATTCCCCACAAAGTGTTTAGGTACTGCGAAAACTTTATTATTATTATTGGAAGACATTATTTATAACTTAGCATATTAAAACGTTTATTAATTAATGTATAGTTTAAGTAGTGGTTTTTTTAAATTTTACATATTTTTTCTAAATAAATTAATGAATTTAATTTCCGATAAGAATTTTTAGATTTTGAAGCTTCTATTTCGGAAAAGAATCTCATGTTCCGCTCGTGCTTAATTCGAATGACTTCAATATTCATGGATGGTAGTGCTCTTGACCCAACAAACTCAACAATGACTTTATCACGCATAATCAAAAATATATTAGTGTTATGCATTCCTTCTTTCAAATATATTGGTGGCAACAGTTATTTTGAATAACTTTCAGCCGTTAATGTTAAGTCTAATGTAGATTTTGAGAAATTCAATCTCCCCATCCCCACCCCAATTTTGGTTGCCACCAGGGGTTCCCACATAGCCTACGTTCTTCCACTGGGTGAAATAAACGTTCATGCCAAGTTTGAAGCATCCATCTCTTCTGGACGCCGAGTGCATAGGCAAGCAGACAAAACAACTTTCTTCTTTATATATTAGAATAAATTCTTTGATGTGTTCAGTTCCGATTGCACTGTATATAAAAGCTTGCAAAATGCAATATTTCGATTCACCTTTCTGAATAAAACATTTAGTTTGTAGTTATTTCCTTTTTTGGTTTATTATTTATATTATTAGAGGTCCATTTTCATATGCTACCAAACTTTTATTTATTCTATTAACCTTAGAGTCCAGACAAACATAAACTAGGGACGTGTTTGTTGAGTGATATAGCGTTTGCTTGCAGCAGCATTGTGACTTTCGGGATCGAAGTTCTACCCCCGGAATGGATGTTTTGTCTGTCATGTGTTGTGATTTTTCATCAGTAAAGAATTCTTATTAATTTATCTTAAAATTCGGTGTTCTCGCATTAGTACACAAAGAGTACGCTGATGATTATTCCCCCTTACCAAATTTGAAAGAAAAATATACAAACTTCTACAAAAATGTCATATATTTCTAAAACACATAAATTAATCCATCAACAACGTTTATCTTCCTGATTTAACCCGAAAATAAACTGCCCTTTGTCCAGAGCCTATTTCAAAGTTATTTTTAGATTAGAGTTACCTGGTTTCCTTTGGTAAAAATTGCTACGTTTTCACAAATCTAAACCTGGGATATTTTACTACAATTTCCGATTTAGGTTTCCTGCAATAAAGACATCATTTAGCCAAAGGATACTTCATATACAAAATCTATATTTACTGCTAAGATGTCGGTTATATCCAGCCAGGCTCGTAATGTGCTGCTCCTAAGATTCGAGTCCCAGCTGGATAAGTTTCGAGATTTATCTCCATAAAACTCCTCAACCTGCTCTCGCCAGAATGGGACACTAATGCACTTGAAAAGATAGCCGTCCGTCGAATGGGGCCTTAAAGCGTGGCCCTATGTGCAACTTAAAGAACACAATAAATGGCTTTGAAGGGAGGCTACCATCTGTCTCCCAACACCTGCTCCAGTGGGTCTCCTCCCACAACATTCTCTAAGCTCTAGGGGTCCTTATGACCTGCCCAATTAGCCCATTGTTTAAAAAAATTATCTCGCATATGTAAAATCACCCATCGTTGAAGAACACGCTGGATGTTCTTCACGTGAGGTCATCATCTATCTCCCAACATCTGTCCAGTATGTCCTCTCCACCAACCATCTCTGAGTCTACGGGATTCTTGCAACTGGTCATTTAGCCCATGGTGTGAAAAAAAATGCCTCTCAGAGGCAATCATATTTTTGGGACATTGTGATGGTAAGGTTTATTATTATTTTTTACCGCCAAGTACGATTATTGGTTTCAGAGAACGATTTCGAAATTTTTGAAACGAAATCAACATTTTGTACTCGAGTGTTTGAGAGTGGACTATGGCTGTTGGAACCCCCTACATATACATATATATATACTACTATACATACACCCCCTATATATAGTGGTAGGTAATAACAGCTATAATAAATAGTCATTAGGAAAGTTACATTTTCCTCTCCAGACATGTCTGTTCTGAGCTACAGCAGCTGCATTTGGCCACTGTAGATCAATTCTAGCAAGGTTCTCTTTGACATTGTCTGCCCATCGCATCCTAAGTGTCACCCTTTTTCTGCAACCCTTACGCACACTGTTCATCATCCTGCTTGCCAATCTGCAGCTGTATATACGAGTAACATGACCAAACAAACGCAGTCTCTCTCTTCTCAATATGCTGCTCAAAGGAGGTTGATGAATCCGTCTAGGCTCATCACTATTTATAAAATCAAGCCACTTAATGCCTAAGATACTGCGCAAACATCTACAATCAAAAGCATCGAATTTCTTCTTGTCCTGTTTACAAAGGGTCCATGTCTCGTTAAAAAAACTAACCTTAGAAAGAACCAAACTATTATACAGCCTAATTTTTGTCTTTAGGGTTACATGTCTATTTCTCCACACTCTCCGTAGATTCTTGAATGTCCCAGCAGCAATCCATATTCTTCTATTTTTCTCATGCCACACATAACCAGTATTTATTACGTAGCTACCAAGAAAATTAAACTGACACACTTTCTCATGAGTACAGTAATTCAAAGCAACTGAAGCACCATCTGCCTGACCAATTTTCATTATTTTAGTTTTTTATCTCTTTATCATAAACCTACTGATTCTCATCAACAGCGCTAATGAACGAATTCATCTCATCAACATTGGTAGCCGACAGAGCCAAATCATCTGCATAATCTAAATCAGAAATTTTGAAAACTCTAGTCCATTTAAGGCCAAAATCTTTCCCTTGCAAAGAATTTCGCATTACATAATCAATTGCCAAACGAAAGAGAAAAGGAGACAAAACGCACCCTTGTCTAACTCCATTAGAAATGCTAAACCAATTGCTGCAAGACGTACCAACTCTCACACACGACACAGTGTTATTATAGAGAGCTCTCATTACACGAACTAACTTATCAGGTATTCCATATGATCTAACAATCAACCACAAATTATGTCGATCAACAGAGTGAAAATCTTTTTGAAATCTACAAAACTGTCAACCACAGGTTTCTGAAATTCTAACATTTCCTAAGAATCTGCCTAAGTGAATACATTTGATCAATACATCCCCTACAACTTCTGAATCCTCACTGGTCATCACGCAGTTGTCCATCAAACAAATTCTTAATTCTATTAAGCACAATCATGTAAAAAACTTTACCTGGAACAGAAATTATGGTGATATCTCTGTAGTTATCACAAGAACTGCTCACCTTTTTTAAAAATAGGGATAGCAATAACTGTAGTAAAATTTGTAGGAACAACACTTTTATCATAAAAATATTCAAAATTTCTGTCAGCCATTTGTCAACACAAGTGTTCCCAGCTCTAAACATTCCAGTGGTGATTTCATCGACCCCAAGAGGTTTATTTAGTTTTACTTTAGAGAGAGCCGAAACAACTTCCGAATGTGATACAAAGCAACATTAAAGCCATAAAACCATCATTAAATGAATAAACTGCTGCAATCATTAACTGAGGTTAGATGGAATAATGCATTTATCCTCATTACAAACAATGGAAGTAGAAATAATCACATTGTTTAGAACATCTTTGAAATTCTCAGCTCACCTTGTCATCAGAGAATCCTCATCTTCACCCACTTAACCATGTTTCTCCCTCAGTCCCTGTTTATCAGTGTATGTATCCTGTTTCTTCCCACACAAAACATTAACAATCTGGTATAATCCCCTGCTAATGTGCTGTCTAAGAGATTCCTCTGCTTTATCAGCCGAATTATCAAGCCAAAAGGTTCTTATCAGCTGCTAACTGTTCTTTTACACGTTTATTAAGCTTGTTATATTGTTGTCTGTTACGACTAGTAGGGTGTTGATTCATATTAATCCTGCACTTCCTTCTTTCAAAAATAAGTTCCATGTCTTATCACTCAAATAATTTTGTTTCCTCTGTTCCCTTTTACCTAAAAGAGTATTGTTAGTTTTAAGAAAATCCTGTTTAAACTGATCCCATTTATTCTAAACTTCAGCAGTAAGCAAACTACGATTGTCATAATGACCACATAGCTATCATGGTATGCTTCAGATATAACTGGATCTTTCAGACCTTCAGTGCTACAGGTAATTTTCTTAACCTTAGCAAAACATTTCTTAAGCTTCAGTTGCAAGACACTTTTTACCAGGTAATGGTCTGACCCAATTTCGGCTCCTCTATATTGTATGATATTCCTAATCAAAATAGCCCATTTGCTATTAATAAAAATATAATCTATCATATTCCTGTGCAACCCATCAGGTGAAACCCACGTATATTTATAAATGTCCCGGTGATTGTAGTATGTATTAGTTGTTCAGAAACTATTAAGTTTACTTACCTGTACGAGAAGTTCTCCATTGTCATTGAAACTATCAATGCCAAAGGGACCTAAAATTCCTGCCCATAGGTCAGAGTTAGTACCAAACTTAGCAATATCCTCTTTATTTAGAGAATTCAAAATATCATGTAGCTGTTTGTAAAATATTCTTTTCATTCTCATCAGTGTCCTTCGTGGGGCGTAACAACAGATGACATTCGTCTTTAATTTTTGTTTTAAAATTTGCTTTATAAATTCCTTCATAAATGCAGTTATCTCCTAGAAGAACATCACTGGCGTATCTCTGCTAAGAAGCAAACCGATAAGCCTAGAATATATAGGTGTCCTCATGCTGGAATTCCTGGGTGAGGACATCAAGAGAATAATTTCAACGTAGCGTCCTCACGTTCCATATACTTGTAGAAAGAAAATGATTAGTAGGATTTTAAAAGGAAAAAAACGTAGGACCAACAATATGAAACAGCCCCTTGATCGCGGACATGGGACAAAGACCTGTTCCTCCACCGCTACAGGCTGAAGCCATCCATGCTACTAGGAACTTCAAGTACCACCGTTTGAAGTGGACCTTTACAAGAGCCTTAAGACTTGCCTGAGACGCATTACTCCAATTTAGGATTAGCGATACCCAACTACCTAAGTGAAGATTCAGTTAGCTGTGATTGCCTATGATCAGGATTATCCACCAGCTGATATAAGGTATCCTGTACCTCTGTTCACTTAGGGCTGGCAACCCACAAGCAAGTAGAAAACACAGCGGCAAATTCTGACTCAACAGATGTCCACCACTGCAGCAAGTCCAGAATCCATAATCAAGCTCAAAGCCGTAATCCAGTCTAGTCTCGTAGGCATAAATGGTCATCACCACGACCCTGCGAAGTTGAACACTCCTCAACGGGGTAGAAAGAAAGAAAAAATTTGTCGTAGATAACCAGATCAGTAGGGCACACTGGTCTGACAGGCCTCCACTTCTATTCCCTTCGAAAAGAGAATATCTCTTTTGAAAGGTACTAACGGCATGCACCAAGGGAAGTAGGGGTCGGACGTTATGTGCCAGACCCGGAAGGTTCTCTGCGTCATCACTGGGGATTGCTACACAGCTATCCTTCCAGTTTGTGCCGAACATTTACTGACCAGAAGCGTTAGTGGAGAAAATTTGCAATGCAGGCTAATTTGTGATCCGAACCTATAGTAACATCAGAATCACATAGGGAGGATAGTATCAGTAGCTGTAGTGATGATAATCTAACATTCGGTACTGAAAGCGTGAAAATGTCGTTGATGAAAATCTGTTTTTCTTAAACCTTGGACGTATCATTAAGATACATCCGTGATATATAGCCTTCGGAAAGTTGCCTGAAGCAATATTGATTGAACAAAAGACAATCAATTCTATTAAATTACTATATATATTTGGTGGTAGTTTAACTCTGAAGATTTCATCTAATGGATGTTTCAGAAACGGAATAGTAATAGAGGTAACCCTCATTTAATGCAGGAGATGAGTTCCGGGAAAACCATCGTTAAACGAATTTCTGCGTAAAACGAGGGGATTTTTTTATTTTTCTCTATTTTTGACTATCTTATTGATCTTTCTTCCTTTTCTTGGTTTTGTAATGGATGTTTTATTTCAACAAAAAAAATTATAATTCTCAATACTTATTTAAAGATTACATATACGCATAATTATGTATATAAATATGTGATCGATTAATTAATTTTACAGTTTATTTCTTAATATGGAGCGAAACTTGCTGGTTTGCATTGCTGGGCTCTGTTTTGTGCATAATGTTTATTTGTATTATTCCATTAACTGGTCACAACATCGTCTTATGGCATCCGGTCACGAAATATCAATATCATGATCCTTCAACAAATCCATGCGTTATTTGTGCAGTGAAATCTAAATATTTAAACGCTAACACTATTTCTGGTTCAGATTTTTGTTGTTCTTCAAAAGCAGCGTTGAATTATAAAACCTGAAGTTCATCGTTAGTGAGTGGCTCACTGTGGAGTTTAATAATTTCGTCCATCTGTCAAAGTTACGCTTTCGTATCCTGCTCCAATTTGATATTTCGCTGATGTTAATTAAAAATTCTAACTTAAATTCTTGTAAATAAACTATTTAGAGGGATAAATCGAAGCATGATTTATTTGAATTATGCAGTTATGATTTGGAGAAATAAAATGAACAGTGTGGTTGGACCTCCGTTGCCCATGGCTGCTTGATGATGATCGTGTTGTTGTTGATGGTGATTATTAAACTAAAAACATTGCAGTACTCTAGTAAGTACTCATTAATATTCCATTTAGGAATATCCGAAGTAATTTTAAGTAAAAGGGACCAAGAAATGAAAGGAAAGAGAAAAAGTGTATGAAGTGTCATAAAAGGAATGGTGAAAAAGAGCGATAAATGTGATCTATGTGCCACGGATAATGCAACTTATAATGTTATTGGTTCTGGCAATAGTATGATTCTAATGCATACATCATGAGAGATATCAATTTTACCATTTTCTCTATACCTTAGGGCAGTGCTGCCAAGTTCTCTAAGACCACGGGCCAAAAAAAGAATAGGACAGGATAGGTTTGGATTACCTCTGAGCGTCACTTTTTTGCACACCATGGGCTAAATGGCCAGGTCACATGGACCCCGAAGGCTCAGAGAAGGTTGGGGGAGGGGACCCACTGGAACAGCTGTTGGGAGACAGATGGTAGCCTCCCGTCAAGGCCATCCAGCGTGTTCTTTAACGTACACAGGGTATGTCTCTTCCGCACACGGGGCCACGGCTTAACGTCCCATCCGACGGACAGCGGCCTTTCCAAGCCCATCGGTGTCCCCTACTGACCGTGGGCAGGGCGGGGAATTTTGCGGAGATAAATCTCAAAGCTGACCCAGCTGGGACTCGAACCTGGGAACTACAGATTACGAGCCTGGCGCGCTACCGACTGAGCCACCCCCGCCCCGACAGGATAGGTAATTGAAAAGTCAGTTCATGTCACCTCAAAAAATTATTTTATTTACAAAAAATAATAAGTAATAATAAACGAATATAAATTTTCTAAACCTTATCAAATATTTAATAAATTTAATGGGAGCATTGTGGCCGTAGTTGTTGGGCAATAAGAATAGAATAAGTAAGTTGAAATAATGCAATAATAATTGCAAATAGAATGAGAAAGTTGAAGATTACATATCAAGTAAAGTAACATGAGTAGATAAAAAATTATAAGATGGATTATAGATATTTATTTAAAATTTCAAGTAAAGATTTGGTTTTGTTTGCAGCCCACAAAAATACTTGTGCGGGCCATATGCATCCCGCGGGCCGCTAGTTGGGGAGCTCTGCCTCAGGGTTCTTGAAACTGGTCATTTAGCCCATTACATGCAGGGAAATATCTCTCAGAAGGTTAATTACGGAACCCACTTGGAATATAAAATTTCTATTACAAATAAATCGTTTGGAACATTCTGTAAAGTAAATAATGGTTTGCATTTAGATATACGAAAATGTGAATCTTAATATTTCATCAATATTTATATAGCCGAAAAACAATTCTTCATTTAATTCTAGAAACTGAAAGATTGAGTATCTAGAGATGGAGGGATATACAAGTTTAGAGGCAGAAGCAAATGTGAAAATATTAGTCAAAAATGCAAAATATACAAATTTTCTGTTAACATTTAAGAAATACTTTTGCTAAAAAATGAGTTTCACAGATGAGTGATACTCGGAGTCATGACTCCCACAAGCCAGCAGCCTCCCACCCTGGTCCCATTTGTAATAGACTGAAAGGGCAAAAGTCATGGGATACGTGCCTAATAACGGGTTGGTCCTCCTCGAGCCCCAGCAGTGCATCGAGGCATGGAATCAATGAGTTGTCAGTACCGTTCTGCAGGGATGGCAGCCCACACATCCTGCAGTGTAGACCATAATTGTGTTGCATTGGATGTTGCTGGATTCATGGATCGTAAGCTTGTTTCCATTATGTCTCACAGATGCTCCAAGGGGTTCTTATCGGGAGAATTGTGGGGGCCAATTCATGGTGGTAAATTCCGTGGGGTGTTACTCTATCCACCTCCAGGCAAACAAAGACTGATGACACATTGCATTATCTTGTTGGAATACCCCTTCACTATCAGGGTGCTCGAGAGTCATGGTACAAGTGATTAGTGAGAATGTCCACTTATCTCATACCTGTCAGCGATTGTTCCAAATGGACGAGAGAGCCCAATGTAGATCACGTGAACACGCCCTCCACCATCACAGAGCTGACTCCAGCCTGAACAGTACCTTACAGACAGGAAGGGTCATGGCTTCACAGGGCCTACGCTACACTCTAACGCCCCCGTCAGCACGTAACAACTGGAACATTGACTCATTAGACCATGCAATCCTACGTCACTGTTCTACTGTCCAATTTCGATATCTTCGGGCCCATTCCAGTTATTGAGCTCTGTGACGACGTGTAAGCAATGGGGCATGAGTGGGTGTTCTGCTACCAAATCCGATGGAATGCAGGTGGCAACGGATAGTTCTTTCAGAAACGTTTTCTGCTTGGCCCGCATTCAAATTGGCAGTGATTTCATGCACTGTAGTCCATTTGTTGGTCGTTATCATTCGTGACAGTCAACGTGAGCTCCGTTCGTCAATTGCACGTGGCCATCCCTTTCGCTGTTTTACATGTGTGGAAATGCCATCAATAAAATTTGGTTGATAAACTCTTGACATCATAGACCTGGAAAAACCGAATTCCCGCACGATCTCCGATATTGCATGATCCATCCTTCTGGCACTGACGATCAAACCACGTTCAAAGTCAGACAACTCATGACGTGCAGCATGCTGAATTAACAACTACTCCGAAATGAATGTTAGGTTTGAAGGCTACTGCAGCGCCATTCTGCAGTTTATCTCAAACACATCGGTTATGACTACAATGCGCTAGTTCTATTATAACTGATATTCCCAATACTTTTGGCCCTCAATGTAATATATAACGTTACATAATTAGCATAGATGTCTCATCTGTAGAAATAGTGATGGACTCAATAGAATGTCAAACACAATAGAAATGTTATTACTGAGATTTATTAATAACATTAATTAAATACACTTATTAATTAACTTATATATATATATAGGGGAAAAGATCAAATGGAATAAGCAGGCATAATGTTCAATCAATAACCGAACTTTTTTGAAATGAACTTTACCTGATCTAAGAGAGAGGGAAGAAATTTCTTGCATCATATATCAGATTTTTGTGCACTGAGCTCTCAGTTCTTTCTGATGGAGGACATTGCTCATGCACATAAAGTCCATTTGATAGAAGAATTTCTTCGAAATGGCCGAATAGACTCATTTCCATACCTTAGTGCTATTGAGCATGTGTGATACTCTCTCGGTAGAAACACTTCATTGGCCGAATAGACTCATATCCATACCTTAGTGCTATTGAGCATGTGTGATACTCTCTCGGTAGAAACACTTCAGCCACTTGTTAAAATCTCACATGAATTACGAATTACTCTCCAAAAAGAGGGAGCTTGAATATATGAAGACAACTGATCTCTAAGTTTCATAGAGGGATCAGGGACTGTTTGTTTAAGTGCAGCCTGTCTGTCAAGTAAAATTATGCTCAAAGAAATTTTGCTGCGCTTATGTTCAACTCTCAAAGGGAACACCACTCATATAGTCGATATCAAAATCACTCATGAGTCGATATCAAATGTTATAGGAAAACATTGTCTGAGTCTGATGGGATACGAACCTACATTCTCCTGATAATATGTCACGTGCTATAGTAGCTGATCTACCGGATGCCAATAAAGATCGCCTCTAATTGATGTTAAGTATTGTCTACCTGCAGTTTTCTGTGTGTCTCATGCAGGCATTGGCCCAGCCGCTCACATCGTCTAGAAACAGATGACAAGTTCGTCATGACTACGGTAAGTATGTTACGAGGATACATTTAATAGCTCAAAGAAATTTCTCGATGCTTATGTTCGGACATGGTGGTATATAGGTAGACAGTTTTTAACATCAATTTGAGGAGATCTTGAACGGGGGCCAGTAGCTCATCAGTCAGGATATCAGACTTGTTAACAAGAGGACATGTGCTCGTATCCCACCCGGCTCAGTCAAGTTTTCCTCTAACCTTTGATATCTACTTCCTCTAAGAGGGATGTTTCCTTTGACAGATGAACATGAGCGCCGAAAAATTTCTTTGATCTATTCAACGTATCCTAGCAACATACTTATCATCGTCATGACATCTTAAACTAAGAGTGATGCTTCTTTCGAAAATTATACTCCTCATTATGGTGACGAACCAGATGTACTCGCATTTCCTTTGTCGAATATGCAAGGTAGATAAGAGATGAACGCATTTTCATTGACAGTACTTTTCCATTGTGTTTTATTAAGCTTCCACAACAAAGTTCATTTCTTTTAACATTTCATTTGCTTAGTTTCAGAGGAGGATTGACCTATCATGGGATCGAGGGAATCTTTGGTGGGTCGATGTGGTTGTGGGACATCATATTTACTATACACTGTACAGAGATTTTTGTTTTCTGTTTCATAAAAAGTATAATTTTAAAACTACTATTGTAACCGAATGAATCCGTAGCCTAATTTATTGATTTTATAGTGGTATAACGTTTTAAATTATATTTTTGCACGGATTAATGACACAGTTTGTTATTGAATGGATTTTGTAATTTTTTGAACGAATATTCCTGATGAGCAAATGATTGTTATCTCAGCAAATAAAAAAATATATATATGTGAAGTTTTTAAAATGTATGTTAAGAATAATGAAATAAATATTATATTAAAATATGTGCGGTTTTATTGAAAATTTTCTCGGACCGAGTAGAACCTTGTATATCGTGTACCAAAGTATATAAGTTTTGAAATTGAGTTTGCCAAATATATTATCTCTGTGTTCACGGATTTATGTGTTAATAATGTAATGAAACATAATTCAGAGAGTTTAGGAATCGAAATTATCAAATAATAATTATCGAACAAATCAGTATTGAATAAGAATGCGATTAAATATTTACTAATTTTACACTATTGTAGTGCACTTAAACTGTATACCTGACTCTTGTAATGGTAGAGCCGTTAGGCTTCGATTATTTTGTCTTGGTTTTATTCATGAGATGTTCAGCTCTGCGGCTTTATGTCTCAATCTGTAGAGTATCTAAGAGACTGGCAGAAATGACTAAGGATAATTATAAGTATCATAAAGGCAGAAGATGAATGGATTTCATGCTGCAATTGAGAGTTTTTAGAAAAACCTAACTGTAAGTCTGATGAAGTTTTCGAGCTTGGGATTGTAGATATTTCCAGGTAGGGAGAAAATGTCCCGGCAGGTATAAGGGGCATATATTTTCAGTCCATTGAGTTTGAAGGATGTGTTCATTGAAGTTCTTATGCTATCCAGGATTGGACAATGAAGAATGAAATGATCTGTAGTTTCATTTTGTCCACAGTCGGGACAATCAGTATTATTGGCTAGATGGCATCTGTGGAGGAATGTTTGTAAGGGTGCCACATCGAGACGTAGGTGAGTTATTAAGGTTTCCATACTTTTTGAAATGTATACATTGGTTGTTTTAACAGGGAATCGATTTAGATGGGGGAACATATTTGGCAGAGAAGAGATTTCCCATTTCATCCTCAGGTCGGTATATAATATTTTACGACAGAGAGTGATGATGTCTTCTGCATGCAACGTTGATTCAGGGTGCAAATGTGAAAGAGTTCTTTCTCTTTTGCCAGGGAGTCGGCTGACTCATTGATCTCAAGGTTCATGACTCCAAAGTAAAGTGATCGATGAAGCCCAAAGCGTTGCTTGTTGAAGAGAATGATGGAGATCAAAAATAGCCTTATGTGATCTGTCGATATGAAGTGCTAAGAGTACCGATTTGGAATCGGAAAATTCGTTATCTCATTTCAAATTACGAATTTACAATTACAAATTACAAATTACGAAAAAACATTACATTTTTTTTAATAATACAGGTGACGGTCCTGATCAGTGCGGGGCGGGGATGGCTCAGTCGGTAGTGCGCCAGGCTCGTAATCTCCAGTACCTAAGTTCGAGTCCCAGCTGGGTCAGCGTTGAGATTTATCTCCGCAAAACTCCCCGCCCTGCCCACGTTCAGTAGAAGACACCGATGGGCTTGGAAAGACCGCGTCCGTAGGATGGGGCGTTAAGCCGTGGCCCCGTGTGCGGGAGAGCCATAGCATGTGCACTTTAAAGAACACACTGGATGGCATTGACGGGCGGCTACCATTTGTCTCCTGTTCCAGTGGGTCCCCTCCCCCAACCTTCTCTGAGCCTTCGGGGACCTTGTGACCTGGCTATTTAGCCCATTGTGTGCAAAAATGTGCAGCTCAGAGGTAAAACAACTCAACCTGATCAGTGCTGTAGCTCCAGTTGAGAATATGGATGTTTCTGTTGGTAAGTTTTCACATATGAAGATTGTGCGTGAAGGAGAGGCGCTGCCGATTCCAGTTTGTTATTTAGATACTGAAGCGTCAGTTCCGATCCAGTCAGCCTCTGGCCATTTCTGTTTTAATTCAAAATCAAAATGGGATATGATAATGGCAGTAAACTGTGAAAATAGCTGCTGAAAACTGAGAGAGTTAGTAATAATTTTGTATGGTGGACAGATCCATGACGGAATTTCAGTCGGTTGTCTGATTGAAAGAGAGTGACTAAATATTTAATGATTCTAATCGAGTCTATATTAATTGTGGGAAGGGATTTTCCTAACGGTTCCAGCGATGAACCTGTAAAAATGTGGCTGACGAAAGATTGTTCGTAGATCCTATGGTAACAGTGATATCATTTCCTTTATTGTGGTCCTATCAGATATAAGAAGAACCAGCGAAGAGTGCGGAAATGCTCCCGTCTCAGCATAAATAAGTGGTAAAGGTGTAGCTTTGAGTAAGCCAGTCAAAGCTCGCGCTATTTGTCGTTCTATCCCTCAGGCGGACATTATAGAGCTGTACGATAGTCTTCCCCGCCTTGTTTATGAATGCATTGCTGTGCGGAGCGGTTCAAAATCATACTAATTATACCACTTTACCGGGTAGGTATAGTGGTAATTTTTCATATTTTTTGATAATGTAATCAATCGTACATATCAGTGTATGCTAACGGCTGCCTGAGTTTCAATAAAACGGCATTAATCCTTCAAGGTGTTGCATTATTTTTTTCTGTAGTGTAATTTAATAAATGATTATTTTGGAAAATGATTATTGCTATCAGTACGGTATTGGAAACCGCGATTCTTCAGTGACATGCCAGAGCGCCCTACAAGTTAAACCAACCATAGGACGATGATTGGCTTCCAGAATGGGACATTTATATATTTCGCTGAATGTGTCTGACCTCGCGCCATCCATAATAAGTGAAGGCAACTTTCTATTATTTATTTATTTATTATTATATATTATTATTTATTTATTATTATATATTATTATATATTATTATTTATTTATTATTATATATTATTATATATCATTATTTATTTATTATATTATTTACCAAAAACATCAGAATTACCATTCTAAGTTTCTGCGCATACCATTGGCAACGGGGATGATACATTGTAAATAACGAAAATATTTGTTGCGTTGACTTCACTGTTGTTATTCGTAAGAAACCAAGTCGTAGAATCTTGTTGTACACAATAGAACAAATCATTACGAAACAATGAAAAATGAGTTAACGTTGAAAAAGGGTCCATGGCTCTGTGAAGTTAGAATTGTTTAGAACCGCAGCTTCCTTGTCTGCGGAGTCGTCCTATTCATATCCTCATCTAAACAAGGTAGGCCTGATTTTCAATATCTTATTTATTTAGTAAGGGAGTTTATGTGTGTATGCCGTAGTGAATATATGTAGCGCATACTTGTTCTTTTTTTTAGTGTATATCCTTGTTGTTTGTCGGGCATTCGACGCCCGGAAGATTGGTTGCACCACGTTAAGTGTGGACGTTTGTAAAATCGCGTTTTTAAGAAGTTGTAATATATTGGGGAATATTTAATGTATTGGGATTTCAGTTGGAATACAATGTCTGTTATTAGTTGAAAATACTTTAGCTCAGGAGTTATTTTTCACGAGTATATTTAAAATATCTCTGTGTTAGCCGAGTAGACGGAGACGTTGAAGGCTTACATTCTTGGTTATCCGACCTTCGTTTAGGCAGCTAACAGGATGCAAAGTAGTCACTATATTTGTATAATCGATTTAACACTGCTGAATTAAATTAAAATTTAATACTATCCGAGCTACTTAGTATCGTTTTAGAAATTGAAATTAGCATTTTCGATTGATGAATGCAGAATGGTACAGAAGCGGACAGGCAGACATATAACACACAAACAATCTTTCTTCTTATATATGAGATAATGCATTAAACTATAAATAATGCTTTTTCTTTTCTTTGCACATTATTAGTACTACAATGTTTTTTAAACTTACACGTACAGTCGCTCAAAAAAGTATCCGAACACTATGGTTGATTACAGAATTCAGAAAAAATATCTGGCAACGATTTTTTTAGAAATTAGTGATTTTTTTTGAAATTAGTGAATTAGTGATAGAAGTGGCAACCTTCGTGTCACGTGACAGGAAGGTTGCCAGATCACTGATTTCTAAAAAAAACGTTGCCAGATATTGTTTCTGAATTCTGTAATCAACCATAGTGTTCGGATACTTTTTTGAGCGACTGTACCATACAAATTTGCTCCTATTTAATTTTATTTCGTTATAAAGTTTCCTATGACTGAAAAATTGTATCCAAGGTTCCGCAACTTGAACGGAAGTAACTCTGCTGACTACGAAATGGTTTGAAAAATTCGTGTTTTGAATGAGGTGATATTGTTTTTTCGGGTTTAGGAACACCTGACGTGGAGATTACCATTCTGTACCTCAAAATATGTCCACTTCTCTCTGACCGTAAAAGAGTTTTTTTTATTGTTATTTTATGTGTCAATATAATTTATCAATCATAATGCAGTTTATTCCAAATTACAGCTTGCGACATGGAAACTGAAATATCATATATTTTAGAGCAGTGGTTCTCTCAGTGTGTGCAGCGATATTACGGATGTTATTGTAAAAAAAGGAAATTTATAAATCATTTTGTTGCTACTTTCTGACATTGATTCTTCATTTAACATTTTCCGTTTAATCAAAAACTTACCGGTACTAAATGTTAAAACCAAAATTAACGCAAAAAATTCCCATAACACGTACGGACTATGCACTGTCTCAATACAAATCAAAACTTGAACTTAACAGCGCTTCGTTTACAAATATTTCCACAGAAATGTCTATTTTTGAAGTTATCTGGGTATTTGTCAGGGCAATTATTATCCGGGTATCAAATAGTTTGAAGGATAAACTTTAAAATTTTATTGCTCAACAACAAGAACTTTAGGTTATTTTTAATTATTCTTATTTCATATCAATGTGAATACTTTTCGTGTAGTTCAATTGATATATTGTGGGGAGTGTAACGTTGACAGTTGAAAACAAACTGCGCATGCCCGAGTCTTCCGCAGTGTCACCATATTCACGGCGATAAATAATGTACCGTGAGCAAAAAAAGTTTGAGAACCATTGCTTTAGAATTTGAAATCCGAGCAACACAAGATAAATTTTATTGTTTATCATAATTCACTAAAATATGAAGCTGTTAACAAACAAAAAGCTATATATATATAAGTTAGAGGACCAAAAGATATTCTAATTTTGGGTGTCAAGTAAGAGTCAGTTGGCTCTGAATCCAATACGTTGAAGCAGCGTCCAAAGGACAATTTACTTTTGAGCGGCACAATGTTGCTCTTTTTCATAAACAAAAGAGCTAATGTCTGTCTGTAGACATTTTTCGTTTCGGAAACAAATCCCAAAATATTTTTAGGTTCTTTAGGTATTGATGAAACATTACGATCCGTACTTCCGAAATTTCCCTATAGCGTCAATTGCGCTCTCTAAGGGGTAGGGGACACCGATGGGCTTGGAAAGGCCGCCGACCGTCGCATGATACCTTAAACCGTGGTCTCTTGTGTTGGACAGCCATATCCTATGCACGTTAAACAACACATTGGAGGATCTTGACTGAATCTATCTACCAACATCTGTTGCAGTGGGTCACATCCCCCAACCTCCTCTGAGCTTTCAGGGGCGGGGGTGGCTCAGTCGGTAGCGCGCCAGGCTCGTAATCTGTAGTTCCCAGGTTCGAGTCCCAGCTGGGTCAACGTTGAGATTTATCTCCGCAAAAATCCCCGCCCTGTTCACGGTCAGTAGGGAACACCGATGGGCTTGGAAAGGTCGCCGTCTGTCGAATGGGAAGTTAAGCCGTGGCCCCGTGTGCGGGAGAGTCATAACCTGTGCAAGTTAAAGAACACGATGGATAGTCTTGACGGGAGGCTACCATCTATCTCCCAACAGCTGTTCCAGTGGGTCCCCTCCCCCAACCTACTCTGAGCTTTCAGGGTCTTGTGACCAGGCCATTTACCGCACTATGTGCAAAAAAAGTGTCGCTGGGAGGTGAAACAAACCAAACCAATCCCTCTAACGGTGAAAGAGTTGAAAATGGCAAACATTTAAAGGAATATTATGAGCAATGTAATTATATTTCGAAATTAGAAATGTTGATGGTGACATTTCACCATCAACGATTTCATCCATATTTTTCGTTTTTACAGATAATTCTAGTTTTCGAGATAAATTAAAAGTTATTTTTACGTTGGATAGGTATTAATAAACTATTACGATTCATAATTTCCTATTTTTCTAAAGTTTTAATTGTGATTTCTGACGGTGGGATAATTTGAAAATTTTAAAAAATGAACGCATATTGCAAACGAACTATTTGTGCTAGAAATTGGTGGAGTGTGATGATCAAGGGGTTTAGAGTGGTGGCAACAAATCGTCTCATCATTCCTGGCGGGGACGGAACTTTTTGCTTTAAGAGAAAAATGAAAATCTCTTTTTGAGTTGATTAAATACTAACGAAATATGAAGATTCATAGTTTTCAAAAGGCTTTAACTTGCATCGTTAGAGAGCGCTAAATGTAAAACCTGAAGTAGTGTTATAAACGAAATATTTAAGCTAGAAATTCTGGTAGTAAGTATCGATCAAGAACAAATACCCAGATAACTTAAAAAGAAATATATATTACTAAGCGTTATACTCTGTGTGTATATATATATATACTTTTTCAATAATTTTGGAAACGACTGGTAAGATGGAAATTGGTCTGTAATTATTTGCTAAATTTATATTCCCATTTTTATATATTTGAAAAATTAAAGCATATTTCAAAGCATCAAAAAAGAAACCTTATTTCATAGAGATATTTACCAAATATGTTAAAATATGAACATGATATCTACAAAAACTCACCCTATATTGTATTTTTTCTATTTAAGCTTGAGAAAAGACACAAATTTCAAAACATGCAAATTAGACATATATGTACCATAACAACAGATGTTGAAAGTGATTTCCTGCAACCTAGATGCAGGTTCGTACCCGTTTCATGACATTTGCAGCCACCTTTCTTAATGCTTTTTTCTTTAATTTTTCTTGATTTAATAAAGGTGATCGCAGTTCTTGTGATAACTGTAAGGGTATCATCCTACTTTCTGTTCAAGATAAAGTTCTTTGCATGACTGTGCTTAAAAGAATTAAGAATCTAGTTGATGGAGAATTGCGTGATGAGTAATGTGGATTCAGAAGTGGTAGAAATGGGTACATCAGATTTTGTCACTCAGGCAGATTCTTGAGAAATGTTTAGAGTTTCAGAAACCTTCGGTTGCTAGCTTTGTTGATTTCAAAAACGCTTTTGACTCTGTTGATGGTCATAATTTGTGTTTGATTGTGAGATCATATGAAATACCAGACAAGTTAGTTAACATAATGAAGCTCTCTATAGTAACACTGAGTCGTGTTAAGAGTTAGTAAGGCTTGTGGCAATTGGTTTAACATTGCTTCTGGTGTTCGACAAGGGTGCATTTTGTCTCCTTTTTTCTTTAGTTTGGTTACTGATTATGTTATGCGAAATTCACTGCAAGGGATGCATTTTGGCCTTAAGTGGTCTAGAGATAAGAAAATTTCTGATTCTGATTTTACTGATGATTTAGCCCTTTGGGAAATTCTTTCATTTTGAGCTGTTGATGAGACTGATAGCAAAGTAGGTTTGGTGATGAACAGAGAGAAAACTAAAGTGATGAAAATTGGTCAGGCAGACTGTGGTTCAGTTAATCTGAGTGGTCTCAGTTTAATTACCTTGGGAGCTATGTAGCAGATACTAGTGACGTACGGCATGAAATTAACAGACGAATAGGGATTGCTGCCAGAACTTTTAAGAATCTATGAAGAGTGTGGAGAAATAGGCGGATATACTAGTTTGGCTCTTTCTAGGATTAGTTATGGTAGTGAAACTTTGACGCATTGTAAACAAAATAACAGGAAGCTTGATGCTTTTGATTCTGGGTGCTTACGCAGTATCTTGCGTATTAGGTGGTTCAAAACGGTTTGTTGTGTGAACCACATAAGTTTGTGTGTAAATAATGATGTGGTTAGGCAAAGAAGTCGGCAAGCTCCTTTGAGCAGCATATTGTGCAGAGAGAGACTCCATTGGTTTGGCCATATTACCAGTATGGATAACTGTAGATTAGCGAATAGGATCATGACAGTGTGCCTGAAGGCCTCAGAAAGAGGGGAAGATCTAGGATGCAGGGGGGGGGGGCAGAAATGTCAAACAGAATCGTGTTAAAATTAGTCTACAGTCGCCAGATGCAGCAGATTTAGTTCAGGACAGATGTGTTTGGAGAACTAAGTTGCACAATGTGGTTGGAGCTCCGTAGCCCATGACTGCTTGAAAATGATGATGCTATCTTCCGAATGCAAGGACCTACAATTACGAGTTAGGGGTTAAATAAATGTTCTTGTGAGTCCTATTTACCTACTCAACAAGATTGCCTGTGCCCTATCTTCCTTTGAAGTGAATGCGAATTTCATGACTGATTGCACCTCGATAGGCTTTAGGCTTATTATCTACTTTTTAGGGCCCATACTGGATGATAGGTAATTAAAATTTTTAATTTATTTATATTTTTATTACTAAAAGCACCAACTTGAGAAACTTTGATATGATATTCATAAACATTGGTCACATTTTTCCTCCCCCAATTTTTGGAGTAGTGTTCAAAATAGACCATGAGACTGGAGACATCACTACATTTAATTTGAGACGTAACTCGTTAAGGGCTCTCTATTATAATAAAGAAAATTATATTAAATAATATAATCTCCCGCGAAAATCAGCCCCCTTTTTGAGGGAGGAAAATAGTGGGAGGTGGGAAATTTCGAAATAGTCTACGACCATTCTCATATCAACTCTCATTTGACACATAACTCCTAATTTTAGGTCCTCACGTTCGGAAGATATAGCGGAACAAAGGTTTTCATATTTCATCATTTTTAGGGGAGAAGGGAACATGGGCGGGGAGGGAATATATATATTTATAGCCTATGACATTCCTCGCGTTGTAAGCTTTGATTTGATACATAAATCATTAAGTTTGAACGTGGCGTCCGAAAGATATGATGGAACAACGTTTTGTGTGAAAAGCACACAAACCGACAAATGACGGGCGAAGAGCAATAGGGAGATAAGTAACAAAAGCAGTTACAGAGTCTGTTCAGACAAATCTTGACAGTTTCTCCAAGCATGCGTTACTACACAAAAAGAGAATTTCTACTTCTGGTTCAAGTTTGGGCAGGTTTTTGGATTTGAGTGCCATTATTCCTGGGTTGGGTTGTTTTACCTCTGAGCGGCACTTTTTTGCACACCATGGGCTAAATGGCCAGGTCACATGGACCCCGAAGGCTCAGAGAAGGTTGGGGGAGGGGACCCACTGGAACAGCTGTTGGGAGACAGATGGTAGCCTCCCGTCAAGGCCATCCAGCGTGTTCTTTAACGTGCACAGTGTATGGCTCTCCCGCACACGGGGCCACGGCTTAACGTCCCATCCGACGGACGGCGGCCTTTCCAAGCCCATCGGTGTCCCATACTGACCGTGGGCAGGGCGGGGAATATTGCGGAGATAAATCTCAACGCTGACCCAGCTGGGACTCGAACCTGGGAACTACAGATTACGAGCCTGGCGCGCTACCGACTGAGCCACCCCCGCCCCCATTATTCCTGGATCCGCCTTCGAATATTTTTAAGTCGCCTATCGAAAAAAAAAATTTGCCGTGCTCTTTTTCCTTTTTTAAATAAATATTTCAGAGTAAAATATCTTTAATATATTTTTAAAGACTCAAATTGCAGTGTTGTTTGATGAAGAAGAATCATTTCTAATTTTAGTAACATTGTGTTATACCAATCAACACTAGAAATCATAAGTAAATAAGCATAACTTTGAAATTAATCATCTCAAATTAATTTTTATTTTTTGTAGCAAGATTAGGAATGACTTTAAGAGGTAACGAAAAATATTAGAAATACTCGTGTAATACGTCACAAATATTCTCAAAAATTCATATCTAGCGTTCGATTGTTTCGAAAGAATTCCATAAACACCAAACAGAATCCATTGTCAATTTTGTTTATTGGGCTAATAAAATGAATTGTTTAGAATTTCCGGTGCTAATTTCCTTTGAGTGCAAGGCGGCTTCCTCTTCTAACATCTTTCCATCGAAAGGTCATCTTTCACCTCAGCCATATCATTTAGGAAGGATCGTGCTGGACTTTACCTCAACAGCAACATACTCTGTTCTTCAGCAACAAGGTACGAAATCAATTCTCTCTCTGACTTGAATTTACTCAATTTTATATCTAATCAATCATATTTCCTTTTGACTTAGATGGTAGGGGAAGTTGGGGATTGTCTATTAGTCCTTGGAAAACTCCCCGATAACACAGACCTTGAGTTTGGCATTACATTTGAAGTGCCGAATTCAACACCTACAGATTCACACTTTACTGTATATCAGAATAATCAACAAATACCGCCTCAAGCAGCTGTTTGCCACAGAATAGAACTGTTCATGAAATCAAAAAAAACAATTGTCGTCAAAACTATTCTCATACGGTAATAATACGGTAATACAAAACTATATTCATATGGTAAAATAATTTATACAAGATATATGTCGCGAGAGAAATACATATAATTGTTTTATATTTTGTAGCGTATGATAGCGATATTTAAATTTCAAATATGTAAATAGTCTCGATTCTAAATATTTAAGCGGTTAAAGGTTTCTAATTGCTTGTCAAAATGTAACTCACCGTTGGTTAAAATGGCTTTGAATGTAAATTTCATTGCTCTTTTCACTGCTAGCAATCTCCTTTGCTAAAAATGCTGCAATGTCATACCACTGTTCGCGGAATATTGCATTCGTATACCACTGTTCGCGGAATATTGCATTCGTATACCACTGTTCGCGGAATATTGCATTCGTATACCACTGTTCGCGGAATAATGCCTCGGTTTTGTTGACGGATTCCCAAAACATTGTTCTTTTATTAATATGTCGTTATATTATTCTTTCATCTTTCTGCCTTTTTCTCTCTTCCATTCGAACATTTCAAATAATTTTTAGGTATTTTTTCACTTAAAAGTGAGGTCCTCCTTGAGCAAGTGGTCATTATGTTGCTGCGGTTAAGTGATTGTATGAATTGAATATGCTATTATACGAGCAATTATACGAGCATTATGTTAATCCGTCCCTAGCTACTGCTATTTACTGAGCATGGGTGGTTCAGGTGAAACCGCGCCAGGCTCGTAATCTGCAGTTCCCAGATTAAGGTCCCAGGTGGGCCAATGAATTTGAGGTTTACCTCCGCAAAACTCTCGCCCTGCCGTCGTTCAGTAGGGGGACACCAATGGTCTTGGAAATGCCACCGTCCGTCGGATGAAACATTAATATAACGATGAAATCTTAATATTTCTCAGTAGTTCGCATTCTTAATATTTCTCAGTGTTCGCATTCTTAACCCGTAACTGGTATGCGGGGTCTACCAGACCCCAGCGCTATTATTTTTCTTGATAGTTCAAATAATCAATAATTCAAATAATTTGTTAAATATCTGAAAATCAATAGTAACCTATCAGAAATCAGTGATCAGTGATATCAGTAGTTTCAACTGCAATTGGAAATTCCCTATTTTCCTTCAAAGGAAGATAGAGCGCCGTCAATCTTGTTGAGTAGGTAAATCGGCGTCGTATCTTCCTTTCGAAGTGAATACGAACTTGGTGATTGTTTTCTCCATCGATATATTTTAAGTTTATTTTCTACTTTCTAGAACGCATATAGAAATACAGGTACTTTTTAACTTTTTTCCATTTAATACTCTTGTTCAAACATAGCAGGGAAAATAATTGTAGAAATGCACACGGAACCCTGAAAACGGGATCAGAATGGGTCCGAAAATATACACATCCTTAGTGCAAACCTACCTTTTCAACATAGGCTTATACTTTACATGCTTATGCATGAAAATATTCCACACACTCTTAATTTCATCCATGACTTTTTAGTTCAGATCTTAATTGTACCCTGTCTATGAGAAATGCATCGTTCAATGAGCAGGTTTGCTTTTTAGCAAAGTGCATGGTCATATCGCTACTGTGAGAAAGAGCGTCCCCTGTGCCATTTTGGCATGGAAGTCACTCCCGGAAAGGCACTGTCCCGCAGAAACTGTGTGCTATTGGGGGTTGGAATGTTATTAATTGGAAAAATAAAAGGAGATGAAACTTAAGTGATGAGAATGATACACCATGAATGTCATTTGAAAATCCGTTGATGTTGGTGCATGTTAACGCTATCACCACCTAACAAATGACGTGGGGATTAGCATTTATGCTGCTGCAGATTTCTTTTAGCATTACTTCTACTTCATATCACACCGGGATCGAAACTTTCACACATTCTATTATTCTATGAAACTCGTATTAATCGATACTTTTTTTTGCTTGTTTTTCCATTTTTACACTGAAATTTTTTGTTACATCGGCGCCGTTTTCTAAACATTCACACATTTCTTATGATATTAACAATTTTCAGTCGGGGTTCCTTCTAACATTGATTTTCCTTTCTAATGTACTTTATTTCCTTTTCTGGTGGGATAAAACCATATTCTCCCGGTAACTGCTAAATACCTTTAAATTGTGATGAACAGTGTAAGAGGACATTTTAAAATTAGCTGACCTCTTGGAATTCTTGCAAGCAGTTAACTGTTTAAATACGTCGTTAAGTCGAAAAGATCTCCTCGAAGATAAGATGCCAGCATACGGGACCTTCCGTCGACCAGCCCAGCAAAGCGATTGGGCTCTACATTTCGTCATGATTGAAAGCGATTAATTATTTCACTTCGACATTAGGGTTGAAAAGATCCTTGAGGAAGATAAAATTCACGGATAAAATTCTGGACTTGGAATGTTTTACTTCGAGTGACTCTTAGTTTGTAAAGATATATATCCAATGTACGCTGTACGAGAGAACATCGATTTTTTTGTGACATATCTATAAGTGCAGAATTCTTTTACTGAGGTCCGATAGCAACATATATGTCAAAGCAAACGACTCCGTCCCTCACCGGTGCGAGCCATCGAGTCTCACTGAGGTTGTGAAAAGGCATTATTGGGGCGACTATGAAAATTAAGCACAAAATTCACTGCCCTGTGACGTAGTTGGCCCGCTGCACATCCATGCTTGTGGTTGCGGCAATCCATCGCTGATCCAACCGTTCGCGATAATAGGAAAAAAATTCATCAGATCTCCATTAACATACACTGAAGTTAATGTTGTGCTTGGATGTAGAATTAAAGATAGATATTTTACGCAACGCAAGCGAAAACGCAAGGGTAGTTGCAACGTATGAATCGTTTTCTACTTTTAGCATTGCTTACTTTCTATAAAACTAAACCGTGTACGAAAGCTCTTTACAGATTTATTTTTTATCCGATGAAAGAGAACCGAATACCCGACCTTGCAATCAAACGTAACTCGTAGCGCAAAATTAAATTTCATCAACATGATGATTCGTTGGTCTTGTGATCACACGTTCTCCAGTAAACGGAGGAAAAGACGATTTTTAAAACTGTAAGAGTGTTTATAATTCCAGATTTTTTTATATGATATCTCACTTCCAAATAATTTTTTATTAGCAGATTTTTCTTTCGAGGAAGGAATAATATTTTGTTTTTGATTGTTACTGAGCAGAGTTACTTCCTAGGAAAGAGTAATACTTTGCATAAGTGAATCTTATGCTGAATTGGGGATACAGCAAATATAAGAAGTAGGAATAAGAAGTTTTAAATTTCAGACCAAGTCGCGTAACGGATATACGGGAATTAAAAAATTAGTTTTATTGGTTATTCTTTTGCTGATGCAATCACAATTCCTTTGAGCCGGTTTAGTAATAAACTATTGAAATAAAAAATAGGAAGGTGAGTTTATTTTTTTATATGTGATTTTTTGGTGTTGTTGCGATCACGATGTCTTTGAAATGGCTTAGTATTAAAAATGGGAAATAAATTAATTAATTGGGAGGAGATTGAAATTTGTAAGAAAGAAGGAATTTTTTTAACTCTGATTAGTGTGGTGAGGTTTTTGAAATGCTTTAGTATTAATATGAAAATGTGGAGAGTAATGAATTGAGACATGGCAAAAATAGGAATTTAACATAAAATCACTTAATCGTTTCAAAACAAGTCCTGACGTGGTAAGGGACGTGGAAAGTGTGGTGCAGAATATGTCTGAACATAAATATCTGAAGATATAATCCTTCAACCATATGGAGACTAATTTTAATAAGAGAGTGACAACACTTGAAGGTTTAGGCGTGCCAAGGGAAATTTGAAGATGGATTGTCTTCTTCCGATGGGGTACTTTGTGTATTTACAAAATAGCTGATCTATCATAAAGGGGAGATGGGATAATAAGTTTCGATAAGAGGATGAATATTATTTTTAAAAAATAAATTGCCCGCAAAATTTATTTTTTAATAAAAAAAAATTGAATTAATTGCCCGGAACCTTTGATAGGTGTTTAATAAAGGTGGATGCATATTATTAAGGGTTTTTTAATGAGGAGGTCGAACTTTTGATAAGCGTTTTAATTAAGGGAGCTCGTATTAATAAAGGGGCCGTCACTTTTGATAAGTGTTTAATTAATAAGGATTAAAAAAATTCATTTATAAACCTTTGATAGGTGTTTAATAAAGGTGGATGCATATTATTAAGGGTTTTTTTAATGAGGAGGTCGAACTTTTGATAAGATTTTTAATTAAGGGAGCTCATATTAATAAAGGGGTCGTCACTTTTGATAAGTGTTTAATTAATAAGGATTAAAAAAATTCATTTATAAATATTCGCAAGTTAAATTATAAAAAAAAAAAAAAATCGAGAGCTAACTTATAAAGAAATAAAAAATTTGTATGTTAATTTATAAGGAATGAAAAATTCGTAGGTTTATTTACAACTAATAAAGAGATTCGCGAGTTATAAAAAATAAAAAAAAAGTTAATAAAAAATAAATACAAAAAATAATAAAAATCCCCACGTTAAATTATAATAAAAAATAAATTCCGAAAATATAAAATTCGCACGTTAAATTATGAGAAATACAAATTCTTAATTTACAGGGACTAAAATACGTAGGTTATTTACAAGAAATAAAAAATCATTATAAAAAAAACATTCGCACGATCAGTTATAAGAAATTAAAATTGCACAGGTTAATTTACAAGAAAAATAAATGCAGGAAATATGAAATTCGCACGTTAAATTGTAATAAAAAATAAATGCCGGAAATATAACATTACCTAGATATTTTATAAAGATAGATTATTTCAACTTCATCCACATTTCAACACTCTAAGAATATACTACCCTTGGTGTAATGGATTAACATGCTGTGTAATGTGCTAGTAAGGTGAGGGTCGCAGGATCGCGTCACACTATAGGAAATTTATTTTAAATATATATGTGTGTTAAACACTAGATGTCACCACAATTAGGTGGAATATTTCGGAATTTTGGATGATAGCGGAAACCAATATGGCGGACGTTAGACTTCAAAATGGCGGACTCGGGACTTTGAGTTACTTCGGGAGTTTGTGGTCAAAATGGCGGACATAGGGTTTTTTTAATAAAGGAGGATGGCCCTAAGGAGTTAATTAATGAGTTATGAATATTAATTATGAATAATAATAAGTTATTAATAAGGGAGAAAGTAGTGGGATGCATAAGGGGGAGTTGTCAATTATGAATAGTATAAAGGGGCGTGGTCCACGACGCCATAGGAGGAAAGCACTGGAATAGGACTATGGGTTGGGTTGTTTTACCTCGAGCGGCACTTTTTTGCACACAATGGGCTAAATGGCCAGGTCACATGGACCCCGAAGGCTCAGATAAGGTTGGGGGAGGGGACCCACTGGAATAGCTGTTGGGAGACAGATGGTAGCCTCCCGTCAAGGCCATCCAGCGTGTTATTTAACGTGCACAGGGTATGGATCTCCCGCACACGGGGCCACGGCTTAACGTCCCATCTGACGGACGGCGGCCTTTCCAAGCCCATCGGTGTCCCCTACTGACCGTGGACAGGGCGGGGAATTTTGCGGAGATAAATCTCAACGCTGACCCAGCTGGGACTCGAACCTGTGAACTGCAGATTACGAGCCTGACGCGCTACCGACTGAGCCACCCCCGCCCCAAATAGGACTATGATACTTGCATCTGATTGTGAGTAAGTGAGGTAGTGACTGAGTGTATGCAGCCGATTGTAAGTGAGGTAGTGACTGAATAACTGATAGGGGGTATGTCTTATTCTAACTAAGATGCAGAAATCGAAGAGCTCTTACAATTTGCACGTAAGGGTAATCCTAACAGTAGATTTCGCAAAAAAATTGGCCTTCGAAGTATTCTTCCAGATCAAATAAAGGTCAAGGCTGGATCTGTAAGCGCTAGAAACAATTTGGTTTCCATCTTCTAAACGATATTACGAATTTGATCAATCTATCGAAGTCAGTTGTCAAATTTAAATCTATATATGCTAAATATGACAATTTATGCCTGTTGGTATTTCTTTTCTATACCTTAGAAACGTTACGAAATTTCTGATCCATTAGATTCCTTGAAGTCAAAGATCAAATTCCTCCTTGTGCTAGAGAAGTGAGATTTGATGCTCAGTGGTTCTTCAGGTCATAGATCTCAGAAACGTTAAGAAATTTCAGATCCTGTGTGATGTTCACGGCCACATAGCGATAAAGGTGATGGTCGTGAAATCAAGAGGTGCGGAACATTATTTTTATATGCAATTTTGATTTCTCGATTAAAATATAACTAAAGAATATAGAAGTGGATAATAGAATATATTTATGATGTTTTCATAAGCAATGATTTCAATAATGTCATTGTAATGTTTCTCAAAATATTTCATTGTGGTTGCAACTAAAAATAATCTAAATTGAAGAACATGATGTGAAATATATCATATAATTATAAATAAAAATAAAAGATAAATACCCCCTCAAGCAGCTGCTTGCCACAGAGGTCTGACGGGAGCCTGTCAATTTATATGCCACAGTAGAAGATCTGAGAGGATGGCAGGACCTCAGCAGAAAACAACACGAACATCCATGCCTTAACCCGGGGCTCGAACCCAGGTCCCATAGATCAGTAGCCAGGCGCTCTAACCACACTATCTATTAAATAACAGTTAACAAAAATTAAAATTTGAAATAGAAATTGACCAAAAATACACAAAGTAACATAAAGTATTATTAATTTCATTTCAATTTTAGTAACTAATATCGTGCTCCATACCACCTAAATAACCTGCTACTATAATATTAGATTCAAAAGAGATCACGAAATGCGACAGTCTCACAGTACAGTAGATTTTATATTTTTCACTTCCAGTAGGAGGTTCCTGTCCACTGAGATATTGTTCTATGCGAAAATGTTGAAACTTTGCTCCCTCTTCATCCCGGTGATGAATCTCCGTGCACAGTATTTGCATGCTGAGCGTATATTGTAATTTACGAACGATGTATTTGTAATAGGAATTTTAAATTTTGGTTGTGGAGGTAAGAGGAAAGATTAGTGCCAATATCAAGAGCTTTATATTGGCACTAATCATTCCTCTTACCTCCAGGGAGTAGTGGAAAATAACACTTTTATTTTAAGAGATAAACAAAAAAATTAATTTTGTGCCAAACAGATACTAATAAACTATTATTATTTGCATTTTCCCACTCATCTATTGCAGTGGTCCTCAACCTTTTATGCTTCACGTACCCCCTGGAAATGTGTATGTAACTGACGTACCCCTTGTATAGATAGATAAAACTATAGTTATAATATAACAATGGTTATTTTTACTTTGTTACTAGATCTAGCTAGTTTTGCGCTCTCACGGCGTACCCCCAAAAGTTTTACCGCGTATTCCACATTGAGAACCCCTAATCTACTGCTTCCAATTTCCACAGTTTGACCCAATAAATGCGGAAAATGATGAAAATTCCAATTGTGACCTGTAATGATGGAATACATTGGAAAATGTTGAAGTTTCAATTAAATTTTGCAAACGACCTACTGGTTATAGAAGTTTGAAATCTTTGTGGTAGAGTGTGACGTGCAATCGGTTTTACATTTGCAACAATCATTTGCCTCATTTCCACTGTGACGAGGGAGGAAGCTTTTCTTTTTGTTTTAATAGATAATTGAGGAATTATTTTATGTTTTATAGGTACAGAAAAAATATTAAAATTTGCATTTACGCAATGAACTGTTAGTTTGAATTTCCAATATTAGATGATCCTAAATTGGGAATAAAATTTCATTCCTTTGAAAACGAAAATCTGATATTCACGAGAGGTGATATATTGTTCTTCTAGTTACAAATTCTGATCACATTACGACAAATGGTATTTGATATCAGAACACCCTGAAAATATTCTGGTGACTCAATTCAAGATTTTGAGAACGATAATTATTATCGCAATAGCTGTACGAAATCTTCAGATTTTTATTAGCAATTCATTCATATGAAACATAATTTTCTTGCAGCCTGCGACAAGAGATCCATTCTAGAGACTTCTTTTCCCAGGTTCAGGGTCATATAAAAATCCAACTTTCAATCAATTAATAATTAATACCCCCATTGTACTAAACGTATTAACCATTACCCTCTTGCATTTGTAATTATTCGGTGTAAGAATCCGCGCTTTTTGCAAGTTTTTCTACATAAATACAATTTAATTATTAGAAGAAAGAGTTATGAGAGATTAGAAGAAATTACCCTTCAATTGGGTAGCACTAAAGGCGAAGACATTGCTCTAGAGCAGTGGTTCTCAAACTTTTATGCTTCACGTAAATGTACCCCCTGGAAATAGTACGTAATAGTACCCCCTGGAAATGTCACGTAATAGTACCCCCCTGGAAATGTCACGTAACAGTACCCCCTGGAAATGTGTATGTAACTGGCGTACCCCTTGTATAGATATAAAAAACTATAGTTATAGTATAACAATGGAATGAAATAAAATATATTTATTTATAACATATATCTAGCAACTTTTGAGCTCTCACGGCATACCCCAAATATTTTTACCGCGTACCCCCTACGTTGAGAACCCCTACTCTAGAGTAACGCCTCGATTTTCTAATTACTTGTTTAAGGTACTCATTATATTATTTTTCAATCGTCTAATAGATAACGTTGCATAAAGTTGTGCAAAATCCATTATCCTTGACTTTATCATGATAGAGAGGGCTCCAATTTACTACTGGGCTCCAGGGCCCCCAAATTATCGATCCAGCTTTACCCTTTAAACAATTCCTTGAAAAGAGGTCTGACAGTTAGTATAATACAAGACATAAAGACAGTCTGGAAGTCAATGTCTTTTGGATTTTATATGTTCAATAGAAAAGAAAAGTTGAATAAATATAAGAGACTTAGAGATGATTAAAAGATAACCGATGTTAATAACTATGTTTCGCATTTCATTGAAACATTTCATAGTAACTTAATGGTTACTATGAAATGTAGAAGGGTAAATTAAGCAGTAAGTTAAAGGGTAAAGATAGTAACTAAGTAGTTTTTTCTAACAAATGTGCCAAACTACTTAGGTGAGAAAGGTGACACCAGAGGTCTTGAGAAGGCTGCCGTCCGTTGGATGGGTCACACCCTGTGTCCCTTAAAAAACAGACTGTGTGGTTTGACAGGAGGTTTCCATGTCTCCTGAGAGCTGTACAGTGGCTCCCCTTCGCAAACCTTCTGTGAGTCCTTGAGGCCTTTGTAATCTGGATCTTTAGCCTATTAGGTGGAAATTAAAGTGCAGCTCAGTATGTCAGTATGTAAGAGGAATTAGCAACCCAATCTCTCCCACGTACACGATAGATAGATACTTAGTTTTAAAACAACCTAAAATATATTTGTTTTCTATATTATGAATCATAAGTTATTTTAATGTCTTTTCTCATGGTTTAATTCAAAGCTTTAGTATTTTTTTAAAATGCCAGATGCAGAGCAAACGAATGTTTTCTTATACGATTACTACGAGGTATTTGCTATTGACGTCATATCGCGATTGTTACTCTATAGATGATACCACATCGATGAATAACAATTAAATTCCGTTTGACGAAACAGAATACAAGTTTTAACTGAAATGTTTGTTTTTCGCTGTGCTCTGATTAGAGTCGTCACTTCCAGGAAGTAGAAGCAAGTCATCCCAGATCCTTGCAGACATCCGACGGGAATCGACATCAAGCAGGTGAGAGGGTAAGTCATGAGGTAAGTGGAATATGATTATTAGAAACTGAGCATCTCATCATATATATCATATAGCTTAAAGCAGTCAATCATAATGAAATGTTTGTATCGCCTTGGGGAGCAAAAGAATTGATTTTAAGATTAAAACATTTCTTCATTTTTATAACTCTAAAATCCGAATGTTTATCATATAGTTTACTTCTACGGAGCAGAACGCTTTGCCAACTTGGGCTGCGTTGAAACTTGTAAAATTGAAAACATTCGGATTTTAGAGTTATAAAAATGAAGAAATGTTTTAATCTTAAAATCAATTCTTTTGCTTCCCAAGGCGATACAAACATTTCATTATGACTGACTTCTTTAAGCTTAAAAAATATAAATTGTGAAAATAAAATTAAAGTGATCGTTAGTATCAAAATCTTTCACTTTTAGTTTTTCTATTCGTAAACAGTCTTAATGGTTTACGAATAGAGTAGATTTCACAAATGTAACCTATAGATCATTTTGTCTCGAAACAGGTATAAATGCTCTCCACACTTGCACAAAGGAAGTTTTGTCATGCGTATTGAACGTGTCTTATTTATCAAGTTGGATCCAAATAAAAAGCTGCTGACTTTAATACAACCGATAACTCATTACCTAATTGTGCATAACATTATAAATATTTCTAAATTCAAGTTTAAAGTTTGAGTGGAAGGGAAGGAAATCACTTAATTTTCGTTCACAAAAATGTTTTTCTAACATATCGTGATGTAAAAGCACCGAATACTTAAATTGTTAGCAAAATAAGGCTATAGAGTGTCTTCATTTAGATATGATACTTTAGTTGTTACAATGAGTTTGGGCCATTTCTTGGCCGATCTCATCGCCATCAGAGTCAGTAAGAACAGGCAAATGGAATGGGCGGGCATTATTTCCCCATATGATGCTTAGAAACAGAACAAAAGATATGTTGGTTGGGTTATAAAGATAATGTTGGTTGATAAGATATGTTGGTTGGGTTAAACATAGCATTGACCCTTTGCGTTACGTCATTCCATTCCTTCCACTTTCTATTTAATATGTAAAAAATAGATAAAGTAACGGGGCCGATTATATTAAATCACTATATTCTAAATAAACTGAACGTTTCCGTTATTTATGAAATTATGAGTGTAAAATAAGAGTTAAAATTTCAACGACTTTTTAACTCTGGAGACATTATATTAACTTTTAGTACTGAATGTATAAAAATTTATTTTATAATGAAATACTGACCTAAAATGTTTGACGAATTGGTTGAATTAAAATGTTGCCATAGTAACCTCCACAGTCGAAGCTTGTTTCGGAAAGTGATGTCACGTAGTGCATGTTGCTTCCGAGACGTAGTGCATGTTGCCGCACCCAAAACAGCCACGCGCGCTGATAGTGGTAGCAACTGATGGGAGGATAAGGCACTCATTGTCTAATACAAAACAAATGAGTGGAGGGTTTAAATAGGTTAGTGTAGTCAAATAATGGCCAAAATCAGATACCATGAATACCGTTTCCTTTTCCCTAGGATATGACTATAGGTATGATAATTCGAACTAACCCTTTTAATGTACCTTTAGGTGAAGGTGACAAAAATATATTCAGCTGTTTGCGAAAACAAAATAATTGATTGAGAATCGTTGTCCGTGTATATCAATATATCCCTTTAGGAATGAAAGATAATGAATCGTTAGGTAGCATAGCATCTGGTTTAACAAGTTTCGTTTCGGACCTGTATTAGCGAGGGTCTAGGGGAAACTGCTATTGCAATTAACATTGTTTAGGTAGGATAAGGCACTCATTGTCTAATACAAAACAAATGAGTGGAGGGTTTAAATAGGTTAGTGTAGTCAAATGATGGCCAAAATCAGATGCCATGAATACCGTTTCCTTTTCCCTAGGATATGACTATAGGTATGATAATTCGAACTAACCCTTTTAATGTACATTTAGGTGAAGGTGACAAAAATATATTCAGCTGTTTGCGAAAACAAAATAATTGATTGAGAATCGTTGTCCGTGTATATCAATATATCCCTTTAGGAATGAAAGATAATGAATCGTTAGGTAGCATAGCATCTGGTTTAACAAGTTTCGTTTCGGACCTGTATTAGCGAGGGTCTAGGGGAAACTGCTATTGCAATTAACATTGTTTAGGTCGGATAAGGCACTCATTGTCTAATACAAAACAAATGAGTGGAGGGTTTAAATAGGTTAGTGTAGTCAAATGATGGCCAAAATCAGATGCCATGAATACCGTTTCCTTTTCCCTAGGATATAACTATAGGTATGATAATTCGAACTAACCCTTTTAATGTACCTTTAGGTGAAGGTGACAAAAATATATTCAGCTGTTTGCGAAAACAAAATAATTTATTGAGAATCGTTGTCCGTGTATATCAATATATCCCTTTAGGAATGAAAGATAATGAATCGTTAGGTAGCATAGCATCTGGTTTAACAAGTTTCGTTTCGGACCTGTATTAGCGAGGGTCTAGGGGAAACTGCTATTGCAATTAACATTGTTTAGGTAGGATAAGGCACTCATTGTCTAATACAAAACAAATGAGTGGAGGGTTTAAATAGGTTAGTGTAGTCAAATGATGGCCAAAATCAGATGCCATGAATACCGTTTCCTTTTCCCTAGGATATAACTATAGGTATGATAATTCGAACTAACCCTTTTAATGTACCTTTAGGTGAAGGTGACAAAAATATATTCAGCTGTTTGCGAAAACAAAATAATTTATTGAGAATCGTTGTCCGTGTATATCAATATATCCCTTTAGGAATGAAAGATAATGAATCGTTAGGTAGCATAGCATCTGGTTTAACAAGTTTCGTTTCGGACCTGTATTAGCGAGGGTCTAGGGGAAACTGCTATTGCAATTAACATTGTTTAGGTAGGATAACGCACTCATTGTCCAATACAAAACAAATGAGTGGAGGGTTGAAATAGGTTAGTGTAGTCAAATGATGGCCAAAATCAGATGCCATGAATACCGTTTCCTTTTCCCTAGGATATGACTATAGGTGTGATAATTCGAACTAACCCTTTTAATGTACCTTTAGGTGAAGGTGACAAAAATATATTCAGCTGTTTGCGAAAACAAAATAATTTAATGAGAATCGTTGTCCGTGTATATCAATATATCCCTTTAGGAATGAAAGATAATGAATCGTTAGGTAGCATAGCATCTGGTTTAACAAGTTTCGTTTCGGACCTGTATTAGCGAGGGTCTAGGGGAAACTGCTATTGCAATTAACATTGTTTAGGTAGGATAAGGCACTCATTGTCTAATACAAAACAAATGAGTGGAGGGTTTAAATAGGTTAGTGTAGTCAAATGATGGCCAAAATCAGATGCCATGAATACCGTTTCCTTTTCCCTAGGATATAACTATAGGTATGATAATTCGAACTAACCCTTTTAATGTACCTTTAGGTGAAGGTGACAAAAATATATTCAGCTGTTTGCGAAAACAAAATAATTTATTGAGAATCGTTGTCCGTGTATATCAATATATCCCTTTAGGAATGAAAGATAATGAATCGTTAGGTAGCATAGCATCTGGTTTAACAAGTTTCGTTTCGGACCTGTATTAGCGAGGGTCTAGGGGAAACTGCTATTGCAATTAACATTGTTTAGGTAGGATAACGCACTCATTGTCCAATACAAAACAAATGAGTGGAGGGTTGAAATAGGTTAGTGTAGTCAAATGATGGCCAAAATCAGATGCCATGAATACCGTTTCCTTTTCCCTAGGATATGACTATAGGTGTGATAATTCGAACTAACCCTTTTAATGTACCTTTAGGTGAAGGTGACAAAAATATATTAAGCTGTTTGCGAAAACAAAATAATTGATTGAGAATCGTTCTCCGTGTATATCAATATATCCCTTTAGGAATAAAAGATAATGAATCGTTAGGTAGCATAGCATCTGGTTTAACAAGTTTCGTTTCGGACCTGTATTAGTGAGGGCCTATGGGTAACTGCTATTACAATTAACATTGCACAGGATAAGGCACTCATTGTCTAATACAAAACAAATGAGTGGAGGGTTTAAATAGGTTAGTGTAGTCAAATGATGGCCAAAATCAGATGTCATGAATACCGTTTCCTTTTCCCTAGGATATGACTATAGGTGTGATAATTCGAAATAACCCTTTTAATGTACCCTTAGGTGAAGGTGACAAAAATATATTCAGCTGTTTGCGAAAACAAAATAATTTATTGAGAATCGTTGTCCGTGTATATCAATATATCCCTTTAGGAATGAAAGATAATGAATCGTTAGGTAGCATAGCATCTGGTTTAACAAGTTTCGTTTCGGACCTATATTAGCGAGGGTCTAGGGGAAACTGCTATTGCAATTAACATTGTTTAGGTAGGATAAGGCACTCATTGTCTAATACAAAACAAATGAGTGGAGGGTTTAAATAGGTTAGTGTAGTCAAATGATGGCCAAAATCAGATGCCATGAATACCGTTTCCTTTTCCCTAGGATATGACTATAGGTATGATAATTCGAAATAACCCTTTTAATGTACCCTTAGGTGAAGGTGACAAAAATATATTCAGCTGTTTGCGAAAACAAAATAACTGATTGAGAATCGTTGTCCGTGTATATCAATATATCCCTTTAGGAATGAAAGATAATGAATCGTTAGGTAGCATAGCATCTGGTTTAACAAGTTTCGTTTCGGACCTGTATTAGCGAGGGTCTAGGGGAAACTGCTATTGCAATTAACATTGTTTAGGTAGGATAAGGCACTCATTGTCTAATACAAAACAAATGAGTGGAGGGTTTAAATAGGTTAGTGTAGTCAAATGATGGCCAAAATCAGATGCCATGAATACCGTTTCCTTTTCCCTAGGATATGACTATAGGTATGATAATTCGAACTAACCCTTTTAATGTACCTTTAGGTGAAGGTGACAAAAATATATTCAGCTGTTTGCGAAAACAAAATAATTTATTGAGAATCGTTGTCCGTGTATATCAATATATCCCTTTAGGAATGAAAGATAATGAATCGTTAGGTAGCATAGCATCTGGTTTAACAAGTTTCGTTTCGGACCTGTATTAGCGAGGGTCTAGGGGAAACTGCTATTGCAATTAACATTGTTTAGGTAGGATTGTCTAATACAAAACAAATGAGTGGAGGGTTTAAATAGGTTAGTGTAGTCAAATGATGGCCAAAATCAGATGCCATGAATACCGTTTCCTTTTCCCTAGGATATGACTATAGGTATGATAATTCGAACTAACCCTTTTAATGTACCTTTAGGTGAAGGTGACAAAAATATATTCAGCTGTTTGCGAAAACAAAATAATTGATTGAGAATCGTTGTCCGTGTATATCAATATATCCCTTTAGGAATGAAAGATAATGAATCGTTAGGTAGCATAGCATCTGGTTTAACAAGTTTCGTTTCGGACCTGTATTAGCGAGGGTCTAGGGGAAACTGCTATTGCAATTAACATTGTTTAGGTAGGATAAGGCACTCATTGTCTAATACAAAACAAATGAGTGGAGGGTTTAAATAGGTTAGTGTAGTCAAATGATGGCCAAAATCAGATGCCATGAATACCGTTTCCTTTTCCCTAGGATATGACTATAGGTATGATAATTCGAACTAACCCTTTTAATGTACATTTAGGTGAAGGTGACAAAAATATATTCAGCTGTTTGCGAAAACAAAATAATTTATTGAGAATCATTGTCCGTGTATATCAATATATCCCTTTAGGAATGAAAGATAATGAATCGTTAGGTAGCATAGCATCTGGTTTAACAAGTTTCGTTTCGGACCTGTATTAGCGAGGGTCTAGGGGAAACTGCTATTGCAATTAACATTGTTTAGGTAGGATAAGGCACTCATTGTCTAATACAAAACAAATGAGTGGAGGGTTTAAATAGGTTAGTGTAGTCAAATGATGGCCAAAATCAGATGCCATGAATACCGTTTCCTTTTCCCTAGGATATGACTATAGGTATGATAATTCGAACTAACCCTTTTAATGTACCTTTAGGTGAAGGTGACAAAAATATATTCAGCTGTTTGCGAAAACAAAATAATTTATTGAGAATCGTTTTCCGTGTATATCAATATATCCCTTTAGGAATAAAAGATAATGAATCGTTAGGTAGCATAGCATCTGGTTTAACAAGTTTCGTTTCGGACCTGTATTAGCGAGGGTCTAGGGGAAACTGCTATTGCAATTAACATTGTTTAGGTAGGATAAGGCACTCATTGTCTAATACAAAACAAATGAGTGGAGGGTTTAAATAGGTTAGTGTAGTCAAATGATGGCCAAAATCAGATGCCATGAATACCGTTTCCTTTTCCCTAGGATATAACTATAGGTGTGATAATTCGAACTAACCCTTTTAATGTACCTTTAGGTGAAGGTGACAAAAATATATTCAGCTGTTTGCGAAAACAAAATAATTTATTGAGAATCGTTGTCCGTGTATATCAATATATCCCTTTAGGAATGAAAGATAATGAATCGTTAGGTAGCATAGCATCTGGTTTAACAAGTTTCGTTTCGGACCTGTATTAGCGAGGGTCTAGGGGAAACTGCTATTGCAATTAACATTGTTTAGGTACGATAAGGCACTCATTGTCTAATACAAAACAAATGAGTGGAGGGTTTAAATAGGTTAGTGTAGTCAAATGATGGCCAAAATCAGATGCCATGAATACCGTTTCCTTTTCCCTAGGATATGACTATAGGTATGATAATTCGAACTAACCCTTTTAATGTACCTTTAGGTGAAGGTGACAAAAATATATTCAGCTGTTTGCGAAAACAAAATAATTGATTGAGAATCGTTGTCCGTGTATATCAATATATCCCTTTAGGAATGAAAGATAATGAATCGTTAGGTAGCATAGCATCTGGTTTAACAAGTTTCGTTTCGGACCTGTATTAGCGAGGGTCTAGGGGAAACTGCTATTGCAATATACATTGTTTAGGTAGGATAAGGCACTCATTGTCTAATACAAAACAAATGAGTGGAGGGTTTAAATAGGTTAGTGTAGTCAAATGATGGCCAAAATCAGATGCCATGAATACCGTTTCCTTTTCCCTAGGATATGACTATAGGTATGATAATTCGAACTAACCCTTTTAATGTACCTTTAGGTGAAGGTGACAAAAATATATTCAGCTGTTTGCGAAAACAAAATAATTTATTGGGAATCGTTGTCCGTGTATATCAATATATCCCTTTAGGAATGAAAGATAATGAATCGTTAGGTAGCATAGCATCTGGTTTAACAAGTTTCGTTTCGGACCTGTATTAGCGAGGGTCTAGGGGAAACTGCTATTGCAATTAACATTGTTTAGGTAGGATAACGCACTCATTATCTAATACAAAACAAATGAGTGGAGGGTTTAAATAGGTTAGTGTAGTCAAATGATGGCCAAAATCAGATGCCATGAATACCGTTTCCTTTTCCCTAGGATATGACTATAGGTGTGATAATTCGAACTAACCCTTTTAATGTACCTTTAGGTGAAGGTGACAAAAATATATTCAGCTGTTTGCGAAAACAAAATAATTGATTGAGAATCGTTGTCCGTGTATATCAATATATCCCTTTAGGAATGAAAGATAATGAATCGTTAGGTAGCATAGCATCTGGTTTAACAAGTTTCGTTTCGGACCTGTATTAGCGAGGGTCTAGGGGAAACTGCTATTGCAATTAACATTGTTTAGGTAGGATAAGGCACTCATTGTCTAATACAAAACAAATGAGTGGAGGGTTTAAATAGGTTAGTGTAGTCAAATGATGGCCAAAATCAGATGCCATGAATACCGTTTCCTTTTCCCTAGGATATGACTGTAGTTATGATAATTCGAACTAACCCTTTTAATGTACCTTTAGGTGAAGGTGACAAAAATATATTCAGCTGTTTGCGAAAACAAAATAATTGATTGAGAATCGTTCTCCGTGTATATCAATATATCCCTTTAGGAATAAAAGATAATGAATCGTTAGGTAGCATAGCATCTGGTTTAACAAGTTTCGTTTCGGACCTGTATTAGTGAGGGCCTATGGGTAACTGCTATTACAATTAACATTGCACAGGATAAGGCACTCATTGTCTAATACAAAACAAATGAGTGGAGGGTTTAAATAGGTTAGTGTAGTCAAATGATGGCCAAAATCAGATGCCATGAGTACCGTTTCCTTTTCCCTAAAATATGACTATAGGTATGATAATTCGAAATAACCCTTTTAATGTACCCTTAGGTGAAGGTGACAAAAATATATTCAGGTGTTTGCGAAAACAAAATAATTTATTGAGAATCGTTGTCCGTGTATATCAATATATCCCTTTAGGAATGAAAGATAATGAATCGTTAGGTAGCATAGCATCTGGTTTAACAAGTTTCGTTTCGGACCTATATTAGCGAGGGTCTAGGGGAAACTGCTATTGCAATTAACATTGTTTAGGTAGGATAAGGCACTCATTGTCTAATACAAAACAAATGAGTGGAGGGTTTAAATAGGTTAGTGTAGTCAAATGATGGCCAAAATCAGATGCCATGAATACCGTTTCCTTTTCCCTAGGATATGACTATAGGTATGATAATTCGAAATAACCCTTTTAATGTACCCTTAGGTGAAGGTGACAAAAATATATTCAGCTGTTTGCGAAAACAAAATAACTGATTGAGAATCGTTGTCCGTGTATATCAATATATCCCTTTAGGAATGAAAGATAATGAATCGTTAGGTAGCATAGCATCTGGTTTAACAAGTTTCGTTTCGGACCTGTATTAGCGAGGGTCTAGGGGAAACTGCTATTGCAATTAACATTGTTTAGGTAGGATAAGGCACTCATTGTCTAATACAAAACAAATGAGTGGAGGGTTTAAATAGGTTAGTGTAGTCAAATGATGGCCAAAATCAGATGCCATGAATACCGTTTCCTTTTCCCTAGGATATGACTATAGGTATGATAATTCGAACTAACCCTTTTAATGTACCTTTAGGTGAAGGTGACAAAAATATATTCAGCTCTTTGCGAAAACAAAATAACTGATTGAGAATCGTTGTCCGTGTATATCAATATATCCCTTTAGGAATGAAAGATAATGAATCGTTAGGTAGCATAGCATCTGGTTTAACAAGTTTCGTTTCGGACCTGTATTAGCGAGGGTCTAGGGGAAACTGCTATTGCAATTAACATTGTTTAGGTAGGATAAGGCACTCATTGTCTAATACAAAACAAATGAGTGGAGGGTTTAAATAGGTTAGTGTAGTCAAATGATGGCCAAAATCAGATGCCATGAATACCGTTTCCTTTTCCCTAGGATATGACTATAGGTATGATAATTCGAACTAACCCTTTTAATGTACCTTTAGGTGAAGGTGACAAAAATATATTCAGCTGTTTGCGAAAACAAAATAATTTATTGAGAATCGTTGTCCGTGTATATCAATATATCCCTTTAGGAATGAAAGATAATGAATCGTTAGGTAGCATAGCATCTGGTTTAACAAGTTTCGTTTCGGACCTGTATTAGCGAGGGTCTAGGGGAAACTGCTATTGCAATTAACATTGTTTAGGTAGGATAAGGCACTCATTGTCTAATACAAAACAAATGAGTGGAGGGTTTAAATAGGTTAGTGTAGTCAAATGATGGCCAAAATCAGATGCCATGAATACCGTTTCCTTTTCCCTAGGATATGACTATAGGTATGATAATTCGAACTAACCCTTTTAATGTACCTTTAGGTGAAGGTGACAAAAATATATTCAGCTGTTTGCGAAAACAAAATAATTGATTGAGAATCGTTGTCCGTGTATATCAATATATCCCTTTAGGAATGAAAGATAATGAATCGTTAGGTAGCATAGCATCTGGTTTAACAAGTTTCGTTTCGGACCTGTATTAGCGAGGGTCTAGGGGAAACTGCTATTGCAATTAACATTGTTTAGGTAGGATAAGGCACTCATTGTCTAATACAAAACAAATGAGTGGAGGGTTTAAATAGGTTAGTGTAGTCAAATGATGGCCAAAATCAGATGCCATGAATACCGTTTCCTTTTCCCTAGGATATGACTGTAGTTATGATAATTCGAACTAAACCTTTTAATGTACCTTTAGGTGAAGGTGACAAAAATATATTCAGCTGTTTGCGAAAACAAAATAATTTATTGAGAATCGTTGTCCGTGTATATCAATATATCCCTTTAGGAATGAAAGATAATGAATCGTTAGGTAGCATAGCATCTGGTTTAACAAGTTTCGTTTCGGACCTGTATTAGTGAGGGCCTATGGGTAACTGCTATTACAATTAACATTGCACAGGATAAGGCACTCATTGTCTAATACAAAACAAATGAGTGGAGGGTTTAAATAGGTTAGTGTAGTCAAATGATGGCCAAAATCAGATGCCATGAGTACCGTTTCCTTTTCCCTAAAATATGACTATAGGTATGATAATTCGAAATAACCCTTTTAATGTACCCTTAGGTGAAGGTGACAAAAATATATTCAGCTGTTTGCGAAAACAAAATAATTTATTGAGAATCGTTGTCCGTGTATATCAATATATCCCTTTAGGAATGAAAGATAATGAATCGTTAGGTAGCATAGCATCTGGTTTAACAAGTTTCGTTTCGGACCTGTATTAGCGAGGGTCTAGGGGAAACTGCTATTGCAATTAACATTGTTTAGGTAGGATAAGGCACTCATTGTCTAATACAAAACAAATGAGTGGAGGGTTTAAATAGGTTAGTGTAGTCAAATGATGGCCAAAATCAGATGCCATGAGTACCGTTTCCTTTTCCCTAAAATATGACTATAGGTATGATAATTCGAAATAACCCTTTTAATGTACCCTTAGGTGAAGGTGACAAAAATATATTCAGCTGTTTGCGAAAACAAAATAACTGATTGAGAATCGTTGTCCGTGTATATCAATATATCCCTTTAGGAATGAAAGATAATGAATCGTTAGGTAGCATAGCATCTGGTTTAACAAGTTTCGTTTCGGACCTGTATTAGCGAGGGTCTAGGGGAAACTGCTATTGCAATTAACATTGTTTAGGTAGGATAAGGCACTCATTGTCTAATAGAAAACAAATGAGTGGAGGGTTTAAATAGGTTAGTGTAGTCAAATGATGGCCAAAATCAGATGCCATGAATACCGTTTCCTTTTCCCTAGGATATGACTATAGGTGTGATAATTCGAACTAACCCTTTTAATGTACCTTTAGGTGAAGGTGACAAAAATATATTCAGCTGTTTGCGAAAACAAAATAATTTAATGAGAATCGTTGTCCGTGTATATCAATATATCCCTTTAGGAATGAAAGATAATGAATCGTTAGGTAGCATAGCATCTGGTTTAACAAGTTTCGTTTCGGACCTGTATTAGCGAGGGTCTAGGGGAAACTGCTATTGCAATTAACATTGTTTAGGTAGGATAAGGTACTCATTGTCTAATACAAAACAAATGAGTGGAGGGTTTAAATAGGTTAGTGTAGTCAAATGATGGCCAAAATCAGATGCCATGAGTACCGTTTCCTTTTCCCTAAAATATGACTATAGGTATGATAATTCGAAATAACCCTTTTAATGTACCCTTAGGTGAAGGTGACAAAAATATATTCAGCTGTTTGCGAAAACAAAATAACTGATTGAGAATCGTTCTCCGTGTATATCAATATATCCCTTTAGGAATGAAAGATAATGAATCGTTAGGTAGCATAGCATCTGGTTTAACAAGTTTCGTTTCGGACCTGTATTAGCGAGGGTCTAGGGGAAACTGCTATTGCAATTAACATTGTTTAGGTAGGATAAGGTACTCATTGTCTAATACAAAACAAATGAGTGGAGGGTTTAAATAGGTTAGTGTAGTCAAATGATGGCCAAAATCAGATGCCATGAATACCGTTTCCTTTTCCCTAGGATATGACTATAGGTATGATAATTCGAACTAACCCTTTTAATGTACCTTTAGGTGAAGGTGACAAAAATATATTCAGCTGTTTGCGAAAACAAAATAATTTATTGAGAATCGTTGTCCGTGATTATCAATATATCCCTTTAGGAATGAAAGATAATGAATCGTTAGGTAGCATAGCATCTGGTTTAACAAGTTTCGTTTCGGACCTGTATTAGCGAGGGTCTAGGGGAAACTGCTATTGCAATTAACATCGTTTAGGTAGGATAAGGCACTCATTGTCTAATACAAAACAAATGAGTGGAGGGTTTAAATAAGTTAGTGTAGTCAAATGATGGCCAAAATCAGATGCCATGAATACCGTTTCTTTTCCCTAGGATATGACTATAGGTATGATAATTCGAACTAACCCTTTTAATGTACCTTTAGGTGAAGGTGACAAAAATATATTCAGCTGTTTGCGAAAACAAAATAATTTATTGAGAATCGTTGTCCGTGTATATCAATATAACCCTTTAGGAATGAAAGATAATGAATCGTTAGGTAGCATAGCATCTGGTTTAACAAGTTTCGTTTCGGACCTGTATTAGCGAGGGTCTAGGGGAAACTGCTATTGCAATTAACATTGTTTAGGTAGGATAAGGCACTCATTGTCTAATACAAAACAAATGAGTGGAGGGTTTAAATAGGTTAGTGTAGTCAAATGATGGCCAAAATCAGATGCCATGAATACCGTTTCCTTTTCCCTAGGATATGACTATAGGTGTGATAATTCGAACTAACCCTTTTAATGTACCTTTAGGTGAAGGTGACAAAAATATATTCAGCTGTTTGCGAAAACAAAATAATTTAATGAGAATCGTTGTCCGTGTATATCAATATATCCCTTTAGGAATGAAAGATAATGAATCGTTAGGTAGCATAGCATCTGGTTTAACAAGTTTCGTTTCGGACCTGTATTAGCGAGGGTCTAGGGGAAACTGCTATTGCAATTAACATTGTTTAGGTAGGATAAGGCACTCATTGTCTAATACAAAACAAATGAGTGGAGGGTTTAAATAGGTTAGTGTAGTCAAATGATGGCCAAAATCAGATGCCATGAATACCGTTTCCTTTTTCCTAGGATATGACTGTAGTTATGATAATTCGAACTAAACCTTTTAATGTACCTTTAGGTGAAGGTGACAAAAATATATTCAGCTGTTTGCGAAAACAAAATAATTGATTGAGAATCGTTCTCCGTGTATATCAATATATCCCTTTAGGAATAAAAGATAATGAATCGTTAGGTAGCATAGCATCTGGTTTAACAAGTTTCGTTTCGGACCTGTATTAGTGAGGGCCTATGGGTAACTGCTATTACAATTAACATTGCACAGGAGAAGGCACTCATTGTCTAATACAAAACAAATGAGTGGAGGGTTTAAATAGGTTAGTGTAGTCAAATGATGGCCAAAATCAGATGCCATGAGTACCGTTTCCTTTTCCCTAAAATATGACTATAGGTATGATAATTCGAAATAACCCTTTTAATGTACCCTTAGGTGAAGGTGACAAAAATATATTCAGCTGTTTGCGAAAACAAAATAATTTATTGAGATATGTTTTATTTAATTCCTATTTTTATACTATAAGTATAGTTTTATCCATCTATCTATACAAGGGGTACACCAGTTACATACACATTTCCAGGGGGTACGTGAAGCATAAAAGGTTGAGAACCACTGCTTTAAATAGTTACATATTAAATTTCTCCATAAATGTCGTAAAAGTGTTTCCATAGCATAATATTTTCGGTCTTTGTTGATCAGATAGCTTTAGCCATTGGAGCTGTTGGGTTGGTTTTTTTTTTTAATCTGATCGTCATTTCTTTGCTCCGTAATGAGCTAAATATTTAGGTCACAAAGTCTCAGAAAATGTTTGGGTGTGGAATAATAGGAAGCAAATATATTCCTCTAATAACTTTTATGCAGAGTTGTTAGGGAAAGATATTTGCCGCCCATTAATGTCATTCAAAATACTTTAAAACGTGTGTAGAATATGTGGCTTTCCTGTATACAGGGCCACAACTTTAAGTATTCAACCAACGAAAGGTGGATTTTTTTAAGACTATCAGTCGCTCTTTTCTCAGCATGGGGTGGGAATAGGTAAGTAAAGACACTCTTCATCAGCAAGCTCTTCTGGGTAAGTATAGGTAAGTATATTTTATTTATTTTTTCTTCATGGCTAAACCAAAATTCCAAAGTGGCTAAATGGTCACACGGAACCATTCATTCCGGTGACTTAGCAGTACTTTCTGATCACCGGCCACTAGTGGTGAAAGCCCTAGTGGACAGTCGCCTGCAGATCAGGGAAGGTGCATCATAGAAAGATTCTGCCACTGGAAGGGATGGGGGCAAGGTCTAATTTTTTTCTTTTTTTAATTAGATCTTGCACAAGATGCTGCAAAATATTCCATTAAATGCGCTCAACAGGGAATGCTGTTTGACAATTTAATGCAACTTTGTGGTTCTTGTTCCCTCTTTTTCCTTCCACACTAGCTGCCTGTGTGTGGAGGGGTTTTCTCCTGGTTAGAGCAAAACACTCTGACATGGATGGTGCCTTGACGTGGCGTCAGAGCTTTTCACTAAACCATCTGGCAGACATACTTCTATGTAACAGAAAATGCTGATTGACACTTTAATGCGACTTTGTAGTATCTTTTATCCCTCTTTTTCCTCCCATGCTAGCTGCTTATATGACTCAATCGGTAGCGCGCCAGGCTCGTAATCTGTAGATCCTAGGTCGAGTCCCGCCTGGGCCAACGTTGAGATTTATATCCGAAAAAACTCTCAGTCAGTAGGGGACACCGATGGACTTGGAAAAGTCGCCGTCCGTCGGATGGGAACGTAAAATCGTGGCCCCGTCTGTGGGAGACCCTGTGCACCTTAAAAATATGCTGGATGGCCTTGACGGGAGCTACAATCTGTCCAGTGAATTCTCTTCCCTCAACCGTCTTTGAGCCCTCGGGGTTCTTGTGACCTGGCCTAAATGGCCCATTTTGGACAAAAAAAGTGTAACTCAGAGATAAAACCAATGACGATCCTATTTTTTCGTTTTCGGCTATCCGTAGTTGCGTTAGAGTAAGATGTAGGCATAATTGCTGTATTTGTAACTGTGCTCATTAGTGAACGGCTTAAATATTTCACTCTTGAAGCATTGATTTGTTTACCCCCCCCCCCCTCCAGCCCTTGAAAGATCCACTCCTCCCCCCTCTGAAAAAGTCTTTCCTAATGCCCATTCGAAGTCTCTAGCTGAAATATTTAGTGCGTTGCCTTGACCTAATTCGAAATGGTTTTACACAAATTTGACATCTAACGTATGCGAAAAGAACTGTACAAAATAATCTCTGAATGTTTTTGAATATCGTAAGAAATGCAATACCGATTATCAACATTTTTCTAAATACCCTTCCTTTGTTGAATTTTAAATTTTTACGTGAAATTTGTTTTTATAAATGAGCAAATGAAATTCAAGTGCTCAAATATATAATTATTTTTTTTTTTTTTCAGATTCCTAACTCTATATGTATTGAACTTAGGCTCTCTGAGATGAGTTCGAGCTCGAGCGAGCTTGTGCTCAGAATGATTTAAGTTTCAAATACATAAATATTTGAAATAAGCACCATGTGGGTTTCGATTTTTATTTACATATTCTCTAGCGTTATTACATAAATAGCTCTTTGCGTTTAGCAGGAGGCCTACGAATTTTCATTTTCTACTAGTTTTTCCATTTTTTCGTTCCAAATAGCATTAGCATTTTAATTTTATTATAAAATGATTATTATTAATAAGAATAAAATAAATGATTAGCGACATGCATTTCTCTATATAGGTCTTATGATGCGTCAGAGAATGTTTTCTCCAAATCGGTCTCGGGCTCAAATAATTGACGAAATGGACTCCGGGCTCAGACGGACTCGGGCTCAATAATTGACGAAATGGTTCAGGCTCGGATGGACTCGGCTCAATAATTGACGAAATGGTTCAGGCTCGGACGCAACAGCTTTGAGCACGGGCTCGTAAAATTGATCCCGTCCTGATCACATTTCTGCTAAGCTTCATTGCAACTATACCAATGCGAGATTTGATGTGATGAACGTAAGAACGTCTCAAGCGAAATGGGATGAGTTGTTCACGCTTTGTGTGAATTTTTATGAGCAAAGAATTTTTGAATTCTTCTTCCAGATCCATAACCATTGTTAGTTTATTAAAGTGTCTCAAGACAGACAACAGTGGAATACGATTTTGGCGGAAGAATAGAAACATAATTCATTACAGCTCACAGAATTTTTAGTTCATTTTCAAAAAAAAAAGCCACCAATGTTTTCACTTTGTCGTGTGTAGATATTCACTTTTTTGTTTTTACAGATAATTCCTTTTGAGTTGGATAAATATTGATAAAATATTACGATTCGTATTTTTCGCATATCCCAATAGTTTTCATACCAAACCTAGGCATATAATACAAACAATGAAAATGACGATTCTGATCCATTTCCAGAAAATTTTTTGACCAAATACTTTTAGGTGCATAATAATCAGTTCATAGTACTCATCAAAAATGTATATTTTTGGTTCTTAATCAAAATATTTTAATAATTGCAAAAAAGTAGAATGTTTTTGCAATTCATTACTCATTAGAATTGTATTTTTTCATTTTTAGAGGGATAATTTTTCCTGCGGCTCTTTCAGAATATAGTTTTTTTTTTAGTGGCTCTTAACTAAGTTTCGGTTGGACTCGATTTTTAACAGAATATGGTAAAAATCGAGATCAGTAATCCAATAAGGCCGCATATTGGATTCCAATAAGGAATCCAATAAGGCCGCAAAGTTTGCAAAAAAAATATTAAAATGAATTTCACATTTTCTATTCGTCCGACAGATGCCATTAGTTCACCTTAAAGTAGGGGTTCTCAATGTGGGGTACGCGGTAAAATTTTTTCGGCTGCGCCGTCAGAGCTCAAAAGTCGCTATATATATGTTAATTAAACATATGTTTTATTTTATTCCCCTTGTTATACTATAACTATAGTTTTATCTATCTATACAAGGGGTACGCCAGTTACAAACACATTTCCAGGGGGCACGTGAAGCATAAAAGGTTGAGAACCACTAATATATGTGTTTTATTTTATTCCCATTGTTATACTATAACTATAATTTATCCATCTATACAAGGGGTGCGCCAGTTACAAACACATTTCCAGGGGGTACGTAAAGCATAAAAGAAAAATGTAATGCATTTACATTTGCATTTACATTATTTGCATTACATTTACGTACCCCCTGCAAATGTATGTACCCCCTGCAAATGTGTATGTAACAGGCGTACCCCTCGTATAGATAGATAAAACTACAGTTATAGTATAAAAATGCGAATGAAATAAAACATTTATACCCCTGCATTAACTTAATGCAGGGGGTACGTAAATGTAATGCAAATAATGTAAATGCAAATGTAAATGCAAATACGTACCCCCTGCATTACATTGCATTGCATGTGCATTTACATTTGCAGGGGATATAAAACTATAGTTATAGTTTTATCTATCTATACCCCGTAGCCTTTTTCTATTTTGCCCCGTAGCCTTTTTTGCATTTACATTTGCAGGGGGTACGTAAAGCATAAAAGGTTGAGAACCACTGATATATATGTTTTATTTTATTCCCATTGTTATACTATAACTATAGTTTTATCTATCTATACGAGAGGTACACCAGTTACATATACATTTCCAGGGGGTACCCGAAGCATAAAAGGTTGAGAACCACTGATATATATGTTTTATTCCCATTGTTATACTATAACTATAGTTTTATCTATCTATACAAGGGGTACGCCAGTTACATACACATTTCCAGGGGGTACATGAAGCATAAAAGGTTGAGAACCACTGATATATATGTTTTATATTATTCCCATTGTTATACTATAACTATAGTTTTATCTATCTATACAAGGGGTACAACAGTTACTTACACATTTCCAGGGGGTACGTGAAGCATAAAAGGTCGAGAACCACTGATATATATGTTTTATATTATTCCCATTGTTATACTATAACTGTAGTTTTATCTATCTATACAAGGGGTACGACAGTTACTTACACATTTCCAGGGGGTACGTGAAGCATAAAAGGTCGAGAACCACTGATATATATGTTTTATATTATTCCCATTGTTATACTATAACTGTAGTTTTATCTATCTATACAAGGGGTACGCCAGTTACATACACATTTCCAGGGGGTACATGAAGCATAAAAGGTCGAGAACCACTGATATATATGTTTTATATTATTCCCATTGTTATACTATAACTATAGTTTTATCTATCTATACAAGGGGTACGACAGTTACTTACACATTTCCAGGGGGTACGTGAAGCATAAAAGGTCGAGAACCACTGATATATATGTTTTATATTATTCCCATTGTTATACTATAACTGTAGTTTTATCTATCTATACAAGGGGTACGCCAGTTACATACACATTTCCAGGGGGTACATGAAGCATAAAAGGTCGAGAACCACTGATATATATGTTTTATATTATTCCCATTGTTATACTATAACTATAGTTTTATCTATCTATACAAGGGGTACGCCAGTTACATACACATTTCCAGGGGGTACATGAAGCATAAAAGGTTGAGAACCACTGATATATATGTTTTATATTATTCCCATTGTTATACTATAACTATAGTTTTATCTATCTATACAAGGGGTACGCCAGTTACATACACATTTCCAGGGGGTACATGAAGCATAAAAGGTCGAGAACCACTGATATATATATGTTTTATATTATTCCCATTGTTATACTATAACTATAGTTTTATCTATCTATACAAGGGGTACGACAGTTACTTACACATTTCCAGGGGGTACGTGAAGCATAAAAGGTTGAGAACCACTGATATATATGTTTTATATTATTCCCATTGTTATACTATAACTATAGTTTTATCTATCTATACAAGGGGTACGCCAGTTACATACACATTTCCAGGGGGTACATGAAGCATAAAAGGTTGAGAACCACTGATATATATGTTTTATATTATTCCAATTGTTATACTATAACTATAGTTTTATCTATCTATACAAGGGGTACGACAGTTACATACACATTTCCAGGGGGTACGTGAAGCATAAAAGGTCGAGAACCACTGATATATATGTTTTATATTATTCCCATTGTTATACTATAACTATAGTTTTATCTATCTATACAAGGGGTACGACAGTTACTTACACATTTCCAGGGGGTACGTGAAGCATAAAAGGTCGAGAACCACTGATATATATGTTTTATATTATTCCAATTGTTATACTATAACTATAGTTTTATCTATCTATACAAGGGGTACGACAGTTACTTACACATTTCCAGGGGGTACGTGAAGCATAAAAGGTCGAGAACCACTGATATATATGTTTTATATTATTCCCATTGTTATACTATAACTATAGTTTTATCTATCTATACAAGGGGTACGACAGTTACTTACACATTTCCAGGGGGTACGTGAAGCATAAAAGGTTGAGAACCACTGATATATATGTTTTATATTATTCCCATTGTTATACTATAACTATAGTTTTATCTATCTATACAAGGGGTACGCCAGTTACATACACATTTCCAGGGGGTACATGAAGCATAAAAGGTTGAGAACCACTGATATATATGTTTTATATTATTCCAATTGTTATACTATAACTATAGTTTTATCTATCTATGCAAGGGGTACGCCAGTTACATACACATTTCCAGGGGGTACGTGAAGCATAAAAGGTCGAGAACCACTGATATATATGTTTTATATTATTCCAATTGTTATACTATAACTATAGTTTTATCTATCTATACAAGGGGTACGACAGTTACATACACATTTCCAGGGGGTACGTGAAGCATAAAAGGTCGAGAACCACTGATATATATGTTTTATATTATTCCAATTGTTATACTATAACTATAGTTTTATCTATCTATACAAGGGGTACGCCAGTTACATACACATTTCCAGGGGGTACGTGAAGCATAAAAGGTCGAGAACCACTGATATATATGTTTTATATTATTCCAATTGTTATACTATAACTATAGTTTTATCTATCTATACAAGGGGTACGACAGTTACATACACATTTCCAGGGGGTACGTGAAGCATAAAAGGTCGAGAACCACTGATATATATGTTTTATATTATTCCAATTGTTATACTATAACTATAGTTTTATCTATCTATACAAGGGGTACGACAGTTACATACACATTTCCAGGGGGTACGTGAAGCATAAAAGGTCGAGAACCACTGATATATATGTTTTATATTATTCCAATTGTTATACTATAACTATAGTTTTATCTATCTATACAAGGGGTACGCCAGTTACATACACATTTCCAGGGGGTACGTGAAGCATAAAAGGTCGAGAACCACTGATATATATGTTTTATATTATTCCAATTGTTATACTATAACTATAGTTTTATCTATCTATACAAGGGGTACGCCAGTTACATACACATTTCCAGGGGGTACGTGAAGCATAAAAGGTCGAGAACCACTGATACATATGTTTTATTTTATTCCCATTGTTATACTATAACTGTAGTTTTATTTATCTATACAAGGGGTACGCAAGTTACATACACATAAGTGAAAGCATAAAAGATTGAGAACCGCTGCACTGGAGAAGGGGTTCTCAACGTGGGGTAGGGGTAAAAAATTTTGGGGTACGTCGTGAGAGCTCAAAAGTCGCTAGATCTAGTAACCAAGTTTTATTCCAATTGTTATACTATAACTATAGATTTATCTATCTATATAGGGGGTACGCCAGTTGCATACATATTTTCAGGGGGTACGTGAAGCATAAAAGATTGAGAACCACTGATCTATATTATAGTTTTTGTGTGCTACATAGTGTCATCTTTTCATATTATTGGTTTAAGCGAACTATTTCTAATCTTGTTTTATTTTTCCCTAATTCCATTCGAACTGTAGTATGCAATAGATGTCAGGAGCGTTTTTAAAAACAACGTATTATAAAACTTTCTTTTTGCTCTTGAATGTTAATTCTGGTAATTAAATTTTCCAAAAAGCTTCATTGGATTGCCGACTTTGGTTTTCTAATAATTCGCAACACTTCGGGCAAAGAATCCTACTCCTAGATTTTCCAGGACTTCCCGTACAAGGACATGCCCTATCATTAACAATATACTGTTCAAAATATACAAAGCATACTTTCAAGTGTACTGACTATGCATACTGACTATGCTCATCAAACTTGAGAGTTTGTTTCACCACTGCCTCAGTCACAACTAAAACAATGCTTGGCAGTGTAAAGGAATTGGAGGCAAGGTTACCTAATTCTGTGTTATTTTTATTTTGCTTTACCTACGTTGTTTATTGTTAAAATTAAATAAATCTGTTCGAGATGAAAGACTGCACCATGAACTAAATATCCGTAAAATGTTTTGGACTAAACAAATGATACATTCTGACAAAATATTTTTAATGCATATTCGGCGCAATGGTTTCTAAATCCTTGATAGTATTTCTTATTCCGTTATAATGGTATCCTAACTCAGTGACAGGGTTCCTAACAGTGACGCAGCAAGGTGACTGGGCCTTCTCGCGATACTTATTTTTTGAGCCTCTTCCTCCTCCTTAAAAACATATTTTGGAAAAAAAATTAGGAAAACATTTTTTAATGAAATAGAAACACCTTTGTTTTATCGTTTTCTTAATTTAATTGTGCAGTGTACACATATAATCACGAGATATCATATCAGTATCATTCAGGCCAGGATCTGAAAAAATATAAAGACGATGGGGAAAAAATGGGGGGGGGGGGGGGCGAGTGCAAGTCACTCAACGGAGCCGAAAAAGGTAACAAAAAGGGAGAATACAAGAGACTGACTTTACATTGAAGTATAACATTTCCCCCTCCGCTTTAGAGGTCTTTAAAATTTCTTGAAAAATGTGTGAAATATGCACATACGGGCTCTGATCTAGAAAAAAAAGGGGGGGGGAGCAGGAAATGCAATCGAGTCAGACAAACGTAAAGAGTGAGCAGGAGGGTGGTTTTCTAATGCAGTACAAGATTTTCTCTTTGTTTTACAAGTCTTTAAAAATTTCTTGAAAAATGCATTGAAATGTAAATAAGTTTAATATTTTTTTTGCATCCATTATACATACTCATTCTCAAAGGGGGAAGACATGGCCAAATGTCGAACACATTATTGCAGTTTGCTCCCACCTGAATCAGAGTAATTTTTCAGTTGCTCTGTTAAACTTTTTTTATACATCCTAAGTACACTTATTAACTTAGTGCTTTTTAAGATTTCTGTGATTTTTTTTCGTTATTAGAGTAAGACAATAATTTTAATCTCCTCAACGTAGTAAAAACTTTTGAGAGTTAAAAATATTTTTATTTTATGGACAATCTTCTAGTAACGAAAAAAGAAAACAGACACCCATTATCATGTTATTGTAAGGTAGATTTTTAATGAGAGTAAGATTACATTTGCGCTTTCAAACTAGCAGATGAGTCTGCGAATTTAGTTATCGTTTAACGATACATCAGAGCATTTTATTCTGATGCGTATGAATCTTTACAGAATTGCAGAGAAAATATTTGCCTTCGCATTTCAGCCACTAAGAACATTTTCCAGTTTTTCATTTAAAAAAAAGCAGATTTTCTCTTAAACAAGAGTATGGTGACTTCTTTTGGAAAATATTCATACATGGAAGATTAACGTCACTTTACTTAACATTAAGTTATTCGCATTCTCTTTTGTACAATTTATACATTCGCAAACCAAATAATGTTTGACACTTGATTTATAGTACAGTCGCTCAAAAAAGTATCCGAACACTATGGTTGATTAGAGAATTCAGAAAAAATACCTGGCAACGATTTTTTTAGAAATTAGTGATCCGGCAACTTTCGTGTAACGTGACACGAAGCTAACCAGATCACTAATTTAAAAAAAATCGTTGCCAGTTATTTTTTCTGAATTCTGTAATCAACCATAGTGTTCGGATACTTTTTTGAGCGACTGTACCAGAGTCCGATCAGAGATGAGCAAATCCGAAATTCCTTGAACTGTGGGGCGGGGGTGGCTCAGTAGGTAGCGCGCCAGGCTCGTAATCTGTACTTCCCAGGTTCGAGTCCCAGCTGGGTCAGCGTTGAGATTTATCTCCGCAAAATTCCCCGCCCTGCCCACGGTCAGTAGGGGACACCGATGGGCTTGAAAAGGCCGCCGTCCGTCGGATGGGACGTTAAGCCATGGCCCCGTGTGCGGGAGAGCCATACCCTGTGCACGTTAAAGAACACGCTGGATGGCCTTAACGGGAGGCTACCATCTGTCTTCCAACAGCTGTTCCAGTGGGTCCCCTCCCCCAATCTTCTCTGAGCCTACGGGGTCCATGTGACCTGGCCATTTAGCCCATGGTGTGCAAAAAAGTGCCGCTCAGAGGTAAAACAACCCAACCCAAATCCTTGAACTGCCCAAGAATGCAAATACCATTTCGGCCGCTTTAACGAAGTAATATAGAGAATGAACATTTATATATGGACTATATTTATCCCTTTAAGTTTACGTTTAACAGGCAGTCCTGAGAGTTTGGTTCACAGGTTAAGATCGTAATAGGCCTCAAAAATGCTTACTACATATCTTAGCATGCTGCACATCGAATTAGTTTTGACGCCGACCCTGCATCTTCTTTAAAAGAGGACCAGGAAACCTGCATCTTCTTAAATAGGACCAGGAAAGTAATCAACGCAGAATGAATCATGACGCTTTAAATTTGTTTAGTAGATTTTTTTCCCATATGGCACAGGGGTAACTCAGTCAGAGTGCATCAGGCTCGTAATCTGCAGTTCGAGTACCAGCTGATCCGATGTTGAGATTTATGTCTTCAAAATTCCCCACCCTGCCCTCGGTCAGTAAGGGACACCAATCAGCGGGGAAAGGTCGCCGTCCATCTGGTGGGACGTTAAGCCGTGGGACCGTGTGCTGGAGGGCCATACTCTGTGCACGTTAAAGAACCTGCCAAATGGCTTTGACAGGATTTCATCTGTCTCGCAACAGCTCTCTGAGATAAGGTTGGGTTCCCTCCCCCAACCTTCTCCGAGTCCTCGGGATCCTTGTCACCTGGCCATTTAGCCCATTGTGTGCAAAAGAAAGTACCGCTCAGAGGTAAAGCCGCTCAACTCTTTCTATATCAACTTCATTTTTGTCAGCTGCCATACCATGTGCCCATTAAAGAACACGCTGGATGGCTTTCTATTCTTTTCCTAACAGTTCACCTTCCCAAACCTTCTCTCCCTTGGGGTCCTTGTGACCAAGTCATTTAGCCCATTATGTTCACAAAGTGTAAGTCACATAAGTGCCACTAAGATGTAGAACAACCCAATAGATATTAATATTTTTTACACGAGGTATTAACGACAATTACTTATCTAGGAATATTATCCAGTATCAGTGGCGGTCTCAAGCAGAAGAGCGGCAACCCCTGACAAAGGCTATGAGAAATCAAAGAGAACTATTGCGCAGTTATAAAGAGTTCCGTTTTTAAGAGTTGGTCACTGCCCGCCCAGTGGCGGTGTTTAATGAGGAGGTTTGGGGAATTCTTCCCTGCCCCCAAAATGTACATGTTACATATTTTTTTGGCATTTCTATGCTTTTGAAAAAGATTAGATAAAAATTATTTTTTATTTTTGATTAGATAGGTATTGATGAAATATTACAATCGCACTTTCCCCGAATATTTCAATAAAGTCCTAAAATGGTGGAAAGAGTGTGAAAATGCCACAATATTTAACAAACATTGCCAACGATATGTTTATGATAGAGATTTGAAATTTGCATGATAGATTATGGTGGTTACATAGTTTACATTGGCAGCAATGATTTGCTTCGTGCTTCCAAAATATAGCTGAGAAAATGCAATTTTTTGTTTAATGAGAAACTCCATTTGTGTGGTATAGGTACTAATAAAATATTAATGCCTGCATTTTTCCAATCATCCATCACATCAAATTTCTAATATGAGAGGAATGTAAAGATCGAAAATATGAACTTCATTCTTTTTGAAAACGAGTATCCCTTTTTCACCAGAGGCGATATGTATTCTTCTAGTTGCTAATTGTGTTCCATTTCCTTCTCTCGTAAGTTATATGGAAAAATTACGAAAATTATCGATCTAAAGATTTTTTATTATCAGAATGTCGAAATGTATTTTTCTTCTTATTTGGGAAGGCAGGGGGCAATGTTGCCTCTCTGTAAATGTTACTAACAATCAGCTAAGTTATTTAGTTGAAATTTATATCGAAGTATATTTCGAGCTGACTAATGTCCTTCTACGGCTTTTATGGCAAACTTACTGGAAGCTGTGAGAGGGGGGGGGGGGGGGCTATTTCTAGATTGTCAAGTATGGCATGCTATGTTGGTAGTGAATTTATAATTTCCTGTCTTAAACTTCCAGACACATTTCTCATTAATTATGAGTGTATTCCTTCAAAACCTTAAAGAATACAATGCTTGTTGAAAAACTGGAGTAACATGGAAATTAGTGCCTAAAAGTAGCAAGGTGACTGTTTGGCTTAGTTGGTAGTGTTGGAAGCCTCTACTCCATAGTTTCCAGGTTCGAGTCCCAAATATAGCAGCGTTGAGATTTTATTTCCATTAAATCCAAACCCTTTCATTTGGTGAGAAAGCAGAACCGATGGACTTGGAACGATGCCTTCCTGCGGTTGCGACGAAACTCCGTGGTCCGTGTGGAGGTAAACCACACTCTGTCCACTTTTATTCATGGCCTTGAAGGGAGGTTTCCATCTGTCTCTTAACAACTGCCCAAAGAGTCTTGTTTATTCAACCCATGTATAAGCCTTTGAGATCCTTATTACCTGGCATTTAGCTAATTGTGTTCACAAGAGTGCGACTGAGAATAAATAACTCTACTAAATAAAGGTATCTGCTGTAGAGTGATTTTATAAAATGGATTTTAAAATAACACTTCTGCTAAGATTTTCAACAAATTTTGCTATTTTTTCGAACCGTAATCCCAAGCTACAGTACGGAACTTATATACTCCTCCCTCACGAAAAACTATCATATTCACTGGGAAAACCCAACGTTTTAATTTAATTTTTTTTCTTTGTAAGTACTAATAAAATATTATTATTTAAATTTTCCAAATCATCTGTTGGTTCGAATTATCACTGTTAAAGAGTACAAATTTGGAAAACGATAAATTTCGTTCTCTTTGAAAAGGAACATCCTATATTCTCCAGAGGCGATATATGTTCTTCCAGTGTTTTGACAGAAATTATTCTTACCGAAAAGGGCAGCGTATGATTTTTCTCACCTTGGAAGCGATCTTTCAAGAGTATTATTCCAAAGTATGTGTACGGTACATAAAAATCAATATGGTACCTTTTCAGCTCTCCCCAGAACTACCAAGGCCGTAACAACGGTGAGGCAAGTAAAGCATTAGCCTCGGGCGCACAAGATGAGGGGCGCATAAAAATACAAAATGAGGGGTTCAAAAAAATACAAGATGAGGAGGCTCAGAAAAAGACTGCTATGAAACTATATAGCGGTGCAATTTCTATTCTTGCCTCTGGCACAAATATAGCTAGTTACGGCTCTGCTCCCCCCCCCCCTCACAGCATGGGGTGTCTGTGTGTGTGTGTGTGTGTGTGGAGGGAGCAGGTTGATCCATTTGACAGAGCTCCAGACCCAATATTTTATTTTCCCAATTTCTACTCCCAAATCGATTGCATTCAGATTTTCTTTCGTTAACCCCCGTTAACCCCCGTTGGGCTTCTGAAGATTGCCGTCAGTCAGATGGGATATTAACATGTGGGTAAAACGCCATACCCTATATAAGTAAAAGAATGCACTGAATTCTCTTGACGGGAGATTACCATCTGTCTCCTACTAATAGCTGCCCAGTGGATCTCCTACACCAACTTTCTGTAAGCCCTTTTGACTTGGCCATTTAGCCTGTTGTGTGCAAAAGGGTGCAGCTTAGAGGTTAAACCTAAGACTTAACCACCCCAAGTGCTGAGTAAAATAACTTTTTTACTATTTACTTGGTTTCTAATCAGAGGTACACGAATTTGCACATCGTACAATCATTTATTAGGGTCTAATAATCTTTCATCCTTGAATTTTCATTATTACTGAAGTGCGCGCGCATTGCTAATAACCAACGGGACGTGGGTTCGAATCCCTGATGAGGCATGGATCTTTCTTTTTCTGTGTTGTCTTTCTACTGATGTTTCGCCTTCATCCCAGTTCTTCTCCATAGTGTATTATGCGTACTAACAGGCTTCTCTCACATCTCTGTGACAGGCTGCTCTAATAATTTAATATTTTATTTATTTTTAGAGTGCTATAAATAATACTAACTACCTAAGCTTTATGAGAGAATTTTCTTGGAGCACGTTTTCGGCATGTTCGCACAAAACTTTTTTATATATAACATATTTCCATAGGCCTTGGTTAGTATCGAATAAAAAGTGGATTGGTGAAGGAAAAGTGGGTTGGAACTTTTCGGAATGTCGCCATTTGCAGTAATATATCCATTGCCGATTTAGAAAGAGCATTTCATGACATGAAAAGAAAGCATATTCGTAGGTAATGTAAAATTTTAGTGTAAAGTGTTTTATTGAAGATAAATTAGTCATCATAACACGTGACTCTTTAATTCCATATTTTCAACATAATTCACTCAATATTTAAAGGGTTATAGAAATTTAAATATTTAACAATCTCATTGTATCAGAAATCTATTCCAGAAGTACTTAAAATTATATAATAATTTTATATAGGTCAGACCTAGAAAAAAAAATATGGGAAGAGCAATTAACTGGATCGAACCGGAAAAGAAATAAAAGATGGAAAATAACTGAATTGGTGTTTCAATATGAAATTGCCACTCCGTTGCAGTGGTCTTAAAATTCTTTTGAAAAATCGTGTTGCGTATTTGTTTCATATTATTTTCATCTCCAATCCGGTTACTAACATTCTGAAGATGAGGGAAAGAGGGACATGCCCTCCCCTCGACCCCAGTAATAAATGAAAATGAATGAAAAATAATATGAAACAAATATGTAACCAATTTCATCAAATAATTGTTTATTTTGGAAGTTTCTATAAATAATTATTGCTCTATTAGTAAAGATTATGCAAGTTCCTTACGCATTGCTTCTGTTAAATATTCCAGCATATGCAACTCCTTAAATAATAAGAGAATATTATTGAAATTTAAGAATTAGCTCCACTAAATGTAGATCTTCATTTTTTGTTTTGTTGTAGCATTTTACCATAAAGTCTTATATTTCAAGTTAGAAAGCTTCAAAAGTTAGCATTCTGTTTATAAAATGTGGAAATTCTTTTATATCGTTGTCTAAGCATTATATCTATACGTAGGTACTGAACAGAAAAAACGTTTCATGTTATTTGAATATGGAGTCATATTCAGATATCAGTAACTTCTTAAGCAATATTAATATGGACAAAATATGACTATAGTTATACTTGAGGCCTCTATCAAATCTCTTTAAATGTTGAATTATTCACAAATAATCGTTCAATATCCAAATAATTTTGTAAGCTGGAAAATGTACTCAAAGCCTGAAAAATTATTGCAACATATTAAAATGAAAAAGAAACATTCTGTAAACTTTAATAAAATGTATATTTTAGCTGCATATGTAATGATTGAACAGTATATGAATTTTGAATGATTTTTTGGTTAACAAGGTAAGTTAATGTTAAATATTCCAGATTTTATAACTCATTAAATATTAAAAATATCAAAAGTAGGTATTTAGGCAGACCGCAGTCAAATCTTCAAATGTGATTGCCAATAATCACATTTTTCTATAAAAAGCGCTTTTAAGAAATTGTAAAATTGTGAATTTGATTCCCTCTTGATCAAACATTTAACTATTTCAATTGTTTCTACTTTCTGTTGAGAACCTATCAATGCATGAAGTTATTATTCAGTCCTAACACTTTTTGATCTCCCCTTCAAATCCGAAAGAATTATTCCATCTTTCCTTTGCTTTTTGCTGAAATGCAAGTTACAAGAAGGAAATAAACACACCACATTCTGCAGTCGACACTTAGAGTCCCCCTGTTGCCTGGAGGGATGCAAGCAGTTTGTCATTTAGATGTTAATTGATGGTCGTTTGAACCCTCTGAGAGGGAGATGCACAAAGAGGGGAGGGAGAGTTCACCCGTTCAACCTACCTTCTCCCGGCCGACGGGCCGGTATGGTTTCGCGCGAAAGGGATTCGGCCGGGACGGCCGGGACGGTAGCGAAAGGGTTAAATCTACACGTGGTAGACTAAAAAGATGGCAAGGCAAGTAGTGCAAACAGGAGAAGACCAACGTTTGAGGATTGTTTTCCGAAGGTAAGTTTTTTGCTTCTATTCTTTAGTGTTGTACTATGAAATATCGTTTTTAACTATCTAAGCCTGCTAGCACTTTTACGCAAGAGTGTTTAAATACCTTTATTATTTAAAATGTTTATGAATTTTTGTTGAACGACTATAAATCGTAAAAATATTCAGTTCTTGCGAGCTTTCAAAAGGACAGCAAATGGCAGAAGAGAAAGAAAATAAAAGAAAACGTAACATGGAGGATTATGTGTGTACTTCATGGATGCACTATTACCAGGAACAATAATATGGTAATGAATCCAATGTCATGTGCACAAGGTATTTTTTCGATTGCGGTCACAACTACTTTATTAACAAGACATACTCAGTTTATCGTAAGACACTATTGTTCTAATGATAGCAGCTGCAACGATCACTGCCGAAACTATGCAGGTGCACAGGGTTCAGCTTGGAGGGGCAAAAATTCAATACAAATATTAATATTTTTGATATATAATTTAAAAGAACAAAATTAATTTTTGATTACTGTGAGCACTGGGGAAGTACAAAATACGCAAAGTTGTTTTTTCTAACAAAATTAGGCCAATTTTAACTATAGGAACGTTCTAATGGTCATGAGCGTGTCATGACTTGTGCTTGCTCATAAATGGAACAAATATATTGAAATCGAATGAAAAACAATTCCAGCATATTTACTGCCCGCTTCTGAAGTACCCAGAATTTGTTGAAGTCTGTTTTAAGACAGTTTATTACTCTTCACATTTTAATCAGCTTTTTTCAACGTGTTAATGTACAAAGTTATAGGTGGGTCGTACATACGAGACCCCCTCCCCCCCAAAAAAAAGAGATTCATTAGTTAAACTCTTAAAAGAACGATAAAAAAAAAAGGGAGAACGAAAATATATTTCTTCTACTTCATATCCGAAAAATTCCCCGCCCTGCCCGTCAGGAGGGGACACCGATGGGCTTGGAAAGGCAGCCGTCCGTCGGATGGGACGTTAAGCCGTGGCCCCGTGTGCGGGAGAGCCATACCCTGTGCACGTTAAAGAACACGCTGGATAGCCTTGACGGGAGGCTACCATCTGTCTCCCAACAGCTGTTACAATGGGTCCCCTCCTCCAACCTTCTCTGAGCCTTCGGGGGTCCATGTGACCTGGCCATTTAGCCCATGGTGTGCAAAAAAGTGCCGCTCAGAGGTAAAAACAACCCAACCTTCTACTTCATTTGTTCAGCAATCAAAACTTCAAATAAATTTTTCAGGAAATAAATCCGACAAATAAAACTCATCTCAAAACCAATTCTAGAAACCGAAGTCAGCCGTGTGAAATATAACTACTCGCCATCAACTTCAGACGATGAAACGCATAACAAAACTACTTCCGAAGTTGTAAAATCGCAAAATGTTTGAAAATCTAAAACTTTAGCCATTAAAATATTTATCACTAAAATAAAAATCCCCAATATTTTACAATGGGGCTCTTGTAACGTACATATCTGGCAACACTAATTTTTTTCAAATTCTGGCTAATCAAACTGAATCATCTGCATTTTAGAAACGTGGCTTTGGCTCCGATCGACAAGACTACCACGAACGTGGAACGTGGTTTGCTTACTGCCGTGTATGAAGATATTCCTTATGACCTGTTAACTCCTAACTTGAATACAGAATTCAAGTAGTTTCTATTTCCCAGCCAACAGGAACTTAATCGTGGCGAACTGTTATGCGCCTAATGGAGAAGATTCTATTAAAATCCTATATTATCAGTCTACTACTTATCACAACGTTGGACATAATTATGAAGCATCTCTTTAGTATATCTCATTTTGGGATATTTTAAAAATATGGTGTGCCTCCGCACTGCAGCTTAGGGTCCAGATGAAGATTACGCTTGTGCAAAAATGCACGCCAGTGATCTTCTGTGGTGAGAACTGGAACCCATTGGCCATCGTCCAAAACCATAAGATTGTTCAGGGCAGATTGTAGTTGTCATTCAGTGACCGTCATGCTGGACGATGAGTAAAAGATACTAAAATCGTCAACATGCAGAACATTACCTACAGTCGGAGGAAGTTGTCATGTAATGTATCTTGTCAGTGAAAAACGTAACACTCAATGCCTAGCCTTGTGGTACTAGGCATTGAGTGCTACGTTTGCCTGGCTTGGGGGGTACCACAAGCCAGGCAACGTACCACCTGGCTTAACTTTTCATTATATGGCTTTTATAACGTTTCACCTGGCTAACATATTCATGACCATTCCCCTGGTCGGGGAATGGTCATGAATATGGACTAACATGGATATGAAAAGAACTAGAAGAAAAAAAGTTGGAAATGAAGATCGGCATGTGACCTTTCAAACCGATAGCATGGAGGTCACGAAAAAAATGATGAATCTCCATACCATGTCGTATATCTTTTCAGTGTCGAAGGATATTGACACCAGGTACTCTGCACGCAAAATCGAATTCCTGATCGCCGTTTTCAAGGTGGATTAGGAAATTCGCCCTGGGTGTTGAAAAGAAGACTGGTGTTCTAAATAGCAGACCAGTTGGCATTCTACCTTTTCAACACTTTGCATACGCAGCCCAACAATGAAATTGGACGATAATTAGAAGGGATCTTGGAATCATTGCCTGGCTTGGTGAAGACCAAAACGATAGCCTCCTTCCAGGAGTCCAGAAACTGCTCCAGAAGAAGGTCGGTTGAAAAGTCAGACCTACTGATCCATCCTTGATGGTGAGAGATGTTGGAACATGGCATACTGACATTGTCTCGCCCAATGGCAGATGCATGAGAAATGCTCAGAGCGACTAAGCTCCTCCACTGTGAATGATCTGTTGTAAGGCTCCAGGCCATTTGAGTGAAAAGACAGTGGAGAACGTTCAACATTGCTCTTCAGGGTCAGAAACTCGGGAGAGTAAGAAGAGATGGAGGAGAAAGACTCCCCCAGCAATTGCCTGTCCATTGTGCTCCAGGATCGATAACAAGTGGGATGCATAGTTCCCACACAGTTTCCAGTTTATCTCACATGATCTTAGAACTTGTCGTGTGGGTGTTAGAAGACGTATATTTGATCCAAGATTCCTTCTGGCACTAGAAGAAATGGGCTTTTGTCCCACCACGTTGAATGTGTCAAGGTTAGGATATGTTGGATATCTCTGAATAGAACAGCCCCCCCCCCCCCCCCGCCAAGGCTGTTCTGAGCATATGTTGTAGGTGATTTGATTTTGCTTGTTAATGATGTCAGAAAGTATAAATATCTGTCAGTATCTTTGATCATATTTGTAACAGCTTAGCCTCAGCTTAAAATCTCGTTGAAAGTAAAAGATTCGGTGATGATTTCCTAAGGCATTAGTATCTATGGGGTGCTTTCAGAGTGGTTTAATGGTAATTGGTTGTGAAATATTGCTTTCTTCCATCTGATGATTAGTCAATAGCACGAAAAGGATTGTCTCTTTCGATGATAGAATTTTAGAAATCCAGGTTGTCAACAAATTAATTTTTTTGTTTACTGATGAGATAGGTGATGTTTTTTATTTTATTGAAGTCTTGTTGACTGGATGTCTACGAAATGTTTGAAAGGTAACTATCCTAGTTTTAGCATAAATAAAGAGGCATAGCTGTATAACATCCTGTGGTGCGACTTGCTGGTCCCAAACCTGTCCATATCATTTGGTGCTCCATGTTGTTGCATGAGCAGCACCATTGCACTGTGCTCACATTGCTTCCCATGCATGTGATAATCGCTTGAAGGCTCAGTTTGAGTTCTTGCATATTGATGATTCACTATCTTTCAGAAGGTGTTAATTACATAAGGGTTCCACTGGCGTCTCCAAGGCATGTTCCGAACATTTTTGCGGCATGCACTTCAACCTCACTCATCAGTCATGCTATGATACTAACTCGTGGGCGCCCGATATTCATCTACGGCTCGGCTGGGTGTCGTGTGCCCATTCGTTAAGGAACTTTTATCATTTGCATACCTTTGATTGCATCCTGCGATTTACATATCTCTACTTCCATTCCTTTGTGTTGCAATTTCAACTTTGAGCAGCGTATATAGGGATAGCCTAGAATCTTGCATGCCTACTTTCTCTACAGTGCTTGGAAGCAAGCCCATCTTTTATGTAGCACCTGGTACGCTACTCTTTCCTTGCACGTTTATCTTCCTCCATAGTTGTTGAAATTTCCTCCCTTGTTTGCTCACAGAAAGGTTTCTACCCCATGCAGTCTGAATGTTTCGCATACCGGATTCTTCAAATTTCTGAATCATTTTACGCACGTCATTTGAAGTCGTAAATATTTTCGAAGACCCTTTAACCTATGAAACTCTTTTCATGCAACTGGTGAAAGTTTTTGATAAATCAATTTCACAAGAAATGCATGATCTGTTAATGATAATCATTGTGTATCTGGTATTGTGACTCAACTAATGAAAGCCACAGAGTGAAGCGTTCTCTTACGTGTATATGGTAGAACCGTCGAACGCATTACATTTGCATATGCACACCACATGATTACTGCTAAGAAATTTGCATGATCGAAAAGTTTCTGTATGACAATAATAACCCTGCTAGTGGCAATGATCACAACTATGATTAATCTACCACATTTGTAATTTCATATCCTCTTCATAACATTCTCGAGTTCTACAATTCTTTTGAGTATTCTGATGATTACCTGGTTACCCCTTTGTTATCTAGTGGTGAGTTTCGGAGCAAATGTTTTTTTCTTACATAATTCATTTTCCCATTGCCTTCATGGTACAGTTACCAAATTTCGAAGCTGTTCGATAAATGGTTTTCATTGCAGAGCCCTTGGGGTAAGCGAACTAAATACGACAATGAATTTGTGAAAGAAAAAAAAGCTAAATATATAGTGTTTATTAATATTAATTACTTAATGTTTTTAAAATGTTAAAATCATAATAAAAAAGAAAGTTTTACCTTACTTTGCTTAATTTTGTGAAAAATTAGAAATTCATAAGCCAGAAGTCGACTGTGATATTTCAAGACGTCGAGCTATATCGAAATTAGCCAACGCTTCATTCATCTCTTTTGTGCACACATTAGTTAGTATATCTATGTATGTAACAAATTGGTAATAACAGCAGACACATAACAGGGGGCTGGCCAAAGATATCTCCCGAGAAACTTTAGCATGGTAAAAAAAAATGAAGATACATAAGAAATGAAGGTTTGTATATATTAATTCGATCAGTGTATTAGTCCCCCACCCCAAACATTTTCTGGTTAACTGTCTTCCAAGAAAGATTCAAGCATTTGTTCAGCTAAGGTTATTTGGTTTTCTAACAGCACCGCATTAAAAGTAAGAGTGACCAATTTTTCCTTGCGAAGAGTTTTTCTATTTTAAAAATGGTACTGACTTGTGACACAAAAGCGCCTAAAATGCTTGAATACTTTACAAGGTATTTGAAACAAAATGAGACTACAAAATGGGGGGAAAACACACACTCTCTTTTTCTGCATAGGTAAATTTATTTTCTTCATTACTAATGAAATTTGATCAATTGAAAACAGAATCAGCAACAAAAAACATCCAACAAAATCTTTAAACATGCTCATTGTCTATCATCCATTCTGAGAAACAATCAGTGGAATGACAACAAAATGACGTGTTAAACCTACACTCTGCCTATCTTCCAAACCAAAAACCAACTGATGGAGAGGAATCAAAGCACAAGCAAATTTTCCAAGTTCAAATCGACCTGAGAAGAGGGATTTTATTTTTGTACACAAAAACTATTCCCAAATGAGTAGTTCAGCTGAAATTACTAACAATGCTTTACTTAAAAAAATATAAACATCATTACATTTCCGAAAAACCTAAATTATAAGTCTGAATAATTAAATATTTTTTAGGATAGTTTTATTTTGGGCTTCAACGTTTTCTGCTCGTTTATTTAATATCCTCTGCATAAATTCTATCTCTTAAAATATGAAGATAATTTGTTCAGTTTTTTTCGGTTTATATTTAAACTGAAAATGCAAAAAGTTCATACGTTGGTCTACTATAAAGGCCGTAAATGTATATGGTTTTATAATTCGCAATTTTAATAAATAAATAATGTAACATAAATTTTAGTAACAAATCTGCCTGTAACAACTCAGAATGTTAAATGATTCAACATCAACATTTGAATCTTTTTAATTTTTAAGCTTTAAAATTAGTTAATAAAACTAGTTTTTAACGAAATTAACACTGCTGCATGATATTTAATATTACTTCAGTAATACCCAATGATGATGCATTAACATAAAACAATGACAAAAGCTGTGTATTTGTTAGGCTCATCATTTGTGGTAAAAAGTAGCGTCATATAGAGATATTAAGTGCAGTTCAATGGACCTGTTTTTCAAAAATAAATTTTAGCACGAAATTCGTATTTGAGCGTTAAAATCTTTCCAAAGAGGAATGAAACATTGGCCTCTTAGCCGTCAATACGAAAAGTAGGAAAGCAAGATTATTCCGTGACCCCGTGTAGCGGACAGCCATCTCCAAACCCTGATTTCTCATAAAGCACTAACCTTATGGGAAATTGAAGTGTTGCAATTTGTTTATTTAAGAAACAACTAAATTATGCCCTTTTTAATTCTTACAAGGAGGAAAAAGGTAATTGCAAATATTCTTGTTATAAACAGCGTTTTACTCTGTTTTCAAAGCAATTTCTCCTGACAATCGAAAGCGAACCTTCGAAAGAATATGTATTATGAAGATAACACCATATTATCAATGATATTACGATACTTCCATGTTAGGTGAATGGAAAGCCATATTCAAAACCCCCTTTTTGCAGAAAATATGTTAAAAAAAATTCCCTCAAGCAGCTGCTTGCCACAGAGATCTGACAGGAGCTTGTCATTTATACGCCATAATCTATGAGGATGGCGGGATGTCAACAGAAAAATAACACGAACATCCGTGTGTTACCCAGGGCTCGAACTCGCAATCCAATTTTTTTAAATCACAGTTTTAAACAATATTCGTTCAATATTTCAAGAGTTACTGAAATATTTGACAACAGATGCTACTAAGCTTCGCCTAAATGTTTTTTCAAAATTGCTGGAAAGTAAAAATACCATTATGTAAATTTATAAACAGGGGCGGCTCGTCAAATAGGCTAACTGAGGCACTACCGTACCAAAAATAATCGCAAAAAATAATAAATGAATTTCAAATTTAGTATTTATTATTTGTCATGTCTAAATCAAAGTATCATTTCTATATTTGTTTTAAATTTTTATAATGATTTATATTCGTCATAAAAAAAGTAAACCCATATATTATACTAATTTTAAACCCATATATTTAACCAATTTTCAAGATTTTTTTTCTTTTTAGCACGGCAAATAATGTATTTATTATTTGCCGTATTATGTAACAATCACAGCATTTGTTTTCCGACTTAGGGCGAAGTCGGCTGCTTTCGTATTGTGAATACGAATTTTAATATTATGGCCACCGTTCAGAATCTTAGCATTACCTATTTTAGCGATGACACAAATGCGCATGAGCTCAAATAGAATAGCGCTGAATTGCAGGAAGTGGTTCACCATTTTGCAGTGGCCTGCAACACTTGATTGGCTGATTCAATCAAAGCAACCAATAGTCGAAAATCTTGTTGCTCGGCGAATATATTCAGTTGACTGTGCCAGGATGAACAGGCCTGAGCTTTCCTGACAAAATGTGTTTGAACTGGGTTGCAACTTTTAATTTTGCCAAGGAAGTATATGTCTGAATAATTTAAGAACAATATTAAATATGAAAAGATAAAATGCATCGAGTATTTGATCTACAAGAGATTGCTAATAATATATTTCAACTTGTTAGCACATGCAATTCAGTCAATAAGATTCAGTTGGCTAAATTCATTGTATTTTTTTGACTTGCAACTTGAAGGTCTCCGGTTCGATCTCAGCCGCTCTCATTATAGTTTTCAGTCTTTTCTTATAATTCAATTTTTAACCATATCACTTTTTACATTTTTTTTGTAAAATAAATTAATATATATAGAAATATATATATATGATAAACTGTAAATTTAGCCAAAATAAACAACTGCTCAAGTGATAATTTACGACGAGTAAAATAATAGAAATTTATAATCGGAACGGAGTCAAAAAGTAAACCAATATATTGGCATAATTTTAAACCAATATATAGACAATTTTCAAGAATAGTTTTTTTTAAATATCATTAGAACGGAGAGGAATAATGCATATATAAATAGGTAATCATTACAGTGGAGAGGATACTAAATTGAAATAGAAGGGACAGAATGCCTTTTAAAGTTTGATTTTTTCCGAAATTTTTTGTTAAATAATGTGTTTTGAGAACAGCTGAGAAAAACCATGGATTACGAAACGTCTTTTCAGTCCTATTGGTTCAATTCAAAATCGGGCATCTCCCCAATTTTTTTCTTACATGCGGGCCCTGCCTGTAATAGTCGAAATACCAAAACGTTTAGTCACGAACCGCCTGTTTCTAAAACTGCCTTTTAGTAAAAAATTGGCTATAAATTTTGGGTTAACAGTAAACTAGAATTACCAGTTTAAGTAAAGCAATTCTTCCAGAACTATTTAAACAGATATTGCCCAAAACTGAGATTTGGAAGAAATGTTTTCGAAATTTTCATTTTTCTGTGACATTTTACAGTAAGGTTCGGAATTTAGTTTTCAATTCACACAGCATGCAAATGTCCCTATATTTTTGATCATTTAGCGTAATTTGTGCATTTCCAGAGCAAATAAAAAATGAGGGGGGGAAATGTTTAAATAAGAAAATGAATAATTTGTTTTTAAATGTTATTCCATCTTGAATATTTTAAATTATATACTATGTATAAGATTGATTTATTTCATTAATTTCCACAGCGTTTGGTATAAACAATTTTGCATTAACATTGAAATTTTTATCCTGCGAAAGAAAAAAATTTCCCAAGCCATCCATCCGAAAGTGTGACAACCATTTATCTCTCAAACAACATTTTACAACCCGATCACAGATAAGAGAGCATTGTCGTATTGTGTGTCTAGGGGTGCGTGAATTATAAATTCGGTCCTGCCATCCACTAAACTCCTTAAAGACGGGCTGTAAGGCTTAACGAGAGGATTCCATCTCTTAAACGTTGTTGAATGGATCTCCTACCCAGCTCTGAGCCCTTGGGTCCTTGAGACCGGCATTTAGATCACTGGGTGCAAAAAAAAAGTGCCTGTCAAAGATAAAACACCTCAACCAAATAAGATAACTTTTTAAAATAAAGAATTGATTATTTGATAACAGCTTAGAAAAAGTAATGCTCTAACAATTGCATACGTAACTAAAAGCAATAGCGATTTATGTTCTTTAGATGTATAAATCTATAACTGGTTCCAGTAATGATTGAGCGTGAAATTCACTTGGCATCGACATCAAGAAATATTACTCGTATCTTCATCAACGAAACAATCGCACATATCAGTGATGAAGCCTATATGATGAAACTCAAATATTTTCGGCGAATACAGCAATAACTGACATGTCACGTGATTAGAGATATCACAGTCTATTTTCAGCACAAGTAAAATATCTATTTAGGCCTGTCAATTTAAAAGATACTACGCAACGGTGGGGATGGCGTTCGATCAGTCGAAGTTTGAATTACAATCATTAAAACTGAAACCTTTCACAGCATTTATAGTTATATCATGGCAGGGCCGAATTTACACATAGATGTGGGAAATTTTTTGAAGAAATTGTAATTATGAAATTTTGATATTTTCAACAGAATGAAATACTAAGTCTGATCAAAAAGTTCTAGGACTATGTATTACAAGTGATGGAAGTAGTGGTTGAACTAACAAGTAGGCTTTTATAACAAGAGATTTTTTTTTTCTTTTTCCATTTCTCGGTTCCACATAAGACAATTTAAAATACATGTTTACAAACTATTTTCGTTGTTTTGAAAACTTTCTGGTAAAACTCTTATGGATTGCCCTTATGCAGCACTTCTGTAAAAAAAATAGGTGTTAAGTAAAGACAATTCTAATATGATTCGCAAATAATGCCTTTTTCTAGTGAATTTTAATGTGCTTTGAAATGTGAAGGGAATTGTTGCTTGTGCCTCGCTCCTTTCTCTATATTGTACGTAAAGGAATAATACAATTCATTTGCTTTCAAGACCACTTCTCATAATAAGAGTATTTACATTGCTAGTGGCATCCTCGTCCATCATCACGTTCTGCCTTAAATGAAACAGAGGTCATAAAAACAATGTACTTTTGTAAAATATAACAATTTGTATCAAAATGGAGCATTTAAACAATATATGTACAAAGGTGCCGTAGGTACAGATATACATCAGACGCAAGAAAACATCGGGGCATATAATCAATGCTTGAAAGGACTAGAATAGAGTCATTCTTCATATGGACAGACAGTCGAACTGGAAAAGGCATTGGTAAACTAATAAATTACAATAGTAGAGTATTGATCCACATATGAGCTTGAACGCTGTTATATATAAAACATCATTGCTCTTAAATGAACTTGAAACTGCGACTGTACAACTGAATCTTTATTGGTTATACTTACGTTAGTAATCTTATGAATTAAATCAATGTACCGTTTAATTTCAATTTGGAGAGTGGAAGGCAAACAAATGTTTGTGTAAAAAGATACAAAAATATATTGAGAATAAAGAATGAAATATTGCAAGCATTTAAATGTTTATTATAACACTTGTATGTTGAGGGTGATAATTATCGTAACATTTAAACACACGCTATTCTTTGATATCGAGAAACATCATCAAGCAAGGGAAAAGTTACACATAAATGCATTGTTTTGCCCTCTCCACAAACTACATCGTGTGATAAAAAAGTTCATCTACTTCGTACAGTGATGAACTGACTAGCATGCTTCTGTTTTAGACTTCTTTGTAATGATGATCATAAGTATTATCATTTCGGTTACTTAACTAGAAAAATCTCACCTACAATAAATGTCCGTGAATCAAAGTGACTAGACTTAGAGTAGTGCAAACCTAATGTACTAATGATGTGAAATTGTGCAAGTCCCACAAAGCCAGGCATCCTGTGGTATCCATTAACAAATTTTTTAACTTGAGTGCTCAAATGATTTGGGTGTGCGGAATAGCTAATATTTCGAAGCTTAAAATTCCCCAAATATAATACAGCCGGCTAGAATTTCATGTAATTTGCACTACTAAAGGTTTGAGAAGAACATGATTGAAACGATAAAAACAAGTGGAATTCGTAACTAGTTATTACGTAAGGAATTAGTTGTTTTTGCTTATCTAGTTGTGGAACTTTCTTGCATATTTTCTCATCAAAAGCACAAGGTACCTTAAACATTTTTTTTTATTATCTTTAGTTTACATCTAGGATAACTAATTATTGTTTAAAGAAACGAAAAGCATTCTAAACTATAAACCATGGTACCATTAGTAAGCATTGGACTTTACATACGTTCAGCGCGATGTTTAGCAATTTCTGTTTAGTGTCATATATTGCTAAACTTCCACCATAAAGGAATTAATAAAATAAGCAAATTTCACCACAGTGTTTCACTATTCGTGTAAGCTAGCGAAACTAAACTAAAAAGTGCACTTTGTTTACAAAATTGTAATCACACTCGGTTATATGTAATGGTGTTTATGATGTTTTGCTTGTGCAGTTATTTTTTAGTCTGTTGTAGTGAAAGACATGAACAGGGCTCAACTGCAACAATCTGGTAAAAGGCAATTTACAGAGTACTTTAGTACTTGCTGACGAAAAATACCGCTGGTGTATTTCTCTACTAGTGGTTCATTAACACAACAAGTTTTGATGTCTGTTAGCTTTTCTATAAAAATTATTTAAGGCCTCTTCTTTTAGTGCAATAAATGCCATTTAAACAATCTTCAGGATTGAAAATGCACACTTGTTTCTCTTTTGTCCTTAATTTTTCTTGCTCATCATTATAAAGATATATGCGCAAGAGTCTAGGAACATTAGGAATTTTCATAGTAAATTTGGACATTTCGGCAGATTTTGTCTTAAAAAAATTTATTTTCGGAAAGATCAATGGCTCTATCTCCTCACTTCACCATTAACTCTACATCAGAGCAACATTAATCAATGGTTACAGTTGTGTCTTTCATTCCTAGCTAAAAATATTCTATTTGAAATTTCTCATTCACACGATGTTATTTCTTATCTACCCCCATATAGTCTCGGCACACGTACATTTCAAAATGCTTTCAATTTTCCTGTCATGGTTGTTAATCGTAGGCCCCCTTCAGCTAGAACTAGACAAGGGGTGCAAACTTCTACGCGACCACATTGCGAGAGTTGAATGTTTTGCAATTGTCAAAGTGCTGGAAGATATATATATATGTAAGAACAATAATATCGTAACACTCTAAAATAACTCGTAACTCACTAAAATTGGAATAAAAAAAGTTTCAGTACTCCAATCTTGTCTGCAACCCTAAGGTTGAGAATATCTCAGCCTCAAAAAGAAATGATCGCAGTTTCGCGAATTCGACGGCCTTCACGAACTGCTCAAATCAACACCGACTAAGAAGAGGTCGCTTACGGGGACTGGCAGAAAAATTTATGTAAAACCTCAAAGGTTCAACTTATTTTGTTCCAGTTCTCATTATGTATTTAACTATCGAAAATTCGTTTTGATCTGTACTATAGTATATTAGATATTTCTTTATTCTATAAATAGGAATTGCAAGTTAAGACTTACATTATAGTAGAATCGCGAAATATGAAGCAAATATATAGCAAGAAATCTACTTCAGTCCATAAAGCGCGTGAATAATCAAAGAATCAAATTAAAATAATGAAATTAATATTGGATAGATGAACGCAGCTATGATATATTTCTCGGGGCGCTAAGGGAATAGAGAGGCGCCATAACTAATGTCAAGTTAAAATTTGTCAATAGTGATTAACCCGAGAAGAGGGAAATGATATAATACATGTGTGTGTGTATGGTTGTGGGGAATTAAGAAATATCCATCCTGCTTGGCTACACGCTTGGATCTCTGTTACTTTTATATTGATCATGGCGCCCCTCTATTCCCTCAGCAACCCCCAGAAAATATCCTAGCTACACTTCTCAATTAGGCCTGAAGGATTTTTCAGGGGAATCAATATAAAAGTAACAGGAGCGTCTTTGCCAACTAACGAGCTGCGAAATGTAACTCTAGAAGTCGCAGTTCGTATAGTTCATCATTCATATAGATCGTTGGATCAGTGACTGAGAAGGGAATGAAGAGAAACGTTTTTGTGCTCTTTGGCTTGAAGAACAACAGAATTATGCATCTTCAAGTTTCTTATTTTGATAATGCTCTATTTAGAATATTTCGATTCATGCTTGTTACTATGAATAATGGTTCATATTCTTAAATGCTGTTGTGTAACCTTAAGACCCCAATATGATGCATAATCGGAATAATTCAATATTCGAAGTAGCAGAATTTTTCACCTCGTTACGAGAAAATTTTAGAAGAAAGCCTTTAGAAAGCTTTGTTTTACCATTTGAGATGCTTTCGAATTTTTTGTCATTTCAGTTTACATCTAGGATAGACATTACATCTAGGACACTGCAAAAATCTGGTAAAAGGCAATTTACAGAGTACTATACCAAAATTTCGTGCTCGTTAACGAAATTATTCTTTAACAGGAACAATGTTAATGTTTTAGTCAAAATTGGAATTGGTATTGAACAGTGTACAATGAAATAACCAGAACAATATTTGCTAGCTCTTTCTTGAATACATTTGCTTCATTTACTAGTGCCGTTATACCTTCACCTTGGCAAAATATTAACATTTCTCTAGATTTCATAATTTTTTTGTGCAATATGAACTGTTTTACTACAATCATTTGTTGCAATCTTATACGCATGTTATTTTATGCATCAGATAGGGAATGAAGGGTAAAACCTTATGAATACAAGCTCAGTATATTTCTAGAGGTCTTCTGGGTATAGATGTCGATCTTATTTTTAATATCTGTCATTGAAAATATTTTCTATGACAATAGTAAATTGCGTATTTTGCGATTGCTAGATTATATATATTTGTAAGCTATGACGAAGATTTCTTCATAGATGAATTAAATGATAAATTATATTAATATTATGTTATAAATTGTATTTTTGCAATGGGGATTTCAATTAATTCAAATATTGCTTTCTGTATAAATGAAATCATGCAGATGATTTTATAACTGCCAGGTACTTAATGTGGAAACATAACTTTTTACAAAATAATTTTTATAGCATGATATACAAATGTAAGTCTTTAACTTGTAAGTATATAGAAACAATGGAACGATTCGAAAAGAAGAATCAATCAGTTTGCGGAAAATTAAACACCTTGTTTTTAAGAGGAAATTGTGGCCCTGAATTCCACTGTGCATTTATAGAGGAAGGAATTTCATGATTTATAATGAATTTGATTGCTTTTACAGGTGAAAGGCCATTTCAAAGAAAGTAGCCATCTGTGATCGGGTCAAATAAACTTACGAAACCCATTTTGGATGTCCACGATCCATTGATATGATAAGCAACTTTTAAATGGGTTGCGCTCACGTTGACTCAAAAACGTGTAGTCAGTTCCGTGGAAAAGGAGGGAAAATAATTACACTTTGTTATTCAAGGCTTCGACTTCAAATGACTTTCTTCAGTTAAACGTTGCTTTGTTCTTTATATAAAAAATGTTTTCGCTTTAAACTGCAACGGAAATCTGTGATTATCAAGAGGATGGACATACTCTTCGTATCTTAAAATACACTTCCCAGCTGTATCTAAAAAAATTGCAATTACAAGATTTCAAAGGCGAACATTCAGTATAACTGTTGCATGAGGTTTCATTATCAACATACATTTTACAGTGAAATATGCAGATAACATATTGAATTATAAAGGTTTTTTCTTAAACATTCATAAATTTCCTTTTGTGCTGTACATTTCGCATCATAAAACTTTATTTTTATTAATACTACTAAATTTCTTTCCAAACTCAGTTAATTTAATTTGCTATTAGTAATATTGTAACTAAAAGGATACACAGAAAACGGTTTAGTGTAATTAACGTTTCCAAACTTTGTGGCGTCTTAAAGCCATTACCGACAACATAAGTAGGCTTGCAGCAAACTGTAGGTGTGAAGCTGATGTAGCAATCAACTGTACAAGCTCTAGTTTGCTATGAAGTTGGTTTTGGTTTAAGACGCCACAAAATTTGGAAACGTTAATAATACAAAACTGTTCAAACCGCTTTCTATTTGTCCGTATCCAAACACTACTCAGGAAAAGTGATCTGTTTCTTAACGGAACACTAAATTTTGATATTTGAAAAATATTCTGAGGTTGGGATTATGATATGTCTAGTTACAAGTATGCAGCAAAGTGCATGTAAATTTCATACTATTGAATGTGTCCTTGAATAGTTTACCTGTTAACGTCAATGCTCAAATGAAATATTTCATTCATATATGAAAGAGAAAAAAATAATCAGCTGCATTTATTAAATTTATCTAATTTTCAGCAGTGTGAAAAACTATGTATCTATAAAAATTCCAAGTTTTCTATGAAAGTATACAAATACTGCTGTAGAACCCAGTGATTTGTAGCACCGATTCACTGGCGAAATATATATTTGATCAAGTTATTATTTTGTTGAACAAATTTGTCTTTAAGACAAATAACTTCGGGGAAACGAACTTAAATCAATGACTAGAAGGTTTAATTTAAGATGACATGAAGACGGAATCGGTAGAATAATTAGTATGCAAATAAATTGCATAAAGTTATTTATTTGTGCTGCAAATGTGCAGTAAACAAAACTATAATACGAACGATATCAAAGCTGAACTGTAGTTTCAAAGCAGCGGTACAAATTTCGTATGGGTAATAGGAATCCAAATATTCGAAAATAAAAGTTTTAAATTAAGAACCTATCCTTAGAACTAGATGATATGGATCTGATTGTAATCTATATAGAAGATAAAAAAAAAGTAAAATTTCTGTAAGAGCTGGTTTACACTTAACAATTACTTAAACATCAAGCGTTGCTTTAATAAATAAATGGATTTCATTTTGAATGTTCTTAAATTTGTCACTTTGATTTCAAAAGTCTCAACTTCTAAGCGCATGATTTGCGACGATGAACTTTTTGTGGTTATTCAGTTGCACGTTTTAAACAAAAGGTTTCAAAAGTGCAATACAGAGTTCATTTACGACGCAGATGATTTTTGTTCCGGGTCTACAGCAGTTCATTGTAACATGAGTCTTTGTTTTTCAGAAAACATTTTTCTATCCTATTATTATTTTTAAAGTTTCAAAACTAAAAATGTAAACACTAAAAACTATGTTGCTGTGTATAGAGAAATACACTGTTGTTTTCGTTTTAAAAGTTTAATGTCTGTTGTTTGTATACCCGTTCATGGATACACTAACCAACCACTTTAAGTCTTTATCAAAGCAAAGTCTTAGTTGGAGGGCCCTTGGTCAGTGTTTTTAAGCAAACACTTGTTTACTAACATCACGAGAAATTTGTACAGATATCACCAACAAGTTTGCACCTTAAAGAGTAGGTGGTTTACACATGTACAAGCCCAAATGAAAAATTTGGCGGTAGAAAAATAAATACAACCACAAACCCATTTGCAAGGTATATTTACACATCAGAGGATTTAGAGTCCCTCATTTGGAGATGCGAAGGTCTCCTAGCCAAGTCTTCGGCACTTCTGCTACGAAGCTCCGTTCTGCTCGTTGTGGCGCCTTGCCCCGGAGGTCCTAGAGAGATGCACCGTTCCCTTGAAGGGCTCGGCTGCGCCATGTCACTAGAGCTTTCTTGGGGCTCCTCTTCTTTCAAAGTTCGACAACCATTATGGAGCACATCTGTCTTCTCTACAGAACAGGATCCACTTCTTTTTAAGCGTGTCTGTGGTGAAAACGAAAACACACATATATATTCACAAATTATTGTACGACAAACCAGGGTGCGAATCGACAGCATATTATGGTACCCTCCCCATATCCCACCTTTCTAATTCAAGTTATTTCTCAGAACTTTGAAAAGGGTTCATATGTGAGGAATGGCATTCTATATACATGCACTGAATGACTTCCCCCAATTATTTACTTAAGAAATAGCGATATCGCCCTCTACACCCTCCTATGAGAACAAAGAGCAAATCGCACCCTGATATTCAGTTTTAGTCATAAAAAATGAAATTCAATTGGACAGAATTTTCCCCCCCACCATTTTTAAGCGCAGTATACTTTTTTCGCTAATCCAAGTTTCTCCTCTGGACAAATAATAAGTAAAATAAAGGCTATAAACGATATATCAAAGAAATATTATGCAAAATATACAAATGGTGAATACATGAATTTAAAATTTTTAGAAAAGAAAAAGAAATTTTTCAAACCGGAACTTAAGCATATTTAATATGAATCTGATTTCACCGGCACAGTATTCATGTGTTGGTTGAACCTAATGCGGTTTACGCAAACTCATTTCTACGTTTTCACCATACTTGAATGCAAGATATACAATAATCGGTAGGGTATCTACCATGGTTCCAATGATTCAGCTGAACTAGACCCCGTGCTCGACACCTTTTTGTTTTATGTTTTAGAGTGTGCTATTAAATTTGACAATAGTTATAAGAAATTTTGCATAAAATTCGGCTCGTAATCTGTAGTTCCCAGGTTCGAGTCCCAGCTGGGTCAGTGTTGAGATTTTTCTCCGCAAATTTCCCCGCCCTGCCCACGGTCAGTGGGGGACACCGATGGGCTTGGAAAGGCCGCCGTCCGTCGGATGGGACGTTAAGCCGTGGCCCCGTGTGCGGGAGAGACCCTGTGCACGTTAAAGAACACGCTGGATGGCCTTGACGGGAGGCTACCATCTGTCTCCCAACAGCTGTTCCAGTGGGTCCCCTCCCCCAACCTTCTCTGAGCCTTCGGGGTCCTTGTGACCTGGCCATTTAGCCCATGGTGTACAAAAAAGTGCCGCTCAGAGGTAAAACAACCCAACCCAACGCATAAAATTCAAAGGAAGAATTCTGTCAAATGGAATGTGCATGTTTATGCATTGTGATAAGATGATACTGATATGATATCTCATGATTTCTATGTGTACACTGTACATTTATCAGGGCTTGGGAAATCCACCTGTATTGAAAATGAATTTTCCTTCGTGGCCTCGATGATATGCCTTTATTCTGGCATGTGACAAAAACTGCTGGTTGGTAAGATTTTTCTGAAATTTCAAACCTCTGCCAATTAATAAAACGATAAAAAACATAAAAGGAAATTTTGTAATGAAATAAAAATGCCTAAGTTTTTTCTCCAAAAATATGTTTAAGGTGAGTTTGTGATACCGGTAAAGAAGTCTCGCACCACGGCCCGGCGTCACCTTGCTACGTCACTGACAATAATCCTTTATTTGATGTAAATACCCCCTCAAGCAGCTGCTTGCCACAGAGGTCTGACAGGAGCCTGTCAGTTTATATGCCACAGTAGGAGATCTGAGAGGATGGCAGGACCTCAGCAGAAAAACGACACACACATCCATGCCTAATTCCGGGGCTTGAACCCAGGTCCCTTAGATCAGTAGCCAAGTGTACTAACCACTCGGCCACGAGATTAATGCTTCCGAGAGGATGATGCGACTAATGTTTGAAGAACTGCTCTTAAAAGCGGTGTTAGTTCAATCATTCAAATATGATTAATGAAAGACTCTATGTACGGAAGAAGAAACAATTTAAAAGCAGTGGTGAATCTTTTATCGCAGTACAAACGTGGACATTGGTGACATGCATAATAATGCGAAAAGTTCTTTATCCGGATGTTCAGAGCGATTGCAGGCAAAGTGTTTCCGCAAAAGGAACACATACACCAGTACTTAATTTAGGAAACAAAATAGATGATAAACAAGTAAAAAAATAATAGAAAAGTCCTTAAAAAGAAAAAAAAAATTGTTCCCATACTCGAGTTTTACTGCATCACTGCACTTATTCGTGTAGCATAATCTATACGCCTCATGAAGAAGCGACAATCGATATCGTGGAACTCAAGTAGGGCCACAGAATTTTTTTAACTCTTTAGAATTTTAAGAATCTTTTTATATCATTTAACTCACCTGGCTAAGGTCAGTAGGCTGGGACTGGCTCCTTTCAGGACCTGGGGCCCGGCCGACCACCGGGGAGGGAGGCACAGTTTTGGCGTGGGGATAGGATTGGACCGGTCGTTCTGCCGCAGATTCGGATAATTCTGGAATATCTTCTGGAGTTTCATCAACCAACTCTTCTTGGGATCTAACGATTAGAAAATAAAAAGTTAATGAGCGCCCGATATTTAAAATGCTCTTTAATAAGTAGTTAACACTGAAAAATCTAATAGATAATTAAATTCTCCAAGCCAGTGCACAGGGCATTTGACTTGTCGCCATTTGACGGAGGTCGCAGCAAGATTGGATAATAATTGGATACGTCGGATAACTGGATTGATAATAAATTATATTGCATTTGGGAACCTTACAAAATGTAATAATAAAATTTGTGTTTTAACGTTCCGAGAGATGCAAAGGTCAGTTTCAAAAGTCATCGATGGTCATCAATGTGCAGAATCCAAAGAATAGACTTAACATATATGGTAATTAACCAAATTTCGATATTTCCTAAAATATTTCACTTTTATAACATATTTTATTAATTAGTTCTTTATTGGAATTATTGTAAGAGAGCAAAATGAAGACGGAGAAACGCCGTGTCAAAATTTATTTACTTGATGTTTTGAAAAATTTTCTTTTAATCTCTACATTGCTTTAAAAACTAAGAAACTAGATATGAAATACTCGTTATTATAAAGATTACGATTATGTGAAACAGGAAGGATACAAAAACGAGTGGTATACAAGTAGCCATCCTCTCAGACCTTCTACTATGGCATATAAACTGACATGTTCCTGTCAGACCTCTGTGGCAAGCAGCTGCTTGAGGGGGTATTTATTTTTTTTAACAAATATAATCTGCGCTTTCATCACTACGAATAGAGCCAGAAGTCCATCAGTTTATTTTAATAATGTTCGGTTGGTGTTAATCAAACAGTTTTATCATTCCGTTGAGAATGCTATAGCAAGCGTTATGAATGTACCTTATACAGAGAAAAACTCACCAACAGAACCATGCACTCCTCCAACCTTTTTGGGATTTGTCGGAAGATTCGAAGCGATAGGAAGTGTTGCATCTCTATCGTGAAGTGAAAATACCTTCTTTACCAGTGTTACAGGTAGAGGTGATGAAGCGTGCGACAAACTATGTGATTTCCATGAGCACAATGCGAAGTGTTCTGAAGGCAGAGTTGAAAAGCTATTTTTTTATAGAATCCAGTGATTGACATTCCGAAATGACACGACCATTGAGGCAGTGGATGCTCTGAAATGCTGCAGCAGACGATCCTCTGGTCAGAAGAGGCCCGCTTTATACTCGGTGTGTTATCAATTCCCCCATTGTCGTATCTGGGCTGATGAAATCCCGCATGCTTATTAAGAAAGAAGACATTGTTTGCTTTAATAACACCTTGCCCTTCTCCCTCTCATCAAAATTTCAATACGGTAAAAAATTTAGAAAGATAAAATTTTTTTTTTGTTTCCAACCGATTTTTTTATTTTATTAAATACTGCAGGTAAAGCATGCAGTTATAAAGAAAACAAAATTGCAGCTACATCGAAATGTTTTCCTTAACCATTTTTTTTTTCACTTGGGCCTCACCCGAAGTTTTACTTTCGTCACTTTCGAATATATTTTCTGCTTCATACTTGTTGAGTGATGTGGATTCATGGCATCGTTCACAACTGTGCCCCTTTTTTCTCTTTTTCTTTTGAAAAACTGGGATGTAAGGAATATGCACGTGTACAGTAACTGCTGTACAGAAAATTCCCCTTCCTGCAGAATGTTTCGCTCCGGAGTCGCAAGGAACGAAATACTCTGTGACCTTTATTTGAGAAATTGCACATTTCACTAATGTAAAAGCACTTCTCTTCTCCACATTTGGTTATATCGGAACATTAGTAGCATTTTGGACATTTATGGTCTCTGTAGTAACCAGCTTTACCCGAAGGTTTACCGAGATAATCCGAAAACTTTTTAGGACTTGGAAATGTAATATGCCAAAAGGTTACATCGATTCTGATCAAAACGTTACACTCTGCAGTATGGGACTTTATGACTCATCCGCGTGCAGTGCTGGAACAACATAGGCGACATGTCATACATTTATATGTTTAACTCTTATATTACTGGTAACAGCTGTCATGTTACTGCCATGGCACAATCAGCATGGTTGGAATTTGAAAATATCGATATAACCATTAGTTTGGTCTTGTTAGATTATTATAGTTAGGCCAGTATAGATAACTGGAACTTATAAAAATCTATGACTGACACCAGTCAGAATATATGCTAGTGATGCTCTTCTAGGATATGACTGCATTAATGAAAGATTTTCATCAGACCGTTTATTTTCTATGCTTCACCCATAATGAGTGAAATACTACCCACCAACATTCGTAAGATTCAGGACTTACAGAACAAGATTTTGAGAACTGCGGTCGATGTCCCTTGGGTTGTCACTAACAGACAACTCCATAAAGACCTGGGCATCGACCATATATATATATACACATATAAAACGCACCTCAAAAAGATTTTTTGAGGCTGTAAGCAATAATCCCAATGAGATTATTTCTTCTCCGATTCTTTACGATCATACTGTTTTGAACAAGTACAAGAGGTCTAAAACGGTAGCGTTCTCTGAGGAGACCTATCCGTTTTAGATATACAATTTTACTGCTATTATTTAGGTTTTCTTATGTTTGCCCTTAGGAGCCCACCTAAGAGTGGTGTACTTATATATTTTATTCTTACTCATGCCAAATAGGCATATCTTTATGATGGAGATGGTTAGGGGTAAAATTATTACCCGTATATCGAATATGATTATACGATCTACAAAATCGATCGAAACGATCTACGATAACGAAAGATTTCTTACAGCAAAATTAAAATTAGTATTAAAACTTGAGTGTTATGCCACCAAAGAGGACTTTGCTGCTAATTAGAAAGCTACGATTCACTAAAAACGTTGGTGACAAAATTTTTAATTCTGTCTCCAAAGGAGATATTTTTCATGTGCTAGGTGACTTCAATGCTCAAGTCGGTATTGACTCTGACCTTTGGGCAGGGTTGATATGTTTTTATGGCATTCATAATTGTATGGCAATGGGGAACTCTCCTACAGGTAAGTAAACTTAATAGTTTGATAATGACTAACCCGTACTACAAACACTAGAACATTTATAAACACATGGGTTTCACCTGACGGGTTGTATAGGAATATATTCGATTATGTATTAACAACAACGGGCTAGTTCAGTTAGGAATACCAGATCACAGAGGGACCCTAAACATAGGTCTATTACCTTGACAAAAGTGTCTTGCAACTGAAGCCAAAGAAATGTGCTACAGTTAAGAGAATTAACTTCAACACCGAAGCTGTGAAAGACTCGGATATAGCCAAAAAATTACAAAGATAGGCTACTTAGTCATTATGAGAGTCGTGGTTCATTTACTACTGCAGTTTAGAAAGAGTAGGATTAGTTTAAACAGACTTTTCTTGAAAATAACAGTACTCTTTTATGTAAAAGATGCAGAAGAGACAGTTATTTATGTGATTAGGCTATTGAATTTATTTCTGAAAGAAGAAATTGCAGGATAATCTGAATCAGCACCCTGATAGAGAGCTTAATAAACGTATTAAGGGTTAGTTAATAGCTGATAAGAATCTCTAGCTTGATAACTTGACTGTGAAAGCAGAGGAAGCAGCTAGACTGCGCAACAGCAGGGAGTTGTACCAGATAGTAAACCTTTTGTGTGAAAATAAACAGGCTGATGTACAGGGATTCAGGTATAAACATTGTGAGGTTATTGAAGGGGATGTTTCTGTCATGGCTAGTTGGGCTGAACATTTTAGAGATGTTCTAAACAATGTGATTCTACTCCCATTGTTTTTAATTAGGAGAGATACATCACTGGTGTCAGTGCTAGACCTATATCAAAATAGGAAGTTACTTTGGCTACCTCTAAATTGAAACTACATAAATTCCCAGGGGTAGATGAAATTACTACTGAAATGCCTAGATCTGGGAATGTTCTGTTGTTACATAGTTGACCGAAATTTTGCATATATTTTATGATAAAGGTGTTGTTCCTAAGGATTTTACTAGAGCCCTTATTATCCTTATTTTAATGAAAGGTAATCACGGTTGTTGTGATAATTATAGGGAAATTGGTCAACTTTTTTGTGTCAGGCAAAGTTCTTTGCATTATTGTACTTAATACAATTAAGAACGTGGTTGATGAACAACTGCGTGATGAACAGTGTGGATTCAGAAGTGGTAGGGAATGTGTAAATCACATAACTTATTTTCATCAGCAGATTCTTGAAAAATGTTTAGTTTCAGAAACCTGTAGTTATTAGCTTTGTAGATTTCAAAAGGCTTTTGACTATCATCATTATTTGTGCTTGATCGCGAGATCGTATGGCATACCTGGTAAGATAGTTAACATTATCAAAGCTATTTATAATAATACTGAATTACGTGTAACAGTCGGTAAAGCTTGTAGCAATTGTTTTAATATTGTTACTGGAGTTCGACAAGGGCGCATTTTGTCTCCTTTTCTCTTCAGTTTGATTATTGATTATGCTATGCAGAATTCACTGCAGGTAGAAGATTTTGGCCTTAAATGGTCTAGAGGTTTCGAAAATATCTGATTTAGATTATTCTGATGATTTGACTCTTTTGGCAAACGATATTGAGAAATGTTTAGTGATTTCATTTTTTAGTTAGAATCTTTTCGATGAAACTGGTTGATACAGTAAGTTTGGTGATAAACAGAGAGAAATTTAAAGTGATAAAATAGTCAGGGTGGTTGTGTTTCAATTGTTTTGAATGGTCGTACCCTTGAGCAAGTGTCCCAATTTAATTATCTGTGGAGCTGTGTAACAGATACTGGTGATGAGTGACATGAGATAAACAGAAGAATAGGGATTGGTTCTCGAACTTATAAAAATCTATGAAAAGTAGGGAAAAATAGGTGTATACACAAACACTAAAATTAGACTAGACAATATTTTAGTACATTCTCAAGTTAGAGTCCATGTTTCGCTACCATAACTTTGTAAGATAATAAGGAAACTTGATGTCTTCGATTCTTGATTGAATGATTTGACTTTGTAAGTAATGATCTATGTAGGCAAAGGGGTCGGTAACCTCCTTAGAGATAATACTGGACAGAGGGACTGCGTTGGTTTGGCCTTGTTGCCTGTATGGATAACTGGAGATTAGCGAATAAAGTTATGAACAGAGAAACCTTCGAAAAATGAGAAGACCTAGAATGTGGTGGGCAATATGAATCAAGTTTTTGTTAGAATTGGCCTATAATGAATAAATGCAGTAGCTGTACCTTAGGACTGACATGCTTTGAGGACTTAATTGCACAGTGTGGTTGGAACTCCTTAGTCAATGCTGTTTGAGGACTATTATTGATTAATATTTTGAAAACAAAACCAACTTACCTACTGCCCCTACTGGAGGCTTGTCGGGTGGTGTCAGAAACCACTGGCGCTGCCTGAAGGCTGACTGCTCTCCTGTACACCCGTACCCTCGATCTCTCCACAGGAGGAAGTTGTACAGAATGCGATCTGACCGTGAAATCTCTTAGAGTATGCAACGTTGGCAAGTGCTCTGGAGGAGGCTGAGGTGGCGGCGGAGGACACACGGGAAGGCTGGGGATGTTACTGGATTGGATCACTTGGCTCAGAAGCTGAACTATTGTCTGCAAGTCCGTTGTCAGGCGTGTTTCTACGCTTTGGATTTGCCTGTAGAAAGAAAAACTCAATTAGGCAAATATTAATTTCAACATGATCATAAGTAATGGCTCACGGAATAACATATCTCATATCATTTAATTTATGCGAACATCTTACTTTTGAGGACTAGGAGTGCGATTGTTGCTTGATTAAATTGACGGAGTATTCAGTAGCACTGAACAATACTATATCTAAACATTCAAACTTATGTCCAATGGTAACGCTAAATTTTAGTTTCTTGCTAAGTAACATATTTGAAAGCATAGCCCACAGCTGCAACTGACGAAATAATCACAAACGAAAGAAATATATGTTACTGAGAATCGTTTTTTTCTTCCAATAAATGATTCTTTATTTTCTCATAATAATGTGTTACAGAACGATTTACAGCTGTCCCACAAAGCTACATAGCCTGTTTGCAGGAAATATAACAGTTACAATACATATAATTTAGATTAAATAATTTGAGGGAAAAAAGATAATAAAATAATAAACGAATAAAAGTAAAATTAAAAAAAAAGGATAGTAGAATCATCTGGTTACGTAGTTCACAATGCCATAAAGCAAATAAATGTGTATGATAATAAACATTTGTGTCACATACTAATGGGCAGAAATGAAAATATCAATTGACAAACTGTAAAAAAAATTCGAAATCGATTTAAAACTTGCACTATTATTAATGTCTTCCATAATAAACAGCTTTAAATTTCTTTTCAGAGTCGAAATTTGCAGCTGCAGAGCATATCTCTAGGTAACGAATTATAGACGAAAGGTATTTTATATTCACCTACAGATTTTCCATAATTATTTCTGATATTTGGTAATTTAAAAAAAGTTACTTTTTCTTAATCTGGTTTCTTCCTCATGGTTCATTCCAGTCTTAAAAGTACCGTCAAAGAAAGTTTTCAGCACGATATTATATTTATATAAATTTGAATAAAATCCGTGGTCGAGTGGTTAACGCGTTTGGCTACTGATGTAAGAGACCTGGGTTCGAGCCCCAGCTAAAGCATGGATGTTCGTGTTGTTTTTCTGCTTGTTCCCGCCATCCTCTCAGACCTTCTATTATGGCGTTTTTTTATGGCGCGTTTTCTCAGACCTTCTATTACTGACAGGCTCCTGTCAGACTTCTGTGACAAGCAGCTGCTTTAGGGGGTACTCATTTTTTTTAAAGATATTTAAAACTTTAAATATATCTCGTTTCATTACCAATAATAATTTTTGCTATTGCTGGTTGTATTATTTCAATTTTATTCATATTTTTTTACATTTTTAGTTTCGTGTGATTTCATAGTTTAATGTAGATTCACAAATTACTTTGTAAAATAATAAATATGTTGTTCTCTCTATTGTATATCTTAGTTAATGCAATTTTATTGCAGCCAGTCTTAACTTATCACAAATATATTTTGCATGGGTATTCCATCAAAAAATAAACCAAATATTTTATCCTTCGTGCCTTTTCAATTTTATAACAGTTGTAAATATCTCCAATAAATGTGTTTCCTTTTTGTAAACAGTCTAATTTGTGCAATTTAATAAATATATTTTCTAGATCTCTATAGCCCGGAGAATGAAATATTATCCATTTTATCTTTTTTTTTTTTCATTTAAATATATTTTATTACGATTAAGCCAGCGTAAAATGTGGTTAAAATCATCGTGTATTTCATTGCATATCACTTTAGTCTTTCTGTTGTTATTAATTATTACTATGTCACCTGCATGTAAGCAAATTGAACTGTTGAATTTAATGCTACATAAATCATTAATGTATACCAGAAATAAGATTGGGCCTAGTATAGATCCTTGTGGCACCCCTGTAATTGTCTACACTTTTAACACTGTACACAGTGTTTATTTTTGTAATAATATATCTGTTACTTAAATAATTTTTAAACCATCTTAACGCAATACCTTTTACTTCATAATTTTCAAGTTTTTGTATAAGAGATTGTGATCTACAGTCTCAAAGGCTTTCTTTAAATCTAAAAACATACCTATTACTTTATGACATCTATTTAATGAAGAGTTAAGTTATCTGTAAGTTTTGTTAGTAGTTTTATAGTATCTTTGGCTTTTTGAAATCCAAATTGATTATCATTTAAAATATTATGTTTTTAAGAATAAATATATCATATATATATATCCCTCCATAATTTTAGCAATAGTAGAACATTTATAGTAATCGGTCTGTAATTTGAATAATAAGTTTTTTTACCTCCCTTAAATAGAAACCTAATATAGCTGTTTTTCGATCAGATGAATTTCTCCAGTTTCTAAACTCTGATTTATAATTTTTGTAATTATATCAGACATAATTTGAATATTACTTTTTATATGTTGGGTATGAACATTGTCATAACCCAGTGATTTATTAATATTTAGTGTATTAATTATCTCTCTTGTTTGATATGTATCAATCGGGGGATAAAAATTGAATGTGAATTTCTGTATGTATTAAAATTAATGCATTCATTGTCAAGCTCAGAATTCTTTTCTTCAAATTTACTGATTAATGTATTGTAATTATTGTCAAAATTATTTGTTAGTTCTGCCAGAGACTTTTCTTTAGGCATATTTCCAATAATAATTTCATCGACCAATTTAACTCTTTTGTTTTCTAATATTTCATATATTAAATTCCATGTTTGCCTCATATCACTTTTTTTTATTAAAAGTTGTTTCTTATAATATTTTTGCTTTTGAGTTTTAATGCGTGATGTAACTAAATTATGTATTGTTTTATAATTTTTTTTTGTATTCCTCATTTTTTATATCGTTTTTATAACGTATCCAGGCTTTGTCCCTTTTTTTAATTAAATGAACAATTTCTGTTCTTATCCAAATTTTTTCCTGTTTCTTTTCCTTAGCTTTTTATTGTTTATAGGAATTTAATTTTTTTTAAGATCTTTTAAATTTCTTTAAATTTATTAAAGGTTTCTCTAGAAAAAGAAGGTCAAATTTACAGCCTGAGAGACCATTTTATTTGGTTAGCGATTTTTTTTATGATGTTAACAAGGAGAGTGCCTATACAAAAAATTGGCGATTTCCAGTGTTAGGACAATGGGCAGCCGAATTAGAAACTTAATATCTTGAAGAATGACCATTTTATGTGAGTGCGACAATCTAGATCTAAATCGAGTCTATCTAATTCTAGAATTTCAGCTATATTCGTACAACAGATAAAAAGTTATGAAAGTGGAATATTTAACAACAGTGTCTCTCCTTAAAAATTTCGAAAAATTGGAAGAATTATTTATTACAGGAACATTTAAATATACATTATTTTAGTAAACAATTGAACTATTACGAAGGGCGTTCAAAACGTTTTTGACATATGTCTGTATATTTGCTCTCAATCCTCCGAAGGTTTTCAAACTTGTTTGAAAGCTTGTCTAAACTTGTCAATTACATATTAAAAAGAAAAGCCGTATGATCATTTCTCTCTTTGCTGGCGATGCATAATATTCGGTCTGCGAAATCGTGCATTGCTACTATAGAGCCTACTAAAGACTGGGAAAGAATTTACATTTTTAACCAGGATGCAGCTTGGGGACGACACGAAAAAAAGAAAAATCATGCCGATTTATCATATGGGGATCATGTCTGTTCACATGGCACTGTTAACGGGATAACTGCTATGGGTTATTTATAACTTAGATTATGTTCAGTAAACAAAACCGTCATCTTTTAAACATACTGCAGTTAGTAAACGTCCAGTTACAGATATTCATGAACATGTTAGGAATAATACTAAATAGTTACACAAAATCTTCTCTGAGAAATTTAAATGCGATATATTAAATATTTGGGGACTTGAATCACTTTAGTCTAACGCAATGAAGGCAATTCAAATAATTCTCTTTGGTATACTAGTGGTGCAGAAAATATAAAAGGCAAAAACAAGATCATAGATTTAAAACTAACGAGGCATAAAATTTAAATTACTTAAATGAACTAAGTAATCTTGGCTCATGAAGCCACTGATTTTTTCCCCTACCTGCTAAGGTTGTCGATCCTTGTCTCCAGCTCAAACATCTCCTGGCAGGGTTCATTCAGCGGCATTTGATGATGCTCAGGCGTTAGTTCATCCCCTGGCGTCTGAGCATTGCTCGACGTGCAAGAGAGCGGAATGGTCATGGAGGAGGAAGTAGATTTGGGCCCGCTTGTCGATGTCCTCGGTGCAGAACTGCTGGTTGTTAGCCGCCCTTGGCTTGATCTCGACCGCGACCTCGCGGGTGTGCCATCCTCATCTTCGTCGTCGTCATCTAAAAGAGTATGAGGAGTGGTAGCACTGGACGCTTGCCTGCTGGTGCTTTGCAGAGGACTGAGAACCATCGCTTTGCAGGATACTGGAGATGTCGTTACAGATCCTGTACCCGAAACTGAAAAAGAGTAGGAGAATAAGATTATTAAAAGAAATATCAAATGATTCATTGAACCCAAAAGCAAAAAAAATATGCATTACAATCGACAGGTGTTATTATGTATATTTGAGAATTTATTAATTTTTTCGTTTGCTGATTATGCATATTTTGTGAAGTTTTGAACAATGGAATTTCAAAATGAGTAGAGTTCGTTTGAACTCTACTCACTTTAAAATTCCAGTGTTCATGAAACAAAATAAGAAACTGGTTAAAACCGGTTCTTATTTTCTAATCAAATAAAAAATATAGAATATATATATAACTTGAAATGTTAATACGTTTCTAAATATATATATTGTGTTGTAATATATAAATAACGTTCTGGTGTAAGTGTACATATAAGATATATATACTTATATATTATGTGCAGAGCTCTGCACGGATGCGGATATCCCCATTTAAAAGTTCTTGGTGAGTAAAATATAACCCGGATAAAATTTCGGATTTGATAAGATATGCAGGAACAGGGGCAAATATTACTGCATTATTGATAGCTTGACAGGAGTTAAACTACTTGAGATAATCGAAAAACCTGATTTGATAACTCGGTGATGATATTCATTTAATGTGCGAAAATTTCTGTAAATGGTGATCACGAAGTTTGCCTAGTGAAGTAGGAATAGTTATGATAATTAAGAAGGTACTTACTGATAATAAAAAAAAGAGTATCTTACCAAAATCACGGGTGACTCTATTTTAAAGAGCAAAATTAACCGAGAAGAATTTGCAAAATTACATTGTAAATTTTTGTTTAATAAGACATTTTTTCTGAAATACAGGCTTTTTTAGTTACTTATTTGTCATTAATAAACCATTAGAATGATTTCTTTTCCTCACAAATATACATCGGATCTCAAGAATTTACAAAACCTCGACAGTTATTAAATAGCCAATATACGCAGAAGCTGATAAAATTTTACGGATGCGTATAAAATCTTTGCTATCCTCGCAGGGTTCTACGTATTAATACTTATACAAATAATTGTTTGTCGTGAGCCGAAGTGGGGAAGGGATGTAAAGATTCTTTCGACGCACTTCCTAGAGGACAATCAATTACTTTGTCCACTTAATTAATATTCACCATTACCTAGATGAATCCACAGGTTCGCGGATTTTTACATCCGTGCTGAGATATGCCTCAGACTTGCTATGCTAAATGCCGCGTAGAAAGATGAAAAACAAACTAATGCACAAGAGTAGTGGACGGACGACAAAGTCTGTTTACATTCACACATACACAGTCGCCACCTATCATACATATACTATGGTAGGTGGTTATATTATTCTGATACGACTGTGTATATTTACATATGGGAATGTGCTCGATTTCGTGGGCTTTAGCAGCGCTCAGGATCAGAATGAAATGGATTTTCAGATGTTCTGGTAGATTTCCTACATTAGCTTTCTTTAATCCGAATGCTGCTTTGCTACTGCAAGCATTCATGTGACGAAGTGGAAATCTGTACTCTACCGCCTCAAAATTCGGCGAGAGGATACTTAATCCTTGCCTAAACCACCTGGTTCACACAGAACGGAACCCTGGTCTTTTAGGGTTTTTTGAGAAAGAGCTGCTTCATGAGCTGACCCGAAAGGAAACTAATATCAATATTCCCATTCTGAATACTCCGAAAATACACTTAACGCAGATATATACAATAACAATAAAAATACAATAATAAATAAATTAGAGGGACATGACAGTTGTATATAAGTATATATAAGATACAAGTTACAAGAATAAAAACACTTTAATATACCTACTTGTTTAATCTGATTAAAAACACATACCCGATAGTTTTCCATTGATGTTTGTTCTGTAGGAACGTGGTATAAATTTAAATGCAGAAAATACTCGTTCAACAAGCACTTACGTCACTGGAAGCGAAATAATATTTCTTGCACTATTGCAAAGCTCTTTCATAAAATCTGTTGTTGCAAAATATTTTAAAATGCAAAAATTACATTTTTGATGAAGTTCTTTATAATAACCATTCAATAATAAGAGAATGTTATTTGGTTCATTTAAATTATCAGAAATGTTTATAATCTTTGTTTTCTCTGCCTTCGCTTTTAAGTGTAATAGCTAAATAACGGTTAAATCCGGTAAACGAAATTATTTATTCGTCAGTTTTGGTTAATATGACGTATGATCCCTGACAATAACACAAGTCATGTAACACGTTCTTATTAGTGTTGACGAGGTTTTGTAATAAAGTCTGCTTCACTATAACAGCAGATCTCAGTTCCTGGAGCGTTCTGGGTGAGAGTGGGGCCCTGCAATTCGCCTCCCCAGATGACCACTCCATTCTATGAATATTTCCGTATTCAAGTAACGTCGACTACGCAAATCTTAAGGTGACGGGCATTATCGTCCATCAAGATGAAAACACGGAAAAGCTTTACACAAGGAGTAACAATCTCGTATCTGTATTGTTGAGTCAGAGTGCCGTTGAAAAATATGAAGCTTTGTGTAGCTAGTAATCATGATGAAAACCCTAACCATCAAACAACAGCTACTAGAATGGTCTCTTTCTCTGATGTTACAGATGATCTCTATTATTATTCTTTGATGTTATAGATCTCTCTCTGATGTTACAGCAGGTTTTTGTTCTATCCAGATGAATAGATGTTGAGATTTCTGTTCAAACTCAATTTGGACTCATCACTGACCACATTTATCCACTGGCCTAGGGTGTAAAAGTAATGTCTGTACCATCTCAAACGAGTTTTTGTGGTGAAGGGGGTCAGGGAGACTCAAATCATTGGTCTTCACACATTTATTGATCTCGTTCATGCAGCCTCTTGTGAACATTATATCTTGAAACGTCCACTCCTGTGGCTACTGACAGCTCCTGAGACAGTTGCCTCGCTGTCATTTCTCCATATCGTATTGCCGTTAAAAATTGATAGCGCTCGTTTTGAGCAGATGTGACTCTGGAACGATCTTGTCATGGTTCAGTAGCAGATTCTGGTGGGTGGCATCAGGAACGTGCCCTCCTCCCTGTAAAAATTCATTAAATTGTTTATTAGCATTAGTTCATTTCATTCATTCACAATGCCCAACCACTTCATTACGACAATAATTTTTTTATTCGTGCCCCCCCCCCCCCCCCCCCGTCAAATTTTTGTAAACCAGGCGCTGTCCTTGTCTGCGAGTAACCTCTCTTGTTTCTTGAAATTGTACCCAATCCACAAAGTCTGAAGAGAACATGTTGTGGTACATTAAAGGCACTGGATACTTTAGCCTCAGACTGCTCCGCTTTCATCTTGCCTATCGTTCTTCACCGTGAAAAATCATCCATTAATTTTTCCAGACGTGTTTTTGACATGGTAAAATAACACTGCTACCCAAGTTAAAACACGGCTGAAAGGAAATGAGTGATGACAGCAACTACGCACTCTTTTATAGTAATCCTAACTTGTGACTCATGATCACTTCAGTTAAAAAGTACATGGATTTTCTTCTCCCGTATTACAAAATTTACACCGCACCATTCCCTTATATTTTTTTTTCGAGATATAACTCCATCCTTTAATTCTGAGCACTAATATTGATTACCAAGTTAATGAACATCTTCTGTATAGTTTCAATTAATTTCCGATTCAGTAATATATTTATATTGAGCCATTAATTGCTAACATATAAATCTACTCCAGCCTATCGTTTACACTTACTTGGTTCTATAGCATCTAGAAGGGGAGTCTTCTCTTTGCTCTCCAACCTCAGTCGCAGTGAGCCCGAAGAATGAGAGAGGGTCCGAGGTCTCACCTTCTGCTCTTCCCTGAAGTTTTGAGCACTACATACTACCTTGGACGTTGGACTGGGAGACCTGCTGGCAACCTTCACTGATCCACTGCCGTTTAGGACAGCAGTCGTCAGATTCGTAACGCTGGTGATGGCTCCTGGAGAAATGAGATACGGGAGATTTGCGCAAAGACTATTTGACGCACTATGAGAAAGAGCAAGAAGCATGCAAAGAAACAACGAATAACACAACACCTTTTCACATGCTTTAAAACGTATCTTAATATTCGTATCGTAAAAGTGTAAAAATTACACCGGTACGTTTTTCCCGATAAATGCATTTTCAACAGTAATACCACATTGGACTATTATCCATCAACTTGTTTGAATCCCAAAACGACTCAATAAATAGGTTTGCTCTAGTAATTAGTTTTCTACAATGGTCGGTTTTTTCTTCAGGTTTGCAATCAACCAATCCTAAGCAAAATATAATTCAGAATGATAAAAAATAAACTATATTAATTGAAACTGTAAAAACTGCAAAATAGAAATAAGTACATTCGACACCGTTTTTGTTATGACGCAAATCTTACGACGTGAAACTAAAATATGTTACTAAGAAAATATTTAAAGATGTCCTAGTTAATGTCTCAATGAAAAAAAAGACTGAGAAGAACATGACAAGGAAATTCTAACAAACTTAAACGACAAACGAGAGATGAAATGCGGAGCCAAACACCAGGCATGTTTAGCTTAAAAAGGGACTGGTAAAAAAGTTTTTTTACTTTAATTAAAAGGGCTAATATGTGATGTTTAGACAGATGGATTGGGTTGTTTTACCTCTGAGCGGCACTTTTTTGCACACCATGGGCTAAATGGCCAGGTCACATGGACCCCGAAGGCTCAGAGAAGGTTGGGGGAGGGGACCCACTGGAACAGTTGTTGGGAGACAGATGGTAGCCTCCCGTCAAGGCCATCCAGCGTGTTCTTTAACGTGCACAGGGTATGGCTCTCCCGCACACGGGGCCACGGCTTAACGTCCCATCAGACGGACGGCGGCCTTTCCAAGCCCATCGGTGTCCCCTACTGACCGTGGGCAGGGCGGGGAATTTTGCGGAGATAAATCTCAACCCTGACCCAGCTGGGACTCGAACCTGGGAACTACAGATTACGAGCCTGGCGCGCTACCGACTGAGCCACCCCCCGCCCCATTAGACAGATGGATCTAGTAAACTCTATGGAATGGTATTATACTGAACTTATCACTGTTTTCAAGATTAGGGCGTAGAGTGATTGATGTAGAATCAATTTATAATCTGTTGTGTGACCAGTAAATCTGAAACGAAACTTGTCGAATAGTTCAATTAGACTTAAAAAGCACACCTTATACAAAGCAACACGAAATTGTATAATAGATTACATTATTTAAGTTCTAACTCATTCTGTTCAAAAGGGACCAAGGTCCTTGATAAAACAAAAGTGAATGCCTGATATTATTACCATTTTTGCTATATTTAACATTTGGTTACTGACTTTGATTTCTAGACAGAAAGAAGATACGTATATATCTTTTGTTATAAAATAAAAACCTTCAAGGAGCTGCTCTCCAGAGAAGTTTCACAAGAGCCTGTCAGTATAATATGCCATAGAGATGGTCTATGAGGAATGCGAGACCTCATTGAACAGACAACAGATGGAAAGAAAAACCATGCCTTAGTAGGAGTCGAACCCAGGTTCCTTTGATTGCAGACAAGCACGCTAACTACTCTGCCACAGAATGTTAAATTTTTCGTTTATTTAATTTTTTAACGAATTTTGAATGACAGATGCTTACAATCGAAGTCACAAACTAAAACACATTTTTCCTGAAGTACAATTTTTTACACATTGTTTAGTTTATGAGTTAAAATATTTAAAATGAAAGCTTAAGATTATTGAGTTCGGCAATCACGATTCGTATTTCACAACATTACACCAATAAAATAGTTTTGCTGTGATATTGTGTTAGCGTGAACGTAGCAAAAGAGTGGCTACATTATTTCAATTTAGTTAGAAAACGTTCACTACCAACCAGTAATGGACTGCAGTGGCCCGTGATGCTTTTCCACCCTGCTGGAGAACTCCATATTGGCTGGAGTGATATCACGACCGGCTTTTTCGGGTGTAAATTCCAAGATTCCTGCTCCGCTGAACCTTCTATCATCATCATCCTCATCACTGAATCCGGCCACTACATCACTCATAAAGGATTTCTTTGTCTGTCGTTTCCGCCTGGCTCGCGGATACTGGTACGCATACATGCGAGGGTCTTCTACAGGGGAGAATTCACACTGCTTGAGAAACACGGACGCAATACATAACGATCAATTAATGAGTAGAGATATAGAAATAAAGGAACTTATCTATTGGATCACACACTTATCTTAATATAAACGTGTAATTAAAAAATGAGGAAAATAATTAACATTACTGAATGTGGAAATATAATTTTTAAAAGCTATGGAATTTATTAATTACATTTAAACGATAAAGTAGTAAAAAATCCCATTCGGAAGTTATCTCCACAAGGGATGTGAAACATTCATCAGAGAAACCTAATTGCGAACGAAAAGCATATAGCCACACTAGATAAGTGTTTAAATTGTACTGAGACCAAAGACATTGCAGCCCAGTACTGACGACAAAAATTTATTTTAAAAAGTAATTTGGTTAGCTATATTCCTTACCGAATTTGAAATCTAAGTTTCATGAAATTTCACTGATTGTGCGATTAAATTTTATGAATCGCTTTTACTCTTGCTAATAAATTAGTGCTCATTTCTCGAAATTTTCAGCTCTAACCTGTTCTTAAGCTACATCAGTTTTGGATCTACTTGTGTTTAATACGTTCACGATTTCATAAACCTATTAAACACTTATTGCTATTAATTTGATTATTTAGGTTTAATGGCGCACAAACAGTGGAGGTTACAGCACATAGAAGCTGGCTATATCAGACGCCATTTCCGTAGTGGATATATATTGGATCAATGCTGTCCTTTTCGGAAACATTTTAACATGCACTGAACGAAAAATAAAACAAATTGTCTTAAAGACGTCATTGCACTTATTTGCATAATATTTAACATACCGTTCTAAAAGTGGAAAATCAGTTACAAGATGGACAATTAAAAGAGTCATTTTTCTGCCTATGAATAAAACTGATATGTAAATCCACCAACAGTTAAAAACAGTTGCAACTGTCATTGAAGATCAAATTCCCCAAGCTTCTAACACCCAAATGCACTTATCGGGCTTTTTCATATATAAAAAGTATTTTGACTGTTTTATTCACATATTTGTTCTTTACAGACTTTTGTAAGCATAGCTTTATTTTCTAATAAATATTATGTACTTACACACGTATTTGTAAAATTGCTTAAAACCTAAGGGGTGTTAAAATACAATAAAAACAAAGCTGACTATTTTTTAATTTTTGAAACAAATTAAAAAAATTCTGAAAACTTGGAAGTGTTATTTGATTCAATTAATTTTAGTCATTAGCTCTATTCAATCTTAAAAATTCTCTTTCAATTTCCAACAATCTATAAAGACAGATAAGATAGCAGCACGAATGTTAATATCATTTCATCTGGTGTAGTGGTTTATTATAATAGACTTTAGTTTCCAAAAACCTGCAAAACTAGAGATCCGAAGCGGTTAAACAAAGGAAGGATTTCCCTAAATAAACATCTGGTATACGTTATCATGTTTTCGCATCTATGAAACTTATTTTAGTGATGAACGAGCCAACGATTAATCGTTTCTTACATAAACATGCTAGAAAAACCGAACTTGTATTCATGATGCTGTTTAATCAATCTCTAAACTTTGTTGGAAAATGGGTGGAAATGGGTAGAGTTAATGAGAGAAGCCATGTAGAAGTTTGCAAATTAAATCAAACAGAAGTTCAATCCTTCAGATTTATTTTTTTAAATTTTGTTTCTTTCGTAAAAACGTTATTCTGTTCTTTTTAGGTATATTCATCTTGGAATATGTGGGTATCCTTAGACGATGGTAAAAAAATAAGTTTTAAACTCTTTTTTTTTTAAATCAAGGTATAAATCTAAGCATTCAGCTTTGTTTTAATAACAATAGTTTGAACGTACTTAGTGACAATTGCTTTAACAAATTTATTTTCAAATGTTCAAGAACATAGTTTTCGGAAAATTTTTATTAATGAAATTAATAAATATTTTCAACCGTCTAGTGGGTTTGCTTTCCCTTCTTAATTCTGAGCTCTTGGGATCTTTGTGATCTGGCCGTTTAACCAATTGTGTGCCCAAAAGATCTCTCAGAGGTAAGAAAACTCAAAACATTTGTAAAGGGTCTCGTCTAAGCGAATATACCTGTGTAGTGATCCAGTAAACTGGAATCACTGACGAATGCACTATATTGCAAATACACTGGTTTCCATAAATTAAAGAAAAATGGGAAAAATCGTGGTAGTTCGAAAATTTGTGCAATCCTCACCAATCTTGCACCTCGTGACTTTAAACGAGGTTCTAAATTGTTGCGATCCTCACCAATCTTGTTCATGTAACCAGTAATGTCAGGTGAGCATATGGTATGCAAATTAGTCTAGGTTGCGTCAATTTGCCTAATAGGATAGCGGCATAAAAACTGTGTTTTGGGGTGGATCGTTAGTTTGTGTTGTAAATATGAGTAAAGAAATTCAAAATAGCCATTGTAGGAATGACCTCGAGGCATCATTTGCCAAATGAACTGCGGTGGAGAGTTATTGGCCGGCTCGAAGCAGGCCAAAGTCAGTCAGACGTGGTACGATGGTTGAAAGTGAGTCCTTCTGTGGTCAATAATAATAATAATTTATTTCATACAGGGAGTTTCGGTTAAGCCAACATACAGGCAATTTTGGATATTAATTTAAACGTTCAGGTGGCTTGATGCCCCAGTACATTTGAGAAATTAAAAAGAAACAAACATGTTTACAGGAATTGCATAATTATTTGATACATATAAACAAAATGATAAGTTGCACAGACGAAGACAAACATATAATAATGAAATATGATACGAATATGATACGAATATGATACGAATTTTTCTTCCCCGTAAGTAAACTTACGGGGAAGAAAAAGAAGGAAGAAAAAGAAGACAACAGAGTAATATTAAATGAACGAACAGGAGAAGAAAAGGATTACGGATAATCCAAACAAAGAGCAAAGATGGGGAGTAGGAATAGGGGTGAGGAGATATTGTTGGTCAATAGTTTAAATATTCTAATAGGAATGGAATAATATATTTTTTGAATTTAGTTTTAAAATTTAAAAAGTGATATCGCTCGGTAGAGAGTTCAAGTTGAGGTTGCTTGAAAGCCAAAAGAAATTTCATCATATTTAGCTTTAAAAATCTTGGGAGTAGAAAACATTTTATTATCAGAGCGAAGGATGTGGCGATGTCGTAATCGAATATTAGATGTAAGAATCGAATGAAGGGGATAAGACTTGTTATAAGAGTGTCGTGAATAAGGGTAATATACCACAGCTTTCTTCTAGATTTAAGAGTGGAAATTTGGTAGTTGGAACGAATGAATATCAGTAAGTGTTAGAGATTCTCGTTTTTTAAAATAGATTTTGCTGATGGTTTTGAGAGCTTCATTTTGAACTTTTTCTAATTTATAAGAGTTCTTTTTATTAATACCAAAAAGAGTGGAAGCACAGTATTCGAGTTTTGGTCGGATGTAAATGTTTTAAAACATTGGAGCATAGGAGGATATATCGTTTCGAATGTACCTCAATATATAAGTTCTTTTAGAAGCTGAAGCGACGGTTTTATTAATGTGAATTCCAAAGTCAAGATTATTATCAATCGTCATACCTAAGTACTTCACGGAAGTGGAAACTATAATATGGGTGTTATTAATTTTAATGTTTGTGTCAGGCGGGGGAGAATTTGAAGTTGAAAGAAAATCAATATTGGTTTTCTTGATATTGACAGTGTATCCATTTTTAGTATACCAATCAAGCATATCATGAATATTATTCTATTTCTTGTTTATAGGAGGATATATCGTTTCGAATGTACCTCAATATATAAGTTCTTTTAGAAGCTGAAGCGACGGTTTTATTAATGTGAATTCCAAAGTCAAGATTATTATCAATCGTCATACCTAAGTACTTCATGGAAGTGGAAACTATAATATGGGTGTTATTAATTTTAATGTTTGTGTCAGGCGGGGGAGAATTTGAAGTTGAAAGAAAATCAATATTGGTTTTCTTGATATTGACAGTGTATCCATTTTTAGTATACCAATCAAGCATATCATGAATATTATTCTATTTCTTGTTTTAGATAAGTGAACGAACTTGAGGTAAAAGAAAGAAGACAATCGTCTACATGCATAAAAACATTGCAGTTAGTGGAGGATTCTGGAAGATCATTAACAAAAAGGTTAAAGAGAAGTGGGCTAAGAATGGTTCTTTGGAGTACTCCCTGATTGATTTTAAGAGGTGTAGAGATCTCATTAGTACTAAATTTAGTTCGGATAACACGGTCTTTGAGAAAAATTTTAAATTAAGAAAGAGCTGAGAACGATAGATTAAAATTATACCCCAGTTTTTGCACGATAATTTTGTGTTCAATTGAATCAAACACTTGTGAGATGTCAAGAGAAATGAGTCCGACAACAGTTTTCACTTTGTTGTCTAAAGCCAATCTCTACTGATTAACAAGAAGTATCATGAGAGTTTCAGTTGACTGTTTTTTCCTAAATCCGAATTGTTTGCACGAGTAAATTAAAATTTTCAACAAAAGTCGATAATTTTCGCTCGACGACTTTTTCTAAAATTTTGCTGAAAGCACATGTAACTGAAATAGGTCGATTGTCCAGAGGATTAGAAGAATTAATTTGAAATTTTAGGTATAGGTGAAATGATGGCTTCTTTCCGTGGAACTGGGAATTCCTTAGAGTTAAATAAACAATTAATTAGATCACAAAGGGGTGCAGAAATTAATGGGGAAAGAATTTCTAGAATAAAGACAAAGATTCCATCTGTACCGATACTGCGAGTGTTTCCTAGCGAATTTATAAGCTTAAGAACTTCGATTTCGGTAACATTTTTTAGCTTAAAGGTTTCCAGATTATTAAATGATTTATTGAATAGGACAATGGTTCATTTGCGTTTGCATGATTTTCTGTAGAAGTGCAGGATTTACAGAATACATTATTCAAAACATTAGCAATCTTTAGAATCATAGAAGGAATTGTCATTGTAAGCGATCTTATTAATTTTGGTTTGGTTTCTTAAGTTACCAGTAATAGAATCAAAAATTCGAAATATTTCATTACCATTTGGATTAATAACGGAAAGTCGGTTACGAAAATATAAACGTGGCATTTTTAAATACTACTGATTATGGAAAGTTTTATAGTTCTTTTATATGTATGGGTGATTAATAGCAATCTTAAAGTGTTTATTTTTTAATGAAATCGTTTTCAGAAGCTCTTTTGTAATCCAAGGCTTTCGAGAAGGGCGAACTCTGAAATTTTTTTAAGGAGCATAGGATCAAGTGCAAAATTGATTAAACAGAAGGGATGTTGTGCTTTTGAGATAGGAGTTGTGCATTAACCCATTAATTCCCAAAGGTAGAAATTATAATATGTTTTAGGTAGTACTTTCATTATAGACCAAAAATACATGTAAATAGGCAGTTTTGATAAAAAAAAAAGAAACAATATGTGACCACAGAAGCCACAGAAAAACGTTGCGTATGCGCAACTTTGGGATTATCAGAACATGAATACTTAAAGTTAAAACATATGGAATTGTTTGAAGCAGTCTGCATGAAGATGAACTTGACACTTTTTACACATATATATTGCATTGCTTTTGCACTGTCTACATCTTCTTGCTTTTTCTCCTGTTCAACTACAACACGGCCAATATTGTCAAACCGTACTTCGGGGGGGGGGGGTCAGTCGGTAGCGCTTCAGGCTCTTAATCTGTTGTTGGGTTGGGTTGTTTTACCTCTGAGCGGCACTTTTTTGCACACCATGGGCTAAATGGCCAGGTCACATGGACCCCGAAGGCTCAGAGAAGGTTGGGGGAGGGGGACCCACTGGAACAGCTGTTGGGAGACAGATGGTAGCCTCCCGTCAAGGCCATCCAGAGTGTTCTTTAACGTGCACAGGGTATGGCTCTCCCGCACACGGGGCCACGGCTTAACGTCCCATCCGACGGACGGCGGCCTTTCCAAGCCCATCGGTGTCCCCTACTGACCGTGGGCAGGGCGGGGAATTTTGCGGAGATAAATCTCAACGCTGACTCAGCTGGGACTCGAACCTGGGAACTACAGATTACGAGCCTGGCGCGCTACGACTGAGCCACCCCCGCCCCTCTCTTAATCTGTAGTTCCTGGGTTCAAGTAGATATAAAGTATGTACTCGAACTATCTACTCAGACTAAATAATATCTACTCGAACTAAGTATCTACTCGTAATCTGTAGTTCCTAGGTTCGAGTAGATAGGGAGAAGGATGAAAGAAGATTGAATTCTTCTACTCCAATTCCAAAAAAATCTACTTCTTCCACTCCAAAAATTCTGATCGAATTTCTACGTTGATATTGTTCAAGTTCATTGCACTTTAAAGAAATATCAGAACGTAGTTCATTAATTACTGCATCTTTCTCTCTAAGTTGATCTCTTAGCTCATGCATAGCCTCCGTAGAAAACTCAACATTTCTTTTGATTTCTTGCAGAACAGCAGAAGTAACAGCTTCAGTGAGTAATGAGACAATTGTTTGAACAGTCTTGGGATTTGAAAACAGTTTCAACACATTTAGAGACTGAGGCCAACAAATCGTCGTCCGAAAGCGACAAACCAGCACTAGGGGCAGGGGGTGACCTTGGAAAGCTGCTTGTACCCACTGGCGAGCTTGATGATTTGTTAGCGAGAGATGCATTCTTTAGCGAGGTTGCCATCTTGTTTTTAGGTGCCATGATCTTAACAATAAATGTGAGGAAATAAGACTAAAGTACAATACTTGAAGTGTTTCAAATAGATGTACGAAATTACGAGGAAGGAACACAGCTTTTCAAGAACACTAAGAACTGACAAACGCCTACAAAATATAAAACTCTATGGAGTACAAACGAACCAAATGTTACATTACTGCTTTGCGGTTATGGTCAGAAGATTGTGGAATTAATTTCTTAGCGCGGACCCCACGTCTCGGCGGTTTAGCCGAGGAAGGGTTAGAGTTACGACCGCTGTAAAAGACCGATATCTGCGATTAACAGCACGAAGGAGCCGGACGTCTGTCTACTCCCACTCAGCTACGATTCTCTCTTGCAGCAGCCACTGGAAAGGTTGTATCAGCTTCTACTGTGCGTAGAAGGCTTCAGGAGGGAGGTCTGTACGCTAGAAGGTATTGTATACCATAATTTATATACCCCTCACATCACATCACAGGAGCGAGTGGTTGAATTGGGCACGCACGCATATGTTAACTGGGCAGTACTCTTCACAGATGAGTGCAGATATTGCTTGCAGAGTGATTCTGGACATTGTGTGATATGGAGAGAATGAGGATCCGCTATCATCCCAGTAATATCCGTCAAAGAGACAGTTACGGCGGAGGTAGCATGTGTGTTTGGGGTGGCATTTCCTTAGGTGGACGCACAGAGCTCTGTGTGTTGACGAGTTGGAACCTCAATGCTCAAAGGTATAGAGATGACATCCTGGATTCTTATGTACGTCCTTAAGCTGGTGCAATAGGTGAAACATTCATCTTACAAGACGATAACTATCGTCCACACAGAGCTCTACTAGTGGAATAATACCTATAAGAGGAGACCATTATGCGGATGGAGTGGCCAGCTCGATATCCCGACCTAAATCCGATTGAGCATGTATAGGATGCTCTAGGGAGACATGTTGCGGCTCTCAAACCGACACCTGAAACAAAGGAGAGCTTATTACTGCTTTAAAAAAATAATGGTCGTTATTCCCTACTGAGCTGATTCACAACATCATAAACAGTATGGAACATCGCTGTCATGCCTGCATTGCTGTAAGGGGTGACCACACTTCTTATTAAAGAACTTTGCCCGTTCATTCTGACATCTCATTTTTGGACAAGTTCCTGTTTTGTTTTGACGAACAATGTTTCTAGTGTAAAATATTTTATGCCATTCTGAAAGTAGCATTGTAATTCACGTTTTCGTCAAGTTTCATTAAAATCATTCATACAGTGTTTTGTTTATCATAATTTTTCTGAGTTTTCCTTAATTTATGGAAACCAGTGTAAATCAGTTATTTGTGTGCATTCATTTAACTCGCTCTTATTCTCACGTCTTATGGTTTTTAAAGTGCTCCGCAAAACTTCAGGCTTGTTTATAGGATATAAAGAATAATTATAATTGTTTCATTATAATCGTATGATTATTTTTCTTTGATTTGACGTGAACTTAACAGTGATAGTAAAATAATGTTTTTAATACAAACAGTCAACTCCCTGCTATGTAAAAAAATTAGTTTATATTACAGGCATAGTTTCTTATTTTTATGAAGAATATTTTATTAAAATAAGCCTTCGATATATTCATATTTTTTTATTTCAAGCACTTGAATTTACTTCTGAGTGGTTAGTAATAGCGTTGTTCTTCTTTAGCGTTGTTTTGGTTTCTTATTTCATGTTTAATACATCCTTAAGTTTGGGTTTCAGTATTGTATTCGGATATTTCCTTTGGTATAAGGTTAAAAGTATTTGGTATTTTGTAGTTGCTTATAAATTTCTCGTAGTTGTTTGCAAAAATAGAAAACTGAAAATAGTTTTTCTGTTTTAACTCCGTGTTCTTGTTTTTTGCTAAACTCAACGCATGATCTGAGTTTAACAATCGTACCAATGCCCACCAGTCAGTAGATAAATAGCGAAGAAAAAACGAGTTCTAATACACAATAAATGTATTTTATCATAAAAAAGTAGTTATATTACCTGTACATGTATGTATATATTTATGCAGTTCTTCCAGAACTACATATACTGTATAAGCTAAACTACCAGTAAATCCATATTTAAAATAAATTTTACATTAAGGCAAAAATGCTTATAGATTACGTTAATATATAATTCGAAACTATAAAATATAAATATAAAATATATGTATGCGAAACTTTAAATATATAATGTAAAATGACTGCTGCTAATGGCAGAGATTATAGAAACGTAGCCAGAGGTGCGCTCGCCCTCTCCAAAATGATAGAAGTTTAAAAAAATAAGTTTAGGAAACACTTGTTTGGCCTATTTTTTTTCTTTAACTCCCTTCATTATTCTATTACATGTAATTATGATTTTTACCAGTAATAAACTAATACTCTACCAATATCGATTTTTCCCCTATCACAATTTGCATTCTGATTTTTGCCCCCCCACCTCCAGCTCAGAAATATTATATGGCTAATGACTAGGTGCCTGGTAAAGAATACAAAATAAATATTTCACAATAGGATATGCTATTACGCTTTTTTAAAACAAATCTGAAGAGAAATAGCAGCAACAGAACCCACCCAAGCTTGCTAAAATTTCCCTTTTTCCAAAAACAACGTCAGGAAAATCGAAGTTTCTGCATCTGACTTACCATCTTCCGGTGAGCTTGGAGGGCGATAAATTGGCTTATTGCGGAAGAGATCCGGATCCACTCCAGCTTGCTCCTCCTGTGAGATAGGAGAGAGAAGAGATTAATGTTACCATAGTAATCACATTCTCTGATCCATCCTTTTTTCGCACATCTAACGTTCTCATTAATCACAGAACGGCAACTAGCATGTAATTTTCTGCTCAGGTTCAATAAAACATGTTTTTGACTACTCGCAACAAACAGACAGCAGTATTTGTTCCTGCTTGATGCCTTTATATGAATCCTCAGTTAAAGGCTGATATCTTTTGCAGCTTTATCTAATCAGACCTTTTCCCCTTTTCAGATTAAGAGTTTAAAAAGCAAAATCGGACAACTTCTACTCTGCCTCATTTTAATTAAAAACATTCTGCGCTGTTGAATTCAGAAAACAACAAACCTTTCTTTGCCGATTAGTATCTTTGCTGGATATTACAGTGAAAGTTTTCTCATTCATTTTCATAAAAAAGGTTAGAAAAACTTTTTTCCACATGTGGGTTTGAATAAAAGAATTTAATATAAACATGGTTTACTTAACGTATGAATTGTAAATATATGTATGCCATTAAAAGAGTATTAAAAACGGTATTTTTACATGCAACGGCAGGTGTGTTATAGGATTTTAAATATATGTATGCCATTAAAAGAGGGTTGAAGAAGTGTTTTTACGTGTAAGCCTTAACTGGCATATTGGTTAGGGGGCTAGTGGCTGTTCCAGCAACGCAAACTTTTGTGTTGTGTTAGCTCTAACTGAAGTAGTGTTCAGCAGTGACGTAGGTTTTAGTAGAGCATGACCTTGTATGAGAAGGCCTGTAAAAGCTAGGAGTAGTTTCTAGGATTCTACTCTGTCCTAAATGTTGCAAATGAAAAAAAAAGAAACCGACGTAAATTTCTTCATGTTTCTAATTTATTTTTCGAAATAATTTTTACGAAAATATTTAGAATTTAAAATACGTAGCATATCATTCTGTAAATGGTAGCGGTCTGTAAATGGTAGCTAGGTAGTCACTGGAAGGAGAGCTATGCACCAATCCCCTATGATGATGCATAGAACCGGCCAGGCTTAGCACCTAATGTCCGACCCTGCCTTCTCGTGGTGCAGATCGTTAGTATCTTTCAAAAGAGATAATCTCTTGTGGAAGTGAACGGAAGGGGAGGGCTGCCAGATTAGTGTGGCCTACTGATCTGGACAACTATGGCTACTTTCCTTTTTTTTTCTACACTGCTGAGGAGTGGTCAACCACACAGGGTCCAGGTGCTGACCATATAAACCCACTGGACTGGACAGATATATGGCTCTGAGCTTGATTATGGATCCTGATTTTGCTGCACTGGTGGGCTTCTGTGGCGGGAAAATCTTCCACTGTGTTTTCTGTTTGTTTGTGGGTTGACATCCTCAAGTGAATAGATTCACAGGGTATGTTTATCAGCTGGTCGATAATCCTGAGCGGAGGTCATCGCAGGCACCTTAACTCTTTGCTTCTATTGGCATCGTCAAATTCTACATTGGAGGAAGTCCTCCAGTGTAGATGGCTTCAGCTTTTAGTGGTGGGGGAACGGATCTTTGCCCCATGTCTGCGATTAAGGGGCTGTTTGATATTGTCGGCATTCCCTCTCTCAATAAACATAGTTTCTTTAAACATCCCACTAACCATTTTCTCTCCATAGGTAGTTGGAATGTGAGGACTCTGCACAGAGCTCTTTCTCTTGATGTCCTCACACAAGAATTCCACCATTATAATTTAGATATTCTCGGCGTGCAAGAGACGAGATGGACAGATAAAGGTCAGATTCTTAAAAATAATCTTAAATTTCTCTTTTCAGGGAGGGACGACAATAAGCATCAACAAGGCGTGGGTCTCCTTCTCAGCAGACACGCTAGTGATGCTCTTCTAGGATATGAGTGCATTAATGAAAGGTTTCTTACAGCAAAATTTCAGACAAGCGTTAAAGACTTGAATGTTATTTGCTGTTATGCCCCCACTGAGGATGCCGATGAAGATGAGAAGGATAGGTTTTATGGACAACTTCAGGATATTTTGAATTCTGTCAAGGAGATATTACCCTTGTTCTTGGTGACTTCAATGCCAAAATTGGTACTGACTCTGACCTTTGGGGAGGAGTAATAGACCCTTTTGGTATTGGTAGCTGGAATGGCAATGGGCAACGTCTCTTACAGGTAAGTAAACTCAATGGATTCAGAATAACTAACAGTTATTACAAACACCGCGACATACATAAGTACACATGTATTTCACCCGATGGGCTGCATAAGAATATGATTGATTACATATTAATTAACAGCAAATGGGCTAGTTCTGTTAGGAATACCAAGTCATATAGGGGAGCTGAAATTGGATCTGACCATTACCTGTTTAAAAAATTTACTTTTAATACTGAAGCTCTGAAAGATCCAGTTATAGCCAAAGCTTACCATGATAGGTTACTTAGTCATTATGACAGTCATGGTATGCTTACTACTAAAGTTGAGGAAGGATGGGATCATTTTAAACAGGCTTGTTTGGACACTAACAGTACTCTTTTAGGAAAAAAGGAGCAGAAGAGACAGAATTATCTGAGTGATAAGGCACTTGAGCTTATTTCGGAAAGAAAGAACTGCAGGAATGTCCTTAATCAATTTCCTACTAGTCCTAATAGAAAGCATTACAGAGAACTTAATAAACGTGTAAAAGATCAGTTAGCTGCTGATAAGAATCTTTGGCTTGATGGTTTGGCTGACAAAGCTGAGGAAGCAGTTAGACAGCACAACAGCAGAGAGCTGTACCAGATAGTTAATGTTTTGTGTGGTAGAAAACGGACAGGCATACAAGGATTGAAGGATAAACAAGGTAAGGTTATAGAAGGTGAGGATTCTGTCATGGCTAGGTGGGTTGAACATTTCAGTGATATTCTAAACAATGCGGTTAGTTCTATTCCCATTCTTTGCAATGATGATAGATGCATTGGTGGCTTTAATGTTGGCCCTATAACACAATCTGAAGTTATTTTGGCTGTTTCTAAACTTAAACTACATAAATCCCCAGGGGTAGATGAAATTACTACGGAAATGCTTAGAGCTGGGAATATTTCGGTTACCACTTGGATGACTGAACTTCTGAATATCTTTTATGATAAAGGCATGGTCCCTACGGATTTTACCAGAGCTATTGTTATCCCTATTTTCAAAAAAGTGATCGCAGTTCTTGTGATAACTATAGGGGTATCAGCTTACTCTCTGTTCCAGATAAAGTTCTTTCCATGATTGTGCTTAATAGAATTAAGTATCTGGTTGACAATTAATTGCGTGATGTGCAATGTGGATTCAGAAGTGGTAGGGGATGTGTGGATCAGATATTTTCACTTAGGCAGATTCTTGAGAAATGTTTAGAGTTTCAGAAACCTTTGGTTGCTAGCTATGTTGATTTCAAAAAGGTTTTCGACTCTGTTGATCGTCATAATTTGTGGTTGTTCGTGAAACCATATGGTATACCAGACAAGTTAGTTAACATAATGAAAGCTCTCTATAATAACACTGAGTCGTGTGTGAGAGTTGGTAAGGCTTGTAGCAATTGGTTTAGCATTACTTCTGGTGTTCGACAAGGTTGCATTTTGTCTCCTTTTCTCTTTAGCTTGGTTATTGATTATGTTATGCGAAATTCACTTCAAGGGAAAAATTTTGGCATTAAATGGACTGGAGATACGAAAATTTCTGATTTAGATTATGCTGATGATTTAGCCCTTTTGACAAATGATGTTGATGAGATGAACTCTTTCATTCGAGCTGTTGATGAAACTGGTAGTAGAGTAGGTTTGGTTATAAACAGAGAGAAAACTAAAGTGATAAAAATTGGTCAGGCAGGTTGTGATTCAGTTAATCTGTATGGTTGCAGTCTTGAGCAGGTGTCACAGTTTAATTATCTAGGGAGCTATGTAACAGATAATGGTGATGTGCGGCATGAGATTAACAGACGAATAGGGATTGCTGCCGGGACTTTTAAGAATCTATGGATAATGTGGAGAAATAGACGTATACACCTAAAGACTAAAATTAGACTGTATAATAGTTTGGTTCTTTCTAGGGTTAGTTATGGTAGTGAAACTTGGACACTTTGTAAAGAAGATAACAGGAAACTAGATGCTTTTGATTCTAGATGCTTACGCAGTATCTTGGGCATTAGGTGGTTCAACTTTGTAACTAATGATGAGGTTAGGCAAAGGAGTTTGCAACCTCCTTTAAGCAGCATATTGTGCAGAGAGAGACTTCGTTGGTTTGGTCATGTTGCCCGTATGAATAATTATAGATTGGCGAATAGGGTTATGAACAGTGTGCCTAAATGCCTCAGAAAGAAGGGGAGACCTAGGATGCTGTGGGCAGACAATGTCAAACAGGACCTTGTTAGAATTGGTGTGCAGTGGCCAGATGCAATAGATGTAGCTCAGGATAGACTTGCTTGGAGAACTAAATTGCACGGTCTGGTTGGACCTCCGTAGCTCATGGCTGCTTGTGGATGATGATGATGGTGATGGTCATATCATTCTATTGCTAACTATATATTATATAGCAGTGTTGTGTGTACACTGACTGATCATTGAATTATAACCACTCATCCCCATGTTATGTCAATGGGACGCTAATGTCGAAGCTCTATAGCTTCCAAAATAAGCTTTCTTGTTTTGAAGAATGTGATAGTAAATAAAGTTCTCAATCAAATATATCAATATCTCATTTTCAACAATATTCGTTCAGTATTTAATGAGTTATGGAAGTTTGAATATTTAACAATAAAATACCAGTATTAAGAAACTTATACAAACTGAATAGTGAAAGAATTCTTTACACAAACTTCTAAAATACACATTTATTTTATTAAACACTTTGATACAACATTTATTACTAAGTTTTAATTAACTTTTGAAGTCAATTTTTGCGACTCATTGTTATTGTTAAATATTCAAACTTTCATAACTCTTTAAATACTGAACGAATATTATTGAAAATCATTATGTAGATAGAACTGATTGAGATCTTTAATTCACCTGTAGTCACTGTTTCCCATAAAACTCTTATTTTAAAAATTATAGAGCCTCGAAGTTAGCATCTCAGTAGCATAACATGGAGTAGCGTGGTCATTCAATGATCACTCAGTGTATATCTGTAAGCATAACAATGGTTGATTTCTAGAATAGAGACGAAGTCCTCGAGATTAGTGGTGAATGCGTTTCACAAAATGCAATGTATCCTGAACTTGTTTATCCATATACATTCAATGATATAATAAGTGATACAATATTATAAATTCAAAAAATTATTCTAGTAACTTGCTAAAATAAGAGATGTGTATATTTTGAATTACGAAACAATTATATATTTATATATACTGCCTGGCCAAATTATTATGAACTAATGTCTATTTACTGTTCCAGTGGGGCAGATTTTGTGTGTTGTGTAAGTTCTGAGGCAGTGGTCAGCAGTGACTTCGGTCTTAATAGGGCATAACCCTTGAATGAGAATGCTTGTAAAAGCAAGGAGTAGCTTATACGAAATTTCTCTACACTATGTGTTAAAAAATGAACAACCGACCTGATACTTCGTATATATCGTGATACAGTTCCCATATTTCAAGGTTTTCAATTCTCTGTACATAGGACTTATGGAAATTAGGGTTGAACTACTGTTAATGGTTATTTCTCAGTTGATGAACTGCAGATGTTTTGTTTCGCCTCACAATTCGTGCCAATAAACGTCTGATCCTGTCTATCAGCCTTTTTTCTCTTGAATTTGCCACAATTGGCGGAGGTGTTTTCAGACTGTTGATATTTTTCACACTTGGGATATTGCGCCTCATGATTTTCCGCTGAGTTCCATCACTTCCGTTATAGATACTTCTGCCCTTAGCACTCTGAGCCCTCTTTCAAAGTCAGATGGGGCGGGGGTGGCTCAGTCGGTAGCGCGCCAGGCTCGTAATCTGTAGTTCCCAGGTTCGAGTCTGAGCTGGGTCAGCGTTGAGATTTATCTCCGCAAAATTCCCCGCCCTGCCCACGGTCAGTAGGGGACACCGATGAGCTTGGAAAGGCCGCCGTCCGTCGGATGGGACGTTAAGCAGTGGCCCCGTGTGCGGGAGAGTCATACCCTGTGCACATTAAAGAACACGATGGATGACCTTGACGGGAGGCCACCATCTGTCTCCCAACAGCTGTTCCAGTTGGTCTCCTCCCCCAACCTTCTCTGAGCCTTCGGGGTTCATGTGACCTGACCATTTAGCCCATGGTGTGCAAAAATGTGCCGCTCAGAGGTAAAACAACCCAACCCAACTCAAAGTCAGAGATTGCACTTTGCTTTCAACCATACTGGATTTTATAGGACTTCGCAATGACGTAGAAAACTTATGTCCTAAGACATTTTGCATACATTGGCCTGTTTCATGGTACTTCATGCACGATGCACCGTTTATAATAATTTGGCCAGGCAATGCATATATTAATTAACCAATTTAGCCTTAAAAATCCATTATTAGCGGAAAAGTTATTTAGCCGACTCAGTCAATACGAACTCACGGTTGGGTTGTTTTACCTCTGAGCGGCACTTTTTTGCACACAATGGGCTAAATGGCCAGGTCACATGAACCCCGAAGGCTCAGAGAAGGTTGGGGGAGGGCACCCACTGGAACAGCTGTTGGGAGACAGATGGTAGCCTCCCGTCAAGGCCATCCAGCGTGTTCTTTAACGTGCACAGGGTATGGCTCTCCCGCACACGGGGCCACGGCTTAACGTCCCATCAGACGGACGGCGGCCTTTCCAAGCCCATCGGTGTCCCCTACTGACCGTGGGCAGGGCGGGGAATTTTGCGGAGATAAATCTCAACGCTGACCCAGCTGGGACTCGAACCTGAGAACTGCAGATTACGAGCCTGGCGCGCTACCGACTGAGCCACCCCCGCCCCACGAACTCACGGAAATTGGACTGTATTTCTAACAGAGTTTACAGAAAAGCAGTCTTTCTGCTAGGCGCATCAAAGATCCAGTTGGATGCTGCATGTCATGAAGATATTGTAGAGAAGGAGGAATCTTGGGATTTATTGGATGGAAAATAGATTTGGAGGATCTTCTAAAGGCTCCTCGTGGAATGAATATTACAGAATCTTCAAGGTTATAAAATTTCCACGTTTTCTGACTGGTGATTGAGATTAGTTTGACTTGTTTCTTTTTCTTCCCATCAAGAATTCTTGCAAGAAAATGTTCTGTGATTATTCAAAGGTGTGGGTTAGAAGATTACCAAGTGTATTCTGACTGGTGCTTAGGATTAGTTTTAACGTCAGCAGTTTGCCAACACTGCTCTTGATTTATTTCCTTAAGGCAAAATAAGATTAGTTTTATCTGATCCCATTCTATAAATAGTAGTCTGGAATGTCAATCTTTTTTGCTTTGTCGTATTTTTCCTTAAAGTTTCATATAAATGACATTTCACAATTAATGCTATAGTAATTTCAAATGTTATAAATTTCATTTAGAAACAATAAATGCTGCCAAAAAAGGTAAAAGGCAGATTATGCCAGACCTCTGAGGAAAACTGTTAAACAATGTTTAAAACACGTGTGTAATATTAAAGTGGTTTAATTAAAAATTTCTGAGGTACATGGTATTCAAACTCTTTTTTTTTTTCTAGTGGAAGCTTCATTCATCGAGTCTTGTACAACCGAAATTTTGACCTTTGGAAATAACGAGGTAGAGATGAAATGACATATTTTGGGATTGGGTTATTTCATTCTTAACAATAATGTCAGCTTTAGAAGAAAAGTTAAATTGGGCCGGGTGGAAATGAGCTGGCTCGTATTCAACCCGGTGCTCTTCTAAATATTCTATAATAATTTATCTATAATATTGCTCTTCTAAATATGTTATCGATGCCATTTGGTGATAGCTCAACTGAATTTACATCGAGAAATTTGCTAATGTAATTGAACACAAACAAACAAATGGAACCAACTTACATCCCGAAGAGGAAAGGTAATCTCCAAATTGGTAGAAAATGGTTCCCAGAATTCGGGATACATATCGAGAACATCAAGAAGATCCTCGCGTAGAACTTTGTGTAGATCACAATATGTGAGAGCTCTCACGTTACAGCTTGACTTGCCTACAGTAGGATAGATGCAAGGGTTCTCTCCAAATATGTCATCTTTTCCTGTGTAACAAACATAATCAACAGATAGTTATTAAGCCTTCTTAATTAAAGAAACACAGAATTAGATCATTTCTTATACAGAGCTTTTTAAAACGTAATTTGTACAGTAGAAATTCAAAACTAATACATATAAATAACAAACTAGTAAGGGAAAAATTAAAAATTTTAGAGAATCTAAAAATCGAAATCGAACAGAAAAGGAGATAAAAAAATTCATATGGAATCGATACGAATGTTTGCAAACACAAAGCCAAATGTGAATGATGCTAAAGACGTTATACGTGGTAGTTCTTTATTAAGTTTACATTTTAGTAAATATTTAGTAAGTACCAAAAATATTTGTTTTTCCTGACAGCCACTATCACCAAAGTGTAATAAGACATTGTCAACGTAATTAGAGAAGCGAAACTTCACAAAAAACTTCATCAGAATCCTCTTAAATTTAATATGGTTTTTTTTTACCCAGCATTTTTTAATACAAACGTTGATTACGGTATTCCATTGGAAAGCTATTCTAATCACAATTCTCTCCTCGGAAGAACATAAAATTTTTGATGGTCTCTTATACACTACCTTCCAATATGTATTGGAACTCTTCCATTTGATGTGATTGAAAAGCCATATACAATGCTCACTAGTTTTGTAAATATGATATTTACGGAAAAATATTTCTGCAGATAAAGATCTCACTTAAATCTGTTTAAACTCGATTTGCAAAAATATTCACTTGATATTTAAAGAATTGTGGAAATTGGAAGGTTTAACAACAAAACTTGCTCTTATGCTCGTCCTAAACACTTTTGTTTAAAATTGACCAAAACTGAAATAAACGTTACAAAGATTTTTAAAATTATACTAATTTTATTAAATAATTGTAAGAACTATTATTTTTAACTTTTGAGCTAAATTCGTACGACTTGCATCGTCTGCTGCTAAGGAACTATTAAAATATTAAAGAAACTTTGATGAAAATAGAGATTTAAAAGTATCTAAGTGAGATCCTTAACATATTTTGCGTAAAAAATTATTTTCTCTTTCTGAAAAAATACAAAATTAGTGAGCATTGTATTTGGCTTTTCAATCACATCAAATGGAAGAGTTCCAGTACATATTGAAAGGTAGTGTATAAGAGACCATCAAAAATTTTATGTTCTTCCGAGGATAGAATTGTGATTGGAATGGCCTTCCAATGGAATACCGTAATCAATGTTTGTATTAAAAAAATGCTGGGTTAAAAAAAAACATATTAAATTTAAGAGGATTCTGATTTATTTTCAAATGGAGTTTGAATGTATGTTTTCATTCATATACCATGGAAGTGCCAACACATGTTGAACAGTAGGATATAACTAAGTTCTATCCGCACCATAACATGCATATTTTTGATCATTTAATCATTGCCTTTCCCTCCCATTATAATTCTTCTTTATTTCTACTAATATATTTTCGTCAATTTCTTCGTAATACAGACGACAATACTGGCCTATGAATAAAGAAGTGAAATATCATAGAAAGCGAGATGTAAGAATGGATGAGGTTTGCTTTTGGTAGACAATTTCTGTGTTGACCAACAGAATTTCCCATTGTAGTTCCGGGAAAGAATGATGCACCCCATCACCAGTGGCAAAGCCGAAGTAAGGTTCGAGCCCATAAAAGCCGTGCACCGCAGTTGTATGTAATGGCTTGCCATCTGTCAGAGAGAGAGAATGGCCATGCATCGAAAAGAAAAAACGACGAAAAGGTGGAGAGTGAGAAAGTTGCTTAATAGCAAAAGCAGGACCTGTTTCTCTCTTTACGTAAGGCAGGCGTATCGGTGACGTAGCGCAAATGGTGCCAAACAAATGGACTTCAAGAAGAAAGACTTATTTGCTGCATCGAATGGGGTTCAAAAGAGGTGACAAACAATAGTGTTCTGAGGATAACAAAAATTATTTGTATCATTTCAAATATCTACCCTCTACATCTTCTAACTTTGGTAAATATTTTTGATGTTTCATTGTTCAATAATAATATTCTACATACAATCGACTTAATCTTAAAATTTTCTTACATATAAGGCTTCATAGATTAAGTTAAATATTAAGTTTATTAAATATTAATTCAAAATATATTAATAGCATAAAGTATGCATCCACCATAGGTCGAAACTTGTTTCCTCATCGATAATTTTGTTTACGGGAGGTATTATATATCGTCTTCAGTCGACATGATTAACAGTGACTCTAACAGTTTTCAGTTCGATCATATAGCAACTTCTTTGTAGATGTTATCTGATATTTTCTTCATCTCTTTTTAGATTTACCTCTTTTCTTTCCTTTTTTGGGAACCGCATTTCATATTATTGTATGGATTACCGGCTGTAAGAAAACAATGCGAAGTTTTGCTTAAGATGTTATTCAAAGTTTTCAAAAGACTCTTATCAAATGACTTTCACATGATGTTTTCCGTTCTCGCTCATAAATATTTCAAACCTCATTATCAATAAAGAACAACGATAAGTTCACACTTAAATGTCTTCGGAGTAATTGCTCAATTTTCTACATTCGTCCTACCGATGAGCAGTTTTTGTTGAAAAATTGGAAAGTTGTTGGCTTAAAAAAGTACAGAAAATCAACTGAAGAAGACGATAAAAGAAAATTAATTTTACTGATTAATTAACTTCTAAAAAAACGATTAACTCCATAAAGAAATTCTTAAAAAATGGATAAATTAAATTTTAAAATATCTTTAACAACTGAACTGTACAGAACAATCTTTCAAATATATTTTAATATTTTTAATTTACAATAACTACCAAGAATAGAAAAATCTGGAGTTAATAGGCTTAGCGTTTCATAAGCCCAGTGATAAATACTTTTTGTCCGGAAAAAGGAATCGAAGTTAAACCAACATTAACAAAGCAAAAGGAAATCTGCGGGGAAAACCTATCTGTAGAATTGTAATAATTGTTCGTAAAATGGAAGAAAACACGGATAATTTGGAAGGATTTCTGAGAAGAAAATGAAAGATGCGATTTGGAAGTGAAATAAACGAAGCATTGCATCTCTTGCGCTGCAGCATAACTGAGGGGAAGTGTCTCATTCTCATGGCAACTGAGCTTATTGTCGGAAACTTGCCAATCATCTGAGATCAGTACCTTCATGAGCAACAGCGATGCTCCAGATGCGTGACTGGACTCAGATACGAACAGCGGATTCCCTAATATGTTGTTTGATAAGAAAATACCAGGAAAGGTTTGCATCGAAAGAAATAATGTGACACTAATAAATTCGAAAATTTGCGAAACTAGTCTCCATTATCGTAACTGCAGTGTGCCAGAAACGTGTTAGTAACGAAACCTCAGAGAATAAGAATTCACATACAAATGCACCTTTTTTTTTAAAGCTTAACGGAAATTGTGTCGTTATTTATTATACTATAACCATATTGTGAGCTATAATCTCTTGATTGCAGTCAGTAGGAAAATTTTTATAAACAGCTCCTAAATATCGTAGGAAATTGTTTACTTTAATGATCAAATTATAGTCAAAACTTCTGCATTATTTTAAGAACGAAAAGAAGTAGGTATGACATACAGTTTATATTATCAATGAAATTAAATTCTCAGGAATATACTTTAACCCTACGGCTTCTCGATGGAATTCTAAGGCAATTAAATTTGTGTCAAAAATACATTCTGCGTCCAAAACATATAGCTTTCAAGTATTCATTAATAATACATATGCGTGAGTGCGTACTTGCAATCAGGGCGGGGGTGGTTCAGCCGGTAGCGCGCCAAGCTCGTAATCTGCAGTTCCCAGATTCGAGTCCCAGCTGAGTCAGCGTTGAAATTTATCTCCACAAAACTCCCTGCCCTGCCCACGGTCAGTAGGGAACACCGATGGGCGTCCGTCGGATGGGACATTAAACCGTGGCCCGTGTGTGGGAGAGCCACACCCTGCGCACGTTAAAGAACACGCCGGACGGCCTTGACTGGAGGCTACAACCTGTCTCCCAACTCAACGTACTTACACTCACTCACTCATTTACATATATGAGTACATGATTGTAGCTTTTTCTCTACGATATGCATTATATAACTTAAACATTTCAATTAGTTCACGAGTTAGCTTTATTACATGAATCTTCTTTCAGTAACATTAAAATGAAAAACAAGCAGTTCACAAAATGAGCTTAGCAATGAGATTGATGCCGATTTTGAACATGAGAGTCACACGAAACATTTCTCTGCCCCCCAGGTTTAGATATCATGCTTTGAATATGTAAGAAAAACAAAACAGATTTCGATTATCTAGAGTAGAGGTCTCAACCTGTGGTGCGTGGTAAAATTTTTTGGGGTACGCCGTGAGAGCTCAAAAGTCGCTAGATATATGTTATATAAATACCTCCTCAAGCAGCTGCTTGCCACAGAGGTATGACAGGAGCCTGTCAGTTTACATGCCACAGTAGAAGAACTGAGAGGATGGCAGGACCTCAGCAGAAAAACGACACATACATCCATGCCTTAACCCGTGGCTCGAACCCAGGTCCCTTAGATCAGTAGTCAAGCGCGCTAACCACTCGGCCATGGGACGGCTATATGTTATATATATATTTTTTTATTTTATTCCCATTGTTATACTTAAACTACAGTTTTATCTATCTATATATAAGGGGTACGCCAGTTACATACACATTTCCAGGGGGTACGTGAAGCATAAAAGGTTGAGAACCACTGATCTAGAGGATTTGACTTTAACTGAAATAAAATTAATTATCCGGAAAGAAATTAAAGGTCTAAAGCAGATGGAAATGCAGTTCTTTTATAATGTAATTCAGAATGTTGCTTTCTCTCTAACTGGCATTCTCGTGAAACCGGAGTGTAAGATAAGGTCCTTAGCAACAATCGCTGCCATATTCTCCCTTCTCCATTGCAATTTCCAATATCTGTTTGATCAGGTAGGCACAGTTGGAGATAAACAACAGCTACATGGGCAGCAGAATAAACAACCAAGAACACCAATAACGGGCCCAAGAAAGTAACCTGAAGACAGAGAGTGCACGAATTAAATGAACTTTGATGCCATATCAGGTGATATGTGACACTCAGATTAAGTTGGATGAAAGGAGCCCATCGCAGATTGACGCTCCAAGAGTACATCTATTGATCGCAAATCGAGTACAGTAGGCCAAGACGCCAAGTTTACAGTTGCTGAAAAGCAACTACACTGGTTTCCATAAATTAAGGAAAATCCTTATGTTAAGTCAACGGGAAGCTAACGCCAAAGCTCTATAACTTCTAAAATATTTTTTTTTTGTTTTGAAAAATGTGATTGCTGATAAAGATCTCGATTTTCAACAATATTCGTTCAGTATTTAATGAGTTATGGAAATTTGAATATTTAGCAATAACAATGTCAGCCACAAAAATTGACTTCAGAAGTTAATTAAAACTTAGTAAAAGTATTGTATCAAAATGTTTAATAAAATAAGTTTGTATTTTAGAACTTTGTGTAAAGACTTCTTTCACTATTCTTCAGGTTTTTATAAGTTTCTTAAGACTGGCATTGCTGTTGTTAAATATTCAAACTTCCATAACTCATTAAATACTGAACAAATATTGTTGAAAATTGAGATATTGATTTATTTGGTTGAGATCGTTATCTGCAATCACATTTTTCAAAACAGAAAAACTTATTTTAGAAGTTATAGAGCTTTGGCGTTAGCTTCCCATTGACTTAACATAAGGATTTTCCTTAACCTATGGGAACCAGTGTATATTTATGATGGTCCAGAATGAGGCTGAGTGGACCTCAGAGCGGAGAATAAACCCTCAGACTCATCCCCAGCAGTCAAGCCAGCAATCGGGTAATTATGAAAACAAGTGGACACAAAAACAGCTGACATTGGAATATATACCAAAATCACACTCCAGCAAAAGGAGTTAGACGCCAACATTCAGAGAAGGAATGTATGCTTGAGATTGAGCAATCAGGTTAGCTGTCGGTGAGCCAAGAGGACATAATCATGGACCGAATCCTAAGGCTATCCCTTCAGTTCCAGTCAACTGATCTTCAAAGTTTTCATTCCCCTCTTAGGAGGAGATGATTTTTATAACAAATTGAACTGCTGAATTGACTTTTCCCAACGAAACTTATCAGATTAACCAACACATCAACAAGAACTGTTATTCAAATTGCATAATCTATGTGGGCCTTGACACCTTGCTCCTCGAACTTGCTACTGTTTAACTGCAACCACCTTTAGAAATAAAAACTCACCGCAACGTTTCAATGATAGAGGCAAGGACACTGGTGCTGATTGCATTATTCCTCCTGCTCAGCCACTGCAACAGCTTAAGACGATTAGCAGCTACTACGAAGGAGACCCTAGTCTCACTCTCTTTCTGTCTTGACACAGAGAGAAGCGCCAAAAGTCACATGAATGAAGGCCTCAATCATCTAGTGACAATGTGTCACTAGATAAAACAATATAAAAAAAAAGAAACACAATACTAAAGATACACAATATAACCCATTACTCGTTTGCCCCTTGGCCTATAGTCACACCACTCAATCTCTGTGGGCGTGCAACGAAAGTTCATATTTTATTTTGATATTAAACTGTATTTTTAATTCCACCTAAATACAAAAATATATTTAGTAAAAATTTTGTTTCAATTTCCGTATTTTTAGGTAATCCCTATACTAATCTGTCCCTATAAAAACGGACAATCAGGAGAAATTTTATACATATAAATAACTTACTGTCATATACAACAGAAAACCCTCGGAAATAAAAGTTATTAATGAACAATAAACAGATGCATACTAATATGTCTGACTGGTAAAGCGAAACTTTAATAATTATATCTCATATTTTGCATACTAATACTAAATTCATTTTTTAAACATTTGAATATAGAAGAACGTTATATAAAACAGAAGGAGAATAATATTATAAAGCCGCCTCTAATCACCTGTAACATAAACTTCATGTTTCCTTCACAAGGAATTTGATCTTGTTACAGTGCAGCAGCGAATAGTACTCTGACGCTAACAAGTTCATTAGATGATCCTTGATTAGAGCATACAAATGAATCAATATTTAATTTTAACAGCAATTGAGAACTTACCAAGAATAGCCATCACAATGTCATCCTTGAGAATTTCGATTGTGCCACGAGATATGAAGTAGAGTGACGTCAAGACATCCCCTCTATGAACAAGGGTATCTCCAGGAGGTGCGTGAGTGGTCTTGAACTTCATGGACAAGGCCCTGAGACATCCCGGGCTGGCACCCTTAAAGGCTGGGCAGGTATTGAGCAGATTGCGATTCAGGTGGAGGCAGATGTCTGCTTGGAGGCACTCTGGGAAACCCTTTAGCACCTAGCAAGTAAGAGAAATTTCAACAAGACTGGAAATCAATGAGCATAAACTGTGACAAGAACCTTACAAAAGATTAGCTAAATGGTCAATTTGTAGGAAAAAAATTAAAATAAGCACGAAAATAGCTTAAAACATTATAAAGGAAAAGTCCTAAAATGTAAATGAAATGGGCACGAATGAGCCAAATATACGAAGCAATTACACTATCTGTTTACATGTGTACAAATATTATAGCATGTTTGTATGCAGGGCTGTATCTAGGAGGGGGGGGGGTGCTCCCCCAGTCCCTGCTAATAAAGTTAATAAAGGTAAAAAAATTGATAAACTTATGAACATTTCTTCCATTTTTCAAACAAAATTTAAAGACCTCTGAAACGGAAGGGAAAAAGTTATATTGCAAAGGAAATCCAGTGTTTTGCCCCTTCTCTTTTGTGTAGATACAGGCCTGTTTGTATGCATGTGTTAGTAGGGTATATATTTGTTTATACACCGAAGAGCCAAAACATTATGACTAGCGCGTTTTTATGTAAATCGAAGCAACTGAAGGACCTACCATGTGGACAGCCGCTTGTGAAGGTCATGAAACGGTATAAATAACACCTGATACTGAGTTCTGTTAATCAATGTTATTCTTGTTCTTCAGATGGGAAAGGCAGCAGACGTAAGTGAGTTTGATAAAGGCCGATTCATAATGGCCAGACAACTGGGTCAGAACATTCCGAGACGTCAAGGCTTGGGGGTGCTCACGGTCAGTAGTAGTTAGTACCTTCAAAAAGTGGTCTGAGGAGGGAAAAACCACGAACCGCCATCAAAGTGTGGGCCGATCACGGCTCATCGATGCTAGAGGTGAGCTAAGGCTATCCTGTATGGTAGGAGCCAACAGAAGGGATACTGTAGCGCAACTCGCCCGCAATTTGAATGCTGGTGACGGGAATGATGTGTCACAACATAACAACCATACGGGATGCAGTACATCGAACCCTGCTGAAAAATGGGGCTGCATAGCCGCAGGCCATTCCGAGTGCCCATGCTAACCTTGATTCACCGTCGAAAGCGCCTACAATGGGCACGCGAGCATCAAAACTGGACCTTGAACGATTGAATGATTGGAAAAAGTTCGTCTGGTCTAATAAATCTCGTTTCCTGTTGCGCCATGTGGATAGCCGAGTACGTGGCGTCGTTTATATGGGAAAGTGTTGGTACCAGGATGCACTGTGGGACGAAAACAAGCCGGTGGAGGAAGTGTAATGCTTTGGGCAATATTCTGCTGGAAACCCTGGATCCAGTCATTCATGTGCAGGAAACTGTGATGTCTACAACCACCTAATCATCATTGCAGACCAGGTACATCCTTTCACGGCAACAGTATAGCTCTCTAGTACTGCCTTCTTTCAGCAGGATAATGCGCCATGCCATATTGCCCGGATTGTTCAAGAATGGTTCGCAGAACACGAGGAAGACTTCCAGATATTGCCTTGGCCTCCAAATTCCCAGACATCAACCCAATCGAGCATCTGTGGTTTGTGTTGGAACAGTATATCCGATCTGCAGCAGCTCAATCACATAACTTACATGAGTTAAAGGATCTGCTGGTAACGTGTTGGTACCAGATACCACAAGACATCTTTAGAAATCTTGTAGCATCCCTGCCTAGCCGGGTAAGAGCTGTTTTGGCGGCAATGGAGGACCAACATCATATTAGGCAGGTGGTCATAATGTTTTGGCTCTTCGGTGTATGTTTTGTGTTTGAATGCCTTTAGGCTCCGCTATTCCCCGTTTTGCAGGGTCATGAACATCGTCTGTGAGTTTCCGTACATGGTGACTTGTGTCCCTGGAAAGGAAAATACTGGTTGCTCAGAGTCCACATCTGCTCTCCTCAGCTCATGACTAGAGATGACCTGTTCGTCAAGGGGCTGAGCAATGATTTCGGAGGACGTTGCTAGACACTGCTTTGGCCTCTGCTTCAGGTAAACGGGAGATCCTGGGGTGATTCCTCCAGGATCAATTGGCTAGTGGATGGACCTTTTACGGCCACTATGCAGTACGTTAACCTGTATCACGTCCAGGTACAGTTTCCCCACAGATTGTTTTCTTTTTGCAGTTCTTTTATTTTGTGAGGACAGTTAAGTTCTTCACCCTTTTGTGCATTTTTTCTCTTTTCTTTTTGCGAGGACTCGTTTGAATTCCTCACACTTCTCTTTTTCCTTTTATTTATTTATTTTTTTTTGGGGGGGGGGGCTTGACTCATTGGCTGTGTGGGCATTGTGCGTGTGCAACCCTGGCGCACATGTACTATACCCACATAGTGGTGTCCTCTCGTTGGCCTCCGAGGTTGGTGAGGACCATGGGCAATGAATCACAATTTCACAACCATGAAATCGCAATTTTTTTTTAGATTCCATCTGTGCAGCTAAGAGGGTTTGCCACGATCCCCATCATCTTCATCACCTTTTGCTTCAATCCGTCATCCCCACGTTTACTGATCATCTATTCCAGGGGTGATCAGGTAGTAGGGAACATCTCCCCGTTTTTTATCAGTAAAGGTTTGGGAAGTCTCGCAGGATCACTGAAATCAGGCAAGTGCCTAAGATCCGGTGACTGGTTGGTGGAGACTGCATGTTCTAAACACTCGGAACTCTTCTCGAAGGTAGCAGCGATTTGTGGAGTGGCTGCCAGTGTCTCCCCGCAAATCGTTGAATTCTTCATGTGGCGTGATTTCAGAGTGGGGCCTCCTCAAAAGTTTCGAGATATCCTCTCGGAGTTATATGCCCAAGGAGTGACTGAAGTCCACCGGGTTTCCGTTCGCCAGGATAGGAAGTTACCTAGTACTCACCAGGGTACCAATTCTTATATTTTATTCACCACACCTGCCTACTTCCATCAAGGCAGGATATTTACATTGCGAGGTATGACCGTCTATCTCTATTCCTTTGCGATGTTTCCAATGCTAGAGAAATGGAAATGCCCGCACATCTTGCCGGGGTAAGCCAATCTGTTCCCCCTGCGGCAGTCAGAATCACCTTGATCCGTATTGCACAGCTGAAACAGCAAGCTGCATCAACTGTAGTGGTGCCCATCCAGCGCATTCTCGTGGCTGTTTGAAATAGGAGGAAGAGAAAGAGGTCCATCGTGTGGAAACGATACAAAACATCTTGTATATGGAAGTGAGAAAGATCATTGCACTGCCATTTCCACCTGGCAAACTCTCCTATGCCAGTGTGGCTGTTAGGAAGCCCATTGTTACCACAGATTCTGTATGGATGCAAACGGACTTCAATATTCCACCATCTGAGTCTTTTTCGCCACCTGCTAGGTACCTCTTACAGCAGGCGAAGTGAAATCGGTGCCTCTTTCAACGTCGACTCCGGTTTCCATTCCTGCTTCTGTGACTTCCACCACTGGAAAACCTCCTCCTTCCCTTCCTCAGACATCTTGACCTTTCAAATAGTAGGGGCCTCATCAGTGCCGAAGAAGTAAAAAGTGACCTCACCTCTTTCAGTGCTTTCAGACCTGTGCAATTAAAATGATTCTGAAGACATGGACACAGACTACCCTAATTTCAATAAACTGTCCTTCACAACGGTTAAATTAAACAGAACACTATTATGTACCCAATCCTCTAAGACTTGAGTTGCCAAATCGAATAAAACAAGGAATATAAAGCCAATTAGTTAATAAACTTATTGTAAAACAGTATTGGATTATTCTTTTTTTTTAAATTCGTATTAAAATACGTTCAAAACATCAACTAAGAGAATATAGGGTAGTGACAGAAAAAAAAATAACGTTGATTAAAATTTTAGCGATTTTTGAAATACGATGAAATCAGTACTTAAATAGGGAAGATTACCATGACGTTTAGAAATAAAAAAAAAACCTCGATTTTACGGACAGCATCCCTTCGCCTTGCACCAAATTATACTGGTTTCCATAACTTAAGTAACAAATGAAAACAAGTATTGTAAAATGTGACGAAGGATTTATGTATGGTATGCACATGAATGGCGCTAGCAGTAGTATATGCAATTGCGCATAGCATTAAAAGCAAAATTTCGAAACTATTCTCAGTTTTGCGAAGAGCGAGATGGAATTGTCGAGATAGCAGATTTGTCGGGTATGTCTACCACATCATTATCGGAAAACGTGGGGTGGAGAGCTATATGTTGGCTCGAGGAAGGCCAAAACCAAGCAGATGTTGCCATTCAGTGGTGCATAAATTTTGTCAGATTCCAAGGAGAGAGTGCACCCAGACGATTCAGTGATTGATGATGACAGGCAACAACTCCAAGGGAGGATCGCCATCTGATGGTATATACCTAGATGAACAGGTACCTGCAGCAGCGAGTGGAATGAAGTTATCTGCTACCACGATAAACTAAAGACTTGATAGGGTGTGCCTATATGCTAGAGGATAAGTGGTGTATGTGTGTGTGTGCCCCTGACCCGACACCACTGGAGGGACCATCTGAACTGTTACAGAACTAGACCCACGATAAATGGCAATCTGTGGTCTTCACGGTTGAATCCAGATTTGCCCTCCACAGCAATTTGCAGCTGTCAGTTGATATGGAGGAAACAAGGACTACGTTATCATGCCGCAAATATCCGTGAATGGGACACTTACGGTAGTTGTCAGAGCCAGTCCAATAGGTGAAGTTGTAAGATTACCATCATTTTTCAAAGGCACCAAAAGGATAAGTACATCAATATTTCAGTTCCATTATCGGCGATTAATATTTTAGTTACAGATTACAGAAATGTTGATGGGAACCTAACCACTAATGACAAACGCTCCTGCATGCTGCTGTTTAGTTCAAATTGAAAAGTACAATTAAATTTCTAAGTACTTTTGGAAAATGACACCAGCTGCATTCTGTTTTACAAGAAAACCTTATTTAAGATAAGACTCTCAGACAAAAAGTATAACGTTTCATTGAATTTTATGATTAACCAAAAACACGTTTCTTGAGTTACTCCACTGTTTTCATAATATTGATAATAATGGAACTGAAATTTTGATGTACTTATCCTGAAATTTTGGTGCCTTTCAAAAATGGTGGTCATCTTGCAACCTCACCTATTGGACTGGCCCTGACAACCACCGTAAGTGTCCCATTCACAGATATTTGCGGGATGATAGCATAGTCCTGGTTTCCTCCACATCAACTGACAGCTGCAAATTGCTGTGGAGGGCAAATCTAGATTCAACCGTGAAGAGCACAAATTGCCATTTATCCTGGGTCCAGTTCTGCAACAGTTCAGATGGTCCCTCCAATGGTATCGGGTCAGGGGCACACACACACACACCACTGATCACCTAGCATGCAGGCACAGCTCATGAAGCCTTCGGCTTACGGTGGTATAATATAACTCCATTCCACTCGCTGCTGAAAATACTGATTTCAATCAGCATGGTGTTGACATCCTGCTCATTGAAGCGCATAAAACCAGATATGGTCCTCCCTTGAAATTTCTGCCCGTCATTGTAAATCACGGAATCGTCTGGGTGTACTCTGTCCTTGTCGGAATATCTGCCAAAACTCTCTGCATCACTGAATAGCAACTTCTATTTGATTTTGGCCTGCCTGGAGCCAACGTATAGCACGCCATTCCACGTTTTCCGATAATGATGTGTATAGACATAAATCTCTATCTTGACAATTCCATCTCGCTCTTCGCAGAACTGGAAGACAGCTTGAAAATGTCTGCTTTTAACGCCAGGCGAAATTTCATGTACCACTGTCAACGCCATTCATTTGCATACCATACCTCAATACTGCATCACATTTTACATACTATGCATCTTTCGCGCATTTTTGTCATCGGAGTATTGCAATATTCGGATTTTGTTTTCATTTGTTCCTTAGGTTAAGGAAACCAGTGCAATTTGGGGCAAGGCGAAAGGATGCTGTCCATAAAATTGAGGTTTTTGCTGTATTTCTAAACGCCATTGTAGTCTTCCCTGTTTAAATACTGATTTCATCTTATTTAAAAAAAATTGTTAAAATTTTAATGAATGGTTATTTTTTTCTGTTCGCTATATCCTCTTAGTTGATGTTTTGAACATATTTTAATAAGAATTAAAAACAGAGGAATCCAATACTGTTGTATAATTAGTTTATTAACTAATTGGCTTTATATTACTTTTTTTTATCTTTGCATTCACCAAATGAAATTTTGCTCATTTAAAACGGTTAATATGTTTTTCATGAGGATGGGTAGATAATGATTTTTATTGCTATGTATGGACATTTAGCTAATTATGTAAACATTAATTGATTTGTGTATTCCATATTCAAATTTTGTTATTTTATTAGGAGAGGTGAAAATAAATTAATTTTTATACTTATTGATTTATTAAAATTGCCAGTGTAGGTAGCAAATGTTAGATTTTTTCATTTTCACCAGCCATTTGGGTGATTTAATAAAATTTCCGATTTCACATATTTTCGCCATAACATATTTAATCATAATTTTTGTGAAAACTAATGTTTTAAATTTTATTTTAGAATTTAAAACATTAGTTTAACTGAAAAAAGGAACTGAAATTTGAAAGTTTCAAACAACTTGACCCCTTTAGTGAACGTTGTGTAATGAATGCTTACGTGTACGATGGCAGCATTTTTTTAAATCAGATATTCTCACTGGATGAATTCCTCTATAAATACAGAGATGCTGTCTGTTTGTAGATGAAAAAATTATATACTGAGAGAAGTTAAAAGCTGTTCACTAAACTACACATTATAATAATGTTTTATTGTCTAAAATCCAAAAAGAGATAAAAGTGGTCAGGGGAAAACTTTTACAAAATAAAAAGCACTAAACAAGAACAAAATATTTTTAAACTTAATTTTGATTAAAAATAATTAGCTTTGTACGTAATTACTGCCATGTTCGCTAATATCTTTATATACTTTGAGATAACGAAAACATAAGAGCCAGAAAAATAAAACCGTTTTAAAGGATATCAGTATAAAGGTTTCAATAAAATGAAAACAACAGTTGTTACTTACCATATTCATATCGATGCCATTGGTGTAGGTCCAAGCATGCTGAAAATATTCCTCTAGCCTTTGCCTCAGGGGGTTCGGAATTTGATGGAACCGAATGAATTCCTTGACCCTGAGAAGCTGGGTATGGTAGCGGGCTGTTCCTGAGTACAGCCTTTGGATAATAGCGGAAACATTGCCAAAGATACTGGCATACATCAGAGCTGGGAAAGTGTGGAAAAAAAGACAGATGAGGAATTCTCACGAAATAATGGTGAAAATGTAATTTAATAGCGATGACTAAGAAACTACAATCAGTTCCTAATTTATTTTTGCACGATATACGGTGTACTTCAGCTACAAGTGAGGAATTTCACATAAAACCACCAAGATCACGATCTCTGGTAGCAAAATGTAATGAGTTTCACTATGGTGACTAGTTTCTCTCACGCATTCGACACTCAAGAGATATCGAAAATAATTAAATGTAGGAATAATGATCTATTTCAGTCGAAGAAATTAAAATACCACAGAATTTGCTGCATTAATTTCATATAATATTTTAATGTAATTATGCTATTACAAGAAAGTTTACTAACCATTAATTATTTGTGGCGCAGCTCATAAAGCAATTAATATCAGTACGAGCTTAGCAATATTAATTTATTACATGGTTAAATAGAACATCACCTGATATATATATATTATTTAAATATAAAGAGTAATAAAGTATTTCTAAAACGAGAATTTATGATTCGTTTTTCTAGATAAGATTAAGTTTCTAATGAACTATATTATTCATGGTTATGCATATAATAAATAATATATTCATATATATTTATACATTACTAAAAAGATTGTTAGCAGTTGCTATTTGCATACTATATCGAAGGGACCTTATTGAAATTTTCTTCAGAAATGAAAGAACTTTTCACGCTTAGAAAATGTTAAATCTTTTTGGTGTACGTAAAACTCTGTAAATTGTAATTTCTCAGTTATTAAATGCAATAGGGATTTGGGTAAAAGCTATTTTGATTCGATCAATACGACAAAGAGGTATAACTCTTGTACCTACAGCAATTTACAGATATATATATATATTTGAAAAAAAATTGAAATAATATATAAAAGTATAGTCATTTTGAATAAGGACTTAAGTACTAATAAAGTATTTTTTTTTGTAATAATATATTTTCTTTGTCTCATATTGCAAATTGTAATAGGAATTTCTGTACTGAATTTATTTTGAATTAAAACATTTTGCACATTTGTTCCATGCAAATATATGTTTATTTGACTGTTGTGTTGAAATTGTATGCACATATAGTCATTTCTCTTTTCAAAGTTGCGACATGTTATTACGCCTTATAATTTTGTCAAGCAGTGTGTATTCTTTATTCTATTGAGTTTCATTACCTCTGAGGGTCACTGTTTATGCACACAATGGCTAAATGGCCAGTTCACAAGGACCTCAGAAGCTCAGAGAAGATTGGAAAGGTGTTAGGAGACAAATGGGAGTCTCCCGTCAAGGCCATCCGGCGTAGTTTTTAATGTGCACATGTTATGGCTCTTCTGCACATGGTGCCACGGCTTAACATCCCATCTGATGAACGGTGACTTTTCCAAGCCCATAGGGTCTTTATTTTATGGTGTTCACTGATGATGCAATGCTTGCTTGGAAAAAAGTTTGAGTTTCGAACTCGAAAATACGTTTTAAAATGTTTGTATATTTATATTTTAAATTCTGTTTCAAGGTTTAACCTTCGAATTCTTTGTCCACAACTTCATATTAAAACTTTTCAACGTTTTAGAGCAAGAAAGCCTAGTTAAGTGCGTGCACTGACCAACGTAGAAAAGTCGTATACGTGAATCAAATATGTTGTGTGAATGATAAAAATGGTCTAAATTACGTTTAAGCTTGGCTATCAAAATAAGAGGTGATGTAAAGTTAAGATAAAAGTATTAAAATTCATTTATCCCCCTATGCCAAAATAGCAAACGAAATAATATATCAAAACACAACTATGACACAATTAGATGAAAAAGTCAGAAAATAAAATACACGACCTCTGAATAGTGATTATAACAAAAAGCAAATGCTACTTTTATGGTTCTTCAGAAAATGGTTAATTTAAAATTCCTTTTTGCTATTTTCTCAAAGAGATAAAATCACAATCGTACTGTTTATTTAGAGAAAAATTTTATATTTTAATTTTCTTGTTGCTACTTTGCAGTTTTAGAAATTGGAACAGCATATCTGAAAGTGCCGGAGACTTTACCTGTACTCCCTGAAACTTCGGTATCTTCGATTTAACTGTTTTTTGCATGACATCTCTTTCTCAGTCTACTTTTGCTTCGTACAAATTTACAAAATCTTTGACCGATTTTTTTTCTTTAAAAAAAATAACAAACGCCTTAGAATTATTTAATTTTCAGTTTTACATTTTTTATTCATGGTTCTTTAATTTCTTATAAATAGAATTTCTGAAGACGAATTCAAACTGATAGTTAAAAACAGAATTTCTGAAGATTAATTCAAACTGATAGATATGAATAGAATTTCTGAAGATTAATCCAAATTGATAGTTATAAATAGAATTTCTGAAGATTAATTGAAACTGATAAATTACACATGTGATTGAGGAATATTCCTCAATCACATGTGCTTCTTCATTGGAATAAGTATAACTAGAACTAATTTTAACTTTATATTTTTATTTGAACGTGATAATCAACAACACTAGCAAATTCTGAAAAATCTTTCTTATGGGTAAATATATTTTCATTATTGTTATTTACCAAGAAGAGACTTCGTTATATAACTACTGGAACAATTTGTAGGGAAAAAGCAAATTTTCCAACGAGGAGAAACTTAAGAGAAATACTTGTGATTATATATTTAATGGATTTAATAAAACAACATAATTTTTTAGTAGAATATCATAAGAGATATCCTGTAAACATGAATAGTTACATAAAAACATTGAGTTTTGCCGTGAGTGGAACTCGAATTCATATCTCCCAGTTACATGCAGGGTATTTTGATTGTTAAACTATCACGGCTGACTCTCAGATAATTGTGACTATAAACTTTGACCAGATTTATTTTTCGCTCGTAGGTCTTCTGTGCGGGAAACGGACAACCAAACTGCATGAAATAGCGTTAATAAATATATAGTCAATCACGCTTTCGGAGTTACATAAATAATTCCATAGCAGAGTATCAGAGGAGATGTCCTGTAAACGTTGTACTCATGAACAGTTAGCTGAAAGAATTGAGTTTCGCCGTGAATTGGACTCGAAGCCATGTCTCCCAGGTACATGCCGGATATTCTGACAACTAAACTATCAACAGCTAACTCTTTCTCACCTAATTGTAAGTGGTCAGAATACACGGCATGTAAGTGAGAGATGTGGGTTCGTGCTCCACACATGGGAAAACTCAATTTTTTAAGCAAACTATTCATGAGAACATTTCTTTATTTCAGTCCTCAAAAAATTTGCATCAATAAAGGAAGAACAATAACAAAATGTAAAATAAAGGAAAAACATTATAAGGTAACAAAAGCAAAACTTCAAATTTTACTTTACCTTGATATATATATATATTAATTATTCGCAAAATAATACAAAATAAACCATTAAATAAAATACATGTTTGACAATTTCGAATACTATTTTTAAAACTCTAAAGAACTTTCAATGGAAATACTAAATTATGAAGAATATTAATTTGTTTTTGGTATTGTACATATTAATGAAAAGATGAAGAAATTTGAGAATATCCATTGATTTGTTATTTTTTTTTTATTTCAAACATGCGGAGTATACGACTATTTTTTTCGTGAATCTACAAGTAAGAAAAAAAGAGAGAATTTGAACTTATGTGGCTTATATTATATCAGTCATTTAAAAGTTGCCTTCACATGCAACAGGCTAAAATTAAAACATTTACCTGTACAAATAAGGCAATATTTCAAATAGTGTATTTACATTATGCACGTTTTAAAATTTATTATAACTTCATGAAGCGTTCACAAAAATTAGATACTTTTAACTTTTAACAGTACTCTTTTAGGTAAAAAGGAGCAGAGGAGACAGAATTATCTGAGTGATAAGGCACTTGAGCTTATTTCGGAACGAAAGAACTGCAGGAATGTTCTTAATAAATACCCTACTAGTCCTAATAGAAAGCATTACAGTGAACTTAATAAACGTGTAAAAGATCAGTTACCTCCTGATAAGAATCTTTGGCTTGACGGTTTGGCTGACAAAGGCGAGGAAACAGTTAGACAGCACGACAGCAGAGAGCTCTACCAGAGAATTAATGTTTTATGTGGTAGAAAACGGACAGGTATACAGGGATTGAAGGATAAACAAGGTAAGGTTATAGAAGGTGAGGATTATGTCATGGCTAGGTGGGCTGAGCATTTCAGTGATATTCTAAACAATGTGGTTAGTTTTACTCCCATTGTTTGCAATGATGATAGATGCATTGGTGGCTTTAATGTTGGCCCTACAACACAATCTGAAGTTATTTTGGCTATTTCTAAACGTAAACTTCATAAATCCCCAGGGGTAGATGAAATTACTACGGAAATGCTTAGAGCTGGGAATGTTTCGGTTACCACTTGGATGACTGAAATTCTGAATATCTTTTATGATAAAGGCATGGTTCCTAAGGATTTTACCAGAGCTATTGTTATCCCTATTTTTAAAAAAAGGTGATCGCAGTTCTTGTGATAACTATAGGGGTATCAGCCTACTCTCTGTTCCAGGTAAAGTTCTTTCCATGATTGTGCTTAATAGAATTAAGAATCTGGTTGACAGGCAATTGCGTGATGAGCAATGTGGATTCAGAAGTGGTAGGGGATGTGTAGATAAGATATTTTCACTTAGGCAGATTCTTGAGAAATGTTTAGAGTTTCAGAAACCTTTGGTTGCTAGCTTTGTTGATTTCAAAAAGGCTTTCGACTCTGTATTTCGACGTCATAATTTGTGGTTGATTGTGAGATCATATGGTATACCTGACAAGTTAGTTAACATAATGAAAGCTCTCTATAATAACACTGAGTCGTGTGTGAGAGTTGGTAAGACTTGTAGCAATTGGTTTAGCATTACTTCTGGTGTTCGACAAGGGTGCATTTTATCTCCTTTTCTCTTTAGCTTGGTTATTGATTATGTTATGCGAAATTCACTTCAAGGGAAAGATTTTGGCATTAAATGGACTGGAGATACGAAAATGTCTGATTTAGATTATGCTGATGATTTAGCCCTTTTGGCAAATGATGTTGATGAGATGAACTCTTTCATTCGAGTTGATGAAAACGGTTGTAGAGTAGGTTTGGTTATAAACAAAGAGAAAACTAAAGTGATGAAAATTGGTCAGGCAGGTTGTGATTCAGTTAATCTGAATGGTTGCAGTCTTGAGCAAGTGTCACAGTTTAATTATCTTGGGAGCTATGTAACAGATAATGGTGATGTGCGGCATGAGATTAACAGACGAATAGGGATTGCTGCCGGGACTTTTAAGAATCTATGGAGAGTGTGGAGAAATAGGCGTATACACCTAAAGACTAAAATTAGACTGTATAATAGTTTGGTTCTTTCTAGGGTTAGTTATGGTAGTGAAACTTGGACACTTTGTAAGGAAGATAACAGGAAACTAGATGCTTTTGATTCCAGATGCTTACGCAGTATCTTGGGCATTAGGTAGTTCAACTTTGTAACTAATGATGAGGGTAGGCAAAGGAGTGTGCAACTTCCTTTAAGCAACATATTGTGCAGAGAGAGACTTCGTTGGTTTGGCCATGCTGCCCGTATGGATAATTATAGATTGGCGAATAGGGTTATGAACAGTGTGCCTAAAGGTCTCAGAAAGAGGGGGAGACCTAGGATGCGGTGGGCAGACAATGTCAAACAGGACCTTGTTAGAATTGGTGTGCAGTGGCCAGATGTAGTAGATGTAACTCAGGACAGACTTGCTTGGAGAACTAAATTGCACAGTCTGGTTGGACCTCCGTAGCCCTTGGCTGCTTGAAGATGATGATGATGAAATTAAATTTAGTAAAATTTTATATAAATATTTACTAAATTGCAAACTTTGTTCAAAAAGTTTCATAGTGGTTGAAAAGTTTGCATAAAGTAAAAACAGAATCATAGACATGTATAAAACAGAAACAGAATTTCATAACTTGGCTTACTAGCCGAAGTAAGGGTGTAAATATTACCTGCTATATGTGGAAGGCGATCCTATACGATTACCTTCACTAGGAGTATTCGTATTCTAGTTAAGGTATACGATACCTTAACTATACGATACCTTAACCTTAGTTTTAACTGAGAGACATGTCCTGTCTCTCAGTTAAAACTCTCATTTATACTTTGAGTGCGGTTGCAATAATTTCTTTAGATAATAGAGTCGTTACTCTAACCTGTTATTCGCCCACTTTTAAATTTGTATAGAGCTCTGTGATAGTAGCAACTCACTGCATTTCTATGTTTACAATATGGGAATTATTGTATCAACTTGTAATCAGAGAAAGGCAACAGTATCTGCTATATGAGCTGCTTGCTAATCCGAAACAACATTAATTTTATACTATCGTAGCAGAGTTCCGTTTTGTTATAAACGCTATAAACTGAAAGCACAATTTATTATACACACCGCATCCACAAAACTTCCCTACTCCACCACTGTAATGTGGTAAGCCCTTGCTGGCTATAAAATAGGTCAGATATCTACCCGCTGTATAGGGTACCTGCGACTGTTATGATGGGTAAACACTGCGACCTGAGCGAATTCGATCATGGGCAGATGGCGCAAGGAAGATGGAGTGCTCCTTATATGCAAATGCAGAACCTCTGGGATTTTCACATGCAAAAGTCGCATGTGTATACCGGGACTATATCAAAACAAAAAAAACTTGCAGTCATAAGGAAAAATGTAGCCATAACTGGGCTTTTGATATTTGAAAGGTGAGCTCCACCTTGCCCATATCATAACATTGAAACAGAGGGTCACAGTTCAGATGATAATGTCGGCATTCTATCACGGGGTATTTATGAAGGTTTGTGCAAAGACAGTTCAACGTATGATAGTATGACAGCTATGGCAGCTGATGTTCACATCGAGTACCCTTGTGAACAGCACGTCACAAGGCTATGAGGCTGCAGTGGGTGAAGGAACATTGCCAATGGATCATAGAACATTGAAAGTGGGTAGCTTTGTCTGACGAATCGAAGTTTCAATTACAACATGCTGACAGTAGGTGTGAAGCATAGACACATTAGGCCATGGGCACGAACTGTCAAGTCGGAGTATTTACGGGCTGGTAAAGGTGATGTAATGTTTTGTGTTTATGTGGGCCACTTTGAGGCTCCTTGTACCTATTGAGACCACCATCGACACACAAGGCTATGTTACCGTACTCGCCGACAGTCTACACCCCTTAATGGCTATCATTTCCCATAGCAGGATGCGTTTTTCAACAAGACAATGCCCCATCTAATCGCTACCGTTTGGTGAAGGACTAGTTGGAGGAGCATTCCAGTGACCCTATTCAGCATCTGTGGGACGAAGTGGAGCGACGCATTCGAGCCCTAACATACCACTGGCAACTCTCTGTGCTTAACAAATGGGATGGCACAGAGCGGGTGTATTCGGGCCCTGCAATCATGGACCCGAATACCTGATAGTTACTGAATACCCGAATGTTTCCAATACCTGGTAGAGTGCATGCCAAGATGTGTTGTTTGCTGTTGTGAGGGCGAAAGGTGGACCCACACATTATTAGGTGGATGTGTATAATGAACTATCCTTTCAGTGTATATTGTGCATTGATGTAAGAGGAGGTAACCTATTACCTATAGGATAAAAATTTACAGCTATTCGTGAATTAAGAAGTGTATAAAAACTCTACCAGGCATCAAGACAGAAGTAAATATGGACTAGTAAAATGACCTACAGGTAATAGACAGAAAAATGGAAACACTAAGGTTTGTGAAAGCCTTCGGTTTATATTGAACAGTGGCATCTACATGCCATTGATGAATGCATGAAACATGCAATGACATCTCAGCATGCTTAGTATCATGTCTATAAAGGCGAACCCAGCGTAACTGCCTGTAATTATTGGTACCATATCTTCGACAGAAGACCTTAGCGATTTCGAAAGGGGCATGATTGTTGGAGCGCGTTTAGCAGGAGCTTCGGTCATGAAGACAGCTGAACTCGCTAATATTTCACTACGAACTGTTTCCAAGGTCATGTGAGCATGGAAATCTAAAGAGAAGATATCATCTGTAAAAGATAACAGTGGGAAACGTGCAAAGCGAAAACCAGGGAGTTACAGCTGATCAGTTGTGCACATATTTCAATGTAGGATATAAAAGACTAGTTTCATCAAAACGGTACATTGAGAACTCCATAGAACTGGATATTATGGTCAAGTTGCAGTTCACAATCCACTCACTACACCATTTAATGCGCGTCGTAATATCCAGTGGTGAAAAGAGCACAAGCAATGGGGAAATGCGATATGTCTGAAGAATCATCCTACACTTTGTTTCTGCCAAATAGACGAGTGCACTTGTGGCGAAAGGCCACAAAGGTAATCAAGTGCGTTGAAAAATAAGATATAGATGAAAAATGTATATAGCAAAGTGGAACCGAAAAACATGTTGCATGCGCACTTGGTTGCATAGCAAAGAAAAGCCTAAAAGACTATTTACGAAGAAAATATGAATGAAAGTTATGTTGAATGACAGAGGAAAGTTTCCATGAAAGAAACTTTGCCTAGCGAAGTAAAATGTAAAAAAGACGTTGCGTAGCGAAAGAGAGTGTAAACAAAAGACAGATTGCATAAAGAAGGAAAGTGTGATTAAAAGCCAAATTTCATAGTGAGGACGACGTGTTGTATGGACTATTTACCTTTCGGTAGTATATGCTTTTTCATACGAATTTCGATTAAAATAGTTCCCTATGCCAGATAAATATGGGTCAGACATTTGGTTTAACTAACCAGAAATCAATGGTTAACATAGCGGTTTCAGCATTATGATTACATGAACGATTTAAAGCAATGGGGAAACAGAGCTGGTTTTAATCTCCAAACGACATTTGCTCAGACTATGAGAGTTCAGGATATTAGTATATATTGAGAGTTCCAGAAACATATATATATATGTTTCTGGAATTATTGTAAACAAAAGTTCTACGAAATGAAGCATACCACTTTTACACCCCAGTTTATACCGTTTGACTCAGTTGAATGAGAAAGACACACGGGCATTCATAGCATGCTCTAGTCGCCATGGAGCCATAACGCCACACGCACAAAAAAACTTTTCTTGGACTACTTTCAGAATGAATTATAGAAACCTAATTTTCTTTCTATAAACATCGATACTTTTATCGTCCATCGAATTTGGAGTAACTACGGAACCGTGACAAAATTTTGATCGAGGTTATAATGATTTCTTATTTCCCCGATTCCCAGAAGTTTTCAATGAATACATAATATGAATGGAAAACAAGTGAAATTATTAAAAATACTGTTCTTCATTGTTTGATTATCATAGGTTATATTACATTGTTTTGTTTGGTTATCGTAGGTGATCCTATATTGTTTTGTTTATCATAAGTGTTCCGCATTCTTTGATTATCAAAAAGGTAAAGGGGATGTGATAATTATACAACGCACTAAAATTATTTTGTTAAGTATATTTTCTCAGAAATCAGAATATTTGATGATCCATGGTTGTGAATCAATCCAAAGATTTGGCTGATGAAGTCAAATAAATATTTTGTCCTAGATTAAAACAAATTTAAATCTTCTTCTTATGAAACTTAGAAGTAATACACAACATTGATCGCCAAATTTGCTTACTATTTCAAGCAATACATATTTTATTAGAGAAATATTCGTTAATGCTGCAGAAAAAACTGATTAAGCACAGGATACGTTTAGACTTTTTTTAGTTTCGAATGTGATCAGCCATAGTCAGTCAACAATAGCACATATACATAATATCACAAAAATACTATAACGTACAGACAAAGAACACAGTGAGATAACCAAGAAACAGTGCAGAATCTTTTTTCCATTCACTCACATCCAACCAGCATGACAAGGATGGAGAAAATCTTTTCCATATTGGTGTTGGGTGAAACGTTGCCGAATCCCACGCTGGTGAGGCTGGAGAAAGTGAAGTAGAGGGCTGTCACGTACTTGGACTTGATGCTTGGACCTCCATGGCTGTTGTTGTAGAACTGGTACGTCATGTTGGCCAAGGCATCCAGCCAGCCGATCTTGGGCTCCTGCAGGGAGCGCTCCGCGTTAGCGATGGCATACCAAATGCAGGCCAGCCAATGGGCAATCAACGCAAAGGTTGCCATCAGGAGTAACAGCACAGCGGCACCATACTCCGAGTACCGGTCGATTTTGCGTGCTACCCGCACCAGCCGCAGAAGGCGGGCGGTCTTCAGCAGACCGATCAAGGTGGTCGTCTAGAGAAGGGTGAGAAAAACGGGCACTGATTAGGGGATTCGTCACTGGCAGGCCGTGAAAAATATCACATGAAAAATAGTAGAGAGTGAGATGATCAAGTGGTGGTTTTATGAGAAGCTTTTGTTCTTTACTCATTCTATGGTCTAAGTAATTCTTTTAGCAGCGGTAAGCACTTAAGTAAACGTTTTTAATTAAAAGCTGCCTTCAATAATTTTCCATTTTCTGTAACGGTGTATTACTGTTATGATTATTTGTTCCGTTAATTAGCTTCTGTGTAATGTTTTGTATCGCTGTTGTGATTGAAAATTGTTTATTTTTTCAGTAGGATGGGTTTGGAGAAGATTAAAGTGACGGAAGAGAAAATAAATTTTCTTTTTGAGTGAACATTAATTAGAAATTTAAATAAATTTATTAGAAACCAATTGGTCAGAGCCATTAATATTCTCTGCTATAAGAAAATTTTCCAAAAGTATAGATATTTTACTTTAGAATGCAAGCATTTTCTTTTGAAGTTTTGCTTATCAGAAAAGCAGAATGGATTTAATATTTATTGAAATATAGTTTTGTTTCAAATAATATTTTTTCTTTCAATACTTGGTTGTAAACGATCTCCAGAAATCTTTTATCTTTTTATGTGCCTCTAATATCACATATTTTACACTTAAAATATTAATAAAATGGGTATGGATATATTAAATAGAGAAATGATAAACCCGATATCCGCCAGTTCATTGACTATTTTCCATGCGTATGTAAAGGTCAGTATATGTTAATTGAGCTTCATATATCTATCAATTGACATAGTCTCTAAAGACTTGAAGGTTACCTTGATCAATGTATATTAGTGAATCTGTCCAAATGGTGTGTAAATTACGATCTGTGTGATAGAAGAGGTCCACAAAGCAGTTTCGAACGTTCTAAATTCTGCTGATGGAACTGTCAAGTTTGGACTCTTGCAACACTGTTGTGTGACAGCCGAATTTGAACTTTTCCGTTTGATGTGAAAGTTTTAAATAATTAACAGTGCAGATGCATTTTTACTGGGGTTTAGTAATAAATTCAGCCGCATTTTCTTAATACAATCCCTATAATAAATTAGTTCACTTTTTGCTCGTTTTCAAAAATGATTTTTTCCCTCACTTTGTCGTCCGTCTGTATATATAGTCAATCTTTTTATTTCAAAAGATTGATGTAAACTTTTTTTGGTGCTGAATAAGTTCTAATTTATTTCGATTCACATTTTTCGAATCAGATTAAATTTACATTATTAGAATGCGCTGAAGTTTGAAAATGACAAATCTTTAAAATAATATTGTAAACTATCTATACTAGAAAATTTATATTTAAGTGGCAGAGTATTGCTTTCAAAAAGTGTACATCAGAGGTGAGTTCGGCTCATAATTTCGAGCCCGAGCCCGAAATTACTGAGTTCGGGCTTGAACCAATTCAATTATCTGTATACTATATATATTATGACGCGTCAAGGGAAATTTTTATTCTGTAATCGGACGTTTGTTGTCCAATCTTGCCAAAAAAATTGGGCATGTGAGGCACCCCTGTTGTTGACAATAGGGGAATTAGAAGTGACAAACAAATGCAATATCACATTATCTCTCGCTTAGTAACTAAACTGCTTGGACGATCATCATTTAAAATCTAATCATGACGCATTAGATACCTAAGAGATTTAGGCTTGTTATGACAACAAAATAATTCATCTGTTCAAATGGGGTGTCTGCAGTTCGCAGGTTCGAGTTCTAACTGTGCCTGTGTTGAGATTAATCTCCGTAAAACTCACGCTTGGAAAGGCCGCCATCCGCGGATAAGACGTTAATCCGTGGTTCCGTGTGCGGAAGAGACACCTTGTGCACGTTAAAGAGCATGCTGATTGGGCTGACGGGAGGTTACCCTCTGTCTCATAACAGCTGTCCAGTGGGTCCCCTGCCCCCAACCATTACCGAGTCCTCGGGGTCCTTTTGACCTGTCCATTTAGCCCAGTGTGTGCAAAAAAGTGCCACTCAGATGTAAAGCAACTCAAACCATCTTTTCAAAATGCAATGCATTAATTCATGTGTGAAATAATGTACTGTATAAACAAGAGTGTCTGTAGGAAAGAAATCAAGGTATTGCAGTTCAAATTCCATTACACATTTTCAGTATGTCTTCATTTATTAATCACTAATAATCCTATTCATTGACCTTATTATGACGGTGATCCTACCTATTAAAATAGTCATCACGTAAACAATTAGAAAAGTCATTAGAGTTTCTTGGCTGAGTGGTTAGCGCAATTTGCTACTGATCAAAGGGACCTGGGTTCAAGCCCCAGATAAAGTATGTACATTTCTGTTGCGTGTTGTCTTTCTTGCTGAGGTCTCGCCTTCCAACGGACCTTCTCTATGACGTATTTAACTGACCCCGTCAGACCCCTGTGGAAACAGCTACATGAGAGTAATTGTTTTTCATAACATGAATATCATAAATTATATAGAGGAAATACACGAACACTTATTCTTCGGTTCGATTCAATCCACAGTCGCGGAAAAACACATGTTCATCAATCCTGAATATGAAAACATCTCTGCAATGCTTTTAACAACAAAACTTGCACTAGGGTCTTCAGAAAAAGAAATATGCAGAGCTAGCTCGTACACAATTGCCATTCAGAGTGTGGTACAGGAAGATAAACCATATCTTAAAGGATAACGGAAAATGTTTTTTTTTAATCTGTGTACAATAATTTATTTATTAAAACGTTTTGCTTTATTCTTCAGGCTTTCATAGATTTCTGGATATGAAAAAAGTTTGGTACCTGATAAATCTACGGCGATACTTTTTATCATCTAATATTAAGCTCTGCTATTCAATTATGATTTTATGAATTTCTTTAAAAATGATGATTGGTACGCACATTACCAAGAGATGATAGAATCCATTTTGAACCATAATTATGTTTTTTAGAATCTCAGGTCTTTCAATTTTATAAGAATTTGTAAGAAATTTCGATATTTCGTAAAATATGTAAATTGCAGATTTCGATATATTTATGGAAATAATTTGAGTATATTTCATTAAACAACTGTTTTTTTTACTGCTCTGGGAATTCCAATAAATCATAGAGCTGAAGATAATTAAAAAAATGCATTTTCCTCCAAAATAATTATCCATTTAGTTATTCTCTTCTAGGGTATTTTAGTTGGCAGCACTTGCGTTTACGGAAGACATAGCGCTAAAAATTATACATGTAATGTATAAATATATATAATGTCATGTCAGGCCAGCAATGATGACTTCACTTTGTGTTCTGGGAAATTACCTGATGAAAATCGTTAAAAAAGTGGATCAGAATCCTCCCGGGCCCCACTTAATGAAGCACGAAAGCTGGGAAGGCTTGAAAATGTAAAGGATAACAAAAAAATGAACATAAATTAATAATTTTTCAGACTCAATTTTTTTCAGATTTGGGAGTACACTGGATACTCGAAATCTTATTGATAAAATATTTGAATTCCATACCTTGGAGCTCAACTGCTAAAAAAAAAGGGAAACGATATCTTACTATATTTAGATTCGAAGTCACTGTGAAACAGGCTATCACAGAATATGAACCCTCCTCTAACCACCATTCTATTAGTTAATAGGTTTTAGACAAGCTACTCTTCTTTTCAGTAATGTCGCTTTAGCATGATTTGCTCGAGTTCTGCAACTAACAAATGTTTTCAGATAATTCCGCCATTCGTGTCCATCAAATTCTTTGAATATCAGAGTGTACTTCTGGAACGTTGTAGTATGGTTTACTTCGGCTTAAATAGACCCATCATTTCTAAGTCATCAGGCTCAAATGTGCAGAGGTATCACAATGTGCACCTCCAAATTTTCTTTTGCAACACATAGGACGGAGAAGGGTACTAGAAACTACTCCTAGTTGGTACTGGCCTTCTTATACAAGGACTAACTACTAAGACCGAAGTCACTCTTGACCACTATTTCAATTTAGAACAGCAGAAAAAGAAACAACCATGCCAGCCGGGGACTCAAACCCGAACCTCGGCAGTTACAGTGTCACCTCGAACCAAAGGGATACTACTGCACAACCGAAGATCAATTTAAATATTATCTGCTAATATCTCGAATTATTTTATATTTTTATCCTAAGGAGTGGCGAAATATATGGCAAACAAATTTACGCGTACGTTGCATGAGCATATGCTTAGACAAGCAACATATAAAAAGTTTATTAAAATTATTGAGGTAATATTTTCTCTTATAACAATCTTATATAACGGATAGAGAATGAAAAGCTAGGGAATATTAACATTGAGTACTAGACAAAAGCAGCAAAACGACAATGATTATTTCTGTATAATTCTTTTAATGATATATTGATTTAAATAAGAATAAATGTCTTAGTCTCCCGAAGACGGGATTAATATGAATAAAAAAGCCATATAACGTTTTTGACTCTTGTTTCTATTTAATATTTTTCTTTTCAGTTGCATTTATATAAAAGCATAAAAATCGCATAACATGATCTCAACATCGCATAACATGATCTCAAAAAATTTGGGGAACTGGGATGGCTCAGTCAATAGCGTGTCAGGCTCGAAATCTACAGTTACCAGGTTCTAGTCCCACCTGGGCCAGCATTAAGATTTATCTCTGAAAAACTCTCCGCCTTGCCTTCGTTCAGTAGGGCACAACGATGGACTTGGTAAGGCCGACGTCTATCTGATAGGAGGTTTAGCCGTGGCCCCGTTTGCGGGAGAGAGCCATATCCTGTGCGTATTAAAGAACACGCCAGATGACCTTGACGGGAGGCTACTATCTGTGTCCTAACAGATGTCCAGTGGGTTCCCTCCCCTGAATCTTCTCTGAGCGGTAGGGGTCCTTGTGACCTGGCCTTTAGCTCATTGTGTGCAAAAAAGGCGCTTCTCAAAGGTAAAAGAACCCAACGAAAAATAAACCTAAAGGCTAAAGAAAAACTACAGAACTAGAATGAGGTGGGTGCACATCGTCAAATAGGACCTGGTTAATATTCAACAAATGCAGCAGCTATTACTTAGAATTCACATTTTTGGAAAATTAAACTGAACAGTCTGCTTAGAACTCCATAGCCTATGGTTGCTTTAATATTATGTTCATATTAATATTTCAGTAATTTATTGGCGACAGATAATGAGCATAAAAATACAAAACTCAGTAAATATTACATCATATTTCAGCCATTTGTTTGATTTCCATATCTAAAACGTTAATGATAGCAGTGATATCACAATTCTTAATGAAACACGTGAAACATTTTCCTCATCGAGAAATTCAATTTGAATTACAAAACTGAGTTAAACATTTACCACAAGTTGCGTACTTTTCTTAGTGACAATATTTATAGAAATTACGAAATATTCATCATGTTACATGTAACTTATATCATAATATTTTTAATAATGGAAAAATATTAGTTTCATATGTCAATGGCATTATATATTATACCTATTTCCTATTTGTTGATTTTAGCCGTTTTATTGTAGCGCAACGCAGCATATATGTGTTTAATTTAATATAGTAATAGTTATTTCTTACTTAAACTGGTATTTTTTTTTTTCGTTCTGAAACATGCAACCTATTGATAAACCTTCATCAGATGGTGTGATCATCAATGATCACATTGGTACATATACTTTTAATATACTGTAGCAGCTAATATGGCTGAATCGTGGACAGGTAAAGGTGAGATACTAAAAATAACTTTAAATTTCTCTTTACAGGGAGGGAGGATGGAAAGCATCACCAAGGCGTGGGTCTGCTGCTCAGCAGACATGCTAGTGATGCTCTTCTAGGATATGAGTGCATTAATGAAAGGTTTCTTACAGCAAAATTTCAGACAAGCATTAAAAACTTGAATGTTATCTGCTGTTATGCCCCCACTGAGGATGCTGATGAGGATGAGAAGGATAGATTTTACGGACAACTTCAGGATATTATGAATTCTGTCAAGAAAGGAGATATTACCTTTGTTCTTGGTGACTTCAATGCCAAAGTTGGTACTGACTCTGATCTTTGGGGAGGGGTGATAGGCCCTTTTGGTATTGGTAGCTGCAATGGCAATGGGCAACGTCTCCTACAGGTAAGGAAACTCAATGGATTCAGAATAACTAACACTTATTGCAAACACCGCGACATACATAAGTACACATGGGTTTCACCCGATGGGCTGCATAAGAATATGATTGATTATATATTAATTAACAGCAAATGGGCTAGTTCTGTTAGGAATACCAGGTCATATAGGGGAGCTGAAATTGGACCTTGTTAAAAGTGTCTTGCAACTTAAACTTAAAAAGTGTTGTGCTAGAGTTAAAAAATTTACCTTTGATACTGAAGCTCTGAATGACCCAGTTATAGCTAAAGCTTACCATGATAGGTTACTTAGTCATTATGACGGTCATGGTTTGCTTAATACTGAAGTTGAGGAAGAATGGGGCCATTTTAAACAGGCTTTTTTGGAAACTAACAGTACTCTTTTAGGAAAAAAGGAGCAGAGGAGGCAGAATTATTTAAGTGATAAGGCACTTGAGCTTATTTCAGAAAGAAGGAACTGCAGGAATGTCCTTAATCAGTACCCTACTAGTCCTAATAGAAAATATTACAGAGAGCTTAATAAACGTGTAAAGGATCAGTTAGCTACTGATAAAAATCTTTGGCTTGATAGCTTGGCTGACAAAGCTGAGGAAGCAGTTAGGCAGCACAACAGCAGAGAGCTGTACCAGATAGTTAATGTTTTATGTGGTAGAAAACGGACAGGCATACAGGGATTGAAGGATAAACAAGGTAAGGTTATGGAAGGGGAGGATTCTCTCATGGCTAGGTGGGCTGAGCATTTCAGTGATGTTCTAAACAATGTGGTTAGTTCTACTTCCATTGTTTGTAATGATGATAGATGCATTGGCAGCTTTAATGTTGGCCCTATAACACAATCTGAAGTTAGTTTGGCTATCTCTAAACTGAAACTTCATAAATCCCCAGGGGTAGATGAAATTACTACAGAAATGCTCAGAGCTGGGAATGTTTCAGTTACCATTTGGATGACTGAAATTTTGAATAACTTTTATGATAAAGGCATGGTTCCTAAAGATTTTACCAGAGCTATTATTATCCCTATTTTCAAAAAAGGTGATCGCAGTTCTTGTGATAACTATAGGGGTATGAGCCTACTCTCTGTTCCAGGTAAAGTTCTTTCCATGATTGTGCTTAATAGAATTAAGAATCTGGTTGACAGGCAATTGCGTGACGAGCAATGTGGATTCAGAAGTGGTAGGGGATGTGTAGATCAGATATTTTCACTTAGGCAGATTCTTGAGAAATGTTTAGAGTTTCAGAAACCTTTGGTTGCTAGCTTTGTTGATTTCAAAAAGGCTTTCGACTCTGTTGATCGTCATAATTTGTGGTTGATTGTGAAATCATATGGTTTCCCGGACAAGTTAGTTAACATAATGAAAGCTCTCTATAATAACACTGAGTCATGTGTGAGAGTTGGTAAGTCTTGTAGCAATTGGTTTAGCATTACGTCTGGTGTTCGACAAGGGTGCATTTTGTCTCCTTTTCTCTTTAGTTTGGTTGTTGATTATGTTATGCGAAATTCACTTCGAGGGAAAGATTTTGGCCTTAAATGGGCTGGAGATACGAAAATTTCTGATTTAGATTATGCTGATGATTTAGCCCTTTTGGCAAATGATGTTGATGAGATGAACTCTTTCATTCGAGCTGTTGATGAGACTGGTAGTAGAGTAGGTTTGGTTATAAACAAAGAGAAAAGTAAAGTGATGAAAATTGGGCAGGCAGGTTGTGATTCAGTTAATCTGAATGGTTGCAGTCTTGAGCAGGTGTCACAGTTTAATTATCTTGGGAGCTATGTAACAGATAATGGTGATGTGCGGCATGAGATTAACAGACGAATAGGGATTGCTGCCGGGACTTTTAAGAATCTATGGAGAGTGTGGAGAAATAGGCGTATACACCTAAAGACTAAAATTAGACTGTATAATAGTTTGGTTCTTTCTAGGGTTAGTTATGGTAGTGAAACTTGGACGCTGTGCAAACAAGATAACAGGAAACTAGATGCTTTGATTCCAGATGCTTACGCAGTATCTTGATGCTTACGCAGTATCTTGATGCTTACGCAGTATCTTGGGTATTAGGTGGTTTAACTTTGTAACTAATGATGAGGTTAGGCAAAGGAGTCTGCAACCTCCTTTAAGAAGCATATTGTGCAGAGAGAGACTCCGCTGGTTTGGCCATGTTGCCCGTATGGATAATTATAGATTGGCGAATAAGGTTATGAACAGTGTGCCTAGAGGCCTCAGGAGGAGGGGGAGACCTAGGATGCGGTGGGCAGACAATGTCAAACAGGACCTTGTTAGAATTGGTGTGCAGTGGCTGGATGCAGCAGATGTAGCTCAGGACAGATATGCTTGGAGAATTAAACTGCGTGGTCTGGTTGGACCTCCGTAGCCCATGGCTGCTTGAGGATGATGATGATGATGATGAATCGCCCTGCGCAGCAATGCATTCATGAACACGGCCGGGGAAGGCGATCGTACAGTTCTATAAATGTCCTCCTGAGGGATAGAACGCCAAAGAGCGAGAAGTCGCTGTTACATTTAAGCGACAGTGGTTGGCGCACCTCTTGGGTGTTGTTGGAACTGTCGGCCCATCATGTCCCAAACGTGTTCAATAGATGAAAGGTCCGGCGAGCATGCTACACGAGCAAAACGTAAACATTTTGCTCGTGTAGATACTGCAGACTAATGCGGGCTGTGTGAGGATTGGCATTATCTTGCTGGTAAAAGGTTCCGTACTACTGAACAAATGGGACAGTCACTGGCTGCAAAATGTTGGTAACATATCGTTGGGCAGTTAGAGATCCCCTTATGATGACCAATTCTGACCGAGATGTCCGACTAATGGCACCCCACACCAAGACACCAGATGTTGGAGCTGTGTGACGATGTAGCACGCACTGGGTGGCGTTCATTTTCCCTGGATGACGGCGAACACATTGTCTACCGTTGTGCTGACCAAGACAAAAACGAAATTCGTCAAAACACCACGGTACTCACTCTTGTTCGCTCTCCCGCCCTGCCCACGGTCATTAGGAGACACGGATGGGCTTGGAAAGGCTGCCGTCCGTCGGATGGGACGTTAAGCCGTGGCCCCGTGTACGGGAGAGTCATACCCTGTGCACGTTAAAGAACACACTGGATGGCCTTGACGGGGAGCTACCATCTGTCACCTAACAGCTGTTCCAGTGGGTCCCCTCTCCCAACCTTCTCTGAACCTTCCAGGTCCTTGTGACCTGGCCATTTAGCCCATGGTGTGCAAAAAAAGTGCCACTCAGACGTAAAACAACCCAACAACTTGTTTGCTCTAGTTCGTTCCAGTTCTGTCTGAGGCGACACCACTGAAGACTTGCTTGCATGTGGGCAGATGTGAGGGGCCGGACGATAGGCTCGCAATGAAAACTGTAAAAGCCGTTGTGTACCATCCGCCTGGTAGGTATTCGATGTGTTTGTTACCTGTTGCCAGTCTCTTTGCAGTTGAGTTGTAGTCGCGAATCTGTCATGCAATGCCATGCGTCGCAAATGGCGGTAATCGTCTTCCTGATCCTTGTCGGTATGTGCTGAATCCTTCTTGAACCCACTGGCACCATATGTGTACGATGGTACAGAGATGTGGCCAACAGGGTTGGTCACATTTCTGTACGATAAATCAGCTTCTCTAACTCCGTTGATTCTTCCACGCTCAAAGTCTGTTAACTATTGGAACGGCTGTCGTCGTCAGCGTAATGGCATATTTATCGGTTTGGAACAATTTCTGCAACGTTTTGTCAACTAGGGAGTTTTGTTTGCCTTTATCTGTGTTTGACTGCTCCGCACCTGTGACGTCAGCTCGCGCCTGTCCAATCGTTTCGATCATCCTACAAACCTAATCATTTCCATATACTACTGCCTCCCTAAATTTCGTCGCATTTGCATAACTTCTTGCAAGTGTTGCATTTTTTATTTCCTGTGGTGTATACAAAAAAGTTCTTTTTTAAATATTTCCAAGGAAAAAAATACTATTAGAGTATATAGAATTTGAATTTTAAGCACAAATTGTTCCCCAAGTTTTTGAATCATCAAGATACTCCAAATCACATAGATGGCCTCAACTGACCATTTCTAGAAAATGTGAACCACAGAATCACAAAGAGGTTGTTTAAACGAGTTTAAGGAAAATAAAAATTCTTTGGATTAATTTGTTCAATTATTGCTTTTATTAAGTTGTAATTGTGATTGCTTGGTTGTTTGCTTATTCAGAATTTTATTTTTTTTTATATCACCAAAATATCAAACACCATGCATATGCATCATTACGCATCTCTTCAGACACCTTCATTAAAATAAACAATAACAGAAAGTCAGAAGTTCATTGCGTTAAGCAAAATAAAAAAAAGAAGTTTCGAAAGATCTAATAAGCTGCAACAATCAAAGAAATATAAAAAGTATTGTAAAAGCGTGAAAGCCACAAAGCCTGCATTCACCACAAAATAATTTGCTACAAAAATAGTGATCATTATGTTTCAAAGGAAAATAATTGCTGATAAAGTAATGACTTCTAATTGGTATATTTCGTTTTTTTAATACCAATATAAAGTAGTTATATTTGTCCATCACAGGATATAAACTTAACGCAGCCAGTGGAAGCTTGCTATTTATGAACAATAGCAAGCTTCAATTGCAAGGATGAAGTGACGTCAGCTCGCGCCTGTTCATTGCAAGCAATTGCAAGGATGAAGCAAAAGTACTATTTCTAATACATGTATCTCTATTCAGCAGTGTTCTTTCAAGGGCGAAAATTATAGAAAGAGCGAGAAATGGCTTAAAATCACGGAAGAAGATTTGATTAAACATTTTTTTAATGGAAGGATGCAGCTGCTTTTGTTCAAGACATCAATGAATGAATAAAAATTGCTTGTTTCTGAATCTTCGCAACTTTTTGTTACTTAAAAATTATTGTTGTGGGTTATATAAGCGAAACTTTATAAATGCAATGCAGAATCGAAGCTGTTCAACATTTACTATGAAATTGGATGTTTAATGTGTTGTTGAATTTATTTAAGTATACAAAGTATAGAAGCCAAATGCTGTGTCATTAATTTGCTCTTGGTTTCCTTTGTTACCCTTATTATATAAATCGAAACCGTTTACTATAGTTATTAACTGAGGATTTTTCCGTTGTGTCAAATTAAGAATATTTCTAAACTGTATAAAGTCTAATATTTCGTTAAACTGTACCCCAAGTGGAAATCGCTGTAAAACGAAGGCATTAGGAAAGGTTCAAATATATAATGTGTAAAGTCACCGGGTATCCAGTTTAGTGATAATATTTTCAAGGGTGATCGAGTTTCGAAGTTATGCAAGTAATTGCTATTTTTTTGCTCTGTGAGTTTTTTACTTTTCATAACATGTTTGGCAAGATTATGGATCATTCTATGCGAAACTTGAATTGCTAGCTAAAAAATTCAAATATCTTCGGCAGTACGATCCGAATCTACTAACTCCTGAAAATATGTCGGGTGCTTTATTCATGAATATCTCAAGGCTAGTTCAACTTCAACTAACGGTCCACTATAAAATTTTGGATTCCTCGATCCTATGCTTTACTAATATTGAACTGTATGTGAAATTAGGAATTTACGATGACTGGTGGAACAGAGCTTTACATCTTTAAGGGAACGCTCAACGTTACAGCGCTGACGCTGACGTTCAACGCTCAACTGATACAGAGATGAGATTCTTGTGCCCTATGCGAGGCTTTTCAGAGGTACTCTCGGCCCTAACTTCACCTTTGTGGAATATAATGCTCGTTTCCATAGTGCTCATGTGGTCGACGATTTCCTTGAAAGTGAAGCTATTCCTTGGGTGGAACAGCTAGCCAAATCCCCGAATCTGAAACCATTTGAGTTTATGTACAACGTGCGGGGGGAATGAATTGCAAAACGATGAACCCTCCATGAGCTAAGATCTGCTCTTGTGGAGAAGTGGGCTTTATTACCACAAAATCTGATGAACTCTATGAGAACGTTGCTCCAGTTGTACAACTGTTAGGAGTGATCTTATGCCTTATTAACATGTCCAGTCCCCTAATTCCAGCATCACTATTATGGGCAATTATGTTTCAACGTGCCACACTCATGCATATTACACTAATTTGCCATTGTACCATTCCCTTCAGTGTGAGCTCCTGTCTACCGTAAGGGGACTACCATATAAAGGTTCCGATGTTTCGAGTACCTACAAAGGGTCCTAAGTGCTCACTTGCATGTTTGCCATGCATGGTGACCCTTCTCTGAACGGCACTTTTTTGCACACAATGGACTAAATGGCCAGGTCACAAGGACTCCGAAGACTCAGAGATGATTGGGGGAACCCACTGGACAACTGGTGGGAGACATATGGCTGCTAAGGTCATCCAGCGTGTTTAACGTGACCAGGGTATGGCTTTCCCGCACACGATGCTATTGCTTAACATCACATCCGACGGACGGCGACCTTTCCAAGCCCCTCAGTGTTCCCTACTGACCATGGGCAAGGCGGGGAGTTTTACGGAGTCCCTAGAAAGGGTTGGGTTGTTTTAACTCCGAGCAGCACTTTTTTGCACACAATGAACTAAATGGCCACGTCACGAAGACTCCGAAGGCTCAGAGAAGATTGGGGGAGAGGACCCACTGGAACAGCTGTTGGGAAACAGATGGTAGCCTCCCGTAAAGGCCATCCAATGTGTTCTTTAATGTGCACAGAGTATGATTCTCCCGCACACGGAGCTATGGCTTAACATCCCATCCGATGGACGGCGGCCTTTCCAAGGCCCTCAGTGTCTCCTACTGATCGTGGGCAAGGCAGGGAGTTTTGTGGAGGCCCTAAAAGCAGGATCTTGTTAGTTTTTCGGGGTCTTTCTCCTCAGCTCATGACTAGCAGCATCCCCTTTGGCCTGTTTTGTCATCGGAGACTTTGTTCCTCGCAGGACTAAGCAGCACTTTCGAAGGCCGCTGCTACACACTGTTTTTAGCCTCTGCTTTAAGTAAGCAGGTGCTCCCCCCAGGACTAATAACTTGGTAGGCTAGACCTGTTAGGTAAGGCCAACTGTGCAGTATGTCGAGTTCTTGCGTCACATGAAGGTTCCGATGTTTCGAGTACCTACAAAGGATCTTAAGTGCTCACTTGCATGTTTGCCATGCATGGCCGCAAAAATTCCCCGCCCTGCCCACGGTCAGTAGGGGACATCGATGGGCTTGGAAAGACCGCCGTCCGTCGGATGGGACGTTAAGCCGTGGCCCCGTGTGCGGGAGAGCCATACCCTGTGCACGTTAAAGAACACGCTGGATGGCCTTGACGGGAGGCTACCATCTGTCTCCCAACAGCTGTTCCAGTGGGTCCCCTCCCCCAACCTTCTCTGAGCCTTCGGGGTCCATGTGACCTGGCCATTTAGCCCATTGTGTGCAAAAAAGTGCCGCTCAGAGGTAAAACAACCCAAGCCATGCATGGTGACCCTTCTCTGAACGGCACTTTTTTGCACACAATGGACTAAATGGCCAGAAATAATTTTTAATTTTTTTTGTACACAATGGATTAATTGACTCGTAAACCTGAACCTGGACGTGGGTCCCGGTACAGGTTTACGAGTTTCCCTACACATTTTTTTACTTTTGTTTTTACTTTTATTTTGTGAGGACAGTTCGGTTCTTCACATTTTTATTTTTTCGCTTACTTCATTTTGTGAGAACACCTATTTTTCACACTTCCCTTTTATTTTTCCTTTTATTTATTTGTGAGGGCTCGGCTCATTGGCTGTGAGTATAGTGCCTTGTAGCCCTGGCACCAATCGGGAGCTCCGTGGTGGGTGGCACTGAACCACAAATTAAACAAACATAACATCGCAAATTTCTACAGATACAGCATGTGCTGCAAAGAGGTTTCAATCTGAGGATCCGTCCTTTTCATCTAATTCTTCCATTTCTTTTTCATTGTCTTCTTCTTCGATACCCCGTTTTTTTATCATCCCTTCCACGGGTGATCAGATAACCTCATTTTTCATCAACGTAGGTTTGAAAGGTCTCGCGGGACCTCCGAAATCTTAGATCTGGTGACTTGCTTGTTGAGACTGCTTGCTCAAAACATTCCGAGATGCTCCTTAAGTGACAGTGATTGGTGGGGTGGGTGTCACTGTGTGGCCCCACAAATCGCTGAATTCCTCCCGGGGTGTGATCTCCATGTGGGGCATCCTCAAGATTTCTGAGGAGGAAATCCTCTCTGAGCTCTAACTCAAGGAGTCATGGTAGTCCATTGAGTTTTGCAGTGCCGTAATGGTAAGTTGGTCCCACTGGGTACTAATACTTACTTTCAACACGACACGCTTGTTGTCTGTCATCAAGACAGGATATCTTCACTGCGAGGCACGGCCGATATTCCAAATCCTCTGCGTTGTATTCAATGCCAGAGATCTGACCATACCTGCACAGCTTGCTGGGACAAAGCCACCTGTGATCGTTGTGGCAGCCAGCATCACTTTGATCCTGATGACACAGCAGAAAAGCCAAGCTGCATGAACTGCAGTGGAGACCAATCTCCCACAAGTATCCAAAGTGGTTGGAGAAAAACAAGGTACAACGTCTCAAAACAGTGAACATTTGCTAACCTGAAGCAAGAAAGCTCGCTGCCCCACCCGCCCTACGTGGTCTTTACCCAGGTAGGGAGGGTGGTAGACTTACTGGGTTACTTACCTAGGTAGAATTACTGGGTCTACCCAGTCTTTGGGAAGCCCATCATTCCAATGACTTCAGTGGTGATGCAGACCAACATCAGCTTTCCACCTGCTGATCTTTCTCACCTGCGGTAAAATACCTCCTCATCCAGACGAAGCCGAAGTTGGTGTCAACATCGACATCAGCTCCGGTTTCCATTTCTGCTACAGCCTTCCACTTGCACCACTGGAATGCCTCCTCTTTCCCATGTTTAGACAGCTGGACTTTCCAAACCTAAGGGGCCCCAAACAGTACCCCTTCTTCAAAAGGAGGTCTTAGATCCATCTCGAAAGATTCCAAGGATATGAATACAGACCGTTCATATTTTGATAAACCGTCATCCATGGTGGTTAAATTAAACATAAAAATGTGATGCTCCTACAATGGAATTTCTGTGGATTCCAGAGAAATCTTGACATCAAGGCCCTCCTTTAGGCACATCAGCCCATCTGCATGTACCTGCAGGAAAGATACTTGCAGCCAGTCACATATCCCACGATCCAACAATTTTCTCTCGTTCACCAGGAAGGGGATGGAGAGGGTTCATCTCTCAGGGCTGACGCCTTCTCTTGAGTAACCATTCTCCATTCCAGATAATCTCACTAACAACTTAGATATCCTCACCAACAACTTAGAGGTGTTTTCCATCCGCTTCTTCATGGGATTTTCATCAGCTGTCTGCTCTAACTACTACCCAAAAGTATCTTCCGGAAAGACCTAGAAAATCTCGTCTCCCAGCTGCCATCCTCCTTCCTCATCATGGCGGATTTCAATGGGTACAGTCCTCTTTGGGGCAGTACTGACAGAAACGGGATGAGAGGGGCCCTTGAGCAATGGCTCCTAGGTCCTTCCCTCCCCCTGTTGAATACTGGTGTCAGTACCTACAGCTCCCCAACCCGCACATTCACTACCGTTGATCTCGCCATCTACTCCTCCTCGATCCTTCCACACTTTACATAGGAGGTCGAGGACAACCATTATGAAAGTGATCACCTCCCCGTGGCATGTATGATAACTCATGGGAAAGGTGGCTTTATCAGACTGACTGGAGTAGCTTCATAGTCCTCTGGGAGTTCAACCACTGCTCTGTCAGGCAGGAGTCAATCAATGTAGCAGCGGTAGAGATGGTGACTGTATCGCCCATGCAGTTGCCTTGAATATTCCTAAGACTTAGACACAGTTTCATCATTTTCCAGTCTGCAGTTACCAGGTTCGATCCTACTTTGGAGCATTGAAATTTATCTTCGCAAACCTCCGATGAACTTCGAAAGGCAGCTGTCTGTCGGATGGGACATTAAGCTGTGTCCCCTGTGTGGGAAAGCCATACCCTGTATGCATTAAAGATTTATCTATGCAAAACTCCCCGCTCTGCCTCGATCAGTAGGGGACATCGATGGGCTTCGAAAGGCTGCCATCCATCGGATGGGACATTAAGCCATAGCCCCATGTGCGAGAGAGCCGTAACCTGTGCACATTAAAGAACACACTGGATGGTCTTGACAGGAGGCTACTGCCGGGCATCCAACAGCTGTCCAGTGAGTCCCCTTCCCAAAACCTTCTCTGAGCCCTTATGATCCTTGTGACCTTGCCATTTAGCCCATTGTTTGCAAAAAAGTGCCTCTCAAGGTAAAACAACCCAACTCAGACCTCGTTTTCTGAAACCAAGGTAGAATCCGGACTTGCACCACAGCTCGTATGGCTAGAGCAAGGCTTTAGAGTGTTTTAAAGATATCATCACAAAACCTTGTATTATTCAAACGTGCCAGGGCAAAAGTCCGTTTCATCTGGCTCCAGAGCCAAGAGGAATCTTGGGTCAAATGCATATCTTCTATTATTCACATGACCAGTTCTAAGGCCATGTGAGATAAAGTCTGGAAGATAAGTGGGAACTACACATCCCGCTCATTATTGTTCCTGGAGCACAATGAATAGGCAATTGCCGACACTCTGAGGGGAACATTTTCCTCCATCTCTTCTTTCTCTTTCTACTCCTCCGATTTTCTGACCCAGAAGAGCAAGGCCGAAAGCTCTCTGCTACCTATTCATTCAAATCGCCTGGAGCCCTACAATACGACATTCATAATGGAGGAGCTGCGCCTTGCTCTGCACTCTTCTTGTGCATCTGTTTCAGGCCAGTTCATTATGCCGTGCTCCACATCTCTTGTCATTGAGTAAGGAATGGCAGCTCAGACTTTTCAACTACATTTTCCTCAATGATCAGTTTCAGGATTCTTTGTAGGAGGCTATCGTCTTGGCCTTCCCCAAGCCAGAAAAGGATTCAAAGATTCTTTCGAATTATTGTCACATTGTGTTGATGAGCTGCGTGTGCAAAATTTGGAAAGAATGGGAGAATTGAGAATGGGAGAATTTGGAAGAATTTGGAAAGAATGGTAAATGCCAGATTCGTGTGGTATTTAGATCATCACAATCTACTTTCCAACACACAATGTGGTTTTTACAAGCAATGGTCAATTCTTGACCATCTGATATACTTCGAATAAGCTATCAAAAATTAATTTTTAAAACTGGTGTCCTGGTGCAAGAAAGCAACTGGTCTCTTATTTTCTCAGACATCGAAAAAGCATACGACATGACTTAGTGATTTGGCATCCTTCATTACCTCCATGGCTCTGGCTTGTGAGGTCACATGAAAATTTCATCACCAACTTTCTTTCTCCTCAGTTTTTTTTTTTCGAGTCCATGTCGGCAACACTTTGTCGCAGTCTTATCCTCAAGAACAATGCTGCGTCATGAGTGTTTCACTTTTTGGTATCAAGATTAACTCCATTACTATACAACTTCCTTCGACTGTAGGCAATGCCCTCTTTGTTGATGATTTCAGCATTTGTTTTATCTCCTTACAGCAGGAGGATAATTGAACGACAACTGCAAATTGCCCTGATCAATCTTTCAGTTTGGGAAATGGGTTTCAGTTCTTTCCACAGAAGACTTCTTGTGTGCACTTTTGCCACAATTATAATTTTCATCTGGAAACCGAGCTACATATCGAGGTACAGTCGCCCAAAAAATATCCGAACACTATGGTTGATTACAGAATTCAGAAAAAATATCTAGCAATGATTTTTTTTTAGAAATTAGTGATCTGGCAACCTTCGTGAACAGTACACGAAGTTGCCAGATCACTAAGTTCTAAAAAAATCGTTGCCAGATATTTTTTCTGAATTCTGTAATCAACCATAGTGTTCGGATATTTTTTGAGCGACTGTACCATCATTCCAGTTGTGACAGAGACAGAGTTTTCGGACTTCGATAGGAAATTGACCTTATTACTACACATACATCATATTAGATTCAAGTGCACATGGGCACTGAACATCATCAAGGTCATATTCTCCCTTTCTTGGGAAGAGGAACCAATGTTCCTTGCTCTGCCTGTACTATGCATTTATCTGGTCAAAACTGGACTTACAGATCCCTGGTGTATGATTCCTCAGAGAATTCGGTAGTGAACATGTGGACCCTCTCCACCAAAAAGGCCTTCTGTGTTTGCACAGCAGCCTTCTACAACTCACCAGTCCAGCGTCTTAATGTTGAGACCGATGAGCCATATTTATCTCTTTGCCGTCAGCAGTTGTCCCTACAAAATACACAACTAAATTGTAATCCCTGTCATGCTTTGCACCTATCGCATGACTGCCATTCTTCCTTTTTGTTTTGCTTGCCTAAGGCTAACTCAAAGATATCAGCAGCAGTCCTGCTAGCGCCGCACAGTCGATATCCAAGCTGCTTCTACTGTGGCTTGTTGTTTCCCCTTCCTATGATTTTTTTCCCTTTGCAAGATGGGAAAAGCCTTTACATCAAACTGTGTGTACCGGCAATTCTTTGCGAGCCACTGTGCTGAGTACCCAGACTTCTTGCTGTCTTCACAGATGGCTCGAAGTCCTGTTCCATCTTGAGTGCAGAGTTGCACACTATCAGTCATGCTTGGATCACATACATAGCGGCTAAGTGTCATCATCGATATGTGATTTATACCAACTCACTTAGCTCGTTTTAGGCTTTGATCTAGGTGAGGCCTCAGTCTCATCCTGTTTTTCCCAAGATCAGCCAGCAACTCCATCGTCTGGCAGCCACCTTAAACATCCTTTTCTCTTTGATTTCTGGACATGTCGGCATCAGGGGCAATTACTTGGTAGACACTCTGCCAAGTCAGCAAGCCCTTTCCCGACTCTCCACTTCCGGTTCCATACTTGGGCTGTTATCAGTGTTTTCCAACCGAGTTCCAGGCATGTGGCAGAGATTTTCGTTGGAATATATTACGAACAAGCTTTTTGAGATCAAGTCTATTGTCAAATCTTGGCAGTCATGTTTTAGCAGGAATCGCAAGTACAAACTTGTATACCTGCTAGGCTCTGCTAAGGTCATTCGTTTATTAGACATTCGTTTCTTCGACGGGCTGATGACGAATTTAAGTGCGAGTTTTGCGACCATTTTTACTATTAAATATAATATTATTAAAATACATCACTTTTAATCTTGAAGGACGTTTATATTTTAGCTTTAAAATTTTGTTGAACATCTTTTATCCGATCATTCACTTGTTTTCACCTGTTTTTGAGTTTTTACATTATATGGGTTATTTTACTCATCTTTAATATTCCATCATTTTTGTTTTATATTGTTTCTTTAACTTGGGTCTTTTACATCTGGGTTGCGTTTATTTTTTTATACGTTTCTTGATTTTTACATATTGTTTATACGCTTGTTGATGTTTACTTATTTTATCAGTGTTGATTTAGACATTTGTAATTAATTTTTAACTTTAGATTGTGGGTTACAGGTTTTTTTTTATCCTGTTTAATCTATTGTTTGGCGCATTATAGCCGTAACTGATGATGCACCATAAAAAACAACCAACCAACATTATACTACTTGCTGTTAGTTATATTACTTTTCCACAAGACATTTAAATGTATTTGCTGAAAACCATTTTGTATTATTTCACATGGAATGTCCTTTATTCAGGGTCTATTTCAGAGCGATTCGAATTATGTTATGCGAGAAGAACACACATGATCATAAAAATCAGCATTCTAATCAATTTTAATTAATCATTCAATAATCGGATAGCAAAATGACAAACAAAAGTATTAAATATTGAAAGATTTCCCATTTATATAAAATAAAAACGTGGTTCACAAATCATAAGCGTATTACTCGTTACACCATTCATTGGGTATAGTATAATACAGTTGTTGTTTTATATCTTTTAAACACTTATTTTATATAAATCTCTCTAAAGTTTACCGTATAAAATGCCGCAGTTGTCGTACTTTGGCAAGTCTTGTAAAATGTTTGGGCAGCCCTAGTTTACTATTTCGGAAATGGAATACTAAATAGGAAATTTCTGTTGAAATACGACTAATAATACGCAGTAATCACAGATTGTGATACCTATTTCAAATGAATTGATTCGAACTCAGGTTTGCTAAAATCAGAAGCCGTCGATTTTGATATCTAAAAATTGGAGCGCAAAAAAATATGTTTTTTTTTTACATTTTTGCACTGGTGAAAATCCAGTTTGATCTGACTTTATCGAAATTAGAATTAGATAATTATGTGAGTGAATGCAGCATTCATTAATGGAGAAAACCTAATTAGACCTTAATTTTAGCCTAAATCAAGTTTAGCCGTGATCATTATGTACCATTACCTTTCCATGGTTACGGATTTTGGTTGTTGCTTTAGGATTTTGTACGCATGTAATTTACGAAGGGTGTCATTATTCTCTTGTCGCTCTGTTCTTCTTTAGAGTATCAGAAATTGCTAAGGTTTGCGTAATTAAATATATATGAGAAGTAATATGTCTCGGTGCGTTCTCATTTGATTCTCTAGGCTAGGGGTTCTCAACGTAGGGTACGCAGTAAAATATTTTGGGGTACGCTGTGAGAGTTCAAAAGTCGCTAGATGTAAGTTAAGTGCAAAATTTAATGTGTATATATATATATGTGTGTTTTATTTTATTCCCATTGCTATACTATAAAATATATATAAATTGTATAGATAAATAGTTTTATCTATCTATACAAGAGGTACGCCGTTACGTATACATTTCCAGGGGATACGTGAAGCATAAAAAGGTTGAGAACCACTGCTCTAGATAATGATCATCCACATACAAGGGTGCAGTCTATTAAAAAATAAGATTTTTACAAATGTTCACCATGATAAGTTAGCTCAAGAGGTGTTTTTACCATAAAGGTCTGACAGGAACCTGTCAGTATAACAGGCAAAAGAGATCTGAGAGGAAGGCGAAACCTCAGTAGAAAGACAACACAAGAAAAAAAAAGCATCCATGCCTTATCCGGGATTCTAACACAGGTCCAAGGACGCTAATCACTCGTCAGCCGGATCTCAAGAAAATTCGCAACCAGCTGTAGTAGAGTTGAATAAATACTTGCTACATAAAAGATTCACGTAATTGGAGAATCTTCAGATATTTCGGAAATATTTATTTATATTCTCCTTTATGCAATTCTGTGTGCCAGTGGATGAGTGGAAAGATCGTATCGAAATTATGGAAATGTATGTGAATGAATAAATGTGTTGATGTTTCAAACGTTAAATTATAAGGACTGCTACTGGTGGACAAAGAATACAAAATGGTTTGCCGTTTCCTCTGCTTCTCAAATGACTTGATCGCTGCTTAATATCCTTTGCATTCAGAGAGGGAGTCGCAGTAATGCTACTCCTTGTGGCAACCTCTGCGCCAGTCGGGCATTAGCAGACAGACGCATCTGCGCATGCTCCATCGCAGAGCGGTCCCAAATGAGAGAAAAACATGCCAGAAGTCAATAATTGTCACTTTCATACTCATGCACACACAAATTAGTACTAAGCTATTATAGAACTACAGAAGAACATGCTTAAAATAATAGCAATAGTGTGTACAGCGTTCGCAGGTGAAATAAATTTCAATCTTTTATTAAATTTGGTTAAATTGTATCCCTCGTTGTGCATTTAAATTATTTTACATGGTTTCAAACAGTGCATGGCAACGAGAAAGGATCTATGTGAAGCATAGGCCGAAACTGCCAGGTTATATATTCTTGTGTGTAAAGACATCGTTTTTTCTCTTTTTCCCAAGTAAGTAAAATGCCAATAGTTATCTCATCTCTCTGCAAAAGTTTAGTCTTTAAAGTGAAAATAGTCTATATCTACAGGAAGGCCCGGATCTGTAAAAAATAAAGGGAGAGGGGGCAAGTGACGCAATTGAGCCGGAAAAGGTAGAAAGGAGGCCAAGATACTGGATTTCCATTGCTTTGTAACATTTTCCCCTTCGCATTTGAGGTTTTGTTTTAAACATCTCGCTAAGAATGCGTGAAATATGCACAAGTTTAATAACTTTTGGACTCCATTACCTTTATTAGCATTTTCAGGGGGTACATGGCCCGCTTGCTCCCCAAATCCGGCTGCGTATAGAGGGTTGTATAATTAACGTTCAGAGCTATGTGGACCCCACCTAATGGCCAGAATGGTGTAATCTACAACATGTGGTGAAAATGACAGCAAAAGAGAATTCAACTGCAGAACATAGAATATTGGACTACTGGTCAGCACACGACGCCTAATGTTGTCCTTTACTTGTAACACGTTAGTAATATTTTCACGATCCATACGATCCATTGGCAGTTCCGAGTGCTCATTTGATCATTCAAACAGAAATGGGTCTCATCCTCCCAAAGGATGTCCAAGTGTCGTCAATCTCCCTTCGAGCCATAAAATTGGGAGCAAATGACAAGCAAGCTGCTATGCTCTAGTTTGCAGCTTTTGCAATGTGGAACTATGAATGGTAACGAAGGACATGCCTTTCCTTATGGTGGCATATGGCTTATCGACTTCTGCAAACAGTGTTTGCATGGGTACTTCCACATGGTATTTGATTTGACTGCTCCATAGCCGCAGTAGCATCTTCAGACTGAGCTGTTTTGCATTGATTTTCTTCCTCATTTTGATGTAACAGCAAGAATTCCTGTTTCTTCATCATTTCAAATTATCCAATGTAGAGCATATGGTGTCAATGGGCCTGCTGCAGTGACCTTCGATGATCAAATTGCACAACTTTACCTCATCGCACGGTTAATGACATTGTCTATTTGTTACGGCAAGGTTAATGGAATTGTTATGGCCATTGTTTCTCACATCTGAAATTATACTAGAAAAACCGTGTGTTTGGTTATTTTACATCTGAACGGCACTTTTTGCATACATTGTTATAAAAGGTCAGGTTAAAAGGACTCCTAGGACTCAGAGAAAGTTAGGAAAGTGGATCCACAGGAGAGCTGTTGGGAAACTATCCTTTTTATTCAAATCATACTACAGAGGGCCAATTCCACCTCTGGTGGCAAAAATGCAACCTAAACTATTTCTTTTGTGGCTATTCTTTAATACATGTTGTGAACTATCTAAATACCAATTTTAACTTCATTCTAACTATTAAGAGGAGCTGCAGACAACTCTGAATAAAGATACTTGAATTATAACCTGTATATATTGTCTCTTTTTTCTTTAAATTTCTGTTATTTCATTTTTCAAACTTAAATAGTCTTTCGTTTAGTACATAAAATTCCATAAAGAGGGTGTCCAATAAATAATAGTGGGGTTTCGGGAACCAATATACAATATACATACTTAAGAAAGTAATACTTTAACTGAAAGCATACCTCAAATAGTTAATCTAATTAATGAATTTCCACATGTGCATCACCGTTCGTGCTTTGCATACGTACAATTATTATTCCACTTCTTGCCATACACGCTACATCATATCTCTTGTTACTTGTTCAGTTGATTTTCTTATTCTCCTTTTCAAATGATTCAAATCTCTAATTTTGTCCATGTAAACAGGATTCTTTACGAAGTCCCACAAGAAAAAGTCTAGAGGTGTGGAATCAGGGTTCTTTAGCAACCATAGAACTGGATCGCCCCTGCTAATCCATCTGTCAAGAATGTTGCACTAAGAACTTCATTCAGCATGTCTTGAGAAATGTGTGGCGGTGTGTGCCGTCTTATCTGGTGGGAGTCCATGAAACTGTTTGAGTGGGGGAATGTACAGGTGCAACATTCAATAGGATGCCTTTTGTGTATTTGGAGACATTGCTTACGAAACCCCAACGTTATTTGTCTTGCACCCTGTATATTGTGTTTGTCAATCTTCGGGATAAGGTTCTGAAGTTCAGTTGCTTTTTATTGCGCGGACAAAGTTAGCATTTCCAGATATACACTGAGAGGCCAAAAGTCATGGGAATAGCAGTCAAAGCAGAACTAGCACGCTGTACTCGTAACCGATGCATTGGACGTCAACCTCAGAATGGCGCTGCAGTAGCCTACAAACCCAACATTCATTTCGGAGTAGTTGTTAATTCAGCATGGCTGCACGTCGTGAGTTGTCTGACTTTGAACGTGGCTAGATCGTCAGTACCCGAAGGATGGGTCATACAATATTGGAGATCGTGAAGGAATTCGGTTTTCTCCGGTCTGCGGTGTCAAAAGTTTATCGTCAGTATTCTATTGATGGCATTTCCACACACGTAAACCAGCGAATGGGACAGCCACGTGCAATTGATGGACACAAATCGTCTTGGCTGTCACGAATGGTAATGACCAACAGACGGGCTACAGTGCATGAAATCACTACGAATTTTAATGCAGGCCAAACACAAAACGTTTCTGAAAGGACTGTCTGTCGTCACCTGCACTCCATCGGATATGGTAGCCAAAGACTCGCTCATATCCCATTGCTTACACATCGTCACAGAGCTCAACGACTGGAATGGGCACAAAGACATTGAAATTGGACAGTAGAACAGTGGCGTCGGGTAGCATGGTCTGATGAATCAAGGTTCCAGTTGTTTCGCGCTGACAGGTGTGTTAGAGTGTGGTGTACGCCCCGTGAAGCCATGGACCCTTCCTGTCTGCAAGGTACTGTTCAGGCTGGAAGCGACTCTGTGATGGTGGGGGCGTGTTCACGTGGCCTACATTTGGCTCTCTCATCCGTTTGGAGCAATCGCTGACAGGTATAAGTGGACATTCTCGCAGATCACCCTCACCCCTTCATGACTCTCGAGCACCCTGATGGTGAAGGGGTGTTCCAACAAGATAATGCAACGTGTCACGTCTTTGGTTGCTAGGAGGTGGATCGAGGAACACTCCATGGACATTACCACCATGAATTGGCACCCACAGTCCCCCGATATGAACTCCTTGGAGCATCTGTGGGACACAGTGGAAACAAGCTTACGATCCATGAATCCAGCATCATCCAATGCAACACAATTATGGTCTACACCGCAGGATGTGTGGGCTGCCATCCCTGCAGAAGGGTACTGGAAACTCGTTGATTCCATGCCTCGATGTGTGGCTACACTGCTGAGGGCTCGAGGAGGACCAACCCTTTATTAGGCACGTATCCTACGACTTTTGGCCTTTCAGTGTATAGCCATTGTTAGAAACTTCACACTGCAAAGGTTGCCAAACATGCCAATGGCTTTAATTAAAGTACACTTTGCGGCCAAAATTGTTTATGATACAAATGTTTACAAAAGCTTTATTTGGCATTAATAATGCAGGATATGTGAATTTAGATTAGTGACTAATTAATTTTTAATTTTGTGTGGAAAAAAGAGAAAGTTTTGAGATAATGTTTTTCTTTTTTATATGTGTATATAATAGCTATTAAATGATGAAAAAACTTTTGAAGACACTTAATTGGATGTGAAAGAAATGTAAGAATTTAGCAAGGTAATGTAAATTTAGCAAGTAAGGAAATGTAAGAATTTAGCAATGTTGGTAAAATGATATCATTCATATCATTATTTTTATTTCAGCAAACGCTGTACAGAAATTTTAAAAGTCTCCAATTAAAATAATTATTAATACGATATTACAAATGCTTCTTAATTTAAAAAACATCTTATTTCAAATATCACTTAATTGCAAAACAAGTCCAAAGTTGAAAGTATACATAAAAATGTCATTATTATTATACTCCTCAATAATATTCATCACAAACGTTTTGTAAGTTTTTCCTTTTAAACTATTTGATTAAAAGGCATAAATTTATAAATAAATAGCATGTACATTTTTTGCAAAGCATAAAGACGATGAAACGCTTAATGATTCAATATACTGCTGTTATTCCATTCACTTTGAAAACAACACAGTATAATGCAAATTAATTTCAAAAATAATTTTTAACCATTTTATACCGGTATTGAATTGTAATCAACTTGTAAACTGTAGAGATAAATATAACGTTACTCAAGAACAAATTAAAAGCATAACTATTCACATACTTTCTTTCTGTTTTCCGATTGATTAAAAGGAAGAAAAGCAATTTTCAAACTATAATTAAACATCCAGTGCAACCGCAGCAAAATGAAATGTATATATATGTAACAACTTATGATTTACACTACACAACATAGAAATTGAAAGACTACGAAGGAGGAGAGGTATAGCCTTTCGAATCTCATATAAAATGATAAAATTTCCGCTGAAATGGGTAGATGGGAGACTGGTTATACGGGTGGAAAGTACAACTATGAGGCCTACCGGTTATAGGATTAGAAGATTCCCGCAGTGCGTTCTCGTCTGTGAAAAGATTGCACTATATTGTCGTATCCTACGCAAGTGTTAAATTGTCAAGAATATTGAACGTTCAAATAAAATCGAATAGCATCAGATAGCACTGTCCATACGTGCGACTGATGCATGAATTGCTCATGATGTTCGAATTGAATAACACTTATGGTGTCTTTGGGTTAGAGCACATCAACGCAGGGCCGTAGCTCGTGAGGACTGCTAACTCTAGTGATTATCATTATGGTACTGCTTCACTAAAGCATGAGAGCACAGAGGGACCTCCAGAGAACCAATAGTGCAAATGTGTCTACCCAAACGATCCGACGTCAGTATACATAACATCAGATTCCAGGCACGTAGACCATTCCAATGCCCACTACAGAACAGGACAAGTCAGCTGATTTAGTGCAGAGACCAGAGGTACTAGAAGTACGAATGGAGAAGTGCTCTTCACCAAAAGTCATGGTTCTGTCTCAGATGAAATGATGGCAAGACACTTCTGAAGGTGTGTTCATGAGAGGCTTGTGGAAGTGTGCATTGCCCAACAACTGGTCCACACCCTGTAGACTGGTGTGGCCTCATGTACGGTAGACGTGCACTCTTGGTACACTGAAACAACCACCCAATAGCACCTTGTTCGGCATTTCCTACCATTTCTCCAAAACTGAAACCAAAACTGAAAAATGATAATGAAATCATTTTTAACAATTCTGACGAAATAAAATTATCAAAAAAATAAGTGCACAAAATCTATATACGAAATGCTTCACAATAGTAATTTTCTAACCAAATTATTAAATATTTCTGTAACTTGAAGAATTTTAAGATTAAAATTCTAAATTCTTTTGTGTGACTGCAATTTTGAAGTTACTGAGATAATTTCAATAATAATTAAACTAGTTGATAAATAAATATATTGATATTTCTTTACAGTCGTAAATACAAAACGTTATAAACTGATGTTTCAGAAATGTTTCTCTCAATTTCATGTAAAGGACTTACCTCATCTGAATCCTTGCCGACGAGTAACAAGTCAAAAGGTATAGCAGCCACGACGTCGATGATGAACCACCCGCGGAGGTAGTGGACGGCAATCTTGCCCGGGTGGCTTACCACCTCGTCGTTTGAATTGACATAAGTCGTTCGGAAGTTGATGAGAATGTCAATAATGAACATAACGTCCACAATCAGGTCAATTATAACAATTGGATCGTCTCCGTATTTGGGTTTTCCCCCACTTTCTAGTCGTTCTTCGTTAAGCAGGAAAGCTGCTACGTAAGGAGTAAAAATGGCCGTGTAGATCACAAGTAGCAAGATTATCCAGTCCCAGACGGCTTTGAAAGGAGAATAGTGAAGAATAGTCCACTTATGAACTCTGGGTTTTTGAAGCTTGTACTCTGGCAGAACGTCAGCGCCTAGGGACAACACCTAACAAGAAAAATAGGAGACACGTTAAGTACACGTTAGGTAGAAAATTAATCTCACCTCTTGTCAGAGAGCTGAAGATGGAAAAAATGTTTCGTATTAGAATAAATGAGACATATAAGTTTGATTAACCCACAGATTCTATCATAATTATTTCTTTTGCAATACTTACCATTTAATTTTCACAAACTCTCTCTATGGGCTTACATAGGATGAAGAATGAAAAACTCTAGTTTGAATCTCACAAATTCGTTAAACTTGCATATAGAACAATTTAGTTACAAGACATCACTTAGCCCCATAGTATATGCGGCCGAAACGTTTTGACACCCTCCACATCCCTCCTTCATCAAATAAGTTTTGTTGAGGCATGTGCTTTTCTAGTTCCTAGTCTTGCAAAGATGATACTTATTAAGCTGCTGTTATCGAAAGAGTACAGTGATAACACTTAAACCAATCATAATGATAAATGATGCCATGATTTTGAATACTGTGGTATAAAGATTTTAAACATTGTAAAGCGTTCCTTCAGTATTAATATTCATTAAACTATTCACAGTATCCATGAAAGGTAAGAAATTTAATTTTGCATCGATATGATAATGTCATAAATTTATTAGTATGGTTATTGGTTTAAATCCCTTTGTAATACATTTCATCCAGAATATGCTAAATGCTATCCATTTAAATGAACCAAATATTATTCTTTAATATGCAAACGATCATCTTTAATAAAGCATATATCACTTTTAAAATGCTGCCTTCTATTTCAGGTAAAATTACTCACAGCAGTGTCATAATGTTAAATATGCCTATATATTAAACTAATATGGTTTTCAGTGCTTTGCATTTTGGTTTATTGTAAACTATTTTCATTTTGCTGCCAATGTGGCCAGATTACAATAGCTCCAATGCTCAGAACAGAGTTGGTGAAGAGCACCCACTGGGCAGATTTTAAGGGAAAAATGGGAACCTACTGATGAAGCCGCCAGCGTCATTTCAACATGAATAGGGTATAGCGCTTTTACATGCGGGTCTAAAGATTTTAGAATACAAATGATACTCCTTCTCTCATTGAGACCATTACCATAGGAATGTCTCAATGTACCGTCACCATCAACCATTTTCCATTCTACGTTCCGTTCCGTATCAAACATTTCAAATTCAGATAGAAGATTATATATTAGATATTTTGCTATTTAAACTTGTCAAAAGTTAAAATAGATAACTCTAAATTTTGTATATTTTGGTTTTTACTGTGGAAGATTTTGTATATTTTCAGAATTTTCGAGTTGGGAAGATTGTATTGACTGTTGCATTGACTGTATTTCTCAAATGTTAAATGTTCAACGGGAAATTTATTCAGAAGTTGTTTATAATGATGTTTTTTACTATTATTATTTAAAATATTTTAGGAGAAACGAAACTCCTAGAAACTACTCTAGAGTGTAATAGGCTTCTCATACAACAGGTATAAGCAACCTGTTGCTCGCGGGATGTTAAAAGTGCTCTCCGATTTTATTTATTAGTGTTTGAGAGCACTATCATAACGCAAAATTTCATTTACTGTTACCGATATACATCTGATATTCTACGCAATTTATTAACACAACGTAGTTCATGTGCCACATTTCTGTAACGTTAAACAAATATTGAAAATAATTTTTAATTAAAATGCTGCAGTATCCCAGATGGTAACCATTAGAACAGTCAAACTGCAAACATTTTGACTATAATTTTAAGTCTTTCAAAAAAGTTGCAGACTTCTGCCATACATATCTGGTATGCTCTATTAAGAACGAAGTTAATGCTGACCACTGCCTCAGTTATACCTAATACAACATAAAAAGTATACCTTCTGGTACAGTAGCTAGCTCCTAATTACTCTGCTAGTTAAGTCCGAATTTTTTAAAGGAATTAATCGGTTTAGCTTTTGACAAACGCGTTTAATAATTTGGACTTTTACTTCCGAGAAATACAAAAATGCTCTTACAAGGTTTTCTTTAGCTTTCGTATCGTGTATTTTTATCGCTGTTATCAGAAAACATTGACGAAAAATGTTTCATTATTTTATTTTTGTTGTTGTCATTCAGCACTTCTACAAAACAGCCTCAATTTCTCGTGTTTGAAAGATTTTTTCAGAGATTCCTTCACAAAGCAATTGTATATTTTTCGCAAAGAAACAGGAAATGGGATATCCACGACCCTGATGGTCCGTAACTGCCGTCTTTGGCCATGTGCTGGGGAATGTATCAATCGATGATGGCGAAAGCCGAAGGCGACTCGGAGGAATGTAACGGAATATCGCTCGGACAGAGAAACAAAATCAATACTGATCGATATTGGTGATATTGCTGCATTGGAGCCTCGAGGTCAAAGTCCGACGCAACAAAGCAAACACCGAAAGGGTATCAACAATTGTCTGTTTCCTTGGTTACGCCTAGGAACATCTTGGTACGAATCGACGAAAAGATTTCTGTTTGGATTAAGAATTTTTTACAAAATAACAAATGGTGTGGATCATGTTTTTAAATGTGTTTATCAAAGTTTGATCAAGCAATCTGAGGCCCGGCCACCTAAGAAGTTTGGAGTCAGTTCTTCTACCAGAAATAAATTATAAAAAAAAATTAGTAAATAAAATTAAAGTTTAACTAATGTAAATCAGTATTATTATATTTTAATGAGTACCATCATTCTTTGAATAAATGTAATTTTTGAAACACTTGTACATCACTTAATACTGTTATAACCAAATGAAATAAAAATAATTCACAGACTTTACAGGTAGTAACTGATTCAGATGTGTCAGTTTGTAATGTTCCAATAAACATTTGTTGTCACATTTTGTATAAGTTAGAAAAAAATGTAATTCCTTTTAGAATACTGTTTTAACAATAAAGCCCCACACCCTCTTGTTCAGGGCCTGGACCCCTTATGCCACTACCTTAATCTCTCCCAGAATTAATTTTAAAATGCTATTAGGCCTGAGCGAACAGTCTTATTTCAACAAATAAAGCTTAAAAAGTAGCCCAATTTCAAACCAAAATTTAAAAATCTGTATTTTCAAAAACGTCGATCATATTGAATCTTTGAAAGTGTACTAAAATATTCACCCTGTTCATCAAACTACGGCAGAATGTATGTAAAAAAGGGGCTACTAGTCCATTAGTTCACCTCGGGCACTACCCCACCAAATATAATCACAAAAAATAATAAACGAATTTCATATTTAGTATTCATTATTTGTCACATTTAAATTAACATAATATCATTTTTATATTCGTTTTGTACTTTTATGATAAAAGCATTTTTTCTAAGGATTTTACCAGAGCTATTGTTACCCCTATTTTTAAAAAAGGTAATCGCAGTTCTTGTCATAACTATAGGAGTTTTAGCCTACTTTCAGGCTGTTTCAGGTAAAGTTCTTTGCATGATTATGCTTAATAGAATTAAGAATCTGGTTGACGAGAAATTGCATGATAAGCAGCGTGGATTTAGAAGTGGTAGGGGATGTGTAGATCAGATGTTTTCACGTAGGCAGATTCTTGAGAAATGTTTAGAGTTTCAGAAACCGTTGGTTATTAGCTTTGTTGATTTCAGAAGGCTTTTGAGTCTGTTGACCTTCATAATTTGTCGTTGATGATAAGATCGTATGACATACCAGACAAGTTAATTAACATAATGAAAGCTCTCTATAATAACACTGAGTCATGTGTGAGAGTTGGTAAAGCTTGCAGTAATTTGTTTAGCATTGCTTCTGGTGTTCAGCAATAGCACATTTTGTCTCCTTTATATTATGCGAAATTCATTCCTGGGGAAAGAGTTTGGTCTGGAGATCAGAAAATTTCTAATTTAGATTAGCTGATGATTCAGCTAACTTTTGGCACATGATGTTGATGAGATAAATTCTTCATTCGAGCTGTTGATGAGACTAGTAGAGTAGGTTTGGTGATAAATAGAGAGAAAACTAATGTTTTGAAAATAGATCAGGGAGGCTGTGGTTCAGTTTATCTGAATGGTTGCAGTCTAAGCAGGTGTATCAGTTAATTAATTATCTTGGGCGCTATGTAACAGATACTGGTGATGTGCAGAAGAATATTAACAGACGAATAGGAATTGCTTCCCGGACTTTTGAAAATCTATGGAGAGTGTGGAGAAATAGGCGTATACACCTAAAGACTAAAATTAGACTGTATAATAGTTTGGTTCTTTCTAGGGTTAGTTATGGTAGTGAAACTTGGACCCTTTGCAAACACGATAACAGGAAACTTGATGCTTTTGATTCTAGATGCTTACACAGTATCTTGGACATTAGTTGGTTTAACTTTGTAAGTAATGATGAGGTTAGGCAAATTAGTCGCCAACCTCCTTTGAGCAGCATTTGTGCAGAGAGAGACTCCGTTTGTTTAGTCATGCTGCCAGTATGGATAATTATAGATTAACAAATAGGGTTATGAATAGTGTGATAACAAATAGGGTTATCAATAGAAGGAGAGACCTAGTAGGTGGTGGGGAGACTATGTCAAATAGGATTTGTTAGAATTGGTTACAGTGGCTAGATGCAGCAGATATAGCTCAGGACAGATATGTTTGGAGAACTAAATTACACGATCTGGTTGGGCCTCCGTAGCACATGGCTACTTGAGGATGACGATGATGATTTAAGTATTGTTTTGCAACAGTATGTTCGAATTTTTAGTTGTATTTGAATATTTGACATTCGAGTGTGAATTCGTAATAAATAAACCGACTGTAAATGAATTGATTTATAATTAAAGTAATAAGTTTACTTGAATTATATACAAATTTAAGTACTAGTCAATCAAACATCAGTATGCTATTCATCTATACTAAAAGATCCTGACAATCATAAATGAATTAACAAAATGTTAATTCATTTATGATTGTCAGGATCTTTTAGTTTGCATAAGATCTTTTTGTAGATCAGATCAGATCTTTTAGTACTAGCATAGCAATTAGGGAGTTGGTCCTGTTCCAGTGATCTATGTTGGGAGTTGTGTTTTCCTTTTTTTACTGATAAACCAATAAAATAATTCGAAAACAAAAATTCATAAATCAAAGGTAGAACGTTGACTAGTCACCTTACCACGAGTTTTACATCAGATATGAAAAAAAGGACGCTTTCTACACTGTTTATAGATGCATAGTTATTTTGCTACCAAACAAAACAACTTTACCACCATAAATAGACAATTTTTTATCATATCCGCCCATATACCGAAGGAAACCCTTTACACACCGTTAACAACTTTTTCTCTATTCTCCTGCTTTGAAATTAATCATGTTTCAAACTTTTTATGGCGTAATTTACAATCTGTGCTATATCTCGTGTGTCTCGTAGTAAGCAATTACGCTTTCATGTTGCACGTTCATAGTCCGCTTTAATACGTTTGATTTAATATTTTTCATTAATTTACGAAAAATGAAAGAATCATTAAACATAATTATTAAACTTATTTTAATAATCGGTTTCACATAAATTGCGTGATAATAAACTGTAAGCCTTACACAGTCGTATCAGAATAATATGACCACCTACCATAGTATGTGTATGGTAGGTGGCCATATTTTTCTGATACGACTGTATATATACCATTCAGTTTGAACTAGCATAGCAATTAGGGAGTTGGTCCTGTTCCAGTGATCTATGTTGGGAGTTGTGTTTTCCTTTTTTTTCATTTGGACCTATATATGACAGAGAAGAATCCTAGAAGCTGCTCCCAGCCTTCTCATACAATGGCATTCCCTACTAACACCTAAGTCACATATAATTGATGATATAGTAAAAACAATTTCGACATAATATCTCATGGTTGGAATTTTCCATTCAGTAGGATATATTCTTGTATCAGATATGTAAATACTCCGTTTTTCTACACTTCCTTGTCACTGTTATGTTTCAATTGTTGTCAATCAGTTGTTATGTTCAATTCAATTAGAAAATTCATTGAAATTCACGGTTTCTGACTTCAAAACAGTTTGAACTATAGGATGGCGTCAATATAGTGAATATGTTTCAGAACTCAATGATTTAATCGTAATTGTGCTAAGTAGAAAAAATGTCAGATTTCAGCAAGTCATTTAAAAACAGTTTTCCCTTTTTATTATCATTCCTTTAGATCACATTTAGAGGTATTCGTTATTCAGTAGAATCTTGCAGAAAGGTTTTTCTCATGAAGGAGAATGTGTGGGACTTCCATAGGTGTAATATAGAACCTATAGTTTCTTTGGAAAAAGATTGCGAAATGAATGTTGACAGATTTGTCATTTTATAGGATTGAATCAAATTTATGGTGCGTATATAACTTTAAAGAATTTTCACGAATCGTCATTAACACTCTAACAGTGCGAGCAAACGAGAGAGTGAAGCTACATAAACAATTGCAAAAATGCTGCTGACTCATTCACAATATGCAATGTTCCGGATTAATCGAAGGTCCCAGAATTCTGCCTGAGCCATATTAGATAATGTGCAGATTAATAAGAGACTACTGCTGTGGTAGATATCTGCTTGCCACAGAGGTCTGACAGGAGCCTGTCATTTATATGCCATAGTAGGTCTGTGAGGATAGCAGGACCTCAGCAGAAAAACGACATGAACATTCATGCTTTACCTTGGCTCGAACCAAGGTCCCTTAGATCAGTAGACAAGAGAGCTAACCAATCGGCCACGGGAAATCAGATAATCACCTTCTTATGAATTAGCTTCTCGAAAGTTGCTTAGAGACATTAATATTAAAGAACAATATACGATATTCTTATCTGTGCTACCACTGTAAATATTTTCTTCTGTGATTTTTATTACTATGCTAAACTGCTGGAGATTATGCACATTCTCGAATTTCTCACATTCAGCCTAACAGTAATATTGGACACATTTGCCCTATTGTAGCAGTAAATTAAGATGATACAAGAAGATGACTCTAAAACGAAACGTGTAATGCGTGCTTCGGAAAAGATCGAGGCAAATGTCCAATTTCATCTGTCCACCTTAATATAATAAAATTAGTAATACTTCGTGTTGCGAAGGAAACACTCGTTATGAAACATTCCTATTACAAACTTTTGGTATTTCTTATATGTCTGCAATGACTGCAGAGGACCGAGAACAATTTTCTTTTCATTACCGTTGCAGAGCTATATCCCTAGCAATCTAAACGAATTTTATTAATGAAACAATTAAACAATTCTGCAGCATGACAGAAATAATTATACTCTAATTGCATGCAATAATTACTTTCAAAAAGGAAAAAAAAGTTGTTAAAGATGAAGTCTTAAACAAGCAGAAGTCAGACATGAATAGTAGCTGCAGCAAAAATAGGATATTTCATGAACCTTTGTGAAAGGCCTTCGAAGAAATAAATGATTTACCATGCAGCGCTAAGCAAAAACCATTAGTGGGGAAATTCATTTGCCCATTCGCCAACGGCGAGTAAATTTTCTAATGTAAAACGATTTTCTAGCGAGTAAACTTTCAAATTTAGGAAAAACTGACATAGAAAATAATTCTAAGGGAAAGAATATATACTTTCACCTTTGAATGCACTAGTATCAACTCCGGCAAATGCGCTTATACGAAAATATGAAGACTAGCACGAATGACAATAGGGAAATGAAATAAACTGTACATGTACACTTTAAGCGAAAAGCTGAAGGATCATTAGGTAAGTCATATTCATAAATTATTTTGCTTAATTCTTTTTATTCTTGTACATAATGATGTGTGTTTTAATAATTATTAATTGGTTTTACATTAGTTCACTCCACTTTAAAATCAGTTATCTAAATTTTAATGCAGATGAAATCGGAAAATTTTTTACTCTCCTGCCCAATTTGCTATACAATTTTTCTCTGGCTTATGGTAAAAACTGATGGCTGGTCAGATATTTCCGAATTTCCCCCAACCCTTGTATTAATTACTGATATAAGAAAGAAAACACTAATATTAAAATAATTACACTGGTGAAATTATTGAAGTTAAGATTATTTTAGGATATATATATAATATTATATATGCATTACTATTTCAAATGTTCACGTTACATGCATGATCTATGCGACAGAACAATTTACATAAAGTACGTATTCATTATGACTCTGAAACTTTCACCCAAATAAAACATAATTTCATCCACGATACTTGCCGTATTCTGCAAATTCCACTTTTTCATTATAGGGTTGCGCCGACTATTTGGCAACTATTCGGTCGAATATTTGGCGAGGTAATACTCGTATATTCATTAGTTAACGTCAAATATTGATTAAAAAACTGCGATTGCCGAACAGATTTCATATAAAATTAAAAACCAAATTAATTAGAAGAGTGAATGAACACAAAAAGGAACTACATGTAATGTTAATTACAACGCTAAATCTATATAGTATCACTGCTGTAATAAAATATATTAGAGTGTAAAAACGGATAATAGGAGAAAAGAAATATGATCAGGTAAAACAAAGCTCATTCTTCTGTAATAAGATTAAAATGTGTGAATGCTAACAATATGTACAACTTTACCTTCTGTGAAAATGTAATGGAGCTAAAGAATATTAAAAAATTTTAATTGTAGTCTTTAAATCACGTATATTATTCTTTATTGATGCTATAAAGATGAAACTGCAAACTACATGACATATCCATGATATCATCTTCGTTTCTCATTACATAACAGATAGATTTTATTTCTTACATTATAACTTCTGCAGACAATGCCAAGTGTTGCCTTTGTGGGTGAGAAAAATCATCTCTTAAAGCAGAAATACATTTAGTGCTTCAAAATGTATGTATAAAAATGACAGAAAAAGAAGAAAGGATTGATTTGGGTTGTTTCACCACTGAGGGCACTTTTTTTACATAATGGGTTAAATGGCCAGGTCACAAGGTCCCCAAAAGCTTAACCAAAGGTTCGGGAAGGAAATTGGATATATTTCAGAAATCAGACGGAAGCCTCTTATCAAGGCCATCCATAAGGGGGTCTTTAATGTGCACAGAGTATGACTCTCCTGAACATGGGGCTACATGAACCTAGAGACCCATCCGACGCATGGCAGCCTTTCCAAGTCCATTGGTTCTTCCATTTCACCAAAGGTAGAGGGGGAATAGCGGAGATGTACGTAAAGCTACACACAGGCACAATTAGAACTTGAACCTGGAACTGCAGATTACGAGCCTGGTGCGCTGCAGACTGAGCTAACCCCTGCTACCTAGAAGAGAAAGAAAAGGAAGAGAGGAAGGAGATAGAGAAGAGCCCGTTTTTGTGTGTACAGTTTAGTCTAAAGTGAATATTGATTGTATTTTATTGAACGCGAACAATAAGAGTTTACGACATGCAAGTTGAGAAATCGTACTGATGTGACTTTCACTAAACTTAGTATTTTTTCGTCTGAAGAATATAGATTGATTTCATTCTGAAATTCTCAAATTCACTTTACATTTACAAATTAGCAATTCAAAAAGAAAAGCAATAATTATGCATCTAGTGAAGAATAAACGGAAGTGTTTTACTGCAGAGGTTTCGTTGGTTAGCAAACTTGGCTACTGATCAAAGGGACCTGGGTTCGAGCCCCGGGTAAGGCATGGATGTTTGTGTTGTCTTTCTGCTGAGGTCCCGCCATCCTCACAGACCCTCTACTATGGCGTATTAAACTGACAGGCTCCTGTCAGACCACTGTGGCAAGCAGCTGCTTGTGGAGGTATTTATTTATTATTATTATTCCACAATAGTAGCTTATAGGTGCCTTACAACAATTAAGGGTTAGCTAAAAACATTAAGTTTCGTCAAAAATGGGAAATAAACTCATAACCTCTTAAAAACCTGTCAGATGCAAGAGCATGTCTTAAAAACCTGTCAGATGTATATATATATTCCAAAGCTGAATACGAAGCTTAATATTGAGGTCGATAGGAAGAACACCTCACTACTGCAAAGCTCGAAAATGAGCTCAATAGGAAGAGCACGTAACATACATTCGGGAGATTGTGGATTCGGTTTCCACTCCTGCTAAACTCAATATTTTCAGCTAACTCTTCAGTTAAAATAAATTGCTTGTTCACACTAAAATGCAACAAAAAATATAGTCCAAATTAAAGTGCTTGTCTACCTTCATGCTTACCGGGAACAGAGCTCCAGTTTATGATGAACCAGAAGAGTTTTAAACTCGTCTAGATTAATTTAAAGTATACGTTCGCTTAAGTTTGTAGCATTATAAAATGCGTTTATGAATCACCGTTGCGTTTTATAATCAAAGTACTTTTTATATTAATAAAATCGTTGTATTTTGATGCCTTATGCTCAAAAGTTGATACGATATTTTCCCAAATATAAAATTATTCAGCAGTTTTTGCGCTATCGGTGCATCTTTATTTATTATTCTGGATTTTATCCTTTTAATAGAATTGTCGATTGTCAAAAATACTTCTGCAAAGCTATAATGTTCTGTGAATTTGTAATCTAAGTCTATGATATCGATTTAGTCTTTTTAGCAAGTAATGTTGCCGGAATGAAATATTTCCTTAGACCTATTGATGATGAGTCTGGTAATAAAGTAGATTTGGTGATAAACTGAGAATGACTAAAATGTGTCAAGGTGTGTCATGGTGCTTGATTTATTTTGAATGGTTGCACTTTTGAAGTCATTTTTCATTGCTGGGAGTTGTGTGGCAGTTGCTAACATGTGCTTCATGAGGTAACTAAGAGAACAGGGATTGCAACTAGGACGTTTAAGAATCTATGAAGTAGTAAATATTTAGACGGATACACTTTAAGATTAAAATTAATAAATCAAAAAAGAAGTTTCGTCCATTCTAAAGTGGACACCGATGGGCTTGGAAAGGTCACCGTCCATCGGATGGACGTTAAGCCGTTAACATCCCCTTGTGCAAGAGAGCCATATCTTGTGCACGTTAAAGAACACGTTGAATGGCCTGATGGGAGGCTACCAACTGTCTCTTAACAGCTGTCCAGTGGGTCCTCTACCCCCAACTTTCTCCGAGCTCTCGGAGTCCTTGTGACCTGGTCGTTTAGACAATTATGTGCTAAAAAAAGTGCCGCTCAGAGGTAAAACAATCCAACCCATTCCAAAATTCGATTTGGTATGTGGATCCTTTACGTGATAAATTTGATTCCGGATGCTTCATGGGTGCTTCAATATGGAAATAAAGATGAAGTTAAGCAGCATCTTCTGTAAGGGAAAAATGCATTAGTTGGCATGTTGCCCACACAGAACTAATATTTTCAGGGATTAGCGGACTTCAACAAACATGTATCCATACTTTGATACCATCAGATGACAAATAATTATTGAAAGACAAATGAAAGACAATGCAACACGTCATCTGTGAGTATTAATAATGGAGTTATTCTTCTGAAAACTAAAATATACACTACTTTCTCTGTATTGTTCCGATGAGAAAGGAAAAAGCACCACCATCACCTCCTTGGGTTGTTTTACCTCTGAGAGGCACGTTTTTTGCATACACTGAGCTAAATGACCAGGTCTCAAGGACCCCGAGAGCTCAGAGCAGGGATATACCCAGAGGGAGGGGTCAGGGGCAGAATCCCCCCAAAAATCCTGTCATCTTATAGTATGAAACTCGTGTACCTGCTTTGAAATCTAAAATAGCTGTCTTTGTATAATTGTCAGGGGCAGAATCCCCCCAAAAATCCTGTCATCTTATAGTATGAAACTCGTGTACCTGCTTTGAAATCTAAAATAGCTGTCTTTGTATAATTTTATTTCAGTCCCATATTTCATGCATGATACTAAAAATAGATTTAAAAATAAACTATAAATTCTCATTCCATATAGAATATCATTTTAAAATCTCCTGTTCGATGGAATATTTTAGTAATTTAAAAACCCTACTCGTCTTATTCTCAGACACTCCCCCCCCCCCCCCCCGAAACTAAATCCTGGGTACGTGCTGGCTCAGAGAAGCTACGGGGAAGGAGACCCACTGGCGATCTATCAGAAGACAAATGGCAACTTCCCGTCAAGGTACCCAGTGTGTTCTTTACCGTGCACAGGGTTTGGCCTCTCCCGCACACGGGGCCACGGCTTAACGTCCCATGGGTGGGGAGTTTTGCGGAGGTAAATTTCAACGTAGGCCCAGGTGGGACTAGAACTTGGGAACTGCAGATTGCGAACCTGGCGCTCTACTGACTGAGCCACCCACCACCCATTTTTTTTAGAACTACACCACTGAGAGTATATATAAGATATAGTTGTTGCAAGATACATTTCGTCTACAGTGTGAAAGTAATCTTCTGCTTTATTTTTTGCAAAAGCAGTGTTGCCAGATTGTTGACCAAAATTCCAGTAGAATGATGATTAAGCAGCATTTTTTAAGACGATAAATTTTCTAAATCTTCTCAGTTAAAAACAAAAGAAATATATATTTTAATGAATAACTTACAATGCAGGAAAATTACATATAATTTTTCCTATAAAATATTTATAAAGTTTTAAAAATTAGTGGCAATGGTTATTTAATAACCAGAAAGAAAGTTCTCTTTTATTCAGTTACTTTTGCTCTTTTTTCTCGTTTTCCAAAAAGCATTAAAAATTTCGCTTCACATGGGAAATTTCTTTGAACTGCACCATCACTACTCTTAGCTCTCTAAAGGGATCCATTTATGCTCATATATATTTTTATAGTACTCTAAATCCTGAAAATCCTGAATCACATTTGAAAAAAACATGAACTTCATATTAATTTTCAAAACAATATCTTCGGAACTGCTTATGGATTTTATGACTAATACATATAATTAGTTCTTTTTTACATAAATGTATACGTAAGTGAACCTTCATGTAAAGGTCACTGGCAAAAGATAAATGTCTTTACATAGAACAAACATTGAGAGACAAAAACTTCTGCACTTTTTAACCACTATATTCTGATTTACCGAGTTGCCGTTTTAGCCTTTGGTTTATTTTTCCTTAAATAATTTATTTATCCTCAAATAATTCTTTGGTGGACCCAAAGTAGGAACACTGATCATAACAGTAATGCTATTAAAGGGAAAACAACAATTCACAAACACACCGAGTAGAATTAGAAACATTTTATCAATGAAGGAAAAGTTCTATTTCGTAATGCAATTTTTATAAGCTGCTTGTTTTTTTAAAGTTTTTTTATATTTATATTTCATTACTACATAACGTTTAGAGAATAAGGTTAAAAATATCTGATTTTTTTATCGAAAAAATTACTGAAAAAGATTTTAAAGAAGAAAGTAAAGTAATACCTTTAAGGAAAACTTCAGGATATTTTGAATTCTGCAAAGAAAGGGGATATTACTCTTGTTTTAGGCGAATTCAATGCTAAAGTTGGTACTGACTCTGACATTTGGGGAAGGGCAATGGGCAACGACTTTTACAGATAAGTAAACTTAATGATTTGAGAATAACTAACACTTTTATAAACACCGTGACCTAGATAAGTATACGTGAGTTTCACCAGATGTGCTGTTTAAGAATATGACTATTATATATTAATTAACAGCAAATGGGTTAGTTCAGTTAGGAATACCAGGACACATAGGGGAACTAAAAAAACATAGGTTGTTAAAAGTGTTTTGCAACTTAAACTTAAGAAGTGCTGTGTTAAAATTAAAAAAGGTTACCTTTAACGATGAAGCTCTGAAAGACTCAGAGCCAAAGCTTACCATGATAGGTTACTTAGTCATTATGACAGTAATAATTTACTTATTACTGAAGTTCAGGAAGAAAGGGACCGTTTTAAACAGTCTTTTCTTGAAACTAACAGTACTGTTTTGGGTAAAAAGGAGCAGAGGAGGCAAAATTATTTGAGTAATAAGGCACTGGGGCTTATTTTTGATTGTCAATCAACACTCTATTTGTCCTAACAGAAAGGCATTACAAATAGTTTAATAAACGTGTAATGATCAGTTAACAACTGATACGAATCTTTGGCTGACAAAGCAGAAGAAGCAGTCAGACAGCACAACAGTAGAGAGCTGTACCAGATAGTTAATGTTTTGTGTTGTAGAAAACGGACAGGTATACAGGAATTGAAGGAAAAACAAGGTAAGGTTATAGAAGGTGAGGATTCTGTCATAGTTAGGTGGGCTGGGCATTTCAGTGATGTTCTAAACAATATGTTTAGTTCTACTCCCATTGTTTGTAATGATGATAGATGCATTGGTGGCTTTAATGTTGGCCCTATAACACAGTTGAAATTGGCCCTATAACACAGTCTGAAGTTATTTTGGCTGTTTCTAAACTTAAAGTACATAAATCCCCAGGGGTAGATGAAATTACTACTGAAATGCATAGAACTGGGAATGTTTATGTTATCACATGGCTGACTGAAATTTTGAATACCCTTTATGATAAAAGCATTGTTCCTAAGGATTTTACCAGAGCTATTATTATCCAAATTTAGGATGCGATGGGCTGACAATGTCAAACAGGACCTTATTAGAATTGGTGTGAAGTGGCCAGATGCAGTTGATGTAGCTCAGCTTGGAGAACAAAATTGCACAAATTGCCGTAGCCCATGGCTGCTTGAGGATGATGATGATGATGATATTATCCCTGTTTTTCAAAAAAGACGATCGCAGTTCTTGTGATAACTATATGGGTTGCAGCCTACTTTCTACTCCAGGTAAAGTTCTTTGCACGATTGTGCTTAATAGAATTAAGAATCTGGTTGATGGACAAATGCGTGATGAACAGTGTTAAATCAGAAGTGGTAGGAGATGTATTTCTCAGATATCATTCTTGAGAAATCTTTAGAGTTTCAGAAACCAATGTTTACTAGCGTTGTAAATTTCAAAAAGGTCTTTGATTCTGTTGACCTTCATAATTTGTGGTTATTGTGAGATCGTATGGCATACCAGACAAGCTGTTAACACAATGAATGCGCTCTATAATAACACTGAATCATGCGTGAGCGTTGATAAGGGTTGTGCCAATTGTTTCAGCATTTCTTCTGGTGTTCGACAAGGGTGCATTTTGTCTCCTTTCCTCTTTAGTTCGGTTATTGATTATGTTATGTGAAATTCATTGTAAGGGGAAGATTTTAAGTTTAAATGGTCTAGAGATCTGAAAAATATGCTTTAGATTATGTTCATGATTTGCTTTTTTGACAAATTATAGTAACGAGATGAACTCTTTCATTAGAACTGTTGATGAGACGTAGTAGAGTAAGTTTGGTGATAAACAGAGAGAAAACTAAAGTGATGACAATAGGGCGGGCAGATTGTAGTTCAGAAGCTTTGAATGGCTGTACCTTAGAGCAAGTGTCTCAGTTTAATTATTTTGTGAGCTATGTAACAGATACTGGTGATGTAGGTCATGGGATAAATAGAATGATAGGGATTGCTGCTGAAACTTTTAAGAATCTATGGAGAGTGTGGAGATATAGGAGTATACATCTAAAGACTAATATTAGGCTGTGTAATAGTTTGGTCTTTTCTACGGTTAGTTATGATAGTGAAATTTGGACCCTTTGTGAACAAGATAACAGGAAACTTGATGCCTTTGATTCTAGATGTTTACGCAGTACTTGGGCATTAGATGGTTCAGCTTCGTAAGTAATGATGAAGTTAGGTAAAAGAGTCGGCAAACTCATTTGAATAGCATATTGTGCAGACAGAGACTCCGTTGGTTTGGCCATGTTGCCCATATGCATAACTATAGATTAAGCGAATAAGGTTATGAACAGTGTATCTAAAGGCCTCAGAAAGAGCTGAAGACTCAGGATGCGGTGAGGAGACAATGTCGAACAGGACCTTGTTAGAATTGATCTACAGTAGCCAGATGCAGCAGATTAGCTCAAGACAGATATGCTTGGAGAACTAATTTGCATGGTCTGGTTGAATCTCCGTAGCCCATGGCTGCTTGAGAAAGAGGATAATGATTACATTAGTAAAATAGAAAGTTTGGATGCAGCGAATTTTTTAACTTTGAATAGTATTTATGGGTTCGTGAAATAACACTTTTGTTTTTAATTCTTACTAGCACCTCTGCTACCCTATATGACAAATTAATTCCATTATGTTTTATGGACAAAGGTTCGACGGACTACTATTATTTAGTTCAAAAATGAATTTCGATGAAATTGTTCACCTAGGATGAGAAGATAAACGCTAAAATTTAAATGTTGATTGTATACCCAAAAATATATAATTTATTTGCTTCTAACATTTTTCATATTTTGAAACAATAATAATTTCGCGCTGATTTCGTTTTCGGGTACAAAGAATAATACTAGTCGTTTTACTCCTGTAAAGACCAATGGTCCTCAAAGGTAGGTCGCCCAAGTGGTGTAGATAGATCGCGAAAAAAGAATAAGATACAAAAAATTAAAATAAAGAAAACACTTCCAACTTCTAAGTGTTCCCCGAATTTTTGGGGAAAAGTGTTGTTCAGAGAGAGGTAAAAGAACCAAATCCAACCTGGAATATCTGAAACATTCGGAATATCTGGAACATTCGAAATATTCGATTAAATATCTAATTATCTTTATAACTACTTACCTGCCTTTGTAAAGTTAACAATCTGCAGTTTCACATTTTATTCCATTTTTTGAAACATACAGAAACATAATACACGTTGACCCAGATTTAGTATTAAAAATAAAATCATCTGTCTGAAACCGATTCATTTTGTGTTTCAAAATATCATCTGTTTCATTAAAAATATTTCTAACAAATACAGAACATCGATTATAATATCATATTACGCTTAGCATTTCAAGTGGGTTTCAAACGTTTTGTGAGGATTAAAGTAGGTCGCAACTTTGATAAGTTTGGGAACCATTGGTAATGATCTTTTGTCTCTAACGTCCCTCTAATGTCGGGTAAAGACAAAAAGTCACACAGGTGTTAAAAATTCTTGTACGAAAACTCAATAATTTGATAGGAACGATAGAAACACAGATGACAGTGAAGAAAACGAAGACAAACTGAAGACAACAGTCAATGAACAACGACGTTAACGAAATGAGCAACGATATCTGTCAGCTGGTGGAAAACGAAAACTAAATTCTATCTAGAACTAACCTCACTTGCGCGAAAATACTTCTGCATTGGAACTGAGAGGTCCCGGCTCGAACATCTTTTTTTTAGTACAGAGGCGGGAGCAATGTTCAACAACAGCATTCGACTAATAGAAGAAAAAATTAATCGCCTGTTGCTTCTTGATAACAGTTAGAAAACCACAATATCCATCACTAAAATAACTACAAAATATATATATTTAAAATTTGTTACATGATTTACACTGGTTGACAAAAGGTTACACAGCGTTTTTGGTGAATATTTTTATTTTAATTCCCGAAGGTAAAATAAGCGGTTGCGTGTAACATTACATGTAAATTTAGAATATCCAATAGAAATTGATCTACTACCCCACAATTCCTTGCAACATGCAAATTACTAATACCTATAAAAACACAGATTGCTACCAGATCATTTGATTTCAAAATTGTTGCTGGCAAAGAAGGTTAATCTCATTATTTCAACTGAAGATGGTTAGCCATCATCGTTTAAACTAGGGATTCTCAACATGGGGTACGCCGTGAGAGCTCAAAAGTCTCTAAAAAAGCTCTAAAATAATACAAAGTTAGTATTTTATTTTATTCCCATTGTTATACTATAACTATAGTTTTATCTATCTATACTAGGGGTACGCCAGTTACATACACATTTCCAGGGGGTACGTGAAACATAAAAGGTTGAGAACCACTGGTTTAGACGATTACTTACGATGGCGGGTTGTTGGAAGATTTGTAGCAGGACAATAGCAGGCGGAGTTAGAAAGTTGGCTAGATGTGTCGAGAAAGATGGTATTGACACTTTGAAAACTTTCAGCTCTTCAGGAATCATTATCAGATGAGCTGGCCAAGGTCACCCGAGAGTTACTTCAACCCGAACTGCTATTATCTGGCTCTAATAACAAGAGAGAAGAGTACAATGACTTCTCGTCAACTGTCTCTCGAGGTTTTTGTGGCATTAAGTGAAAGATTTACAGCAGAACAATGTCACGAAGGCTTAATACGAATGAGCTCTATACCAGGAGGCAAGTGGTTTGTATTCCACTAACCTACAATCACCGAAAAGCTCATTTAAACTGGTGCCGCCAACATCACTTGGAGCCCTAAACAATGAGCTAATAATCTCTTTCCTGACGAGTCCCGATTTAGCCTACAGCCAGATTCTAGCCATTTAATCTGGAGAGAAACAGAATAGCAATACCATCCTTCCAATATTAGAGAAAGGGAAACTTATGATGGTGTAGTGATAATTTGGGGTGGCACTACCATAAAAGGCCGTACCCCTCTTCATGTGTTTGATGGAGTCTCCATAATTGCTGACAGGTACAAGAGAAGAGATCCTTGAAATCTATGTACAATTTTTTCGGAGTGTGGTTGGCTCTGGTTTCCTGTTTATAAACGACACTGCCGTCCACATAGAGCTAACCTGGCACAGGAGTACTTAGAAAGCGAAAATATTCAATGAATGACTGGCCAGCAATGTCGCCAGACCTAAATCCCATTGAACAAGTGTGGGATGCTTTATGAACATGCATTGCAAACTAGGAATGAGCTTGGCAGGGACCGAGCCAGTTCGGGCGCAATATAACACAGACAACTTCGGGATCGGATTTAAATAATTTCAATTTCACATATTTCTTAGAATTTTGAAAAAAATTAAATTAAAAATATAAAATATTTTTCAACTTTTTAATCCAGTGTTTGGTAATTAAAATAAGCACCATGTGGCATTTGATTATTTTTTAATGTATTCTCTATCTTTAATAAATGAATGACTCTTTACGTTTATAAAAATGTTACAAAGCACTGATATAATTTATGCACGAAATGTTTTAAAAACCGACGTTTCATCAAATCACAATATGTATTTTTAAAAACAAAAATTGTTAATTTCATGGTTTTTAAATAATAATATTTTAGAAATAGACGATATCCAGTAAACGTTGAATAGAAGCAGAAATAAGTAATATAATCCAATAAAAAGTTTCATTTCTGCATCATGAATGTTCAGTTAGGATAATTTCTCCATCCAACAATGACTTTTTTTAACATATATATACATATTCTATACATTATATATATACATATATATATACATTTTTCTACTAAAATATTATTAAAACCATTATTATGCCAAATTATTGCATGAATAGGAATGCAAAATAGAAACGACTCCCGAACCCCTCGGGTATTTACTTGAATCGACTGGATCTTGCACTAATCTTTTGGATTTTTGGATGTTTTGGAAATGGAGAAATAGAATCAACAGAAAAGTGATAAGCATCGAAACTTCTCTTCACCCAGCATTTACCATTCAAAGACTTTCGGAAGCGTTCAAGTGTCTCGAGTCAGCACTGAAAATATTCAAGACATGATCTTAATTTACAATGCAGTTCGAAGATCATTTTAACAATTAGTAATGCCTACGTTTAGAGCTCTCCGCGGATAAAAAAAGATCCTGTAGCAATCCGCAGTCGCAAGGTGTTATTGGCACCGTACTCAGGAAAACATTTTCAACATCCGCGTATACTGGCTACTTAATAATCATCGAGGTTTTAGAAATGCTTGAAGACAGATTTTGTGAGCAAAAGAAATCAGTCCAATAGTTTATTAATGACTAATAATTAACCGAAAAAAGTCTCCTTAAGCACTTCCTTACCATATAGGTATGACATGAACCACTGTATTTAATAAGCCATAGAGAAGATCTGTGATGAAAGCGAGATCTCAGCAGAAAGACAACACAAACATTCATGCGTTACCCCCACACTAACCATTCTATCACAGGACTACTGTGATTCAAAAAAACCTCTATTCCAGACGCATATGCCTCGCTAAATATTGCAAAAAACGTTTACCAGAATGTGATTTTATATATTCTTGTGAGTAAAGTTTGCTCTTTAAATGCACTTATCATCGATTATCGAAAGACATTGCTTTTTATTCCCCAGTATCTTCCCTCTACATTTCACTTCGTAAACTTCGTGATCTCCACAATAAAAATTTTCACTAATTCGTTTTCTAAACAACATTCGAGTAATTTTTTTAATATATTTGCTTTGCCACTTCTTTCACATAGCATATATATATATTTCAAATTGGCTTTATTCCATTGCAATTTTTAAGTGAATATCCTCATTGAATTTTCAAATCAGTTTTTTTTTCTTTATCTGAAGTAGTGTTTTTCATTCATGTGAGCCATCAATAATGCAGTAATATTTGCCCATCTTTCTACAGATTTTATCTGCATTAACATAATTTTTTTACCCCTGGTGTTATCGTTATCAGCGTTAGCATTAATATTTTATCCGCGAAGCACTTTTCAATGCGGATATCCGCGCATGGCTTTACCTGAGTTTACTACAGGGAGGTTTTACATGAAAAGAAAGCGTCTTTAGTCCAAACCTCATTGGACTCCTATTTTTAAGAAGCCTCAGGTTTGTGGTGAAAAGCCCCCCCCCCCCCCCACACACACACACCATATCCTGCAGGTGAAAAGAAATTTTGTAAATGGAACATTTGTGATAGGTGCAATATTTAATACTTAAGAATTTTCAAATGTATTTTCTGTGCTTTATTTTAATATTGAATATTTGTTTTAGTTAATAAATGTCGGTAATGACATAAATTATATCAGTGTTTTATTTAATTTTCTTCTATTTTCGTAGTCAGTTTTCGTATTTTTAGGGTGCGAAATGGTTTCCAGGAACAGAACTTCCATTTACGGCATTACTCCTATGGAAAATAAGGGTTCGTCTTACGACGGCTTTCTAGTAATTAATTAGGTGGTAAGTGGGGAGGAGAGGGAGTCGCTGTAGCTGTATGCTAGTTTTTAAGAAAATGTACGTTAAATTAATATTAATGGAAAAGCTTTCAAAATATATGCCAGAGAATAGTTTGAATTAAGAGGACTACTAAACTAAGGGACATTTAATAGTTTTAAATGAAATTATTTAAATCAATTTTTATTAGTAGAATCTTAGCTAATTAAAAAAAAGATATTAGAGAAAGATACTTAGTGATTAAAAATAAAATTAGATACTTAGCGATTAAGATTAAATATACTTAAAGGAAAAAAAATCCCTTAGTATACAAAATTTGATTACTAGAATTTAAAATATTTTTACATATGAGTTTTTTAATTATTTGATACAAGGTGACACCGTTTTTAAATCAAAGAGCAACAAATCGGATGGGATGCAAAAAAATAAATTATTTCGCTATTGATTCCAGAAAGGGAGTTCCGCATCTCCCTTACCTAGGCTAGCGGATGTGTCTGAGCAGGAGCAATCATACAAGCAGCATGTGCTGTTTCCGAAGGCGGCAAGTGAAACGAAACATCGGAAATGGTATCTGATAAATCCTATATATAGATATTTCATCACAGCAGGCGTAAACGTACAGACAGCCCAGATTGTAGCCTAGAGCTCAAAAATGGCATCTCATAAATCGAAAAGAACTTCAAATAAAAGTTATATAAACTGAGCAATACAGGAAAGCAGATGAAGGAGAAAAATTTCGTTTTCCTATGGCGGCGAATCTGGATGCCAATGATTTTAATAAATTAATAGTTGTCTTGGATAATTTCATCACTGTGCGAGTGTTCTTATTTGCCAATTAAGATTTCTTAAAAAATTTATTTATTTTTTATTTATATTCGTTTATGCTTATTTAAAAAAAGTAAAGCATTTTAGCACTTTGTAATGAGTTATTCTTAGGTTTAGACAAACTTTTTAAGGCTGAATTATATATATACTTTGCTATAATTACTTTCCTTTAAACTGACTACGGTATAACATTTCGTTCTGGTACTAAGAAAAATCTAGGACCCAGTTTCAGCTACAGCACACGTTATTTCCTTCATAGTGAAATGTTCTTTACAAACCAGTGCATATTTAAAAACTGCAATTTACCGTGTATTGAATATTTATATATATTTACATAAAAAGCAAATATAAACTGACAAAAACAATATTTATAATTGCCACAGTTTACATAAAGTAACGAAACAACCTAGCTATATTATAGTTTTCTCATATCACCATTTTATCTCTCAATATAATAACTTAAAGCCAGATTGTAAATACAAATCAGATATAATATTTGTAAATATAATTTTTAACGTATGCTCCTGGAAAATTGCAGCTCATGGGAAAATCTAAGGGATATTCTTAACAGAAACAATCTTAATCTTACAACCTGTAAATTTCAGAAGCCTAACTAAGAACTGTACTTCAAAATAAATTTACACTTTTTACGATATCTTAGCTCTCAAGAAGAAAGTTTAAACTTTAAAGTACTCTAGATATCCTTCGGAATATTAACTAGGAAACCACCTTGTTTATGCATCAGGTAACCAAATAAGTTCGTGTAGTTTTCGATGTTATCATTTCAACGAAAAATACGAAAGCACAATTGCAAGTGGTGGGCATGCGACGATACACAATCGAAAGCACGTGGCACGCCGAGCCAGTTGATGTGTAGGAAGCATGCAAAGCAGTTCGGTGAAAATGGGAAGGGTGACGAAAACAGGTTTGCGTCGAATACAGTTATTCAAGCGTGCTTATTTTATGAGTTTAAACTGGGAACTAAAGCCGCGCAAGCAGCCTGCAAGATATGTACGGCATTTGGAGAGAACACAGTGAGCGAACGGACAGTCCAAAAGTGGTTCAGAAAATTTGCGTCAGGCGATGAGACACTTGAAGAATCCCCATGAGGGAAGATGACCGTCATTGATGACAATGAACTGAAGTCAGCATCCAGTTGGATTCACGTCAAACGTCCCAAGAGTTTGCAGAAAGGTTCCATTTAAGTGACGAAACCATTCGTTTGCATTTATACCTCCTAGGGAAAGTCTGAAAGCTGAGCAAATGGATTCCACATGAACTGACAATAAATAACTGCCGGCAACAAACTCCATCGGCTTAAGATCTGCTCATCGCTGCTTTCACGCCACAAGAATGAGTTATATTTGGACAGGTTGTTGACGTGCGATGAAATTGGATTGTCAATATGAACACCAAATGTTCGTATCATTGGTATTAGTCCAATGAACTTGTTTCGCACACACCAAAGCCTAGGATCCACGAACAGAAAATTTTGTTATGTTTCTGATGGACTACAGCTGATATCATCCATTATGAGCTTCTTGCCACTTGTCAAACAATCACTGCGGACGTCTACTCGGCATAGCTACAAAGGGTTGCAGATGCGCTGCTCCAAAAATAGCCTGCACTTGTTCATCGCAAAGGCGTTGTGATCCTTCAGGACAATACTCGCCCTCACACAGCGCGAGTGACCCGAGAACAAGCTCCACAGCCTTGGTTAGGAATTCTACTCCACCCTCCTTATTTCCAAGACATCACGCCATTCCACTACCATCTTTTCTTGGAGCTGGACAATCATATACGCAACCAACAATTTCGAAACTGAGAAGCACTGGAAACAGAGTAGGTTGCTTTCTTCGCTTCTAAAGATCGCAGTTCTACCGGGCATTTACAAACTTGTATCTAGTTGGGAAAAGGTTATAGATTATGCTGATGCTTACTTACGTAAGGGGCGGGGGTGGCTCAGTCGGTAGCGCGCCAGGCTCGTAATCTGTAGTTCCCAGGTTCGAGTCCCAGCTGGATCAGCGTTGAGATTTATCTCCGCAAAATTCCTCGCCTGCCCACGGTCAGTAGGGGACACCGATGGGCTTGGAAAGGCCGCCGTCCGTCGGATGGGACATTAAGCCGTGGCCCTGTGTGCGGGAGAGCCATACCCTGTGCACATTAAAGAACACGCTGGATGGCCTTGACGGGAGCTACAATCTGTCTCCCAACAGCTGTTCCAGTGGGTCCCCTCCCCCAACCTTCTCTGAGCCTTCGGGGTCCATGTGGCCTGGCCATTTAGCCCATGGTGTGCAAAAAAGTGCCGCTCAGAGGTAAAACAACCCAACCCAACTTACGTATGGTTTCATTTTACCCTCAAAAACCGCACGAACGTTTTTTGGTTACCTGATAAAATTACATCTTGTTCTAGAGAAAGAGAAATACACTTTCGAGGTGCAAGAAGAATTATGGGGGAAAAATGCTGTCAAAAAAGCTTTAATTCAGCTTAATTCATCTAGAATATTCACTATATTTTGCCTGGAAGTTGAAAGCTCAAACTCACTTTCCCTGAAGAAAGAAACAGAGAACTTCCATAACAGCAAGAAAATTATTTTTTTCTATTATCAGTGGAGTTTGTCAATAACTTAATAAAAAAGAAGTTTTTGAGGTTTATCAATTGGGCTGGGTTGTTTTTAGAGTTTCTTCTCGAGAAATATACAATTTGCAAAATGCTCGCTTCTCAAGAAATTATTTTGTTTCAAGAAATTTGCTTGTAAATTATTATTTTACTACAATAAAAATTATTTTAAAATATCATGTGTCAACACTTCTACATGCCCTTAATATAATTCGTGAGAGGTTTTATGAAGTGCCGTACAAAGTAACACGAAACATAACACTTCTTTTGTATGCTCTTTTAACTATAAGACCAACATCAATTCAAAATGAAAGAAATTTCTCGATTTAGGAATTTTTGTTTAAAAACAAAGGACAAGATTATCAGATAAAGCGATCGATGCCTTATGTTTTTTAAAGTATCACTTTAAGCACAATGCGTAAGTAGTGTATAACTAAAATAGTTGTATTAAATACTAAGTATAAAACATAGAATATTTTTGTTTAATAATAATATTTTTTGACTTTTTTGTTTTATAATAAATATAATAAACATATATTTTGCTTTATAATTAATATAGTAAAATACAAATGTTTGTTTCATAATTGCAACGTTGCTATTTAGCAGTTTATTTTATTAATAATTACAATTTAAATAATTTTAACAAAATATTTGAGAAAAATCTAAGGAAATAACTATTATTTTGTATACAATTGGATTTTTTGGAATTCTCGAGAATTCGTATATCTGATTCCCGATTCTAGAGACTTTAAAACTGTCAAGAAATCAGAAATCCTAGTTATTTTACCTTTGAACAGCACAGTTTTGCAAGCAATGGGTTAACTGGCTAGGTCACAAGGACCTTAAGGGCTCATAGAAAGTTGGTAAGGTACTCACTCGAAAGCTTTTAGGAGACATATGGACGCCTTTCGTCAAGGCCATCGAGCATGTTTTTTAACGTGCACAACGCATAGATCTCCTGTACAAGGCACCACGGCTTCACATCCCATCGCCTTTCCAAGCCTTTTATGTTCCCTTTCTCACCGGGGTCAGGGAGGGAGATTTAGCACAGATAATTTCAACGCTATCCTAAGTGGGAACTCGATCCTGGGAGAGGATCATCGATATATCACTATTTATAAAAGTCAAAATGACGTGAATATTGCCTTGATACGTCTTTGTTGAACGATATTAGATAATTCTTTGTGCGTCAACGTTTTTAGTAAGCGAGAATAGTTCAATAATTTGCACTTCTCAAAAGGAATCGAAGTCAATTGCTTTGCGAACTTTCTTGAGATTATTTTAGTTGCATCCATCATACTTCTCCAGTAATTCTTCTCCAGTCATACTTCTCCAGTCATGTTACTAAGGAAATTTCGGCGAGAAGTTTTGAAGTCATTATTTCCTTTTCTCAGGACTTCAGACGAAACACCTTTTCTCTCATCCAGCATCTCTGAAGGAGAACGGAAAAAGAAAATTTTGTCTTCAAAATTATTTATTTTTTATTTTAATTTCTTCGTGGGAGATTACTATTTTTGCGGAGATTCTTATTTTTAAGAGTCGGCAGAAACCATCTCAGTATTAATGGGAAAACGAAAACATACGTAGACCGTAGCTGTTTACTATTCCACACATCTCGTTTTTTATGACTTAGCAAAGATTCAACAGGTCTTATTAAACAGTAAGTCATTGCAAAACTAAAGTGCAAAGGAGAAATTAAATTTTCAGAAACTAATTATGTTCTGAGGCTTTACAAAAATAACATTTTAATATCATTGCGTTTTAGAATTATAAGTTGAACGTTTTACATTATTTTCAGTGCAAAATAATTAACCTCAACAACAGTACTATTTAGCTATCTTAGACAGTTAAATAGTAAATATGTGAGCAGCATAGGTCCGTAAGTACCTGAAAATATAATGTGAAAGTCTGTGTAATAAAAGGTTGTGTGAAACTATATATATTTACTATTCAGTAATACATTATCACAGGAAACGTCCTGTAGACTAGGAACACTTGAAAAATTCAGTTGAAAAAATTTGATTGTCCTGAGTGGGATTCAATAAGACGCCTTGCTTGCTTCTGGGAGACCTGGGGTCGAATCCCAGTCAGTACAACCAATTTTTATCAACTCAATTTTTCAAATATATACCCGTATATCTTAATAAGTATGTAACGTAAGCTAATTCTTACTATCATTATCAACAATGTAATTGCATTGGAGTGTATTTCTCTTTCATTACAAAATCCTACTATACTCTCACCAAGGAAAACATACAGTATATCTTAAGCTACATTTTTGAATTTCATTGGACTCTTGAAATTTTTTAAATGAAAACCCAAATCGAAAGCTACATAAGTTCTAAAACAATTTTTTTTTCCTTTGAATAATAATGTATCTTTAAAGAAGAGTATAAATCTAATTCTCAATACTTAAAAGACGACGGAAATAAGAGCATTTTAAATCATGTCGTCGGTCATATAGAATTTTTGTTCGGAATTAATTAAAGCATCAATAATGGAAGTTTATTGTACTAATGTATTAGCAACGATATTGAAGTTCCCCTTTCCCATGGAGGGCCTTAATTGACAAATATCCTGAAAAGGACCAAGTCGCAGGAAAAAAAGGAGTTGGAATACAAAACCCACATCATCCCAGGAGGCGACGATGGAATGCCCAAGAAAATTACTAAAATCACATGACGTCACAGCTACACAGTAACTACTGAACATAAATATAGACGAAAAGTCTGCTCTCTTAGTTATGTTGCCTCATGATGCTTAACATTAAATGAAAGGCGCATAAAAACCCCCAGGAGCGTCGCTACATACAGTTTATATATTTATTACTATAGTATCGGTCAACGATTTTGTTGAGTATTGGTAAGGTTAGAGCTACAGCGGAATAATGGAATTATTTCATCAGATTTCACACTATGGTTCGTAATAAGTCGAGATTTAGATTTCGAAATTTCTAGTGACATTTTGGCCATACTTTGGTTGGGTTTGCTATTTTAGCTCTGAGCGGCACTTCTTTTGAACACAATAGACAAAATAGTCAGGTCACAGGACCCCAAGGGCTCAGAATAGGATGAGGAAGGTGATCTACTGGACACTTTTTAAGGGTCAGATGTAAAGCTCCCGTCAAACCATCCGGCTCTTAACCCATTGGTTACTCCTTTCTCACAGAGGGTAGAGTGGCGGTTATAGGAAAAGATTCTAAACGCAAGTATAGTTGGGAGTCGAACCTGAAAACAGCAGATTACTAGTCTAGGGCACTAGGACTAAACCAGCCACAGCTCCTATGCATGTGGTAATGTAGTTTACTTTCAGAAATTATAGCGTTTTACATATAACTCCGGTTTCTCCTAACAGTTCTTAGTGTGACGTATCTTTGGCTCTTCTTTCACTCGATCTATGGCCATTATGGACTTTTTAACTTTTTCCTTAATAAAAAGTAATGTTCACCAAACTAAGGAGTTTCTCAGAAGTGAAACAACCACGAATTATATAATTTCATATATAGCTCATATATATTGACCCAACGAACTGATGGAAATAAAAATAAAATCCGGGGAGACTACTAAATACGTTTTTGGTATTAAAAGTATAATACTTATCCTTCAAAATTAAAAGATATGGAATAGGAAAGCTATTCGACTCGTTTCCTGTTTTTTAGGATTAAAAAATGCATTTTAAATTCCATATGTCATTATTTCTAGCCAGAAGCAATGTGCACTTCGATCACTAGTGAAAATATCTGAACTTTTTAATGCAACATTTAAGATGGTATAAAAATGATTAAATACAGCTTGCACTTAGTAAAGAAAAAGGGTGTATTTAATAATTAATAGGATTAAGAAGTGGACCAAGCTCGGAGTTCCATTCATTAATCAGTCGAACATTCATAAGCATTGCTGCTTTTGAATTTATTTTCTTCAAGTATAGCTCATTAATAATAATATAAAATCCTCGAAAACAGATCAACTACCGAAAATAGGGGAAGACAGTAGATTACGGCTGAGTAAAAAAAACTTTCCGTCTGTGAAGTTCACGAGGGGGAAGATTATTATTTTTCCCACAGTTTTAATATTTTTGTATAATAGCATTGACAATCTCGCAAAACCAAAGAGAAATAATAGAAAGTAGCACAAAGAACTAAAATAAATAATAAACTATGAATCCGATCGTTCCTAAGGAGTAGCTTGGCATCCTTCAAGAGCATTTGGTAACCATGCATCTTTGAAGTAAGCATACGAGATTTTGTCTCCATGACGACAGTCTCCTTTTCTAGAATCGATAGCAATCCACTCTGCTCTCAAGCTTCTTCCACCACGCAGAAAACCTAGAGTAACTCTGTATTTAAAGTAAAGTATTGTACATTAGAAGACGTTCCATTTGTTCTTATTTAGGTAAGACAAAAGCAGATGCGATGTATTGAATTAATTTGCAATCTGAGAAATCAGAAAACATTGAGAGCACAAGCAATGCATTACCTATATATCGTAAATTAACATAAGTGGCCCCCGACCTTTATTTCTTTTACACAAAACGAAAAAAAAGAATGTAGATTGAGGGTGAAAACCAAAGGAATGCGTAAGATTTGCTTCTTCAACTAGGCTTCAGCATCTCTCATTGTAACTGCAAGTTATGTTATCTAATATGGACTTTAAGTTTAATAGTATAAATGCTAGCCGAAATATTAAATTTCTTCTCTAATATAATTAAATGATTTAAAAAATACAAAGTTGATACTGAACGGCACTCAAGAAATCTGATTACGAACATCCCGATGCAATCCGATGGAAAAATGGAACGAACAGCAGCTTCGAAGGCAAGCTCGGACAGCTACGAGAAGTTAACTGTCAGCTCGATAGGCTTGTTGCTCCTGGCACGAATGCTACCGGTAGCAGATGGAATTACATTCAACAAGTGGGAGGAGCAAGTGGAAGCAAAGCACTACTCGTATTACTTAAATTCTAAAATAATCAAAAACATTCGCTTTTTTGTATTGTTTTGATACCACAACTGTAATTTGCTATCAGTAGAATTGTGTGCAGAAGGTAAATACGGGGACAACTTTACGTTCTACACACAAAGAGTGATTTATTTATGAGAAAGATTTATTTACACATTATTGTATTTGCCGACCTATGTATTTTCTTGATCAACAGTGATAGAGTACAGGCTTGCCAAATTCATATTATTTCGTCAAGTACTTATGCAAAGAAATCGGCAAGAGGACGCTCCAACACTGCACAAACCTAGCCAATCAACCACATTGTCTGCATAGTATGCTCCCCGTTCGAAATTTAAAGTGTTTATTTTATATTCCTGATTTCTAAAGCATCATTTTTCGAATTTTATGCATTTTTAAAATGAATCCAGTTATTTTCAGTCTTTTGTTTTTGCTAAAAACGACTAAAGAACGATTTGTTTGTACATCATTTACTCGCCATCTAGCGAGATTTTATATTGTAGACGATTATGTGTAAAGTAGTGCATCAAAACACAGGGTGTCCGAAAAATAATGGTGGGATTTCGGGAACCAGTGTACAATATACATATTCAAGAAAGTAATGTTTTAACTGAAAGCGTACCTGAAATAGTATTGACATAATCGCTAGTTTGAACTTTCGTGACCCTGCATATGTACAAATCATTATTTCACTTTTTGCCATACACGCTGCCGCATATCTTTTGTTACTTGCTCAGCTGCTTCTCTTATCTGGCTTTCAAATGTTTCAGACTTCGAATTTTGTCCATGTAATCATAATTCTTTACAAAATTCCACAAGAAAAAAAATCAAGGGGTGTCAAATCCGAGCTCCTTGGTGACCATATTGTTGGGACCACTCCTGCTAATCCATCTGTAAGGAAATGTTGCATTAAGAACATCCGTACATCTCCTGAGAAATGTGCGGTATGCCGTTTTATCTGGTAGCCGCCCGTGAAACTATTTGAGTGGGGTAATGCACAGGTACAACATTCAGTATGATGCTTTTCTGTATTTGGGGAAAGTGCTTTCCGAAATCCTACCATTATTTGTCAAATACCCTGTATTTTACTGTAATTACTAAATGAACTTAAAGTTTTCTGTCTACGTTAAAACTCATATACATATATTATTCAGTTTTAGAGCTATAATATTGTTCAAAAACGCATTTTTTTTGCATTGCATGAATTATTATTACAGAAGCTATGTTCTTTTGATATCTGTACCGTGTGTGTTCAAAGAGTTGGATTCTTAGATAATGATGATTATAATTTTCATTATATTTGAATCATATATTGCAAAACAATGCCATCTTTGCACAATATTTCAGTTCTAAAAATGATGATTATATTCATAGTTACTATAGATAATGAGTAATCGCTCAAAAGTGCTTTTGAACGAACTTTCTTTCAAGTATATGCTAAACTTGTCCAATAACCTTTGAAATTAATCTGTTGAAATCGAAAGCATTTAGAGTAGTTAAAATTAATTATAGAATAGCATAAACTCATTTTAATGGCAATTAAAAGATATTTGGCCAATGCCAAAAATTCAACCATTGCTAAAGCCCTCTGTTTACTACTATTTTCAGTTTGGCATCCTTAAGCAGCAGTCTTCAACTTTCAAAGCACCCCTAAACACGACCTTTAACACAGCGATAGCTCTAATCACTACCTTCTTCCACAACACCCCTAAAAAGCTAAGGTCCCCGACCTCTAAGGTAAAGAGTTTCTATCTTTATTTTGTTTGCGTCACCTCATTTTCGTTTCATTATCTTAACATCACTCTTGAGAATAAATTAAGTTTCCCTTCCTCTACCTAGATAAAAATCATTCATAAATTAATACATTCTAAGAGTTTCTATATGAGCATAAAAAGAAAAACGTACTCAAAGGGAAGCTGAAAGCTACATAGAATACTGTTACCAAATTTTGCCGCAATTAAAAAAAATATATATATATATATTTCAATTGAATTTCCTCATATTTCGCGTCACCCTTGTTTAGGTACACTGCCCGAACTAATTGAATTCAGACTGACGACTGACTTCCTATAGTGACCTTTAAGCTGAGGGTTGACAGAGCAATAATAACGAAATTTGGGAAAATGTGCAATACAAAGTTAAGCTTTATTCGATGCTTAGTTCGGAATTCTTACGTTTTTAAATTTATAAATTTTTGGTTGGAGAATGAACAAGGAATAATTATATGATATCATTTAATACTGACGAATGCAAACATACTTATTGCTAATTACCGTATTTTAAGGCATATAAGACGCACCCTCATTTTATCAGGGAATATTCACGAAAAAAACTTTTTAATGCTTTTAAGCATTTAATGTTTACTCCTACTAATATGGGACATGATGCAATAGTCTGTATAAATGGAATTAATCTTCAGTGATAATTCTGGTAGGTAAATTTAGTAGCATATGACAGAAAATATGAAGTTTGTGTAACAGCAGAAAAACAACTTTTGAAATATGAGGCATAAAATATAAAATTCATGCCTAAGTTAATGACGGCCACTTGATTCTTTATTCCCCCGGGAGAGTGCCTTTTTCGTGGAATGTTATCCACGAAGTTCAGTAAATAGATCACTGCCTCTAAAAAACATTGATTTTATGGTATTTGTGCCTTTTTCGTGGAATGTTATCCACGAAGTTCAGTAAATAGATCACTGCCTCTAAAAAACATTGATTTTATAGTATTTGTGCCTTTTTCGTGGAATGTTATCCACGAAGTTCAGTAAATAGATCATTGCCTCTAAAAAACATTGATTTTATGGTATTTGTGCCTTTTTCGTGGAATGTTATCCACGAAGTTCAGCAAATAGATCACTGCCTCTAAAAAACATTGATTTTATGGTATTTGTGCCTTTTTCGTGGAATGTTATCCACGAAGTTCAGTAAATAGATCACTGCCTCTAAAAAACATTGATTTTATAGTATTTGTGCCTTTTTCGTGGAATGTTATCCACGAAGTTCAGTAAATAGATCATTGCCTCTAAAAAACATTGATTTTATGGTATTTGTGCCTTTTTCGTGGAATGTTATCCACGAAGTTCAGCAAATAGATCACTGCCTCTAAAAAACATTGATTTTATGGTATTTGTGCCTTTTTCGTGGAATGTTATCCACGAAGTTCAGTAAATAGATCACTGCCTCTAAAAAACATTGATTTTATGGTATTTGTGCCTTTTCGTGGAATGTTATCCACGAAGTTCATAAATAGATCACTGCCTCTAAAAAACATTGATTTTATGGTATTTGAGAGCTTCTATCTAAAATTACGGTTTATCTCAAATTTCATAATGTGACAAATAAATTAATGGGTTGATCTAAAGATTTTATTGAATACTTATTTATATGCTTAGCACAACGACAACCCATCCTCATCGTTACTATGGGGATTATGTTATTCCGGAGATTTATTAGCCTACGGGATACTTGAAATTTCATATATGGGAAGCATGATTATTTTTTGAAACATTCCCTTGGGAAAAAAAAGTGCATTTTATATGCCGCAAAATAAGATAACACGAAAAACAGTTTGGAGGTGGTGTATTGTTATTCTTTAATTTTGCTGTACAAAGGCTCTAGTACTGTTGGTTTATTTGATTTTGTGGCAGAATAGAGTATGAAAAGAAATAAGATACATAAAGTGCAGACATAGAATGTTAGAGATATTTTTGAAAGTTCGTCGCTAGTTAAAGAAAATGACTCGCCACACTTTTTTTTACAGTTATAATGCAGTTACATAATATTAATAAAAGAACCTAATTCGTCAGTTGAATAACTGCATTTGACGAAGGGGAACAGAAGGCCAAACTTTCACTCTTCTTATACCTTTATTGATTGAAAACTCTTTCTACGTTTTCCGACACCCTACAATAGACAGACGTTTTTATTAATTTATAATCTTTTTTGAAAGATTAAACGATGCAGTTAAAAAGGTTTAGTATTGGTGTCTTTAGTCCCATAAACGATGAGCTGACAAATGCATCGGACATTAAAATATTAGTCAATTACATACACGATATCAGATGATGAACGACCTTTTTTGAATGAGCCAGCAAAGTTCGTAACATTATCCCATCGCCTTCTCGAACATCACAGATCATAAATCATGAATGAAAATAATACATCTTTCGGAAGCTAACCGAAAGAGTCAAAATAATTACGTATTTGAAGGTTTTGAAAAGGAAAAGTTCAATAATCATTCACCACTGACGCACTAAATATTACCATCATAATAAAAGATAACTGGCTTTAAAATACACAAACGCAAAGTCGGATCTCGGGGGGTGGGAGCAAGGGGGTCTTGCCCCCCTCCCCCTTTGAAAATGCTAGTAAGGGTAATAGAGGCGAAAAATATTAAAACTTATGCATGTTTCAAAAGTTTTTCTTAAATTTTTCTTAAACCTTTAAAACGAAGGGCAAAATATTGTGTATCATATATAAAGACCAGTGGTTCTCAACCTTTTATGCTTCACGTACCCCTTGGAAATGTGTATGTAACTCGCGTACCCCTTATATAGATAGATAAAACTATAGTTATAGTATAACAATGGGAATAAAATAAAACATATATATATATAACATATATCTAGCGACTTTTGAAATCTCAGGGCATACCCCAAAAAATTTTACCGCGTACTCCACGTTAAGAACCTCTATATAGACGATTGTGTGATTGACAGCTGACTGACTGACAGGGGATCAGGATAATTCTAACTATGACGAGAAATGGGAGCTCTGAAAATTTGAACCTAGAGCTAATATATGTCGTAGATCTCGGGAAAGATACGAAATTTGATTTCCGACGTGTTTCAAGGTCAAAAAAGGTTACGTAGAAGTCAAAAGATAATCTACAAGAGCTAGAAGCGAGAAAATTGGTGTATGGAGGTGTTTCGAGTTGTAGATCTCAAAAACGTTACGAAAAGTTTGGTCTGGAGGGTCCTTTAAGGTCAAAGGTGAAATTTAGATCTATCGGTGCTATAGAGCTAAAAATTGGTTGCTGGCAGTATTTTGAGTTGCAGATCGAAAATGTTGCGAAATTTTGGATGTGATGGGTCCTTCGAGGCTAAAGGTCAAATATCGATCTACCGCTATTAGAGGGCTAAAAATTAGAGCCTTGAGGTATTTTGAGTTCTAGATCTCAGAAATTATGCGAAATGTTAGATGCGATGGGTCCATCGAGGTCAGAGGAAAAATTCGATATACCGGTGCAGGAAAGCTAAACATTGGTAAAGAAAAACTATGGTCAGAAATAGGAGGAATTTTAAGATCAGGTGTCGCATTCAAGGTGAAATATGCGTCGGAGTGACCAGACAGAAATCAAGAGGTGCTAAAGGCAAATATTGATTTCTAGTAAGTTTATATCCACGAACCAAATTATCTCGTGTGTACAGTTAATTTCCAAATGGATATACACTGAGATGTCAGTTTATTAGGTACACCACCCTTGTCATATAAATGGTTCATTCCAATGTGTAATACGTCACGTGACCGTGGTGTGCAATATAAATCAGGCAAACCAGCTCTTCGAACATAAGTTAGAGTTGGATTGACGTCAGAATGGGCAAAACGAGTGACATGAGCGACTTTGAACATGGCATGATATTTGGTGCTAGGCATGCCGGTTCTAGCATCTCCCAAAACAGCCGTCCTCCTGGGCTTTTCACGCACAACCGTATCAAGGGTTTACCGAGAATGATGCGAAAAGCAAAAAACTACTAATGATTGGCAATCCTGTGACGAAAATAGCTTGTGGATAAGAGGGGTCAAAGGAGAAGGGCGAGAATCGTGCAAGCAACCACAACCAGGAGCTGCAATCACAGCAGAATTAAACATTGGTGTTCAGAAGGTCATCTCCGAATGCACCACGTATCAGATCTTGTTGCGAATGGCCTACAAAAGCCGTTGACCATGTCGAGAGCCAATGTTGTCAGCGAAGAACACGAAAGCGTTTCTCCAGTGGGACAGGAGCATCGACACTGGACCATTGAGGACAGGAGAAGTAGCTTGTTCTGGTGAATCAAGGTTCCTTTTGCATCATGCTGTTGGAAGGATCAGAATTTGGTGCAAGCAACATGAGGCTATAGAAACATCTTATCTGGTGTCAACAGTACAGGCCGGTGGTGGCGGTGTGATAGTGTGTGAAATGTTTTCCTGGCATATATTAGGCCCCCCGATACCAACAGAAGGATATCTGAACGCCATGGCATATTTGAATATCATTGCTGGCCAAGTTCATCTCCTTCATGGATACAGTTTATCCACTTCACTCTGATGCATGCACTCAACCTCACTATCGGTTATGCTATGATACGAGCTCATGGGCCCTCGATATTTATCCATGGCTAGGCTGGGTGTCACGTGTCCATTCGCAGCGGAACTTTGACCATTTTCATATCTCCAATGGTCGATTGCCTCCTGCGATTTACATATCTCTACCTCCATTCCTTATTGGTGTTGCGATTTCCACTTTGAGCAGTGCATCACAGAAAATATTCTATACCTCAGCCATGTAACACCAGCTCTCAGCAGTTCAATAGTAATTTCACCTAGTCTGGTATTATGTAGTTTTAATTTTAAGGTAGTCAAAATTACTTCATTTTGAGATGGGCCAACAATAAAGCCACCAATTGATCTATTTGCATTTCAAGCAATTGAAGTAGAAATAACTTCATTGTTAAAAAAAAAGTCTGAAATTCTCAGTCCATCTTGCCTTGATAGAATCTTCCTTTAGTATCTTGACATCTTTATCTCTCAATCTGTGTACACCATTTTGTATTCACTCACAAAATATTTTCTGTTTGGTACAACTAAAACGCTGTTGTTACGTTGTCTAGTTTTACCTACTTTGCTTTGTCAGTCATGCTATCAAAGAGAGATCTTATGATTTCAACTGTTCCCGTAGAAATGATCTATGATTCAACAATTCCCCTAGAAATTTATTAATCTCTCTGTAATTATGTCTGCTGAAACCAGAAGGGTGTTGATTAAGTTTATCTCTATGCACTCCTTTCTTTCAGAAATAAGTTAATTGCTTTATCATTCAAAACACTGTCTCCTATGCTTCATTTTACCTAAAACAATATTGCTGGTTTCAAAAATAACATGTTTAAAATGACCCATTCATCTTCAACCTCAGTTATGAACAAAGCACGACTGTCAACTGAGTAGCCTGTCATGGTAAACACTGACTTCTTAGGATCTTTCAGAGCTTCAGTGTTAAAAGGAATTCTTTTAACCTTAGCACATTTCTTTAAGCTTCATTTGCAAGCCACTTTTCAACAAGGTAACTTCAGACCCAATATCTGCTCCCCTATATAACCTGGTGTTTCTAACAGACTACTCTATTTGCTGTTAATTAATACATAATCATATTCCTATGCAATCCATCAGGTAAAATCTATGTATATATATCCCAGAGTTTACAATAAGTGTTAGTAATTCTCAAACCATTATTAAATTGATTTACTGTAGGAGACGTTCTCTATTGCTATTGCAAATACCAGTACCAAAAAGGACTTATCACTCCTGGAAAAAGTCAGAGTCAGTATCAAATTTGGCATTTGAAGTCACTCATTACAAAAGTAATATCTCCTTTCTTGACAGAATTCGAAATATTCTAAAATTGTATGTAAATCCTATCTTTCTCATTCTCATCAGATTCCTATGGTGAGAGGGGGATAGAAATAGATATCATTCAAATCTCAAGTTTTGTTTTAAATTTAACTGTAAGAAATCATTAATTAATACAGTCATATTCAAAAAGGCTACATAAGTGTCATTTCTGCTTAAAAACAAACCTATACTCCGTAAATGTTTACTAACATCTCTAATGAAAACAGGAATTTAAGATTATACATAATTTGACGTTTACCTGTCCATTCTTGTCTCTTGCAAACCCAGAATCTTCAGTTTATAATGCTAGAATTTCTGAGTGAGGATATCAAAAGAATAACCTCTGTGCAGAGTCTTCACATTCCAGATAGTTAGAGAAAGAAAATGAAATGTGAATGTTGGTATTGTTTTTATGCTGAGGTTCCGCCATCCTCACAGATCTTCTACTGCATGGCATATAAACTGACAGGCTCCGGGTGGCAGGCAGCTACTTGAGAAGGTATTTATTATTTTTTATTTATATTTGTTGACAGGTAGTGCAATCGTATCAACAGTCTTAAATCCGCTGTGATTTCCATCTAGAAATTTCCCATCTCCTAGAAACTTAAGCCTCGAAATCGTTAGTAATAGCAAACAACAGGATCTTTCAAATCAGAACCTATTGAACACTTTCTAGTACCAGGCAGTACGTCGGAGACACATTTAGGATCGGTGATGCCAAAACTAGTTTCAAGAATTCAAGTACCCTTCTGATCAAGAGCAGCTATAAGCTGATATGAAGTATCTTTTGTATCGATTCAAGGGAGATGACAACTCGCAAACAAATACAAAACATAGCAGTAAGTTCTCCTTCCACAAAGGCCTGCCAGTGATATAAGTCAAAAATCCGACGTTCAAAATTAAAACCATTAGATAGTCAGAACAGAGACCCTGCAGTTGACCACTCATCAACAGCAAGAGAAAAAAATATATGGCCATAAAAGTCGCTATCAATAGGCCAAATTGATCTGATAGACCTCTCCTTACATTCTCCTTTAGAAGAGAGAATATCTCTTTTAAAAGACTCGATCCCGTCACTTTCTCCAATCCGTTTTTTTCAAGATCCAAGTTTGTGCATCATCACACGGAACAGTGCACAATCTCCTTCCAGTATCTATCTATATAGACTTTTACCATTTACTGATCTAAAAAATTTTGGATGGAACAAATATTGTAAATATCCTGTTTAGTTTTTAGATAAATCTTCCTATGTTTTCACATTCTACATATTGTTAAAAGTTCTGGTGGCAATGTTTATTCTTCTGTTTATCTGAAGTTGAACATTGCCAATATCTGTTTCCATCGGGCTTCGGCATATGGCAAAGATCTTGATCAGAACATATTAATAACAAACTCTTCCAGAAACTCAATCCTGTTGTCAAAAAGTGGCAGCTACGCAGGAATTTCGCCAGTTGTACTTCCTCGGCTCCTCGTAGGTCATGGATTTAAAACTCATTCTTTTCTTCTTTGGGAGGTCGATCAACCTATGTATGAGTTGCGTAATCCACTTTTTATCTATTCATCATATTTTAACCTATTTTTCCTTGTTTTACTGAAGAACGAAGTATTTATTTTAATTCTCATCATGTGTCGTCTGAGAAGGATCGTATTTAGATTCAACGTACTGCTAGGCACACTAGCAGCAACGACTCCTTAAATATCTTTTTACAATTTTTACATGAAATAAAATTGGTTATTCACTTTTGCAACCTTAAAGAGAGGAAATAACGTAATCGAAATGGGTATAGGTATTTTAAATAAAGGTAACAAAACTTCTTTATCAAACACTATAGAAATCAATGCAATAAATTAATATTATATATTACATTTTAAAATTAGGTGTACTACATGGTTCAGTTTTAGGACCACTTTTATTTGGAATTGGAATGATTTAGAACAAGTAAATATTCAGGGTAATTTGTTCATGTTTGTTGATGATACAGTTCTGCCGAATACAGGTATGAAAGTAGAAGAGCCAATTAGATGTGCACAAACGACTATAATATAGCAAATTCTTGGTTTCAGACAAACAAGCTTTCTTTAATGAAGAAAAAAAAATATGATTATTCAGAGTAGGTACAATTAAACAACTTATGCATTAAAACTATAACTATAACTGTCAATATAAATTAAATATTTACTAAAATGCATGTCCCTGTGCAATTGTAGAAGGTAATAAAATTCGATATTTAAGGATTTATATTGACCACGATTTTAAATGGAAATCGCATATAAACTTATGATAAACTTAGGTATCATCTTACAAAGTTCTGAAATTGTACCCTTACTCCTTGTATGTCATAACAATGATATATAAAGCTCTCTGTGAATAAATCATTAGATATGGTATAAGTATATATGGATGCAATATATGTTTTAAATAAAATGAAACACATAGAAAAATACTCTAAATAATATTCTCAACCTAGAGCTCTGATATGCTTGAGAACTTATTCAAAAATTAAAACAAAAGTTTTTGAAATGTTTATTAGATATAAATAGAGGGTGGTTTAAAAAGAATTGAACACTTTCAAAAAATTGTTACTCAGTAACTAGGTTATACATATATGAACAGGTAAATAAAACCAGTTTGTAAAGTCAATATCACAGTTATTTCTATTATTTTACAATTATATGCTTAATATGCGTCCCCCCGTGTCACATGACACTTATCAAACCTGTAATCTAATTAATCTCAGACCCTTTGTAGCATAACATCGTCGATGGCTGAAATGGCACCCATGATGCATTCATTAATTTCCTTAAGGCTGCGAGGAATAGGTGGTACAAACACAAAGTTATTGACGTACCCCACAAGAAGAAATCGCATGGTGCGAGTAGCCTAGCTATTGAGTAATAAATTTTTGAAAGTGTTTAATTGTTTTTGAATCACCCTGTATTTGAAAAATCATATCCTGTGTTGTTTTAAACAACTAAAATATCAGGTGTTGTTTTCAGGTGTTTTTTTAAACAACTAAAATAATGTGAAATAACGACTTTTACAATAAGAGGTATTTTTGTTAATAACAGAACTTACAGAGTAGTGTTTACAATTGGGTTTATAAACCGTGATTGCAAGAGTTTATTTTTATACATGTGTTCAATTTTCCATGTATATTTTAATTCACTTTTTTCCTATTTGCTTCGTTTTCTGTTTTTCATTATGTGTTTATTTTTCATTATATATGCCTTACTCTTTAATTTACCTGTCATGTGCTTCAGATATAATCCTGCTGATATATAAAATAAGCCATAAGGCTTATTAGAGGAGTATTTATGTAAGCATAAATAAAGCTATTATTACTATTACACTCAGCGGTTACTGTATTAGATACATTCTATATTACGTCAATAGTAATTCAGATACAGAACGTAGTAAATTTTTATGAAAATATGACTGAATGTAATTGTGAATCGATTTACAACGGTTTTTAAATTTACATAACAATATCTAAAGAGTTTTGAAATTTTCTCGTTCTTCATTTAGGATATTTTCTCGTTCAGCCCAAAATTATTCGAAATTGGCGAAAATTAACATAATTATTACGCGAAATGCTAAAAATACTTTTACACTTGTTACTAAAATTTCATATCACGCTAATTGCTTTCGTTTTAACTTTTTTTTATTTTAATGTTTCACAACAATTATTTAAATTGGTATTGTTGCTGTTAAATTATTATTGAAAAACGAGATTGAAACAGATTTGATTGAGATCTTTAAATTATCTAGTCACATTTTTTCGTAAAAAGCTTACTTAAGAAGTTATTGAATTCTGTATCCAAGTTACTATTGACATCATGGAACTTTAGCTAAAAAAAGCGGCCGCTGAGTGTTTACATAATATTCAATATAGAATAACAAATATCATTCGTTATTAAATCGCTCTTTTTTTGCCCTGCAAATGAACTAATTATATCTCCACCTCCATTTCATTTAAAAGTTCCTCTTTCGATTTTCAGGAAAGAGAAACAGCATTTAATCGCTTTTGAGCCATGGATCCTCAAAAGTAATATTTTATTCTTCTAAGAGTTAAAAAAGTTTTACTTCAATAAGCAATATATAACATAAATGCTGGCGCCATTAGACACAATCCTAAAGCACAGTATGAGAAATAAGGCCTTGCACCGAGCCCCTAGCACACGGACATCTATCTTATGATTCATTTTTTTATAATCTATATTTGAATTATTACATTTTGCCGCTATTTTACAGGAATTCATAATTTTTTATCTTCATATTTTGTATCTTATACACTTGTTTATTTCCTATTACACGGGTTCTTTACACACATAGTTTGATTTTTAGACTATGCATACGTTGATTTTTGTTTTCTATATGAATTCTTTACACCAATTATCTTCTCTTATTGTTTCTTAGCTTACATTATTTGCTTTTAACTTTGTGTGCGGGTATCATGTCTTTAATCAGTTTCATTTTGTTTCGCGTAGATAGCTTCAGTTGCTCATGCACCATAATCTCCGAACAACCAATCAACACAACTCCCAAGATAATATAACTCAACCATTCAAAAGAACTGAAGTATCACTCCAATGGCCAGTTTTCATCACTTTTTGTCTAAACCAAGACTAGTCAACCAAGACTAATCTGTTGTAACCATTTCAACAGAACTCTAACGATAGCATTCATCTTGTGAACATCATTTGGAAATAAGGTCAAATCATTAAAATAATCTTAGATAAGTTCAGATCTTTAAACTAACAATGGTTTCAGTTTCTCCCATACAAAGTTTTCTTCATAGCATAACAGATCACCAAACTATAAAGGAGATAAGATGCAAACTTATCTAACTACCAGTTGTTTTGCTAAACCAATTACAGTAGGTATATCAACTCTCACACATAGGGAAAAAACTATAGATATCTAACTTTTGTAAATTAGCAAAGTTTTCAAGTAATTATTCACATTTCAAATTCGACTACAAATTAGGTATAGCAAAAAAACCTTTTTAAAACCTACAAAGGTAGTATCTATAGGTTTGTGAAAATCCAATTACTTTACAAGAAACGTTTCACGTGAAAACGTTTGACCTACATATCCCCTGCCACTTTTAATCTCACATTATTCATTTCCAAGTCGTCCATAAGCCGAACGTCACAATTATGCAGAAACTTTTACCACGAATGGAAAGCAGACTGATTCTTCAGGAAATATCTCTGCTAAACATCCACCCTTCTCTTGCATAAGAACTATGTTTAGATTTTTTTTCTTTTGTAAATAGGAATCGGTTAAGCTTTAGTGGTATTTTTTGCACACAATAAAGGTAAATGGCGAAGTCACAAGGACCCAAGGGCTCAGAGAAGGTTTGGGGAAGAGGACCCACTGGACAGCTGTTAAGAGACAGATGGTAGCCTCTCCTCAAGGACATCCAGCGTGTTCTTTAACGTACACAGTTATGGATATCTCACAACCGGGGCCAGGTCTTAGGGTCCCATCCGACTAACAGCGACCTTTCCAATCCCATCGGTGTCCCCTTTCTGACCAACGGAAGGAAGGGTGGAGGTTTAGCGGAGATAAATCTCAATGCTGGACCAGGTGAGACTCGAATCTGAGAACTACAGAGCCTGGCGTGCTACATACTGAGCAAACCCCCGCCTCAAAGGAAGCGGTGCTATATATAGCATATATAAAACTACATTGTAGTCCACTGCTTAGTATGCGACTGATTTCACAGACTGTTATGATATTAATTTTTAAAACTTCCTGAAATGCTACTTGGGTCCTTTAAATTATAAAGCAACACAACGTTGATTTAAGTTGTGTTCAGCTGTTATTTTTCCAGGACTTTGTCTGTTATAAATATGACTTCAAATGTATTTCATTGGAAAAAAGTAGATTAACACCTTTATATTTTTGAAATTTAACATAAAAATATATCTTATTTAGCGTTTACAATTATGCTTGTTCTTAACTCCTATTCTGTTGGCCTCAAAAAGTAGTATATAATATTAACTATAGTATTAAAAGGAAATGAAATAAATAGCGTTATTTTAAAAGTTACCTACCGTATCTGTGGCCGAGTGATGCGAGCGGACACTGATGTTCCGCATCACTATTTGTTTCCAGTTCTTAATCCGGTGATGAACGGCACGGAACATTTCTTGCTAACCACCTCTGCTCACCATACAGCTATGAGATTTCTTATAGCAGTGGCGAGTTTTTACATGGGAAGTTCAACTAAATTATTACAATAGCTTGGTCAAATGCAGAATGATTCTCGCTGTAATCCAATGGGTGGCAGAAAGAACTAATACAAAAGTTTAAGATTGGTAGTAGAGCGCTATTTCTATCATTAAAGTGGAAGACTTCGAAAACAAAACCGAAGTGTAGAGAAGTAGCTTCATAAATTAAAGCATCTTCCTTAAATCTTTGTCACAATTATAGTTTACTGCTTTTATACTCTGATAAATTATGTAGCTTTTTTGTAGTATAAATCGAATATGTTGTGGCTGTAGTACAAGGATATGGCAAATCGTTGTTACACTGCTCAGATTTCGTTAATGAATGTCATTGTCATAATATTGTTCAACACATTTTTACATATTTAAGTAACCTAACTTACCAATTCAAAAAAAAATTGTATATATACATTGAGGATCGTAAAAGCGCATTAAATGTCATTTGAAAATAAAATATAACCCATATTGCATAACAGAAGGGAAAAAACTTAAATATGACAATACTATCATTTTATATCTACATTTGTACAATTATGTATTCGTTCGCTATGGTAGTTGTCACCGATGGGATTGAGAACAACAGTCGCATTAGCAAAACATTGAGTATGGATAGTTTAAATGCAAGTCTTGCACTATTCTCCCACATTTAAGTGAAAAGAGTATAGAAATTCTCTCTTCTAGCAAACCAAAGAAATCAGACGAATAGACTATGTAAAATAAGTGAAGCTCCTGTTTGCACCTAAACATTGCCTTTGAGCAAGGATGAACATCACCCATCTTTTGTGATATCCTGGCGCTAGACATCTTCATTCGACTTCCAGAGTTTCACTGTGACACGATCACAAGACTGAAAGAACTTACATCGACACAAACACTTCTTGAGCAGAATAAGCGTCGACCAACTTGGAACTGTCAATGAACAACAGAGTCCGAGTTCACTTCGTCAACGAAGGTATCGTAAAGGAGTTCATGTCCTCCGTAAGAGGCACTAGTAAACCGGAGGATGGAGAGGAAGAATGGTAAGTGGGAACGGATCGTCGTCATGGCAGCCCGCGGCGGATGGTATAGTCAGTCCCGCGCCACATCCTCCCCCTCTGCCCCTAAACCACGCTGCTCAGTCTCATTGATCCAGGTACTGCGGCGCGGGCTATGCGCATCTCACGTGACTCACTGCTCGAGACTGGGAAGTCTCCACCATCTATTGGCATCATCATCACTAAGGACAGAGCTTCGCGGGTATACATAGCAAAACTGCTGACTAAGAACACTTGACACTCGTTTTTATTATCTATGCTTTGGTGGCTTGGGGCGACATCCAAAATTTGAGGAGATGACAGTTGTAGGGAGACGTCTTTCTTTCGCCGCTGCTTTTGGAGAGATAGAGAGAAGGAGAGCAAGACGGAAACAAGGATACTGATCTCCATAACCCACGCAACATTCCTAGTTTCCGGAAGCAGTATGCTAAGTTAACAAGAAGGAGCATGTCAGCTATGTAACATTTCATGTAGGAGTTATCAAAAGAACACCATGGCGAAAGGAGATTATATTATTCAGTTCTTAGATCACTGGACATCGATAAAAGATCATAAATGACATTATTCGCTTGCGCTGAATGACACCGGTGCGATTAATTACAGCATTGAACTAAAATATTGCCGGATTTAAAGACCTTTCAAATTTTGCTTCTGGAATATCAATCTTTAAGTTTCATATTTTTCTTGTTATTGTTTATAGGATCGGAACTAGGGGAGAGTGTACAAGGTAATCCATGTTCCCTTCCTCTGGAGAATTATAATAACCGAAACGGAGGCGAAAAAATAATAAACTTATATAGCACATATATATATTTTGCAAAATTGTTTTAAAGATTACAAAACGGTGGGAAAAATATATTGTTTTATTGAATGAGAATAATTTGAGAATAAAAGATACTCTAAAGACGTCCTATTCCGGTTCGTGGAATATTCCGGTTCGCTCTAAAAGACTCAGTTAGAACCAAAGCTTACCATGATTGGTTACTCAATCATTATGATAATCATGGTTTGCTTATTACTGAAGTTGAGAAAGAAAGGAACCGTTTTAAACAAGCTTTTCTTGAAATTAACTATACAGTTTTGGGTAAAAAGGAGCAGAGGAGACAAAATTATTTCAGAGATAAGGCACTGTAGCTTATTTTTGAAAGGAATAACTGTGGGATTATAGTTAATCAAAACCCTACTAGTCCTAACAGAAAGACGTTACAAATAGCTTAAAAAACGTGTAAATGATCTTAACAACAGATACTAATTTTTGGCTGGATAGCTTGACTGACAAAGCAAAAAAGTACCTAGACAGCATAACAGCAGAGAGCTATGTCAAATAGTTCATATTTTGTGTAGGAAGAAACGGACAGGTAAGCAGGTATTGAAGAAAATCAAATCAAATCTGTCATGGCTTGAGCATTTCCGTGATGTTCTAAAATCAGTGTCTCGCAAACTGTGTGCCGCGAGAGATTTTCAAATTGACACTAAATATTCCAAAGATTTCATTTTGACTTGTGTTATCGACGTGCTTTAATGAAAAAATCTTTCAGATTTTATCAACTGGGATCTTGTAAGTATTTATCAAGCTTTTTCCAAATTTTGGAATTAATTTTTGATTATTTCAAGCCATAGAATGGACAAATATTTAAAACAAACACCGAGTTATGAATTAAAGAACGAGAGCAAACCTTCAAGTAAAACCAGGCTGATGACTTCAACAAAGCGCAAATATAATGACGATTATATAGAGTTTGCTTTTATTCTTTTTTAGGTATGCCGCGGGAAAAAAAATTAGATTCAGTGTGCCGCAGAGTAAAAAGGTTTGCGAGACACTGTTCTAAATAATGTGATTCATTCTACTTCCATTGTTTGTAATAATGATAGATCAATTACTAACTTCATTGTTGGCCCTATATCAAGATCTGAGGTTCTTTTGTCTATTTCCGAACTTAAATTACATAAATTCCCATGGGTAGATGAAAGTACTACTGTAATGTTTAGGGGTAGGAATGTTTCTGTTATACATGGCTCATTGAAATTTTGAATATCTTTTATAATAAAGGCTCTGTTCCTTAGAATTATATCAGAGCTATTAATTATCCTATTTTTTTTTTTAAAAAGGTGATAGCAGTTCTTGTGATAACTCTAAGGGCTCTAAGCCTATTTTCTGTGGGGGCGGGGGTGACTCAGTCGGTAGCGCGCCAGGCTCGTAATCTGTAGTTCCCAGGTTCGAGTCTCAGCTGGGTCAGCGTTGAGATTTATCTCCGCAAAATTTCCCCGCCCTGCCCACGGTCAGTAGGGGACACCGATGGGCTTGAAAAGGCCGCCGTCCGTCGGATGGGACGTTAAGCCGTGGCCCCGTGTGTGGGAGAGTCATACCCTGTGCACGTTAAAGAACACGCTGGATGGCCTTGACGGGAGGCTACCATTTGTCTCCCAACAGCTGTTCCAGTTGGTCCCCTCCCCCAACCTTCTATGAGCCTTCGGGGTCCATGTGACCTGGCCATTTAGCCCATGGTGTGCAAAAAAGTGCCGCTTAGAGGTAAAACAACCCAACCCAACCCTATTTTCTGTTCCAGGTAAAGCTCTTTGCATGATTGTGCTTAATAGAATTAAGAATCTTGCAATGGACAATTGCCTGATGTAAAGTGTGGAATCTGAAGTGGTAGGGGATTATTGATCAGATTATTGCACTTAGGCAGATTTTTGAAAATTTTTTAAAGTTTCAGAAACCTGTGGTTACTAGCTTTATAGATTTCAAAAAGGTTTTGAACTCTGTTGATTGTCATAATTTATGGTTAATAATGAGAGATCGTATGGTATACCAGACAAGTTAGTTAACATAGTGAAAGGTCTATATAACACCGAGTCATATGTGAGAGTTGAGAGTTAGGCTTTTAACAATTGTTTTAGCATTGGTGGTACATTCTACATGGGTTGCATTTTGTCTCTATTTCTCTTTAGTTTGGTTATTGATTATGCTATGCAGAATTCATTGAAAGGGGAAGATTTTTGGCTTAAATGGTATAGAGATCTAAAAATGTCTGATTTAGATTATGCTGATTATTTGGACTTTCGGCAAATGATGGTAGCTATGTAACAGATACTGATGGTGTGCGGCATGCGATAAACATAAGATTAGGGATTGCTGCTGGGACTTTTAAGAATCTATGGAGGGGGTGTAATAGACGTGTACACCTGAACCAACTAATATTAGGCTGTGCAATAATGTGGTCCTTTCTAGGGTTAGTTATGATAGTGAAACATGGACACGTTTAACAAGCTAACAGGAAACATGATGCCTTTGATTCTAGATGCTTACGCAGTATCTCGGGCATTACGTTCAACTTTGTAAGTAATGATGAGGTTAGGCAATGGAATCGGCAACCTCGTTTGAGTAGCATATTCTGCGGAGAGAGACTCCGTTGGTTTAGACATGTTGCCCATATGCATAACTATAGATTAGCGAATAGTGGTTATGATAGTGAAACATAGACACGTTTAACAAGATAACAGGAAACATGATGCCTTTGATTCTAGATGCTTACGCAATATCTCGGGCATTACGTTCAACTTTGTAAGTAATGATGAGGTTAGGCAATGGAATCGGCAACCTCGTTTGAGTAGCATATTCTGCGGAGAGAGACTCCGTTGGTTTAGACATGTTGCCCATATGCATAACTATAGATTAGCGAATAGTGGTTATGATAGTGAAACATAGACACGTTTAACAAGATAACAGGAAACATGATGCCTTTGATTCTAGATGCTTACGCAGTATCTCGGGCATTACGTTCAACTTTGTAAGTAATGATGAGGTTAGGCAATGGAATCGGCAACCTCGTTTGAGTAGTATATTCTGCGGAGAGAGACTCCGTTGGTTTAGACATGTTGCCCATATGCATAACTATAGATTAGCGAATAGTGGTTATGATAGTGAAACATGGACACGTTTAACAAGATAACAGGAAACATGATGCCTTTGATTCTAGATGCTTACGCAGTATCTCGGGCATTACGTTCAACTTTGTAAGTAATGATGAGGTTAGGCAATGGAATCGGCAACCTCGTTTGAGTAGTATATTCTGCGGAGAGAGACTCCGTTGGTTTAGACATGTTGCCCATATGCATAACTATAGATTAGCGAATAGTGGTTATGATAGTGAAACATGGACACGTTTAACAAGATAACAGGAAACATGATGCCTTTGATTCTAGATGCTTACGCAGTATCTCGGGCATTACGTTCAACTTTGTAAGTAATGATGAGGTTAGGCAATGGAATCGGCAACCTCGTTTGAGTAGCATATTCTGCGGAGAGAGACTCCGTTGGTTTAGACATGTTGCCTATATGCATAACTATAGATTAGCGAATAGTGCTATAAACAGTGTGCCTGAAGCCCTCAGCCAGAGGGGGAGACTTAGGATGCTAAGGACATACAATGTCAAACAATACGTTGTTAAAATTGGTCTACAGTGGCCAGATGCAGTAGATGTAGCTCAGAACAAATATGTTTGGAGAACTAAACTGCACAATATGGTTGGACCTCCGTAGCCCATGACTGCTTGAGGATGACAGGATGATGATGGTTTATTGAGGACCATAATAAAGTATCATGACTTGCTTGGTGATGATGCTTTATTATGGCCGAGACTGTTACTGTCTTTCACAGAAGATATTTCTTCGATGAAAAAGGAGTCGGATCAATTTGACCTATAAAACGTTTTTCTAATGACAACCGTTTTTCTAATGACAACCGTTTTTCAGTTCTCAAGTTAAATACGAGCTTAATTGTATGAGTACTGACAATTTAAACAGTCTGTCTTTTTTTTTTTACATTTTCGTATGCGATGCAAGTCAAGAGGAAATAATAAAATTTTAAAAACATATTCAGCAAATTAAACTGTAAAATTTTAAATAAGCAATTTCTAAATAATGTATTAGCTAGTACATGAATTTAAAAACGGAATTCTCTTATTCATACGTTATATGAATGATAGGTAGAATGGTTAGAGAACTTGGCTACTATGTGTGGAAATGTCCTTTTCATAATGTTACATGCTATACGAGAAACCAGGACAAGCTGAAAGAGCTTCTAGGTATATTTGAACTTTGGTTATTTCTGTTCCGTATTGGTATTTAGAACCCCACTATCAAAAATATTAAATTTATTATTTTGATGTGTGTTTCGTAATTACTTATTTCCCATTTTATAAATTTTGATCTTAGCTTTCGCAGATTTATGCTCTTTTTTCAGATGCACTTCAGATACCGATAAGAGACAACGCATAAAAAGCAAACTTTTAGGCAGGAATCGAAAATACCAAGCAGAAGGGCTCTTTCTAAATGCAATCTATTAACGATGGATGTAACTAACGAAGTCTTTGATGGCGTGCAGCAGGGAAAAAACAGACCAGCTCTTTTCTGCTTTTCTGTAATCGATGCATCGATAAAGCAAAAACTAGAATACTGGAGACACTATCCAGATCTCTGGGATGATGTTGATGAGACTGCAACTTGACATTAAGATAAAGCATCTGTGATCTCACATACAAGATAAGTAGGTCAGCAAAAAAAGTAGCAATCCCAGTCAACTTATTTTTTCGTTTGCGTTCCTGGGGGTGTGGTTGGGTGGAGAAATAGTTGGTTCTCCATGTGATCTCATTTCTTCTTTGCTACAAGAGAGAGTAGTTCGTTCCACATCACTCACTCTTTTTTGTCTAACAACCTTTTTTGTCTCAGAACATCCGCGATTGGATTGCTTGAGTTTGGCGATTAGCGTGCGGATTGTATAGAAAGTACTAGAATACATTTTGCTATTTTGCATCACGAAAGAGTATTTCTTTATGGAATTATCGATAAATGTATTAAGATCTGGTAATATATTTCTATAACAAAGAAAAATATCGAAAATAAAGTGCAAATGGAAAACATTTGCAGAGTTATTTCATAGTAAGCGTCTTTGCTTGTCAGTAGACAATTGTGCACAATTTTGAGAGAAAGTAAAATATCTTCTTTTTCATATATAATGAAGATACAAATAAACTAAAACGACCAACACTCTCTAGTGAAATGGAATACTCGATTTTAAAGAGAATAAAATTTGTCATTTTCTACGTTATGTCCCCTAATGATGGAAATTCAAACTTTTGGTAAATTCGGAAATGTGAATAATAATATTTTAATTTAATACTAATAAATGGAAGGTAAATATCATTTGCACTGACCTCGTTTCGGAGAATTAAGAAACAGATATAGCAATATTAGTACATATCCAACTAAAAAATATTACATTTATTTTTTAAAACAAAAATGTAGAGATTTTTACCATCCCCCAGGAGAGTAGCCAGGTGTCTATTTTCAATGTAAACCATTTGCCCACCACACATTACAGTTAAGTAACAACTTTAAGACACAGATCGCTTAGAATATTAAATTTTTGCCATTTGCCAAATTAGCGCCTTCTAAGAATGCAAATTCGAACTACTGACAGATCTAGAAAATGGAAATAGTAATAATTTATTTATACCTATCATCATCATCATCATCCTCAAGCAGCCATGGGCTACGGAGGTCCAACCAGACCGCGCAGTTTAATTCTCCAAGCATATCTGTCCTGAGCTACATCTGCTGCATCCGGTCACTGTACACCAATTCTAACAAGGTCCTGTTTGACATTGTCTGCCCACCGCATCCTAGGTCTCCCCCTCCTTCTGAGGCCTCTAGGCACACTGTTCATAACCCTATTCGCCAATCTATAATTATCCATATGGGCAACATGACCAAACCAGCGGAGTCTCTCTCTGCACAATATGCTGCTTAAAGGAGGTTGCAGACTCCTTTGCCTAACCTCATCATTAGTTACAAAGTTAAAACACCTACTACCCAAGATACTGCGTAAGCATCTGGAATCAAAAGCATCTAGTTTCCTGTTATCTTGTGTACAAAGCGTCTAAGTTTTATTACCATAACTAACCCTAGAAAGAACCAAGCTATTATACAGTCTAAATTTTAGTCTTTAGGTGTATACGCCTATTTCTCCACACTATCCATAGATTCTTAAAAGTCCCGGCAGCAATACCTATTCGTCTGTTAATCTCATGCCGCACATCACTAGTATCTGTTACATAGCTCCCAAGAAAATTAAACTGACACCTGCTCAAGACTGCAACCATTCAGATTAACTGAATCACAGCCTGCCTGACCAATTTTCATTACGTTAGTTTTCTCTCTGTTTATAACCAAACTTACTCCAGTCTCATCAACAGCTCGAATGAAAGAGTTCATCTCATCAACATCATTTGCCAAAAGGGCTAAATCGTCAGCATAATCTAAATCAGACATTTTCGTATCTCCAGCCCATTTAAGGCCAAAATCTTTCCCTTGAAGTGAATTTCGCATAACATAATCAACAACCAAACTAAAGAGAAAAGGAGACAAAATGCACCCTTGTCGAACACCAGACGTAATGCTAAACCAATTGCTACAAGACTTACCAACTCTCACACATCACTCAGTGTTATTATAGAGAGCTTTCATTATGTTAACTAACTTGTCTGGTATACCATATGATCTGACAATCAACCACAAATTATGACGATCAACAGAGTCGAAAGCCTTTTTGAAATCAACGAAGCTAGCAACCAAAGGTTTCTGAAACTCTAAACATTTCTCAAGAATCTGCCTAAGTGAAAATATCTGATCCACACATCCCCCTACCACTTCTGAATCCACATTGCTCATCACTCAATAGCCTGTCAACCAGATTCTTAATTCTATTAAGCACAATCATGGAAAGAACTTTACCTGGAACAGAGAGTAGGCTGATACCCCTATAGTTATCACAAGAACTGCGATCACCTTTTTTGAAAATAGGGATAATAATAGCTCTGGTAAAATCTTTAGGAACCATACCTTTATCATAAAAGTTATTCAAAATTTCAGTCATCCAAGTGGTAACCGAAACATTCCCAGCTCTGAGCATTTCTGTAGTACTTTCATCTACCCCTGGTGATTTATGAAGTTTAAGGTTAGAAATAGCCAAAATAACTTCAGATTGTGTTATAGGGCCAACATTAAAGCTGCCAATGCATCTATCATCATTACAAACAATGGGAGTAGAACAAACCACATTGTTTAGAACATCACTGAAATGCTCAGCCCACCTAGCCATGATAGAATCATCACCTTCTATAACCTTACCTTTTTTATCCTGCAATCCTTGTATGCCTGTCCGTTTTCTACCACATAAAACATTAACTATCTGGTACAGCTGTCTGCTGTTGTGCTGCCTAACTCCTTCCTCAGCTTTGTCAGCCAAGCCATCAAGCCAAAATTCTTATTAGTAGTAAACTGATCCTTTACACGTTTATTAAGCTCTCTGTAATCCTTTCCATTAGGACTAGTAGGGTACTGATTAAGCACATTCCTGCAGTTCCTTCTTTCTGAAATAAGCTCAAGTGCCTTATCACTTAAATAATTCTGCCTCCTCTGCTCCTTTTTCCCTAAAAGAGTACTGTTAGTTTCCAAAAAAGCCTGTTTAAAATGGCCCCATTCTTCCTCAACTTCAGTATTTAGCAAACCATGACTGTCATAATGACTAAGTATCCTATCATGGTAAGCTTTAGCTGTGACTGGGTCTTTCAGAGCTTCAGTATTAAAGGTAAATTTTTTAACATTAGCACAACACTTTTTAAGGTTAAGTTGCAAGACACTTTTAACAAGGTAATGGTCAGATCCAATTTCAGCTCCCCTATATGCCCTGGTATTTCTAACAGAACTAGCCCATTTGCTGTTAATTAATATATAATCAATCATATTTCTATGCAGCCCATCAGGTAAAACCCATGTGTATTTATGTATGTCGCGGTGTTTGTAATATGTGTTAGTTATTCTGAAACCATTTAGTTTACTTACCTGTAGGAGACGTTGCCCATTGCCATTGCAGCTACCAATACCAAAAGGGCCTATTACTCCTCCCCAAAGGTCAGAGTCGGTACCAACTTTGGCATTGAAGTCACCAAGAACAAGGGTAATATCTCTTTCTTGACAGAATTCAAAATATCCTGAAGTTGTCCGTAAAACCTATCCTTCTCATCCTCATCAGCATCCTCAGTGGGGGCATAACAGCAGATAACATTCAAGTCTTTAATGTTTGTATGAAATTTTGCTGTAAGAAACCTTTCATTAATGCACTCATATCCTAGAAGAGCATCACTAGCATGTCTGCTAAGGAGCAGACCCACGCCTTGGTGATGCGTTCCATCCTCCCTTCCTGTAAAGAGAAATTTAAAGTTATTTTTAAGTATCTGACCTTTACCTGTCCATCTGGTCTCTTGCTAGCCTAGAATATCTAGGTTATAGCGCTGGAATTCCTGCATGAGGACATCAAGAGAATAATCTCTATGTAATGTCCTCACGTTCCACGTTCCTGCAGAGAGAAAATGATTAGTAGGATTTTTAAAGAAATTAGGTTTATTGAGATTGGTAGGGCCAACAATATCAAACAGCCCCCTGATCGCAGGCATGGGGCAAAGACCTGTTCCTCCTGCCTATACCTAGCCGACCTAAAAATAATTTCTTAATTTATGTCAAAGGAAAAAGTTAAATATTTATAAATAATGGCCAAACGACATAGTGAAACCAATAGCAACTTTTTGTTTTGAAAACGAGCTTATGAAAAACTTTAGTCCACAGAAAATTAGAAAACGTAGGGGAGATATACTATGCATAAAAGATAAGGAGTTGAGAAATTGAACGTGAAAAGTGGAAAACTGCATTGAACTATACAAAATCATTTCGTTTTCTAAAGTAAATATTAGAGAGCGTTAAAATTTTCGAGCCCGAGCTCGGTTAGAAAAAAAATTAACACATCGTAATACATATATCAAAAATGTATGCTGCTGAACTAATTTAATTTTTTGTATATGCTTGGACAATTAAACTGCGCTGTTTGGTTGGACCTCCATAGCCCATGGCTGTTTGATGATGATGATGATGATTATAGGCTTTTACAAATCTTAAAATAATTATAATTATTGAAAGAAAAATTAAAATCTTGATGTTGTTTAAAACCGAAAATACTAGGAATAATTCGAAAAACTAATTCTAAAGGAGCATTATTTTATTAACGCTAAAGGCGATTTATTAAAGAAGCTATAAAATACTAGAAACTAGAAGAACATACACATATCGCCTCTGGGTATTATGGGAATCTAATTTTCAAAGAAGGAATTTTTTTGTTCATCTACTTTTGTACTCTTTAAAATTTTTAATTCGAACTAAGAAATGATTGGGAAAATGCAAATTATAGTATTTTATTAGTACTTATATAACAAAAAAAAGGATTTGTCTTTTATTCCTTAAATTTTAAAAGTAGCTTTTTTTATACCCCTCTGAGAAAAGGGGCCAGTTTATTGCTAACAGTGGAACATCCCTTGACACTCTACCAACGAAATTTCAAATTTCTACCATAAACAGATCACTTGCAATATTTGTTTAAAGTTTCGCCTTTCCTTCGTTATTTAATGCCTTCTAACGATGTGGTATAACCACCTAAGGATTTGAAAAATATAAATTATATTTCGTTAGAACCAATCCAACTAAAAAGAATTTTCCCATTATCTTTCTAAACAAAACAGTTACGTCCCCCCGCCCTCCAGAGTATATAAGGGAGCAACTTATTATTGGAAATGCAAACTTCATGACCACATTCTAACATTAAACTTTTTTTGCATAAATATATCGCTTGGAACATTCCTTTAAAAGTTTGCAATTTTCGAATTTTCGCACTGTTACAGGGCGCAATTTAAACTTCTGTGATATCTGGAAAGTGCGAAACAATTATAAAATTTATTTCTAAACATACTTATTTCTTAAAACAAAGATGTTGCACTCTCCCAAACCCACCCTTAGGGTAAGGGCCAATTCACTGTTGTCAATGTAAACTTCGTGACCTACACATTCTACAAACAAAATATCGAATTTATAGCATAAATTTCATCGTTTGCAATATTTGTTTAAAATTTTGCAATGTTCTCATTTTTCCACTATTAGAGGGGGCAATATAAATTTTGGATGATTCGGAAAGTGTGAAATGTACACCTATACCGAAGAGCCAAAACATTATGACCATTGCGTCTTTATACAAATTGAAGCAACTGCAGGTAAACGACGGCTCGTGTAAAGGTCATGAAACGGTATAAATAAACTTGATACAGAGCTCTGTTAAACAGTGTTATTCTTGTTCTTCAGATGGGAAACGCAGGAGACTTAAGTGAGTTTGACAAAGGCCAAATTGTAATGACCAGACTACTGGTTCAGAGAATTTTCGAGACGGCAAGTCTTGTAGGGTGCTCACGGTCAGCCGTGGTTAGTACCTACAAAAAGTGGTCCGAGGAGGGGAAAACCATGAACCGGCGACAAGGTATGGGCCGACCACGGTTCGTCGATGCTAGACGTGAGCAAAAGCTATCCCGTATGGTACGAGCCAACAGAAGGTATACTGTGGCACAACTCTTCCGTAATTTGAATGCTGGTGACGGGAGTAATGTGTCACAACAAACATTACATCGAACCCTGCAGAAAATGGGTCTGTGTATCCGCAGCACGCTCCGAGTGCCCGAGCTAATCTTGGTTCACCGGCGAAAGCGCCTATAATGGGCACACGAGCATTAAAACTGGACCTTGAATGATTGGAAGAAGGTCGTCTGGTCCGATGAATCTCGTTTTCTGTTGCACCATGTGGACAGTTTACGAGGAAGTGTGGGCACCAGGATGCATTGTGTGACGGAAACAAACCGGTGGAAGAAGTGTAATGCTTTGGGCAATGTTCTGCTGGGAAAACCTGGGTCCAGGAAACTATGACTTCTACCACCTACTTAAACATCATTGCAGACCAGGTACATCCTTTCATGGCAACGGTATACCCCTCTAGTAGTGCCTTCTTTCAGCAGGATAATGCGCCTGAGATTTACACTAGTTCATCCAAAGTTAACGAGCTACGATTGTTTGAAAGTGTCTCCAAAATTTATCATTACGTGTTAAAACAGAGACCGAAGTATCATCATTTCTCTCTTTGCTGGCGGCGTGTAAAGTTCAGTCGGAGAAATCTGTGCGTTGTTGCTATGGACTACTAAAGAAGAAAAAATGTTACATTTTCACGACGAAAAAAAATCATGCCGATTTATTACAAGTATATGGGAATCATGCCTGTTCATATGGCACTGTTACGGGATGGATACACAAATTAGAAAGCGGCAGAGCTTTGAAGACCTTTCTCGTGCAGAAAGTCCAAAAGAGGCCGTGAATGAGAGAACTATTGCTGCTGTTCGTGAACTCTAAGGAAAACCCACACATCACTGTTCAGGTATACGTTTAGATATTAGTGTATCGATTGGCACTGTGGAAATTATTCATCAGCATTTAAAGTCCCGAAAGATTTATGCCATATGGATCCCAACTGGAATATGGAACAGCAAAAAAAGATTAGAATCGATGCTGGCAATGTTTGAACTAAGTGGTCCCAAACGGTTAATAGACATTGTCACAGGTGATGAGACGTGGTTTTGTTACTATACAACTCCCAGAAATATCGACAACCATGTTTGGGTTGTGGAAGATGATCCGCATCCCCAAATCCTCCAACAAAACTTTCGCTCAAGTAAGATGTTCACAATTTTTTTTCAATTCGCAAGGAGTGGTAGCCGTGGATACCTTACCTGAAATAATGACTCTAAATGGCCAATACTACACTAACATTGTTTTACCCAAAATGGTTAAGGAGATGAAAGAGCAGTCTCCAACAACAAGCGTGAAAAGGGTTCTCCTTCGTGATAATGGCAGTGCTCACAAAACACAGCAAGTTACGGCCGATCTGGAGCAGGATTCCCAAAAGGAGTACCACCAAGCATTCCAGAATTAGCGTAGACGTCTGTAACTTTGCATAGATGTTAGAGGGAGTACTTTGAAAAACAATAAAAGTTTTGAGATAAGTGCAATGGTTTTTATTCTTCAAATGCATGTCAAGAACTTTTTGAACGCCCCTCGTAATGAAAACTGTTTTTGCTCTCTAGCTTTCGAAAACACGCATTCACAATATGTGAATAACTGAATTGTGCTTCACTCGTAACTCATTACGGGGAATGGCAAACATGGTTACCAGCATAAAACTCCAATTGTATCTTGCAATTGGAGTTTTAGTCAGTTTTAGTCAAAGCAAGTCCATTGCATCTTGAGAATATGTATGGGCGTATGGAGGAGGAAAGCTTCTATTACTAATTTCAAAAGTAAACACTCGATCACCACATTTTAGCCAACTAAATATCAAATTTCTCGCAAAAACAGACTGTTACATTTATTCGTTTCTTTTGCGAAAATCTCTCTACTAAATTTTGCTAACAAGCGTGTGAATTCAAAAAATAAAAATACCCATATTTCCATAAATGCTCTAAGAAAGGAAACAAAATGTAAAACACACTGCCAGTGATGCTATTTCATGCATTTACTCAATTCGTATTAACTTGAAACAGGACGCCAAAACGATCGCTCTTACCAATCGAAAAAAAAATTGATGGAGTCCTACCTTTCTTTTGAAATAAATATGAATTGCATAAATGAGTTCAGGCATATATATTCTGCATTTATTTATCTTACTTCTTGTTAACCGCTGAAGAAGACATATATACATAATTTTTTAAAAATTTAAATATTCTCCTATGTGAACAAATCTGCGGAAAAGGTTAGCTTACAGACAAATACAGTATATGCTATCTCGATGAAATAGGCGTACGTTTTGTTTTCCATAAGCGGGGTGGTGAAATTTCAAAGAAGCGATACTTTATCGACACATATGCAAAAAGGAGATTGTTAACATAAACGAGATAAAAGATTCAAAATCGTTTGTTTTCTAACGTTGTGATCAGCTTTATTATCACATATTTGACTCGAATATTTCTTGATAAATTGAGTTAAAACGCTTTCATAATTTCCCAGCATATGAAGGTCTCTACATAGTTATAAAGCGCAGAATTTGGCAATAGCGTTCGTCGTCATAGTCAAATGATTGCAGTAAAAAATAAGCCATCAAGAAACTTTAGCTTGGGTTAGATCATAAATGTTGCAAAGGAAACGACGGATGAATGGTTAAATCTCCATCACGAAGTGAGAGCTACAAAATTAGCTTCGATGCACGAAGCCTTTAAGCGCTTTGCATGAAAACAAAGAGCAATTACGTAATTGCCTTATGAATGAGATCATCTTTGCTTAGGAATTGTATATTACAATCCCTTAAAATTAATGCCGATAAAGCTATGTAGTTTTTGTATTGCAAAACTAGAATAAATGTAGCCTTGACATAGTACAGTACTGTATGTCGAAGAAAGGCAATTTTAAATTAGTGGTTTAGCTAATAATAAAGACCACTGTGAGCGATGGAAATGATTATAAAGAAAGGTAAATGACCGGCGTGGACCAGGTTGAATATCTCTCCTTCTAATTAGTAAGAGTAAGGACCATCAAATTTGGTAAACATCTTCCTCTCGTCGCAACGTAAAGCAACATAGGGATGTGGACCCACAGATTTATCCTCTCTCCCACACAAAAAAAAAAAACGGGGGAGTAAAAACTATACCTAAACAGGATACCAAACTAGGATAACCAAATTCGGTGTATAGCTTCCTCTAACCTTAGCTTTAAGAAATGTAATATACCCTCCCCCCCCCCTCGGAAAAAACAGGGATGAAATTTTTTTAAAGGGCAAGAGCTATGATCACTGAATTAGATATGCAGCTTAGTCTCATAGTAAGTTAAAGAAATGTAAGGAGTTGCCCCCCCTCAACATTTCTTCTCTCACTTCTCTAAAAAGCCGCCCCCCCACACATAAACCAGAGAAGTATTTCCCCTAAACAGTAAAAGCGATTATCAACATAAAAAATTAAAAAAAATGAAATGCTCACAAAACAGCAAGTTACGGCCCCCTAAGCTTTCACCCTCAAGATGGGGAAATAATGACTACCGAGCCTAACGAATTATATCTCAAATCAAAGCTACTAAGTAGTGAGTATCATGGGTTATTTGAAATTATGCCCCCTTCTTTCTCTCCCACCTCCCCCTTAAAGAGGAGGAAAATTTTATGAGTCGATCGTAAAGAGTTTTATGTCAAATGAAATTTTATTACATGTAACACCGGATAAATCTTCTAGTAGTCTATAATACGAAGAATAAAAACATGTATTTCTGCAATGTATTTCTGCTGTAATAATAAATAACTGCATGTATTTCTGCAATTCTGTTTTCGATATGTCGGAGAAATTTCTTTCCTTGTAATCATGCTCGGGCTCAATAATTATAGAAATGATTACGACTTGGGTTGAATAATTATAGAAATGATTACGACTTGGGTTGAATAATTATAGAAATAATTATTATAGAATGCTTTGACATAAATTCCCTTTCTGGCAAGTAAAAAATTTTGTACCGATAAGCAATTATTTCATGATTTCAAATAAATAAATACCTCCTCAAGCAGCTGCTTGCCACAGAGGTCTGACAGGAATCTGTCAGTTTATACGCCACAATAAAAGGGTCTGTGAGGATGGAGAAATCTCAGTAGAAAGACAACACAAACATCCATGCCTTACCCGAGGTTTGAACCCAGGTCCCTTTGACCAGTAGCCAAGCACGCTAGCCACTCAGCTACGGGAAGGCTTCGATTTAGTGCCTAATGATAGAGTCTATGTCAGTCTGTGCCAAATCTGAATTTTGAAAAGGATTTCAAGATTTAAAACTCGATTAATAGAAATTAGTATTTTTGAGTTACAACAGTTTTATTCTGGGGGGCAATATGTAAATTTGTTTAGCACATTTAGCTTTGAAATTATTATTAATATACACCTGAACTCGGTTAGTCGTCATTTCATGATTTAGCAAAACTTTCGAAAAGGGCCAGTACCGAAAAACTCTTGTCCTAGCTACTACAATTGCCGAAAGGGCCACTTCAGCTTCGTATAGCTCCGAGTTCTTGCATTTGGTAGAATCCTATTATTTTCAATCAGCGGAAACTTCATCACTGCAAATATTCATATAAATTAAAAAATGTTTATATTCTTTGCGATATTTTTTCTGTACGCCCTCCGAAATGTACAACAATTCAGTATATTCCACAATAAGACAATTCAGTGTATTCAACAATAAGACAATTCAGTGTATTCAACAATAAGACAATTCAGTGTATTCAACAATAAGACAATTCAGTGTATTCAACAATAAGACAATTCAGTGTATTCAACAATAAGACAATTCAGTGTTTTTCACAGTTTACTTCACCACTTTAGATACCTTAAGTAAAAAACGTAAAGGTATAATAAAAATAATATTCTTGTACTTTGACCTACTTGTGTGCGGAAGGGTGGAGCTCAGTCGGTAGCTAGTGGGATGCTCAGTCGGTAAAGTGCCAGAGGCTCATCATCTGCAGTTCCCAAGTTCGATTTCCAACTATACCAGTGTTGACTTATCTTCATCAATCCCCACCCTACCCTCATTGAGAAAGACGTCATCAGTGGGCTTGGATAAAGCCGCCGTCCGTCGATAGGACGTTAAGCCATGGCTCCGTGAGCAGAAGAGTCATACCCTGTGTGCTAGGATGGACTACACGGGAGTCTTTCGTCTCCTAATAGCTGTTCAGTAGGTTTCCTTCCCCAATCCCTCTCTGAGCCCTTGTGATCTAGCCATTTAGTCCATTCTGTCCAAAAAAAAAAATGCTGCTCAGAAGTAAAACAATCCAACGTTAGGAAAAAGCTGAAAGTTTGAACAGAGCATAGAATTTTATTCAGGCTATCCTTCTCCACATTAATATTTTTCCTGAGAAATAGAGATAATTTCGGGCTCAATTTTAGATCTCAAACATTTTGATTACTGCTGACCCAAATTGACTGGAACCAGATTAGCAAAAATTAAACTTATGACACAATCATAAAACATGTAAATAAAAATACAGTTAAATCCTTTTCTTTATTTCTTATTATATAAGCTGTTACAAATTTAAAATTAATTTTTATTATTTGAAGACAAAATTAAAATCGCAATGCTATTTGAAACTAAAATACCAGAAATAATTCATAAAAGTTGAACATTCTTGAGTAGCATCAATAGTAAACGTTAAAGCTGATTCATTAATAAGAGAGAATCCCTGAAGGAGTAATCAAATGCAGAAGGCACGCCTATTAATGTTAATTATTAAACATTGATTAAATAGTGGAAGCATAATCAAATGATACTATTTGGGTTTTTTTTACTTAATTTATTTGATTTTGTTTCAAAAATATGATAAAAATTGGAATAATAGATTTTGAATAAGTTTGAGCACCTCCCAAGACAGTCCAGAGTTCAAGCTGAGGCACGTTTATTGAGATCAGTTCGAAACTGAACTTATATCTACTTTGCATCTTTCGCTCATTCAGTCAGGAACATATAGAGATTCACAAACTTCTACTGCAATGGAATCTATATGATATTATTCGAATTATCTCTCACAAGATATTTATCATACCCTACCATACTACGGCAGGGATTAAATGAGGTTATACGCTGTAGGTAGTATTCTCCAGAGAAATTCACCGTACGCTTTTTAAACGGAAAAAACGGCAAAACTATCATACGAAGGAACAGAGTTATCACAGGATGTCCTTATAATTTTCATGGTAATTATAGCCTCAACACGTTTCTTGGCATACATGAATTATTGAAGAGCAGAAACCTTTCTGAATGGAAATATGCAGCCAAGTTGAAATGAGATGTTCCGAGATATTACATTTACACCGCAAGGGATGTTTTCCATCTTTAACTGGCTACTGATGGTTAAAGTAAAAGCATATAATGAATGCTAAGTGACATCCTATAATAACTCATTTCATTATCATGATTCTGTTCACCGTCAGTTAAAATAGCGCAGTCTCCATAATAAAATCTACAACATTCTATGGCGGAAGGCACACAGGGTTTCTTGACTAATAGTTATCGTACGAAACTAAAGCGCTACTGCTATTCAATTGGAAGTTTTTAAGAAGAAATTCTTGTCATCGGGACCTTCATTGGCAACGGATACATCTCATCAAAGAAAAATTCTCAGGGGCATCGCTGTAACGATGATTTTTTGTGACCCGAACTTTGGTCCAAGGGGGATAGTGGAACTATTTAGTAAAATTTTACACTGTGGTTCATAATAAGTCAAGATTTAGATTTCTAAAATTTCAAGTGATATTTTCTCCATACTTCGGTTGGGTTCACCGTGGGCAAAATGTAGGTTAATGGAGATCTCAAAGCAGGGACAAATTGTGACCCGAACTTTGGAACTTCAGATAACGAATCTGGATCGCTACGGTTTTAGCCAATCTACGCCCCCGGCGAGGGGGATTCAGCCAAGTGTTATGTGGCGTTACTCAAGGGGAAGGGAATTAAAATTTTTCTAAGGCTGAGTTACATAATTTATTGACAACAGCCATATATTTCCTTTATGACTGCATCTGTTTACACGTAATGTTTTGTGTATAAATGCTTCAATGATGCATAGTTTGACATGATTCTAAACAAGGTAACTATTGGCTCTTTTTGATGAAAGGATTTTTTTACTGTTATTCTCTTCTATATATGTAAACACACACATATTACAAAATCACACACAAAAATTTCTCCAAAACCTTTTTTTTTTATATTATGTCACCGCGAAAAGCATAAAAAGTGCTCCTAAATTAAAAATTGTAAATAAAAATATTAAAATTAATTTTCGAAACATCCTGAGTTTTTGGTGAAATATCGCATTTTAGTTCTCCAAATTTAGGAGTAAAACCTAGAATATGGTTTATGATCAGTATCTTAAAAAGCAGACAAGAATAGCCGTCCCCATTGCATTTGTTTTCCACGTAGAAAAGTTTTATAACAGGAATTTAAATAAAATAATTTTCCCGTGTTCATCATCCCTTTCAAATGCAAATTATCCAGGAATTTTCCTCACTGTCAATCTTTTTACTGGGAACTGTGAAGGGCAGCAAAAGAATAAAATCATATGCAGGGACGCTCACAAAGTGGTTGCACGGTGAAGCACCAGAAAACATTAAAAATATTCAGTTATTTGTCAGTGTGCATTCATTGTATTTCCCTAGATCGCTCTTTCGGTAACGTAGAGGTTTTGAAAAGGAAAAAGAAATTGTAACACTTGAATAATACTTTGATTTATGCAGCAACTTTAGGATTACATCAATAAAAAACATTTCTTTGACTGGAAAGATGCAGTGTCTAAATTAAGAGTGTCACACATACAACCCATGATAAATATTACCTTAAGAACAATATAAGGCCTGGAGCTTATTAACCAAAAATTTGGGGATGAGGGACTAATTTCAAAAAAGCATTAGTAATGGTTGCTATTTCAAATCTCTATACAACAATGATAGTCAGTGTCTGACTATGAACCGATAGTTCACATGATTACGTATTTGCTTATAATTAGTCTACGGCTAAAAGTTTTAACTTTTAACACAAAAAGATTCTGTTTCATAATTGATAATTTTTGACTCTTCCAATAACTTCCGAAAGAGTTGACCGCCCAATCCCATTTCGTATTGCATTAAAAATGTATGTCAAAAGTATTTTTTTACACGTTGTTTTCTTGAAACTAATAATACACATGTTTGCTTTGAAACGTACAAGTTTCAACAAAAGTTCTTTTTAATTATTTTATTTTTCTTCTTTCAAAACTGCAAATTTTCTCTAGAAAGGATATGAAGCATTGGCGCATGCAGGGAGATGGATCCATAGGATCTGGACCCTCCCCGTTAAAATAAGGTTTAAGGTTTAAAGTAACTCGTGGCTCTTTTTGATGAAAGCATAAAAAGTAAGCAAAAGAATAAATAAAAATTAATATTCAAAATTTAAAGATAACGCTTTCGATTACTTATATGAATCAAATTTTATTGCCCGATATATTTTCGTTTGAATTGATATTAATTTTAAATTCCTGAGATATTATCTAAATTTTGGACTCTCCCTCCATAAAGAAATCTTTCACACGCCATTGATAATAAGGTAGTGTGAACGAATACCATTTCCTATTTTTAAGTGAGTTTTTGTACCTTTTATGCAGAATATGTACTTTATATTATCAATGAGTAACTGTCCTTATGGTCTCGATGAATTTGGCCGGTAACCACTATGGTTTCGATGAATTTGGCCGGTAATCACTATGGCTTCGATGAATTTGGCCCGTAACTGTTATCGTTTCGATGAATTTGGCCCGTAACTCTTATCGTTTCGATGATTTTGGTCCGTAATCCCTATGGCTTCAATGAATTTCGCCCGTAACCCCTAGGTTTCGATAAATTTAATCCGCACAATTCTGGTTTTTGACACCCCTGGTTTAAAGAATTGAAACCACCCAGTAGTTCACATTTTAAATTTTCTCCTATCAAATTATTCATATTGTAGTAAACACCAATAATAAAATGAATATTCAAGGTGAGCTATCTTAGTAATACTGGAGTACCTAAAGGAGTTTCTAGACGGAGAAAATCAACCTCCAAAATTCTTCTCACATGTCTAAAATGAAGTGTTGTCACCAAGCGATCAAAGGTAACTGATGTCGACAAACATTTGTCAAGGCATTATAGAAAAGAACAGAGAGAACTGAGTAGCATATATAAAATACTTTCAACAGCAACTGCAGCAAAAAATTCACAAAGGAAGATTTTGAGCATATCTCGTTTTCGTTTGTTGTGATAAAGAGATTTTGGAATTGTACTAGTAATATTTAATATGCTTTGAATTTAAAATGCACTGAATTTTTATCACTCCGTGTTACTTCTTTTAGTACAAATGCAATGACAAACGAAAAAATTAACGAGAACAGGTTTGATGAAAGCAAAGTCAAAAATACACTATCAATTATAATCATACTCTTTCCTACCGATAATTTATTCCACATTTATAATAATATACGATTTCATTTATCGCGTCTTTTAAGTATTAAAAACAAATGCGCAAATTTTAATTAAATTATTTGAAATATCTATATATTTAAGTGCATGGATGCTCGTATATGAGTGAAAAGTAGTTTTTCAAGTATTACGTTAAAAATTTTCGATATTTGACCGTTCTCGAGCACAAAAAAAAAAGTAAAAGAATATCGCTGAGAAAAAGAAATCGTAAAATAATACAAAAATTAATGTGTGAATGATAAACGGTAAAAGCTTTTTATCATTCGCTATAGAAAACTCTTTAGTACCATATGGTAAATACTTAAATCTAGTTAAATATTTCGTTAATAGATGGAGCCACTACATAACACCTTCAGAGATCATGGACAAATAATGCATGCGCTTTCAAAAGCCCTTGCTTTACCAATCGATCACATGAACTTCAGAAGTTTGTCACAACCATTCACAATAACGCTGCAGTCTCTTTCCAAAATCGGAACAGAAATATTACGTAGTTGCACCCTAAATGTCCGCGAAAATGTATGAATAAAATGCAAAAGAAACATTTAAATGCAGAGATATTTCTTCTCTCTACTGATATTTCCTCTTTTGAGCAATAAACCTGTTCTATATACCAACGATTCACACGTTTGCTGTTAAACAAAAATTGTTCCCATCTTGGATATCCTCTTTTGATGTCCACAGAATCTTACCATATAATAATGATGACCAGTTACAGGCTTCAATAACCTGACAAAAAATAAAATTTGCGAAAGCTATGAAACACACCCAAATCCAATTTATGAAAGGTAATGCTCAACATGGTATATAGATCAGGGGTGGCCAACCTGTGGCATGCCTTCCGCTTGGTGGCTTCTGGATTTATTTTTGAGTGGCACGCAACACATATCCAAAGAAATAGGTGACACATTGCAGAAAAGGTTAGCCGCCAAGAAAAGGATGATCTTTTCGACAAACTTCAACTGCTAAATTCACTGAACATCAAGTGGAATCTGTTATGCTTCAAATTTTACAGAATCTAAATTCCAACTTGGAAACGAAATTTGCTACTTTCAAAGACAAAGATTTAACAACTTACATACACTGCCTGGCCAAATTATTATGAACACATACTTATATTTCGTCTTATGTATCATGGTGCAATTCTCAAATTTCAAAGTTTTCAGTTCTCTGAATATAATACTTTTCGAAATGAGTTTTGAAGTACTACTAGCGGTTATATCTACAGCTAATGAACTGCAGCAGCTCAGTTATGCCGTAAAGTTTGTGCCTGCCTCTGTCTGTTCGAGTCTTTTTCCTCCTGCATTTGTCACGGTTGGCGGCCTTTTTTTTGACACCGTTGAGATTTTCCATTCATTTGGAATATTGTGCCCAGTGATTTTCCGCTGAATTCCATCACCTCTGTTGGAGTGCGATGGGAAGGAGCTGTCTGCTACTGCCCATTGCACTCCAACTATGAACCCCTTTTCGAAGTCAATCAGATCAGCCTTTTTTTTACCTATATCGCACTTCATTTTGCCTTCCACCATGCTTTTACGACTTTTATAGCACTTCATAATGATGTAGAATACCTAAGTCAGTATGGAAGTTTACATACATTGGCATGCTTCATGGTACTTCAGGGCGATGCAGTGTTCATAATAGTTTGGCCAGGCAGTGTATGGCTATTTTGAATGATGTGAGAAATCTAACTTTGTTGAAAATTCTGAAGTTACTCTAAAGGCTGAGCATTAAGTATTTGTACCAATACTTATAATGCTTTATTTTTCAAAATAAGCTTTTTATGTTATTTTATCAAACAGTATACTACGAATCAGCTATAGTTTGACTAAATAATAACCTATAAAATTAAACTTGCTGCTAAAAACGAAATAAAACACGGTGTTTACTAGTCTGAAAGAATTCAGTCTAGAAGAGTAATATCTCGTTGCCAATACAAAACAGGTTGTATTTTATTAAGATGCCGGAAGACAGACTGCCTTACAATGTCAAGAATACAATTTCAGCGAAGAATATAAATATACATTGAAAGGACAATTTATTACAAACACCCACCTAATAACGTGTGGGTCCACTTTTCGCCCTCATAATAGCAGTAACACATTGTGGCATGGATTCTACCAGTAGTTGGAAACGTTCAGGTGGTACTGCGGCCCATTATTCCAGGACCTTTCCGGACAGCCTTCCGTAAAGCGCCGAGAGTTGCCGGTGGTGGTTTTCGGGCTCGAATACATCACTCCACTTCGTCGCAAAGATGCTCACTAGGGTTCATATCCGGAGAGAGAGAGGGCCCATTCAAGTGTTGTGAACTCCTGGAATACTCCTCCAACCAGTCCTTTGCTAAACGGGAATGATGAGATGAGATATTACTCTGTTGAAAGAAGACGTCTTGCTGTGGGAATCCAGCCATGAACAGGTGTAGGTGGTCGGAGAGTATGCCAATATAGTCTTGTGCAGTGATGTTATTCTCAATAGTTACAAGGAGCCCCAAGGTGGACCACTTAAACACTCCCCATAACATTACACTATCTCCACCATACTGTAACATTCCGACAGTAGGGGTCCATGGCCTCATGTGATCTACACCATATATGCACAACCTCCCGTCGATGTGTTATAGTTGGACTCTCGATTCATCTAACCAAGCCCATTTCCAATCTTCCATTGCTATTTCCAAGCTACCCATTTCCAATCTTCCATGGACAATTTCTAATGTTCCTTTGCCAACAGCAGCTTCATAGTCTGGTGACGTTCTCTTAACAAGAGTACTCGATGTGGATTTAGGTTACCATAGCCCAGTCATTCGATCATACGTCAAATGGTCTTTGCACAAACTTTCAGAACTGCCCCGTCACTAATGCCGATGTTATCATCTGCAATATTGCCCTCCTTCCGATGTTGCGATAAAGGAAAATCGGTGCTCAACTAGAACATCAACAGCTTGTTTATGGTCACGTTTTTCACAGTGGCTGCAGGTTTTGATGCAGTTCCTGGTACACATGTGTGACATTCGCACATGGGAATTCCAAACGTTCTGCAGAACGTCTGGGATTCCCATTCCGAAAGTCATCGTCTTTTAGATTTCCTTTTATTCGTTATTATAATCGGATTATCGATGTTTGTTTTACACACTATCATTTAGTGTTATTTTTATATATTTGCTGCCCCAGAGTTTATATATTTATATATTTGCTGCCTTTTCAATTTTTGTTCTTTATTAAATCGTTTTATTGCCGTTACTGCATTTATGTCCTTTGTATTTTTTTAACTTAGGTTGTGAGTCCTGGAATTTTTAAAATTTTCTTAATTTTATCACATTTTCCCTCAATATCATCTCAGTTGCTCTTGTACCATTAACCTCCAAACAACCAACCACTCCTATGTGCATCGACAGCCAGATACACATAGGAGAAGATTCTTAATAGTCCCATAACTAAATATAATTTGGATTCAAGAATGATTGGCTGTTTGATATTATGCAACAGCTTGGTTTTCTGTTTTTATTGATTATAGTATCGCTGAGCCCCGGGTAAGGGGTTTTTTGCACTGTTGTGTCGTTTTTCTGCTGAGGTTCTGCCATCCTCTCAGATCTTCTACTATGGCATATAAACTGATAGGCTCCTATCAGACCTCTGTCGCAAGCAGCTGCTTGAGGGGGTATTTATTTATTTTTTATTTATTTTTATTTACAACTTAATTTCGACATGTTTTAATTAGTATTTCGAAATAGAATTTTTTTTCTACATGTCGATTGCGTACTTAACAACATCTTAAAGGTATTACAATAATATAATACACATATATATATATAAGACACCGGCTTGTATGTTCATTTTTTTATTTGTAAGATTCGCCTTTCATTTTTTCGGAAACTCCATACTATTCTTATAAAGGAGTAATACTGGAGGTTATTTTCTTCGAAAACTCGGGGCCATTGGACCGACTCTCTCTTAACGCTTTCAATCATTTGAATTGAACTCACTCCAGTTACCGCCATAAATTTGAAATTAAAAATTGAACTAAAAAGACCCCTTCCCCAACTTAAATTCTTATTAATGCTCTAGGCAGATGAGTATAAAAACAAAATTTCTATCCAAAACCAATAACATTTATTCCATTTTACTGATTCTTGGCTAACGTTTTCTACTTAAACTATTTCTTCTCTTCCATAAATATTCAAAAGCAATAAGGCAGTTTAATCTAGAAAATATTCACAAAGAGAAAGATGATACACAAGGTTTTAGTTTCTTCTTTTCATGATTAGGTGTACAACTAAATAACAAAAAAGTGTAAAAAATAATACACAGTTTCTCCATGGAGACAATGCTTTAAGAAATGTAAGTTCTGCTTCCGTAACAGATCCGCCAGAAACGTGTTCAGCAAAGAATCGCAAAAGAATGCAGGTTTTATTCATTTTTATTAAGCTGGCGACAATAGGAAAGTCGCAGTATGTCTGATATTTGAACAAAGGAAATAAATTCCGCTTTCTCTTCAAGGATATTGTTTTTCAAACTTTTAAAAAAAATTATTTTCTACATAGTCAATTTTTACGAGGGAAAAACATTGAAAGTTTGAAACTGAGAATCGATAAAATGTAGACTCTTGTGTTCTTTAGTTGCTGATACTTTTAAGATATTAAAACAGCTCCTGTAACAGCGTAATGCATATCGATAGAGGACCCTGCACAAGTTTAAATAAGGACAACTTCCTTTTGACCATTGTAATGACACCCATGATGAGAGACTGATGCTTAATTAACTTTATAAATTATATCTGAACTACTAATTTCGTAAGATTCGCAAACGTTGGGGGGATATTAGAAATGCATCTTCTCTTTCCACTTCCTAACATACTACCAAAGTGTGGTTGTGAGCTATAACAAATTTTATCTGCATTATTTCGCACCGATTGCATTTTACCATAATCTTATTTGTCCCAATAAATATATTACGACACTCCCATAAATAAATAGTGCTAATGGATCTGGAAGAGCTGAAGCATTTCAAATTCATAAAAAATGTGCACGGCTTCAACTGCGCAGCCCATTTCGCCTACCAAGGTCTAACTCGGATCGCTCACTGCGACAGATGGACGAGAGCCTAGTTTGAATATATGTATAATTAGCAAAATTAAAAAATTTTAACCAGATGTTTAACAATTATAATTTTCTTTACATATTTATAAAGTAGCCTTTAGGTAAAATTCTGAGTGATGCTTCTGAAAACAGTTGTTAATCACCATTATATTTCCAGCGAAATGCAAACGTTAAAAATAACTTTGCAAAACACATATATGTAATGCTTATGCATTATTCGTCCAAGTGGTTGTGAAACACTATGTTATATTAGGAAAGCTACGTAAATACATTTCTTTATATATTATTACACTTATCAAGCGATAACTTGTTTGTAAAAAATTGTTTGAAATCATCAAGTATAAATTTTAAAGCACAGATATAAAAGTTAAATTTGTGTTAAGCTAGTAAACAGTTAATTTCATTCAAATTTCTTCTTCAAATTCGATAGTGTTACTGTAGTCATATCCATGCCGCTGCAATGCCGATATAATTACAGTAAAACCGATTTTACTGATTTCGGATTTTACGGACAGCATCAATCAGTCCAGCACCAAACTGATTTGATCTACTTTTGTTCAACGAAATTCATGATTTGCTCTTAAATTTATGTCGAGCTTTCTACAACTGAACAAAATGACATTTGGCGAATCTTTAGGTGAACGAAAGGAGAAGATTGAGCCATGTAGACAAACTTTAAATGAAATCATTAAGGCAGAAGGCCTGTTTTTATCTCAAATGAACAACACTGATCACACCATTAATTTGCTTTAGCAATCGCTCCCGGGAAAATACGGAGACTTATAAACATTAAAGCTCTACAGTAAGCCTTAAGATAAGGAAAGAATGTGGCGTCAACCTGTGCCAAAGCAGACAGATTATGTGATTAAAACCTGTTGCTGATAAATCACATGGAACCACGGAAACACAATAGCTCCTCAAAGGTTTCAGTTTAGTGTTTTATTGCTCTTACAGGTATTAGATACTGTACTAGTCTGTTGAATGGTGTTCCTAATGTACTACAATAGTTACAATATCCCAGTTATAAGATACAGTCATGTACTCTCTGCTCGTCATACATTGGTTTCCATAAATTAAGGAAAATGAGAAAAATCGCGATAATTCGCCGAACAATTATGCGATCCGCACCAAACTTGTTCATGTAACTAGTAAAGTAATGCCGAGTGAGCATATCGTATGCAGATTAGTCTAAGTTGCGTCAATTTACGTAATCGGATAGCGGCATAAAAACGAATGTTTTGGAGTGGATCGTTATTTTGTGTTGTAAATGTGAGTAAAGAAATTCGAAATACCCATTTTGTAGGAATGACCTCGAGACATCATTTGCCAAATGAACTGCGGTGAAGAGAAGAACTCGGTGAAGAGCTATTGGAACTGCAGTGAAGCTATCGTCTGACTTACTTTGGCCTGCTCGAAGCAGGCCAAAGTAAGTCAGACGATAGCTGAATGTGAGTTCTTCTGTAGTCCATAGACTGTGGAATCAATTTCTTAGCACGGATTCCGCGTCTCGGAGGTTTAGTCAAGGAAGGGCTAAAGTTACGACCGCTGTACAAGACCGATATCTGTGATTAACACCACGAAGGAGAGGACGTCTACTACCTCTCAGCTACGATCCTCTCTTGCAGCAGCCATTGGGAGAGTTCTATCAGCTTTTACTGTGCGTAGAAGGCTTAATGAGGGAGGTTCGTACGTAGAAGGCCAGTAATTTGTATACCCCTCACGTCATGTCACAGAAGAGAGCGGTTGAATTGGGGCACCCAGGCCCAAATTACTATTTGTTAACTGGACCGAAAAGCAATGGAGGTCCTTACACTTCACAGATGAGTCCATATATTGCTTGCAGAGTGATTCCGGACATTGTTTGATATGGAGCGAACGAGGTACCCGCAGTCATCCCAGTAACATCCTTCAAAGAGACAGTTATGGCGGAGGTAGCGTGTGTGTTTGGGATGGAATATCCTTAGGTGGACGCACAGAATTCACGGAATGATAAAATGGTTGATTGCTAATACTTAAACTACAAAAATGCTTTTTTTCTTGTTATTATTATTTGTAGCTGATAGGAAATGGTGCCGTGAGTGCATTGTAAGAAACGTTTGATAGATAAATACAAAAGAACCAAAATTTTGAATGAAAAAAAAATCGAAATACGCAACTATAAACTGCAGTATGACTCATTTTCAGATTCCCCAATTTCCAGTCCCACATTCTCCCACTATCTACCAAAAAATCATTGATTCTTGGGCACCGTCTTGCCCTCGCAGGTTGCCATTAGAGGTTGTTGTTTTCTTGTTGTTTTTTTAATGTGTCTACCAAACTCATCATTTAGCATATCCAAGATATAATAATGGGATACATTTCTTAGAAACAGTAATAACAAGGCGGATAAAGATAAACTCTTTCGTAGAAGGTATGGAAAACTAGAATGAAAAAAAGGGAAGAGAACAATATGAAACAGCAATAAAAACTCTGCATGATTTTCAGCTTGAAAAACATGCGAAAGTGAAGAGAATGTTTTCAATAAAAGGGAGTTTTAATACAAAAAATAGGGTGGAATCAGCATAAAAGGATTTCTACTGAGGAATTTATATGAAATTGGAGTCATATCCATGGTTGTCAATCACTATTCCTTTATTAGCTACTGCTCTGATGGAGTATAAGCAGAATTTTAATATTTCCCTTTTGATATACAATTCAAAAAGGAATTTTTATATTTTCTTTTTGATATACAAAAACCATCTACAGTAAAACAAATAAAACAACAAAAATTCATGTAGTTAATTTCTCTGGTTCCGCAACAATTGGTACTCAACATTGTTATTAGTAGTAGTAAAAACTACTAATATTAAACAACTTTAGGGAAAATATTAAAACAACTAACTTTCTTATACAGAAGTAGAAATTAAAAAAAAATCAAATATTTTAGGTCTTTGATAATAAGCTACAATTTAATACTATTTTGACATCTATAGGTATGAATAGGTATAATTTACTTAGCAGTACTAAACTTGATTTTAATTTAAAATACATCAATCATTAATAAATTTATCATAAGTAGTTATTACTTTTAAGTTTTTTTATAGTTTATTTGCCATTATATATTTAACTTTCTGTTGCGTACTATTACATTTTTGTAAAATTTACAAAACTCTGAATATTTTCTTACTCTTTCTTATTCCTTTATATACTATATATGCAAGTTTACATAATTATCTGCATACATTTTTACGTATGTTCATTCCTTCGAATGGAAGAGACTAGCATATCTAAAGAAGTGGTACAAAATCAACAATCTTATCTATTTTAATTCGTTTGACTCATTAAGTTGCATTTTGGACCTAGAATAACTACGAGATATCCGCTATGTACTCATGCTCCTGATGCCAAAACGAATTGAAACGATCTTCCTCTTTAGTGGGACGCAAAGAATGTTCCGCCGCTAAAATTTCCTCATTACGAAGGATTAGTAAAAATAACTATGCGATTGAATTCCATATTGATTAGCATCAGAGCTGTGGAGTCGCCATACAAAAACTCCGACTCCTCAAATTTTTTCCTATCCACTCCTACTCCTCTTTTTAAATTTGATCTCTAGTTGGGGCATTTTTACCAGAGCCACTAAAACCACTGACTTTTACTTGACATAATTTTTCACCATCATCATCTTCTATGATACACTGATACACGAAATGTTTCCCATCTGTGATTATTGTAAAATATTCAAAAACTATAGACTTCATTAGAACTCAATTTGCCATTGTAAAAGGGTTTTAGACTTGAAAATGTTTAAAACTTATGAAATTTAGAAAGAACTCGAAGTTATATAAGCATTAAAAATCAAAAATATTTTCTGAAATGAAAAAATTAATTAATGTCTGAAATGAAAAACATCGTATTTATTATTTAAGTGATTTACCACCATAGCTGCCATTGATGTCACACACAAAACATATTTTACTAAAATTTGTATTGAGGTCAGAGTCGGAGTCAGTAAAAATGTACCGATTCCGACTCCAGCAGTATCAAAATTGATTTCGACTCTGACTTCACAGCTCTGATTAGCACTCGATGCTCATGAGAAAGTTTCTGGAGTTTTATCTCTAGTTTTCTTTGAAATCTGAAGAAATATGGATCATTGCTGTTCTACAAGTAGAGGGCCTAGAGCCTTTCTCTTGGTTTTCGAACAATAGATTTGAAGAACTGTGGTTTCTAGGAGCATTTTCACTTCTATTACGTTTTATGATCAGATTTCGTCTAATTACAACAAAGATTTCTAGCGAAAATATAAGCTAAATCTACTGCTTTTCATAAGGAAGGCGGAGATGGAGAGAAATAAAAATATCTCCTCCATCAAAATATTTTACTTGCCAATCTAAAGTATCTGCCTACCTAATGTTTACTAGTTTATTACAAGGGCAATCGTGACTTTTAGGTGATCAGTTACAAAAGTTAAAGATTTTCACTGCCACAAAGATTTTTCTGCTCCGAGGAACTTGTTTGTGTCCACCATTCACCAAATACTAGTACTACCCTTGTTAGGAGACTCTTTTCCTTTCAGAATTTATCATAGTTGCCTCCGAGGAGAGACATTACTTTGAATTTAACTAAATGAAATTTGAAAGGAAATAAACAATAATGGATAATGCGATGTAGACATTATTTCACAGGGAAATCGGAACGCTGTTAATGTGAATGTCATGGTCGGCGACTAAGTAAGACGTGTATACTGCAAAATATAGCAGGAAATTTGCAAATTATCGTTAGTGACGATTTTATGCACGTGATTGACGTTAAGAGATAAATTGGGTATAAGCACAGCACTCGATCATTCCATCACATTTTACTGTGAATGAGAAAATTCCGTTGTTTATCAGTGGTTGAAAGTTAATGATGTCATCTCAACACGATTTGCCGGAATCTACAGCGTGGAGAGCAATAAAATGATTGGTAGCTGGTCAGACTCAGCAGGCAGTGGTCACAGGACTTTCGAGTGTCACAAAGTGTCATAAGCAGATTATGGAATCATTTCCGAGAAACAGGAATAGTTTGAAGAAGGTCAGGTCACGGCCGTCCACCATCAACGACACCAAGAGATGGCCAATATTTGTCTTTGATGTCCGTCAAAATCGCCTACTCAATGAAATGTTTCCTAACTGCAATGGTGCGTTCACTATATAGCCACGGAAAGGTGCGTATCCACGCAAACAATACGCAATCGCCTTCACCATGCAGGTCTTAATACTCGGCATGATATGTACTCCTCTAACCCAGTGATTCTCAACCTGTTTTTCTAATTTTACTATTTTATAGCATGTTTGGTCATATATGAAGAAAGAATTACAAAAATCAGTGATAAAAAATAAGAATGATTTGATCAATAAAATCAAGGAAATTTGGAGTGTGCTATATACCAAAAGAATTATTCAAAAGCTTGTTGATAGTGTATCGAAAAGAATTGAAGATTTTTTTTAAATTGATTATTTTATTCGATTAAATTTAAAAATTTATTTTATTTAAAAAAATAACTTCTGAAGAAGAATAAATTATCTAAAAACTTTTATTATTAAAAGACATTTTTAAATGTATAACTTTTTTTGCGAGATATCGTGTATGTTAATTTGACATTTAAAATTGAGGGTGACAGTTTATTTTGTGTATAAGGTCTGCCAAAATATCAAATTTAATGAAGTGTACTAGCCAAAAAAGCTTGAAAACTAAAATATATAGAAACAAAAATATTTTTATGAGTGACATTTTCTTCAGTGTGATTCCTGTGGCTGATGCATATTCGCAAGTTTATCAATATCTGGCTGCAGCGTTGTTAGTAACAAACGAAGATCACCTCTCTTTGTAATATCATGGCGGTTACGAGCTTTTGATAATAGGTGAGTCACCTAGCTAAAGCCAGATTGAACAAGATAAGATGTGAACAAGGCAATAACATACAACTTTACTTTCTCCCAGAGCAGCGGATATTGTCTGGAATTTTCATTACTTTTCCATAGACTATGTTTTCCATGTTTGAATCTAGTTTGAGCTGTTTGATCACTCTGTAACTCAATGAGGCTTTCTTGTAATATCAACATCAGCTGCATTTACCCCAAATGGGTCCACCACCCAACCTGGAATGCTCATGTCTAGCACGTCTCTGAACGGAACTTGCATATCATTGTACAAATTCTTCAAATGCTCAAAGCATACAAAATGATCATCATCTTGCAGTTCGGTGTTAATGGTGGCCAAGGATGGAAACTGCTCCAACGTGCGACTTCCCAATTAATCCTGAACAGCTGTGATTTTCCAAGGAAAGCAGTGATAGTCCCTTTGCAAGATATGAGATTACAATTTTTCCTTATAACTATTTATTCAGCAAATTTAGCTTTTCGAATATATCTGATAAGTAAAATACAGGGTGATTATAATTAAACTGACAGTATTCAGAGCGATGTAGAGAAGGATCTACTCGACGGATCACTGCGAAAAGTGGTGGATACCTTAATAAGGGTAGAGAATTTGCTAATAAAAAAATAATTAGTGTTAGTGTTAATGCCACCAGGTGGTGTAGGTGTGCTAAAATAAAGAAAATATCAAGTTGAACAAACATCACCTTTATTTTACAAATTGAGATTCTCAATATGTGAACCATTCGTATGCAAAATGTGCTGGAAAAGTAATACGGCATGATCCACAGTTGCTTGAAATATGCCTCGGGGAATGGCCAACATGCTGTATTATTTTTGCTTTCAGTTCAGCAAGCGATTCAACATTGCCTTGGTAAACTCGGTTTTTCAAATAACCCCATAATCAAAAATCTCATGGGTTTAGGTCGGAGGAACGTGGTGGCCAAGCATTGGAAAACGTTCGAGAAATTATTCTGTCCTCACCATATGTGGTACGCAACAATTGCGTTATCGTACGTGCAATATAGGGTGGCGCCCCATCATGCATGAAGGTTATGGAGTCTAAATAATTTCTTTCGTACAAAGCCGTAATAATCTTGCGGCGAAGATCTGTGTAACGCAGTCCATTCACCGATTGATATACGGTGCCTTGAGGCGTAATCTCCTCAACGAAAAATTGTCCGAGTATACAGTTTGCGGTAAACCCGCACCATAGAATTACATAGTCGGAGTGTAGGGGCACATCATGCCGATATGTAGGTCCTCATATTCGGCAGTTGTGTGTATTCACTGCTCCATGTAGGGAAAAATGCGCCTCATCAGTCCATAAGACTTTCGAAGGCCATATGTCGTTGAACTACATCCTCGCCAGAAATCGCAAAGTCGGTGTGGTGTTCAGGGTCATGTGGTTGTAGCTGCTGCACCCTATGAATTTTATAAGGATACCATATCCGGATGGACCGTAAAATTTTACGGGCAGTTGACCACGGAAGTTGCAGTTGCCGGGATATCTGTCTCGCACTAACTACGGATAGCTCCGATAGCGACTGGATTTCTGCAATGGTAACTGCTAAGGCGACGTTTTCCGCATTGCTTTCTGCAACAGGCCATTGGCCTGTACCCGGAGCCACACCCAACTCACCTGTTTCTTCGAATTTCTGTATCATATTCTTCAGTCCGTTTAGCGACAAAGGTTCTTTCCTTATTCTTTCAGACGATGATATTCGCGTAATGCAGCAGCGGCATTACTGCCGTTTTGGTAAAAGAGTTTCACTAGCAAAACTCTGTCCTTCTTGCAGATACCCATGGTTCCGTCTAGTGATTACATTTTATTTATTTATTTAACGTTACACTATAATGGGATTTCCTTATGCAGACTTTCCCAATTAGAACATACAAAACTCCTCTCTTTCTCTCTCTACCTTTCAAAATAGTAAGGTTAATATTAAATTCTTTTATTTTTTTCCTTTTGCTTATTTATTTATTATTTTTTTATTATTTTTTTCTTTGTTTTTGAAGGGGATCAGGGAAAACATCACATTTTATAGTGTGCCTCATGCGACTCTCACGTGTGATTGGCTGCAATGTCACAAGAAATTAGCATGTTCTACCACGTTCTTAATGCAAACACGCCACCTGGTGGCACTAACACTAAATATTTTTTTATTCGCAAATTTTCTACCCCGTGTTTTTATTAAGATATCCACCACTTTTCGCTGTGATCCGTCGAGTAGATCCTTCTCTACATCGCTCTCAGTACTGTCAGTTTAATTATAACCACCTGTATATCACATCTGACTGCAACCAACTGTTCTTCAAGCTGCGTATTTAGAAATGAAACAATACTGTCACAAAGTGTAACAAAGCGACGAAGACAATTACCTTTTATAGGCCAACGTACCTCTATATGCATAACTAGGTAGGCGTTCAAAATCTTCCTCATTTTTATTACAAAGTTCGTGAAAAAGACGATCTTGAAGTGCATTCGATTTAATAAAGTTGACAGCTTTTATTGCAATGGCAAGGGCATCTTGTAGACACAGCATTTTTTAAATATGCAATGAACCCTCTGTATCTACCTATCATATATGTAGCACCATCATTTGCACAAGCCGTTATATTTCCGAGTGGAATATTGTTTTCTTTAAAATAAGTTTCAATTTCTTTAAAACTTGTTTCACCCTTGGTGTCTGTCTTAAGACTTTGGCCAAAAAGCATTTCCTCTCTGGGCTGATTATCGTTCAAAAACCTAACATACACCAACAGAAGGGCTTCATTATCCCTCAAAGTGGATTCATCGATTCGAAGGTTCAAACTGCTTTACTTGCAATTGAGCAATTAGTTGTTTTTCTACATCTGAGCCATTTCATCAATACACTTCGATACTGATGAGTTGCTCAAAGGGATGACATCGGTAATTTCTTGTGCACTCTGATTCATGAAATCACAACTGACACTGCAGGCAAAATTAAAGTTTCTCCAACGTTATGTAGTTTGCCCACTTTTGCAATTAGCTTGGATATCTCATAATACTCATAAACTAGATAAGTAAATTTTTGTCTTAGCTACTCTCGTTTACTAAACAATTGATTCAATGTTTTCCTTGCTTGGAAATCATCGCTCAGTTTTTTAAAGTACTCTAATGATTTATCTATCTTGTTCTTGTGTATTGTCTCCAAATGGTTTCGCAGCTTACGTAGCAGCATGCTTTCATTTAAAAGTACAGTCATACATATAAGACACATTGGCTTCGTAATGTGCTCTGATGATGGAATAGAACCATAGGCCAAATATTCAACGCAATATTGTCGACATTTTTTTCTTCCGCAGCAGCCATGGACAATCTAAAATGACGATTCTAAAGGTAGCCCGTTAGGGTAAATTCTTTGACTCCTACCTAGAAATCACATTACTCATTTAGCCCATTAATTAAAACAGTTTGTGCATCACTACATTTAAGACTTATTTAATGAAAGGGAAAACGAGAATATTTTATTGAAATATATATTAATAATATATATAGTTTATTGAAAGAGAAAACGAGAATAAAATATTAAAATCTTACCTGAAAGGGGAAAAGAAAATAGAAAAGAAAAACATGAGGATGAATTAATGTCAGAGAACAAATTTATGACGTCCAGTGATTCCAGTGTTGCCAACGATTTCTGATTAAGTCTCTAAATAGGGTCTGAAAAAGTATCGTTAAAATTTATTCTTGCATTTCAGTTTTAGTAGGTAGATTGGCTGATAATAAATAGTAAGCAAACCATTGCAATTTTCAATATTTTATGATGAAATTTACACAAACAGTGAAATGTGAAGATTATGATAAGGTGATCGTACGCCTGGCTGATAATTTGGTATGGACCCCTCAAAAACTTCTGTGGTCCCCTAATGTCTCATTTTTTCCACGTGGTCCCTAGAAATGTGACATGGCCCCAGGTTGAGAACCACTGCTCTAACCCCACCTCACCGTAGTGCCCACAGAGAATAAGAACACTGCGATTGACACAGCGATCAGTGGAAGTCAGTTCTATTCAATGACGAGTCGCGGTTCAGCAGGCAGCCTGATAATCGATGAGTCCTCATCTGGCGTGAACAAGGAACACACGACAGGCCCTCTTTTGTTCAGGAATGGCATTATTATGGCGGAGGTAGAGTTATGGTTAGGGGAGGCATCAATATTGGCTGGTGTACAGACCTCTACATCTCAGGAATGGATCTCTGACAGGAATAAAGGACAGAAATGAGCTTCTGCGACCCATTGTTCTTCTCTATGAGACAGCAATCGGAGATTCGGTCATCTTCATGGACGAAACAATTGCCCTCATAGGTACATGCTAATTATCGCCATGCTTGATGCATTGCGCACTTGGATGCCTGTATGCGCTTCTGACCTTAATTCTATCGGACATGCTTGGGACTAGGCAAATGTGTTGCAACCCGTCAAATACTTCCCATGGCCCTTCAGGAGCTCTAACATGTCCTCGAGGAGGAATGGCTAAGGATCCACTAAGAAATCCTTGATAACCTCATTTTATCGATGCCACACAGATATGCTGCTGTGTTGGCAGCTGCCACATACCCTATTAGATACTTACTTTAGTTCAGCCTTTCGCGATTGATTTTTTGTTCATCCTTGTAACATAAGTTGATGTCTTTCACTTAAAGTGCATTAAATTTGCAATTAAATTTCGTTTCGTTCTTTTTTTTTTCTTGTGATTCATCTTACTGTTGACTAATCATGTTTTGAATCCAAACTCTTCAACTACACATCTGTCTCATTCGATATCGCATTATCCCCTAATTCTTTCAAGCAGTGTATTTATATTATGAATATGAATAAGTTTACAACAATGTGGGGAGAAAGTTTACATACGAATAAAGGAAAACCTCACTTATCTGACTTCCATTTAAGCATGTCTCCGAGTTAATTGATATTAGTTACAAAAGTTTTGCATTTTACCTCTTCAGAATCAATACTCTTTCGTTCATATAAAAATTGTCACTATATACATATATATTACACATATAATTATAAATATAAAACTCATAAATGGCGTTTTCATACCGTAAAATATCTTCATATTATTATTTGCTATCCAACCAAACCGACATCCCCTTTAGCATGCAAATGCCAATTAAAGGAAGTTTTACTAAATGAGATATTTAAAAATTACCAAATAAGTACGTGTTCTTTAAAAATCGCGTTATTGTTAAAGAGGAATATCTTTAAGGATTTATTGTTTTGTTGAATAAACATCCTACGCAATTGATCGACAATTATATAAATTCCGGGGTAATAAAAAGAGAGTGTACTGAATGCTGTTAGAGATCATATCTTCATATTTCGATGAAGTTTTTGGTACACAACGAATAATGCTTATCTGAAGAAAGCGATCTAATAAGTTGTTAAACAGAAAACGTATTCAAAGTAAATTATCACAGAATAATCATCAATACTTGCACACTATAGAAGGAAGATAAACAACATGTTTTATCGCGTTCTAACGGAAGATGTTGCAACAGGAGCAAATACGATAACAACTAAGCCACTTAGACTTCACATTTATTCATCATCAAGCTTTGCATTAAATGGTAAGAATGTCGCGAATTCGAGATTCATAGTATTCATATAACATCATTGATCAATAACTGCAACGGATAGTTACCGAATGTTCGCAGCAGAATGATCATTGAAAGTGAAAGGCCGCTGTCTAGTTCTCTCAATAGCTTCACTTTCATCATCTAAACAGGGAGTAGCTAGCGGAAGCCATAAGCTGGCAGCTTGCCAGTCTTTCAGCGACACCAAGAGCTTGAACATTATTCAATAGATGTGTTTATGTGTCGAGCTGTTGCCTGTCTTACAGAAAGTCTCCACTTTTCGACGTGAGAAGTGTGAAGGTCAAATTGACTGATTCAATTATTAGCGCAGTATCGCGGACAGCTGAAGCAAAGAGGCTTTGGTATAATTGATTAGGAGGAAAATTTATCGCAAAGAATTTAAAGACTTTGCAGATAAGACCTTTCCGGAAGAGTTAAGGGAAGCTTTCCTTTTTAGAACAGACGGTAATACTTAAACACATAGGTTTAAAAATTGGAAAATTAACAAAATATTTTTGTCTTATTACAACAGCAAAAAATTTCAATGTTTACTTTAAAAACTACGAGTGTTAAAGGATACAACATTGCTTGTTTTTATCACGAACATACAATCAGTGTTTATGATCTGCACATCTTAAGTATATTTTACATGAATTTGCATATTTTATGCGAAAATTTTTATTGATTTGCATCAGCTAACAATCTGAATTCGTCTTATATCTTATTGCAAAGATAACACTGGGCAAACACAAAAAGGCTTTGAAATGAAAATAGTCAATCTTTACTGATTTCGAGGTGCTGAACACGAAAATGACAATAAAATTTGTCTGTTGGCTCTTGTTTAGGAGAGACAGAGATGGTCATGTATAAACGACTCAATCCGCATTGAGTACATAGGTAACAATTTCGCAACTCTATATTTTAAACTCCAGACTGCAACATATTGCGTTGTATTGCATCAGCCCGCCACACACACACAATCCTCGGAGGAATTATATCATTGTCTGATGCAATGTAGTTGAATCATGACATCGCGACTTTACGATCGCAGACAAAAGTTGATGCAATCGTTAGTTGCAAGCGACATCTCGTAGGGTGAGCAAGCTTTTAGAGCGACTCCCATTTACCCCTGAGACATAAGTACAACACAGGTGATCCTTGCAGTTTTAATCCAGCAGTAGTGATGCCTCATAACTGTGTTAATAGTGCAGATACATTTTGTTATATTTGCGGGAAAGTGACGTTTGCAAGCCAGAAAAGGGCCATTACTCCAATAGTGAAAGCGGTGTGAGCTTTATTTTGGATGCAAGATCGGGGATCAGGACAAGGCCTGGGCGACAAACGTGTGCTGCAGTAAGTGTGCAAGAAATCTTCCGAAATGGCTGAAAGGCGAAAACGTGGCGATGCTGTTTGTTGTTCCTATGGTTTGGAGAGAGCCAAGCAATCACGCAAATGACTGCTATTTCTGCATGGTTCCACCTGTTTCTGAAGGCATCACAAGGAAAAAAGAAGTGGACAATAGCATACTCGAATATACAATCTGCTCTCCGACCAGTTCCGCATGGCGAAGGCCTTCCTGTTCCCGAACCTCCAAAAGAATTTTCCATAGATTAGGACGATGAGGAGGGAGGCGAACCAACGTCGGGTTCTCTGCAGCCTTCAGTGTCTATTGATGATCCACACGTCTGCCGCGGTGCATCATCTGCGCCACACATTCTCACCGAGGAAAAAATGAACATCTTGTTCGCGATCTGGAGCTGTCCAAGGCCAAAGCAGAGTTTCTTGGATCAAGACTTAAACAATGGAATCTTCTCAAGGTAAATGTACGAGTGACTTCGTTTTGAACTCGTCATGAGCAGTTTGTGCCTTACTTCATAAAGGAATATGACCTTGTGTTCTGCTCCGATGTAGATGGCCTGATGAATGCTCTCAGAATCAAACATGACCCTCAAGAATGGCGACTATTCATAGACTCCTGGAAAGTGAGTCTCAAAGCGGTGTTGCTGCATAATGGAAATCAACTTCCATCCATTCCAGTCGGACACGCTGTCTACATGAAAGAAACCTGCGACAATCTAAAACAGCTGTTGAACTGTCTCCAATACAGCAAGTATGACTGGCATATCTGTTGTGACTTCAAGGTATTTAGCTTTGTTGATGGGTCTGCAGCTGGGATGTACGAAATACTGCTGTTTCCTATGTGAATAGGACAGCCGAGCAAAGACTTTGCACTACGTGAAGAGAAACTGGACTCAAAGGAAATCTCTGAAGATCGGAGAGAAGAATGTGGGACACCCAGCACTGGGAGAAAAGCACAAAATCCTTCTACCGTCCCTACACATCAAATTCGGTGTGATGAAAAACTTGGTAAAAGCCGTGGACTAAACTGCATCAGCTTTCAAGTACTTGGCTGACAAATTCCCTCGACTCAGCGAAGCGAAAATTAAAGAGGCAATTTTTGTGGGTCCTCAGATCCGCGAACTGTTCAGAGACCAGATTTTCGATAACCTGCTTCAGGGTGACGTGAAACGCGTCTTGGGACGCGTTTCATTTGGTGTCAACTAAATTCCTCGGGAATGTCAGGGCAGACAACTATAAGAAACTGGTTAAGGACATGTTGTCTCTGTATCACAACTTGGCTGCAATATGTCCTTAAAGATCCACTTTCTCCATTCCCACTTAGATTTCTTCCCCGACAACTGCGGCATGGTTTGATGAACACGGTGAACGTTTTCACCAGGACATTGCAACGGTGAAGAAACGATACCAGAGAAACTGGTCCACTTCAATGTTGGCTGACTACTGTCAGACGCTCGCCAGCTGTATAAGCGACGGGCAAAGCGACGTTGGAAATAGAAGCAGAGTTTTACCAATACGTACTGATCTAAGGAACCTGGGTTCGAGCCCCGGGTAAGGCATGGATGTATGTTCGTTTTTCTGCTGAGGTCCTGCCATCCTCTCAGACCTTCTACTATGGCATATAAACTGACAGGCTCCTGTCAGACCTCTGCAGCAAGCAGCTGCTTGAGTGGGTATTTATTTTTATTATTTATTATGTGCGTATTACTCTATTATATAAGAAACTATTGCGGATTTCTCAGAAATCGTAGCCAATTTTGCATTTTCATTGTCATATTCGTGTTCAGCACCTTGAAATCTTTAAGAAATGGCTACTTTTATCTCAGAGGTATGACTTTTACAAAAATTTGTTGCCCAGTGTAATTACGCTTGGTGACTTGAAACAAAAACAAGTTGCAAGTGGAGGCAATAAACACGGAAGTGGTACTAATTGCTTAGGTAAACATTCTCAGAACTAGCAAGGAGCTTACTATTAAAACAAGTCTTATGATGACGGAAAAGACAATTACGTATATATGTGAAGAAGGTGCTTTATTTTTGAGACTTTTGTTCATTAAGATATACAATATAAATCTGTTTAAAGACTGAAACGGTACATTAAGCGATGTAGAGAGTGTTTTATAATGCACGAGCGTAGAAACGTTCGTACATCATAAATCTATTTTACGATGTAGTGAGCGTAAACAACTTTATTTCATTACAGAAATTGTGTTTAAAAAGGATACTTTCTATATATTAATAGTTGTTGTTTTACGTGCAATCGGTGAAATATAACAGAAAACCTAGAAAACTGAAATTATCCGGCACTAACTGCACTAGTACTATGTAACAGAATAAATTGAATTAAATTATGGTTTCTCTAATTGTATTATGATTGTATTGATGTAGGCCAGTGTGGTCCAACTCTTTGCTTCCTAGGATTGAGGACAGTTTTTGAGTATGTACATACTGGGACTCTATTTTCAAACATTTATAACTGATTATATCTTTTTATTTTACAATCAGATATAAAAACAAATATTATCCAAGGACAGTTTTTTTGCAAAAAAATCTGTTCCAAGATTTCATCGTATTTCCTACGAATGCCTTCTCTCCATGCCTCTCTATGCTGGACATATACAAACAAAACAGGATTAAAACTTTCGAAAAGATTATTTTTTTCTTTTATAGTCAATAATATATAATGATATATATATATAAACAGTAAATATAGTGTTCAGATGTTAAATATTAAATAAAATCAACTTCTGTGCTACAATAAGCATAATAGCCTCAGTACACCCACCAGTGCTGCAAATAATAAGACAAATTAGCAAACAAGCACGCGAGCGGGAACACAAGTGTATACAAGCCACCGGTTGGATATATGATAAATTAGTATTTTTATATCACCTTAGATCATCAAACTGTATTTCTGCACTTATAATATATTTTGCAAGATTGATTGCAAGAGATGAGTGTTTTGCATAAAATTATCTTCAGGAAAATAAAATGTGGAAAACGAAAAAATAAAAATAACACTACTATAACAAACCAGAGAGGAATCGAAAAAAATTGTAATCAATCCACAATTGTTGACTACAGTACTCAATCCGCTAAAGTCGTTAAATTAGAACTTTAGTAAGAGTAAATTAAATATTTCGCAATTATTTTAAACATTTTATTACTTAAAATTCATTTCATTACTTAAAATTTAGTAAGTGAGTAAATTAAATATTTCGCAATTATTTTAAACATTTCATTACTTAAAATTCCATTTCATTACTTAAAATTTAGTAAAGGGTATTTATTCAGTTTAAAATAAGTATTTAAATATTGTCTCTCAGAGATTACTTTTCCTTTCGATACCAGAACAGAGTCATTTTCCAATTGCCACATCATTTTATCAAACAGACGAAACTCAGAGAAGTAGCCACCGTGGAGTACTTCTACGAAGCGTAATAATTTACCCCAAATTCACTTCACTTACAAAGTATAAAATTAAAAATGATAATCGTTTTATAGTCTACTTTATTACAAACTAAACAATAAAGTACCACCCACCTGAAATCCAACATTTTTATCCAAAATTATTTTCTACACTTTCCTCCTCAACGAAATGTTAATTCCAACTAAATTGGTGTTTTCACTGCAGTGACAGAAAAGGCAACCTAAAACCCATAGTCTTTGCAAAGGTTACGAACTTCTTTTTTTGTTAGCCTTTGTGCATCAGTGTTCGGCCATAAGCGAACAGTAATTCCAGAGAGAGACATCAACACCGCTAACGACCTAAAGTTAATGAACTCTCTGGAGTGGTTAATGGACATAGGTCGGTGAAAAAAAGGAAGGAAAGCTAACTTCGTTACTTCAAGCTGAGATATACAAATGTGGATTCTTTAAGGTTAGTGTTTTTGCCTTCCCTTGTATTTGGCTTTCTTGAGAATATCTAAATCCACTCAAAACCTTAAAATTTAAAATGTACTGTACTTTGTAAAATCACCCACTTGTTTTAAATAGATTTGTAACACTTTTATAGTATGATATTTGCTTAAAGTTACGCCTATCAATTATCAATGTCAGTAAACAGCAATTTAATGTACATAACTTAGATTATTTAATCAGTGATCGACATTTTGTTTCTGAAAAATGCGCTAAATAGTTGAAAAATGCTCAGAAAGATTTGAAAGTGTATGGCATAATTACCACACCCCCTTCTGCAACGGAAAGTGGGGATGGTTCAGTCGGTAGCGCACCTGACTCATAATCTGTAGTTGTCAGCTTCGAGTCTTAACTCTGCCAGTGTTGAGATTTATCTCCACTAACCCTTACACTGCCCTCGGTGAGAAACGGAACACCGACAGGAATAGAAAGGTCCCCCTGTCTTAAATCTGAAGGGACTTAGCCATGGCCTCGTGTGCAAGAGAGCCACACTCTCTGAACGTTAAAGGACACTCGGGATGGCCTTTCCTGGAGGCTACCATCTGTTTCCTGGCAGTTGTCTAGTGTGTCCTCTACCCCTAACCTTTTTTTTCTTTTGAGTCCTTGAGAGGCTTTATAGCCTGAACATGCAGTCCATTGTGTACAGAAAATCCCGCTCAGAGGTAAAACAACCCAAACAACAACCCTTCTGTAGACCTCTAAAGTGAAATTTCCATTTTAACATTATGGTTAATATTTACCCGTAATTAGGACTACCCCAGAAAAATAGCAGCTCACCTCCTCGAGGAAATATCTCCCTTCGAACAGTTTGACTCTGATTTTACCAATGTAAAGGAGATCCACGAGCAAGGGCGGATATATGGATAGGCCATCAAGACTACTGCCTAGGGCTTTGCTCCTCCTAGAGACTTTGCGTCTAAAGTCAAACACAGGAAAGGACAAACCACTTTGTATCGGTCCATTGTTGAGAAGGCATATAACACAGAATGTGCGTTGACAAATTGCACAAGAAAAACACAATGATTATTGAGTATTCATAAATTTTTCTTTATTTATCCATTTGCGTAACTTATTAATTTGTATATGCCATTTTTCAAGAATGAAATTGATTAATTCATTTGAAGACTATTCACGATCGACAACAGATCAGCTCTGTACCCTTAATATACTGTTGCAAATTAAAATGGATGAGTACTGAGCGTCAGTTAAAGTAAAAATATGTCAATGAAAATTATAATACAATGCAATTTATTACAAAAGCATGGATGAAATTATTTATAAACAAACTAAGTCAACCAACACGAAACTCTATAATAACATAAAGATAAACTTTCAGAAGAATCATCATCTCAATTCTACCAACACGATCCACACCAATAAACTAATCAACCTTCCAAGCACTTACCATATAAAATGCTTCTTCACTTTTTACACCCATCGCGTACATACTAAAACTAATTATGTCTCCTTTCGGATATCCACAACTCCAACAACAATTCTACTCTTCCTATTTTTCAGATCGGTTCTGGATTCCAATTCGTTGGTTACATAATTCTCACACAGAAGCATACCCGAGCGTTCATGACACGTTTATTATAAATTCACTGTAGCACGTTCATCTGTCGTAACAATATATTGAAATATACATAATAAAAGTTTGGTTGCATGTTTTTGTCACCAAAATATAACCTTGTTTTCAGAAATTTCAACTCGAAGGTGGGTAAATTCCATTCGCCTGGGAGACTTGCACCCTATAAATTCGCTACTGCCCAAGGGTACCTGTTAGAATATAAATCTGTTAAAAAATAACGTTTTCCTTAATCTTTACCGAATGTGGCCATCCTACGCATGGAACCACGACTTAGAATCCTGCAGACGATTTCCTTAGCAAACCCTACGATATTTCCTGTCTCAATGCGATCCCTAGAAGAAAAAGAGATGAAAATCGTGAAGTTGGACTGGACTTGCAAGGCTCATGTTATGATCTGCTATGGATAGGGCATCTACAACCCTTTCCATATATTGAAAATATGTGTGAAAGGAAAGGCTTATTCATAGGTAAATTAAAAATATATTAACTTCCATCGCTCTACGATAGTTGATTTGAAAACTTTATTCATGCGATGAACAGAAAATTAAGCAGTGATTAATGTATGAACGAGAAGAGGGAGAGGTATTAAATTCATGATGCTATATTTGAGTTCATTATCCTCCACCAGGCAAATTAATTTAGCTTTGATAATAACATGCTTTAGATGTTATTATAGATAGTGGAGAGGTCGATCTCCTCTAACAAAGATGAATTTATCTACTACCCTCGTTACTACAATATTAATTTGTTGGTAGTAAATCATCAGACACCTAATTAACAGTTGCCCTAAATTTATTGAACTGGATTAAAAAAAAAAGGGTAAGGCAGCATTTCAACAATTCCAGAAAATCTAGTCTTTTATATACCAGTACATAACGATATGAATTTTGATATTATTTTGCATCTATTTTCTCTTGTCCGCTTTAGCTAAATACCGTGAACAAAAACCGCAAATAATGTAGTTTTGTCAGCTAAAAATTTAATAAAAGCAAAAATGTGCAGAAACTAAAATAAAAATCAGTTACTATCTCACCAAGATCTTCATCCTAATTATAAAAAAAATAGTTTGCAGTTAAGGATGGAGTTATAGGAGAAAATTACTCGAAACAATTTAATGTTATCATTCTTTCCACAGAATATCTTTCAATAATGCAAATATTTGAGGACTTGAATGATTTTACAATTTTCTCTACGAGAAAGAACAAATTAGTTTGAGTGGAAACTCTTCTCTTCATAGTTTTACTTACCCTATTTATCCTTAGCTATCATATATATATATAATCTTATGACTTTTCACCAATAAAAATTGTGTTTTTTTTATATATAACTGTTAGAAATAACAGCTACATACTAATTTTAATACTTTTTTTATAATACTGTATTTTAATATATTTTAATAACTTTTAAAAATTAGTAATTGTTCACTAATAATTTAAAAGCAAGTTTTAACTTTTTCCTGGTTCCTGCGTAAATATATGTGATTCTTCAAGATCCTTTCACGCTGAATTCAAATCTGTTGTTAGACTTTTTCTATCCTATATAGATTTTGATATACACCAGATTCTATTAGGTTATAAATGTACCAATTGTTATGAATATACAGTTAGATGAATACAATAATCAGTCACTAAAATGAATTTGTGATCTTTTTTCGTTTATATGATATTGGAGGAGTTTTTACAGTATTAATAGTGACCAAAAATAATCAACTGAAATATTTTGGTTCCATCCAGGAGTGGATAAGGAAAAGGACATACCCCTTTTCCTTTGAGAATGTTAGTAAGTGTAAGGGAGGCAAAAATTATTAAACTTGTGCATATTTCACGCATTTTTCAAGAAATATTTTAAAAACCTTTAAAACGGGGGGGGGGGAAATGTTATCCTACAACGGAAATCCATTCTCTTGATCCCCCTACCCTCCTTCCCTCACTTTTTTCAGCTCGATAGTGTCACCTGACACCACCACCCACTCCTTTTTTTTTCTAGATCCAGGCCTAGTTCCATCTTCTCTGGTGGTGGTCTGGTCACACACCACTTAATTGTTTGTTTAAATATTACTTCTGAACTAAGCCAAAATAAAAACAACATCAAAAATAGCTTTAAGAGTCTACAATAATGATAATATTCAAAACTACACAAAGACAATAGAAACGCGTACATAAGAGCACAAATGCTAAGATAATTTCGCAATGTTCAGGTTAAAAAAATGGCTTAATTTGCCACACGATGCTGTATTCACAACTACCAAATATCTAATACACTAGTGTCAACATAAAAATCGAATAAACAATTTATTTTTCCTGCTAAATAGTCTAATACGGTAAGACTATTTACCTAACCACATTGCAATTTTCGATTTTTTTCAATAAATTTCAAACTAAAATAGCTTAAAATTTATACATGATGTTGGGTTGTTTTTACCTCTGAGCGGCACTTTTTTTGCACACAATGGGCTAAATGGCAGGTCATAAGTAGCCCAAACCTGCCATTTTTCCCAAGGGGAGGATACTATCTGGAACAGCTGTTGGGAACAGATGGGTAGCCTCCCGTCAAGACCATCCAGCGTGTTCTTTAACGTGCGTAGGGGATGGTTCTCCCGCACACGGGAGGGGGGGGGGGCACGGCTTTAAAGTCCCTCCGACGGACGGCGGTTTTTTCAAGCCCGTTGGTGTCCCCCTACTGACCGTGGGCAGGGAGTTTTGTAGAGATAATATCAACGCTGACCCAGTTGGAACTCGAACCTTGGAACTGCAGATTACGAGCCTGGCGCGCTACCAACTGAGCCATCCCCGTCCCTATACATGATGTAAAAAGACTTTAACGTCCCTCCGACGGATGGCGGTTTTTTCAAGCCCATTGGTGTTGCCCTACTGACCGTGGGCAGGGAGTTTTGTAGAGATAAATATCAACGCTGACCCAGTTGGGACTCGAACCTTGGAACTGCAGATTACGAGCCTGGCGCGCTACCAATTGAGCCATCCCCGCCCCTACATCATCATCATCATCATCATCATCATTATCATCATCATCATCATCAAGCAGCCATGGGCTACGGAGGTCCAACCAGACCGTGCAATTTAGTTCTCCAAGCAAGTCTATCCTGAGCTACATCTACTGCATCTGGCCAGTGCACACCAATTCTAACAAGGTCTTGTTTGACATTGTCTGCCCACCGCATCCTAGGTCTCCCCTTCTTTCTGAGGCCTTTAGGCACACTGTTCATAACCCTATTCGCCAATCTATAATTATTCATACGGGCAACATGGCCAAGCCAACGGAGTCTCTCTGTGCACAATATGCTGCTTAAAGGAGGTTGCAAACTCCTTTGTTTAATCTCATCATTAGTTACAAAGTTGAACCACCTAATGCCCAAGATACTGCGTAAGCATCTGGAATCAAAAGCATCAAGTTTCCTGTTATCTTGTTGACAAAGTGTCCAAGTATCACTACCATAACTAACCCTAGAAAGAACCAAACTATTATACAGTCTAATTTTAGTCTTTAGGTGTATACGCCTATTTCTCCACAGTCTCCATAAATTCTTAAAAGTCCCGGCAGCAATCCCTATTCGTCTGTTAATCTCATGCCGTACATCACCATTAACTGTTACATAGCTCCCAAGATAATTAAACTGTGACACGTGTTCAAGACTGCAACCATTCAGATTAACTGAATCACAGCCTGCCTGACCAATTTTCATCACTTTAGTTTTCTCTCTGTTTATAACCAAACCTACTCTACTACCAGTCTCATCAACAGCTCGAATGAAAGAGTTCATCTCATCAACATCATTTGCCAAAAGGGCTAAATCACCAGCATAATCTAAATCAGAAATTTTCGTATCTCCAGCCCATTTAAGGCCAAAATCTTTCCCTTGAAGTGAATTTCGCATAACATAATCAATAACCAAGCTAAAGAGAAAAGGAGACAAAATGCACCCTTGTCGAACACCAGAAGTAATGCTAAACCAATTGCTACAAGCCTTACCAACTCTCACACACGACTCAGTGTTATTATAGAGAGCTTTCATAATGTTAACTAACTTGTCAGGTATACCATATGATTTCAAAATCAACCACAAATTACGACGATCAACAGAGTCCAAAGCCTTTTTGAAATCAACAAAGCTAGCAACCAAAGGTTTCTGAAACTCTAAACATTTCTCAAGAATCTGCCTAAGTGAAAATATCTGATCCACACATCCCCTACCACTTCTGAATCCACATTGCTCATCACGCAATTGACTGTCAACCAGATTCTTAATTCCATTAAGCACAATCATGGAAAGAACTTTACCTGGAACAGAGAGTACGCTGATACCCCTATAGTTATCACAAGAACTGCGATCACCTTTTTTGAAAATAGGGATAACAATAGCTCTGGTAAAATCCTTAGGAACCATGCCTTTATCATAAAAGATATTCAGAATTTCAGTCATCCAAGTGGTAACCGAAACATTCCCAGCTCTAAGCATTTCCGTAGTAATTTCGTCTACCCCTGGGGATTTATGAAGTTTAAGTTTAGAAACAGCCAAAATAACTTCAGATTGTGTTATAGGTCCAACATTAAAGCCACCAATGCATCTATCATCATTGCAAACAATGGGAGTAGAACTAACTACATTGTTTAGAACATCACTGAAATGCTCAGCCCACCTAGCCATGACAGAATCCTCCCCTTCTATAACCTTACCTTGTTTATCCTTCAATCCTTGTATGCCTGTCCGTTTTCTACCACACAAAACATTAACTATCTGGTACAGCTCTCTGCTGTTGTGCTATCCAACTGCTTCCTCGGCTTTGTCAGCCAAACCATCAAGCCAAATATTCTTATCAGCAGCTAACTGATCCTTTACAAGTTTATTAAGGTCTCTGTAATGCTTTCTATTAGGACTAGTAGGGTATTGATTAAGGGCATTCCTGCAGTTCTTTCTTTCCGAAATAAGCTCAAGTGCCTTATCACTCAGATAATTTTGTCTCTTCTGCTCCTTTTTTCCTAAAAGAGTACTGTTAGTGTCCAAAAAAGCCTGTTTAAAATGATCCCATTCTTCCTCAACTTCAGTAGTAAGCATACCATGACTGTCATAATGACTAAGTAACCTATCATGGTAAGCTTTGGCTATAACTGGATCTTTCAGAGCTTCAGTATTAAAAGTAAATTTTTTAACCCTAGCACAACACTTTTTAAGTTTACGTTGCAACACACTTTTAACAAGGTAATGGTCAGATCCAATTTCAGCTCCCCTATATGCCCTGGTATTCGTAACAGAACTAGCCCATTTGCTGTTAATTAATATGTAATCAATCATATTCTTATGCAGCCCATCAGGTGAAACCCATGTGTATTTATGTATGTCGCGGTGTTTGTAATAAGTGTTAGTTATTCTGAATCCATTGAGTTTACTTACCTGTAGGAGACGTTGCCCATTGCCATTGCAGCTACCAATACCAAAAGAGCCTATTACTCCTCCCCAAAGGGCAGAGTCAGTACCAACTTTGGCATTGAAGTCACCAAGAACAATGGTAATATCTCCTTTCTTGACAGAATTCAAAATATCCTTAAGTTGTTCATAAAACCTATCCTTCTAATCCTCATCGGCATCCTCAGTGGGGGCATAACAGCAGATAACATTCAAGTCTTTAACGCTTGTCTGAAATTTTGCTGTAAGAAACCTTTCATTAATGCACTCATATCCTAGAAGAGCATCGTTAGCGTGTTTGCTGAGAAGCTGACCCACGCCTTGGTGATGCGTATTGTCGTCCCTCCCTGAAAAGAGAAATTTAAGATTATTTTTAAGAATCTGACCTTTATCTGTCCATCTGGTCTCTTTCTTGCAAGCCGAGAATATCTAAATTATAACGGTGGAATTCTTGTGTGAGGACATCAAGAGAAAATGCTCTGTGCAGAGTCCTCACATTCCAACTACCTATGGAGAGAAAATGGTTAGTGGGATGTTTAAAGAAACTATGTTTATTGAGAGAGGGAATGCCGACAATATCAAACAGCCCGCTAATCGCAGACATGGGGCAAAGACACGTTCCCCCACTACTAAAGGCTGAAGCCATCTACACTGGAAGACTTCCTCCAATGTAGAATTTGACGATGCCAATAGAAGCAAAGAGTTCAGGTGCCTGCGATGACTTCTGCTCAGGATTATCCACCAGTTGATAAACATATCCTGTGAATCTATTCACTTGGGGCTGTCAACCCACAAAAAAACAGAAAACACAGCGGAAGATTTTCCCTCCACAGAAGCCCACCAGTGCAGCAAAATCAGGATCCATAATCAAGCTCAGAGCCATATATCTGTCCAGTCCAGTAGGTTTATATGGTCAGCACCAGGACCCTGTGTGGTTGACCACTCCTCAGCAGGGTAGGAAAAAAAGAAAAGTAGCCATAGTTGTCCAGATCAGTAGGCCGCACTAATCTGGCAGCCCTCCCCTTCCGTTCACTTCCATAAGAGAGTATCTCTTTTGAAAGTTACTAACGGTCCGCACCACGAGAAGGCGGGGTCGGACATTAGGTGCTAGGCCTGGCCGGTTCTATGCATCATCACAGGGGATTGGTGCATAGATAAAAAATTCTAAAGCAAATTAGGATTCAGCATAAAATATATAAATAGGAAACGTATTTTTGTTCACGAACCAAAATCGTTTTTAGTGTAATTATTTCTATAGGTAGCTAATTTTATTTACTAAATATAAAAAATTAATTCAGTAACGTAAAACATATTGATTTGCTTCGAAATGAAATAGTTACCAGATGGAGGTTATTGCTAAACATGAACTTTTCTCATATTGCCAAGAAATTATTCACAAATAAATAAATAAATTTCTTTTCGTTTCCTTTTTAACACTTCAAAGTAAAGTAATGTCAACATGTTTTAATCAAAGTTTTCTTTTAACAAATCAAATGCTACTTTCTTAGAGTTTTTTTTAAACATTTTAATATATTCTAACCTTTGTTCATGTTATTCTCATTTCACTTCAGCAACTATCTCCCTTGTAAGGTTTCTTTTTTTCGACATTTTACCTAAGCGAAATAATTATTGACTGGATTTACATTAACTTTGGTTGTTTTCAGATTTTACATTTATGTATATAGGTAAATGCATTATTATTCATCTATTATGCTATATAATCAAATAAAAAAAGAAACAACTGATGCTTTGTGACACCAAAATTGCTGATATGCAATCATCTATAGAAGAATGTTCTTATTCCGCGTATATTCCTACCTGTCTGTGTATCGAAAGCTTCAATTTCACAACAGAACGGATAACGTAACAATGGTTACATTGCGAACGAGCAGTGCTCGTTACCACAAGTAATCTGTAATACTTTACATGTGCAATGACTAACAATGACTTCAACAATGTCTGGTATTGAATTCTTACATATAATTTGTACGGGTTGCAATGATAACTCATATTTTCCCTATATAATAAGAGTTAGTTTATTTATTCCGTGATCATAATATAATTTATAGACCATTTAATCGTTACTAGTACAATCGCATATAGTAACATATTTATACGATTGATGCATCCTTCATCCTTAGTTGAAACTGCTGTAAGTTGTCATTTCATCTCTGCCGTTAACACAGAATGATAATCCGCTTCATGCAAATGAATATAATAATATATCGGATTTATCTATTTGAGGTAACCTTTGCGAGACACAACAGCTGTGCTCACAGAGTTTAATATAGAATTAGCAAAAACGACATTTTGACAAATGCCTGATCTTTCATTTATTCAAAGGTCAACGGGTGTAATAGTAAATTCATGTAAGAAATAAAAACATTACATAAGGGATGTTATCAGTATTACACTTCCTGCATTAGTAGTTTATACCGTATAGGAAGAACAGAGATGTTTGTACTCCTTTCTGTGATACTTACGCCCTATTAAACTCTGTAGAAACTTATGAGTAAGGTGGATTAAAAGGGCCAAGTTATCGCCACCAAATAGTTTCCAAATATTTCAGATTCATATTGATGAATAATTTTAACTTGGAAAGATAACTGTCTTACTAATTCGTAGCTTTCCATTTAAAAAACTTGGAACATGTCAAAAGGAAACAAGACATCACTGTAAATCTTAATATCAATTTGACATAAAATCATATATTTCAATGCAGAGACTAAAGATCCTTGAAAAATAATTACTAATGGTTTAAATCGAAAGTGTTCCCAGGTCCCTAGATATTCATATAACAATTACTTGTCAGTTTCGAATTCTCAACTACCAATATATACACGCAGTGACGGATGCTCTAAAGCATTTTTTTTAGGTTTTCGTATTTAAGCTATTACAATCTTTAAAAAATTAAATTTTTATTTATAGTTGGAGCGAAAAATATTAAAATAATTCGTAGAAACTGAAAATATTTCAGTAGCATCATTATGAAATCTAAAGGTGATTCGTTAATAAGAAACCACCTGAAAACATTATCAAAGGCTGAATATTGTTTATTAATTTTTTAACAAATAAGGACTGATTACAGATTAACACAAATATCAAAGAAAAGTATTTAATGTTTTTTTTTACTAATATTTTCAAAATTCTCTACAAAATTAAAAATTTGTTTAAAAGCTAATACGGATATAAAGTGCATAAAGAACAGTGTTTGTGTGTTTGTTTGTCTACTGCCCGCTTATGCACACAGCCTCCTGTAGAGCTAGAGGTGCAAACTAACATGAACCTTTCCTTCCCCAGAGGAAGATTATAGGCTATGTGCGAACCCGATGGGATCAACCAAATCCAATGTGGATAGGATTAAATTCCTCGAAATTCTCATAGACTGAATATCAGCGGTTCCCTGCCTTCTCGTGGTGCAGGCCGTTAGTACCTTTCAAAAGAGATATTTTCTTTTGGAAGGGAACGGAAGGGGATGGCTACCAGTTCAGTATGGCCTACTGATCTGGCCACTTTTTTCTTTTTTTTCTTCAACTCTGCTGAGGAGTGGTCAACTTTACAGGGTTCTGGTGTTGACCATTTATACTTACTGGACTGGTTTAAGGATTTGAGCTTGATTATGGAACCTGGACTTCCTTGCACTAGCTGGCCTCTGTTGAGGGAGAATCTGTCACTGTGTTCTCTTGTTTGCTCCTGGGTTGCCAGCCCTAAATGAACAGAGGCATGAGATATCTTATATCAGCTGATGGATAATCCTGATCAAAGGCCATCGCAGATATCTGAATCTCACTTAGCTAGTTGGGCATCGTCAATCCTAAACTGGAGTAATGTGTCTCAGGCAGATCATATGGCTCTTGAAAAGGTCCACTTGAAAAGATGGTGCCTGAAGTTTCTACCAGCATCGGTGGCTTCAGCCATTAGGGGAGGAGGGACGGGTCTTTGCCCCATGCCTGCGATCAGGGGGCTGTTTGATATTGTTGGCCATACCTATCTCAATAAACCTAGTTTCTTTAAAAATCCTACTAATCATTTTCTCTCTGCAGGAACGTGGAACGTAAGGACATTATATAGAGACTATTCTCTTGATGTCCTTACGCAGGAATTCCAGCGTTATAACCTAGATATTCTAGCCTTGCAAGAGACCAGATGGACTGGTAAAGGTGAGATACTTAAAAATAAATTTAAATTTCTCTTTTCAGGGAGGAAGGATGGAATAAATTTCTCTTTTTAGGGAGGGAGGATGGAATAAATTTATCTTTTCAGGGAGGGAGGATGGAAAACATCTCCAATAAACACATCTCCAAGGTGTAGCTTTGCTTCTCAGCAGAACGCCAGTGACGCTCTTCTAGGATATGACTGCATTAATGAAAGATTTCTTAGAGCAAAATTTAAAACAAAAATTAAAGACTTGAATGTCATCTGTTGTTATGCCCCCACAGAGGACTCCGATGAGAATGAGATGGATACGTTTTACAACCAGCTTCAGGATATTTTGAATTCTGTGAAGAAAGGAGATATTTCTCTTGTGCTAGGTGACTTCAATGCTAAATTTAGCACTGACTCTGACCTTTGGGCAGGAGTTTTATGTCCCTATGGCATTGGTAGTTCCAATGGCAATGGGTAACGTCTCCTACAGGTAAGTAAACTTAATGGTTTACGAATAACTAACACATAATTCAAACACCCGGACATTATAAATGTACATGGGTTTCACCTGATGGGTTGCACAGGTATATGATAGATTATATTTTAATTAACAGCAAATGGGCCAGATCATTTAGGAATACTAGATCATACAGGGGAGCCGAAATTGGATCTGACCATTATCTGGTCAAAAGTGTCTTACAGCTGAAGCTTAAAAAATGTTGTGCTAAGGTTAAGAATATTACCTTTAACACTGAAGGTCTGAAAGATCCAGATATAGCCAAAGCATACCATGGTAGGCTACTTAGTCATTATGACAATCGTGGTTTCCATACTGCTGAAGTTGCGAAAGAATGGATCATCAAATAGCTTTACTTGAAACCAACAGTACTCTTTTGGGTAAAAGGAAACAGAGGAAACAAAATTATTTGAGTGAAAAGGCTATGGAACTTATTTTTGAAAGAAGGAAATGTAGGATTAATATGAATCAACACCCTACTAGTCCTAACAGATGGCATTACAACGAGCTCAATAAATGTGCAAAGGATCAGTTAACAGCTGATAATAATCTTTGGCTTGATAGCTTGGCTGACAAAGCAGAGGAAGCAGCTAAACAGCACAACAGCAGGGGGATTGTACCAGATTATTAATGTTTTATGTGAGAAGAAACAGATAAGTACACAGGGATTGAGGGATAAACAGGGCAAGGTGGTTGAAGGTGAGGTTTCTGTGATGGCTAGGTGGGCTGAGAATTTCAGTGATGTTCTAAATAATATGATTATTTCTATTCCCATGGTTTGTAATGAGGATAGATGCACTACTGGCTTCAATGATGGCTATATATCGTATTCCGAAGTCACTTTGGCTATCTCTAAATTAAAACTGCATAAATCCCCAGGGGTAGATGAAATCACCGCTGAAATGCTTAGAGCTGGGAACATTTGCATTGTCAAATGGCTGACTGAAATTTTGAATATTTTTTATGATAAAGGTATTGTTTTATGATAAAGGTATTTTTATGATAAAGATGGTCTGAAAATGGTAGCTAGGTAGTCACTGGAAGGAGAGCTATGCACCAATCCCCTGTGATGATGCATAGAACCGGCCAGGCCTAGCACCGAATGTCCGACCCCGCCTTCTCGTGGTGCAGACCGTTAGTACCTTTCAAAAGAGACTCTCTTGTGAAAGTGAACGGAAGGAGAGTGCTGCCAAATTAGTTTGGCCTACTGATCTGGACAACTATGGCTAATTTTCTTTTTTTTTTTCTACCCTGCTGAGGAGTGGTCAACCACACGGGGTCCTGGTGCTGACCATATAAACCCAGTGGACTGGACAGATATATGGCTCTGAGCTTGATTATGGATCCTGATTTTGCTGCACTGGTGGGCTTCTGTGGAGGGAAAATCTTCCGCTGCGTTTTCTTTTTGTTTGTGGGTTGACAGCCCCAAGTGAATAGATTCACAGGATATGTTTATCAGCTGGTGGATAATCCTGAGCAGAGGTCATCGCAGGCACCTGAACTCTTGCTTCTATTGGCATCGTCAAATTCTACATTGGAGGAAGTCTTCCAGTGTAGATGGCTTCAGCCTTTAGTGGTGGGGGAACGGGTCTTTGCCCCATGTCTGCGATTAGGGAGCTGTTTGATATTGTCGGCATTCCCTCTCTCAATAAACATAGTTTCTTTAAACATCCCACTATCCATTTTCTCTCTATAGGTAGTTTGAATGAGAGGACTCTGCACAGAGATTTTTCTCTTGATGTCCTCACACAAGAAGTCCACCATTATAATTTAGATATTCTCGGCTTGCAAGAGACCAGATGGACAGATAAAGGTCAGATTCTTAAAAATAATCTTAAATTTCACTTTTCAGGGAAGGACGACACTAAGCATCACCAAGGCGTGAGTCTGCTTCTCAGCAGACACGCTAGTGATGCTCTTCTAGGATATGAGTGCATTAACGAAAGGTTTCTTACAGCAAAATTTCAGACAAGCGTTAAAGACTTGAATGTTATCTGCTGTTATGCGCCCACTGAGGATGCCGATGAGGATGAGAAGGATAGGTTTTATGGACAACTTCAGGATATTTTGAATTCTGTCAAGAAAGGAGATATTACCCTTGTTCTTGGTGACTTCAATGCCAAAGTTGGTACTGACTCTGACCTTTGGGAAGGAGTAATAGGCCCATTTGGTATTGGTAGCTGCAATGGCAATGGGCAACGTCTCCTACAGGTAAGTAAACTCAATGGATTCAGAATAACTAACACTTATTACAAACACCGCGACATACATAAGTACATAAGGGTTTCATCTGATGGGCTGCATAAGAATATGATTGATTATATATTAATTAACAGCAAATGGGCTAGTTCTGTTAGGAATAACAGGTCATATAGGGGAGCTGAAATTAGATCTGACCATTACCTTGTTAAAAGTGTCTTGCAACTTAAAAAGTATTGTGCTAGGGTTAAAAAATTTACTTTTAATACTGAAGCTCTGAAAGACCCAGTTATAGCCAAAGCTTTGCATGATAGGTTACTTAATCATTATGAACCATTAATATTATGGCCTTTCCAAGCCAATCGGTGTCCCCAATTGACCGTGGACAGGGCGGGGAGGGGGGTTGCGGAGATAAATCTCAGTGCTGGCCCAGGTGGGACTAAAACCTGAGAACTGCAGCTTAGGAGTCTGGAAATACGTTTGTGCAATCAGACTTCGCACAAAGGGACAATGCTAAAATACGTATATTTCCTACTATTGACAGTAATCATTGAGCGTAAAAAATTCCTTGTATATATATATAAACTCAAGAGAAAAAAACAAATCTTTGTATTTTCTTTTTAGTTTATAATGAATTTTTTAGATATTCAGTGAGTATTTATGATCGTTTATGTATTACATTATGCTTCGTATTTAATGCACGGGTTACTAAACCTAAGTAGTACGAGAACTTCGTGTATACTTAATAGCAATGGAAAAAAACGATTAATAAAAAAGATTATTCTGTAGTTATTTTATCCCATCGAAAAAAGACCATTAATTGTTATTGCTTTTGAAACATTCTATCAGTGATATTTCAATATATTTCCTATAACATGATCTGTTTACATATATAATTGTTATATAAGTTATAAATTAGATCAAACAACTTTTTCTTCAGTAGCCCATTTGTTACTGAGGTCTGACAAGAGCTTGTTAGTATTAATACTCTATAAAAAATTTCTATGAAAAAGGTGAAACCAAGGCAAAAAGATATATGAAAAAACTTCCATACCTTAATTCGGGACTCTGACTCTGTTCCTCTACACTCAAGGTTCTCAACGTGGGGTACGCGGTAAAAATTTTTGGGGTACACCGTGAGAGCTGAAAAGTCGCTAGATATATGTTATATACAGTATATATATATGTGTTTTATTTTATTCCCATTGCTACACTATAACTATAGTTTTATCTATCTATACAAGGGGTACGCCAGTTACACACATTTCCAGGGGGTACGTTAAGCATAAGAGGTTGAGAACCACTGCCCTACACTAACGTTCGGTCATTGGGACAGTTAGATGTAGATATTAATATAGCAGACGAAATACTTTTTCAAGTATGTACACTGAGTTGGCTTTGCATTAGCAACATCCCTTGTGTAGGAATGGACCAGAGTGTGGCGAAGATGATGGCTCAAGGTGGGGAACGGCCGATATACAATTGTAGAGCACACACACGTGGCATTGGTTTTCGCACTACTTCAAGGAAGAATGGCTCGTCATCCTGATCTTTCCGATTTCGAACATGGTACGATTATAATGGCACGACGTCCAGATTCTAGTATATCGACAACAGGCACCATGGCGAACTGATCCCGTTCTATGGTGTCACAAGTTCACCGTAACTAGCTCAACAGCCGTTGAAGAACCAGCCAAAGGTGAGTAACGTGTATCCAATAATGCAGTAGCGATGCAGCACAATGACCCAGATAACAATAACAGTAACAATGACCCCGTACAACATTGGAATGGCAAGACCAATATCCCCATGGACAATGCGCTGGACATTAGCTCATATGGGCAATGACAGTCGATGGCCATCACAGGTACCCATGTTCACTGTGAGACACAAGAAACTGCAGCTTTCTTGGATATATCAGCACCAACACTAGACCATCAACATGTGAAAATCTGTTACCTGGTCACGTGAAGTCCGTTTCCAAACCCATCATGTTGATGGGTGTGTTCGCATTTGGGGAAAGCAGCATGAGGCCATGGCACCAGGGACCTTCGGTGTTTGGAGGCTGGTGGCGGTGGCTATGGTCTGGGGACTGTTTTCCATAGAATGCACAGATTCACTGATTACAATTGATTACAATGAATCAATCGCTCGAAAAGATCGACTAACTTTCTATGGTCGCTAGTCAAATATACCTCTTCGTGGTGACAATGTATCCAGACAACTCCTAAATCTATAAACAAAATAATGCATCATGTCACATGGCCCAGCAGGCTGCAAACTGGTCTCAGGAACATGACAATGAATTCTCTGTTCTCTCATGGCCGCCCACCTCACTGGATCTCAACCCAATTGAGTATGTTTGGGACATGCTGAAAAAGGTAATTCGATGCTCCGACCGAACACCTGGCAATGTGCAGGCATTACAGGACGCATTGTGGAACACATGGGCAGCACTACCACAGGATACTCTGCAACACCTTGTGGATTCCATGCTCTGACGTGTACGGTGTGTATTATGGCCAAAACGTGGTCCCACAAGGTATTAGGTTGGTGTTGCTAATTAAAAGCTAACTCAGTATATACATATGTAGGATTTTATTTTCTTTCAGCATTCACAGGGATTTATTTGATCATTTTAACTTGCATAGATTTATAGCAAAATAGATGACGCAGAACATTTTCGCTTACACTGATTCGTAGCAAAACTGATGAATACCACCACTTTAACTTGTCTAGATTCATAGCACAGTAGAAAACTGAAAGCACGAGATGAAGCAGAAACAGAAATAGTGAAAACATGTGTTGGAGTTATTGTCCTCAAATATTTGTCACGAATCCAACTGTAGCTGCCAAGTTATTTCCCCTTTTGCTTTCTTACTGTGTCAGTCTGTACGCAGCAAGAGAGGAAGAACAAAACACTTAAAAAAGTGAGTAGCGTAAGTAAATCTACTTTTACTTCGGTTTCCTCTTACGAAAAGAAAAAGCATTTCACTCTCGTTTTCAAAACTGAAAAGAATGCCGAAATGTTAAGACTGCCAAATCACCTAGCTACTGGTACATATCGTTCGTTATTCGAAACTAGTATATCAGTCAATGGGGGGGGGGGGGGGGGTGCACTTTAGTTTAAATTAGAAAAAAAAATAAAATCTCAGTTTTCTTCTTTCTCAGTTTTCTTTTCAGCTAGCGAGCTTTATTCGAATAATAATTCGAAGAAAACTCGCTAGAACATAACACTGAGAAAACGTTAAATATTGTGGCATAAACCTAACTGTTATATAATTTTAAGCAATGTTATTCAGTCAACAACAGGCCTCTTATAGTTTTGAATGAATATGACAGTAAAAGGATCAGCAAATTATTTGTGAGACAGATATTTCTTAGAAAGGCAGAAGCATCCATGACGCTACACAACACGAAAGCCGTCTCTGACACACCGTTCATCTCGAAAATCCCTTAATCAAGGGGAGATTCATGAGCCACATTAAATTTTGATTTTTATATTATCACATAATATGTGATGGATGATATTTTTCGTAAAACGAGGAAAATAAGCAATAGTCTGCTTTACTTCTCTGCAGGTTATTTAAGAAGATTTACATTTGAGTTATCCATTTTAAATCATAAGGTTTATGTGCAGGATCAGGCCCGAATGAAGAGAAAAAACAAAAAGGGTAGGGGAGGGAAGTGACCGGATCGAGCTGGGAAGAACCAGAATACAGTTCCAGTATAAAACGTTTTTCTCCGTTTTAGTGGTCTTTAAAATAATGGTTGAAAAATACCTGTTATATTCTAGGGGAGAAAGGGGAATTTTCTTTCCCCCATTCAAGGATATTCGCCCCTTTCAAAGATATATTTTCCATTCAAGGATAATTTTTAACACTGTATTTATAGGCATCCTTGTGGCATAATAACAAATCCAAATTAAAGGGGTTGGGTTTAGCTCAGCCTGTAGCTTGCCAGACTCGTAATCTGTATTTCCCAGGTTCGAGCCTTACCTGTGCCAGCGTTGAGATATATTTCCTCTAAACCCTACCTTGACTTGGTCAGAAAGGGGATATTGATGGGCTTGGAAAGGCCACCGTCTGTCGGATGTAAAGTTAACCCATGTGGAGGAGAGCCATACTCATCGCACTTAAAGAACAAGCCTGATGGCCTTGATGGAAGTCTGTTCTTAACACCTGTCCAGTGGGCGACCTTCCAAAACCTTCTCTGAGCCCTTGTGACCTGGTTATTTAATCCAGTGTGTGCAAAAATAGTACTGCTCAGAGGTAAGACAACCCAATACAGATTACAGATACTTCGTAGAGAATACCAATACAGATACCATATACAATACAGATACCATACCCAATACAGATACCATATACTTCGCAGAGAAGTCTGACACGTTGTAAACGTGTCAGACTTCTCTACGAAGTATATGGTGTCTAAATATAGCTAAAGACGTAATTTCAAATATAAAGAATGTCAGCACGAAGATTAATTTTGTAATATTTAAATTACAGACAAAAGTACTTTAATTTATTTCATGAAATATTCTGATATAACATATGTTTTAATTACTTAAAAATAATATCGATTAAAATTTGTATTTTTACTGACTTCATCAATTTATATATACATAACCCTCAAGCAGCAATGGGCTAAGGAGGTCCAACTAGATGTGTGATTCAGTCCTCCAAATACATCTATCCTGAGCTAACCTATCGCATTTGGCCACTGAAGGACATTTCTAAGAAGATCTATTTGCCTTTGTCTGCCCACCGAATTCTAGTCTTTCACTTTTCCTGAAGCTTTTAGACGCACGTTTCCTAACTAGATTCTATCTCCGTAAAATTTTCCCCCTGCCCACGATCAGTAGGGAAGCCGATGGGCTTGGAAAGGCCGCCGTTCGTCGGATGGGACGTTAAGCCATACCTCAGTGTGCGGGAGAGCCATAACCAGTACACGTTAGAGAACACGCTGGATGGCCTTGATGGGAGGCTACCATCTATCTCCCAACAGCTGTTCCAGAGGATCCCCTCCCCCAACCTTCTCTGAGCCTTCGGGGTCCATATGACTCCGCCATTTAGCCCATGGTGTGCAAAAAAGTGCCGCTCAGAGGTAAAAAGCACCACCCAACCCTAACTAGATCCGCTAAACTATAGTTCTGAATGATCAAATCAGTGCAGTTCCTACCTAAATGCTGCTAAAAGATAATTGCTGACTCCGTCTAACCTCACCACTATTTGCATAGTTGAGTTGTTTTACCTCTGAGCGGCACTTTTTTGCATAGAATGGACTAAATGGCCATGTCAGAAGGACCCCGAAGGCTCGGAGAAGGTTGGGGGAGGGGACCCACTGGAAGAGCTGTCGGGATCCCGTCAAGGCCATCCAGTGTCCTTTAACGTGCACAGAGTATGGCTCTCTCGCACACGGACCACGGCTTAACGCCCATCCGACGAACGGCGGCCTTTCCAAGCACATCGTTGTCCCCTACTGACCATGGCGGGGCGGGGAGTTTTGCGAAGATAAATCTCAACACTGGCCCAGCTGGGACTCGAACATGGGAACATTACGAGTCTCGGGCACTACCGACTGAGCCACCCCAACCCCATATTTACATAGTCAAACTAATTAATTCCTCCTAAGATACTACGTAATAAAATACAATAAAAAGCACCTTGCTTGCAAAGGGTCTAATGTTATAAGTTAGTTAACGTAACAATGGTTCTCTATAATAAAACTGAATCGTGTGAGAGAGTTGTTTAAACCTTTAATGATTGGTTTAGATTTACTACTGGAGTTAGGCTATATTTTGTTCCCTTTTCGTTTTAGTTCGATTGTTATGTTACGTGGAATTTACTGCAAGGGAAATACTGGGGTTTTATACGATCTAGAATAGGCTTGTCCAACATATGGCCAACCAAAGACTTAAAACCGGCCAGCTGGTGTACATTTTGTTTACTTTTTAAGAGACATCCATTTCGAGCACCATGTCGCCAGAAGCTGACAATACATAACAGTATATTATGCAGTATATATTATATATAATATTATATTTATTCATTTCACTACCATAACAAACTTTACAAAGGACAAACAACTGTATTATGTAGCTTAATTTTAGTCTTTAAGTAATTACCTATTTACTAAAATTTCCGCAGAATCTTAAAAGTCACAGCAGCGATACCTATTCCTCACTCATATTGCAAATCACCAGTATCGGTTACGCAACTTCCGGAATAACTGAATTTAGAAACTTTCTCAAGAGCGCGGCCATTCAACAAAAATGAAGCACTACCTGCCTCACCATTTTCATCACTTTAGTTTTCTCTAGGTTTTTTTTACCAAACATATCCTGTTAGCATGGCCGAGTGGTTAGCGCGCTTGGCTACTGATCTAAGGGACCTGGGTTCGAGCCCCGGGTAAGGCATGGATGTATGTGTCGTTTTTCTGCTGAGGTCCTGCCATCCTCTCAAACCTTCTACTGTGGCATATAAACTGACAGGCTCCTTGTCAGGCCTCTGTGGCAAGCAGCTGCTTGAGGGGGTATTTATTTATTTATTATTTTATATCTTAATAGCTCTAAACAAAAGAGTTCATTTCATCATTTCTCAAAATACCCAAATCATCAACATAATCTAAGTCAGAAGTTTTCAAATGTCTAGACCAATGGTTCTGAACTTTTATGCTTCACGTAACCCCTGGAAATGTGTATGTAACTGGCGTAAACCTTTATAGATAGATAAAATTATAGTTATAGTATAACAATGGGAATAAAATAAAACACTGACTTTGTTACTAGATCTAGCGACTTTTGAGCTCTCACGGCGTACCCCACGTTGAGAACCCCTAGTCTAGACTAAGGTTTCCAACTTTTTTTCACTGCCCAACGTTAATTATTGCCCCATATCGAAAGCCATTGTTCCAACGTTGATATTTATCTCCAGCAATCTTCACCTTATCCTCGGTCAAAAACGGGACACCAATGAGCTTGGACAGGCCGTCGTAAGTCGGATGGGACGTTAAGCCGTGACCCCGTCTGCAGGAAAGCCATACCCTGGCACGTTAAATACGCTGGATTCCTTGAAGGAGGTCCCCCATCTGTCTCTAACAGCTATCCAGTGGGTCCCCTTTTTCAACCTTCTCTGAGCCCTTGGGGTTTTTGTGGCCTGACCATTTAGACCATTGTGTACAAAAAGGTGTATCTCAGAGATACAAGAACACGAATATATATACTGTAATACACTATTATGTATTGTCGTTTCTAGCGAGATGCGCTCCAAATGGATGGCTCTTAAAAAGAAAACAAAATGTACACTAGTTGGCCGTTTCCGCGATCACCCATTTTCAAAATAGGGATAATAATGCCTCTAGTAAAATCCTTAGAAACAACACCTTTATCATCGAGAGTAGTCAAAATTTCAATCAGCCACGTGACAACAGAAATATTTCCAGCTATAAGCATTTCAATAATAATTTCATCTACTCTGTCCATTTCTGCAGTTCGAATTTTGAGAGAGCCAGTCACTTCAGAATTTGATACAGGGTCAACATCTAAGCCAGCAATGTATCTACCTTCATTACATTATATCACGATTTTATCAATGGATTATCAAAATTTAGTAACAAATTTTCATAATAAGTTTAATTAACCTTTACATTATCCAGAGGGTGGAAGTCATTTTGCCTAGCGTGTTGTTTCGACTTTCCAGTTACTTAAAAAGTTAGATTTTTTTAAAATTAGATATTGCTAAAATATTGTGTATTTTTCATTTCCACATATTTGGTGAAAATAGTTTAGCATATTTTGTTAAATATTTGTTTTTCGTGATATGGTTGTGTAATGGTTGTGCTATGGTTGTGTAAGTAAAAAAAACCCCACAATGCTGGGAATAAAAAATATGAATTTTCTTCAAATATGTTCATACGTTTAGTGGTATTAGGTTTTAATTTCTGCTACGACTGGTTTCAGTTGACAGAACATGTGTTTAATAAATACACAGCACCAAGAAATTTTTACATAAGCTCTACCAGTACAATGATGTGTTTACCTCTGAGGTGTAAACAAAGATCATGATTCCATTTCGAAATTTTGGAATAAATTACCTGATTAAAAATAGCACTACCTTTTCTAATATAATTTTTGCCTTTTTATTGTATGATAATTAATAAAATTTATAATAAGGCTTTTGCAAAGAAAAAGGTAAAAAGAAAAAAACATAGCATGATGAAATTACTCTCTCTCACTTCGACTTGAGTAAAGCACGCAAACTTAAAGAGCTTTGTAATATAAGGATTCAATATATATAAATAAGTTTTTCTCCTATAACAAACCTGTTGCTATTGTTCGGTCAATCTAGATATAGTCTTTTCATTAATCATCTTACGGCAACCCTATTTCCCTCAAAATAACACTAATGTCAACATTTTCGCTTCGCCATTTATCTTTCTAACAATTTTTTCCCTTTTCATTTCCTCTTATTTTTATTTTCCGCTGGAAAAAGGAAACACATTTCTTCAGAAAAGTAATTAATTCGAGAAAAAAATTTAGCGATCAAACTGATTAAAAGACTCGAAGGAAAAAAAACACATTCCCAGCAAGCGCTACTTAAAGTGAATTTCATATCATTATGAGCTACTGTAACAGTGGCATCCAATGACAACCAACGGTCGCAAAAGCTGCAACGTATTTATTATGTCGTTGCATTAAATAAATTGTCAGCTTGAACTTGTCGAGCAGAATGAACGAATGTGAAAACTTTTAGAATCAACATTGTGAGGAAGGTACAATTCCATTTTATGCAAATGAACAACAGATGGATCTTGACACGACTGTGAAATTTTAAGTTATTTTCATATATTTCATGTTATTTCATTATCATGAAATCGATCAATAGGGAAAGAATGAATATAAACACAACAAAGTACACAATTGCATGAATTAGAGTTAAATGTGTATACGGAGTGTCACGATTCAAATAAACTGATGAGTTGGAAAAAAAAATTTTCCGTCGTTTTGGTCTAATCAGAGACAAAGCGAAATCATCCACATCAAGGAAAAAATTCTTATTTTCAGTGAAATATAGTGCGGAATAGCCTTAGGATGTTACATGAAAGAGATGCTTACTTGAATCACTTTTAACAATTACGAGATTTTTTATTTTCTAATTATTAGCGTTCGGACGGACCTAGGGAGGGGCAGGGCTAGGGAGGGGCAGCCCCCCCCCCCAAGAATGCACGTAAATTTTTATTACCTGTCTTCCTACTGCTTTTGGCTTTGACTTTTATCTGTTGGTCGGTTTGTGGATTTAACAAAACGCTGTTCCCACCATACCTTTCGAACGTGATGGAGAAACTTAATGATTTATGTGCCAAATGAAAGCCCTGTGCTCTTCCCCCTACATAAGGGAAAATGTGAAAACTATTTGCAGGAACTCTGTGGGAGTGAAGGGTCAGGATCGCCATTTTGGTGACAGTGCCTACCCGCCTGGCGACAAGCGCCAGCGGCAGGGCCAGTTTTGAGAGCACGATGAAGAAAGGCGACAAGAGTCGTCCTGGCACGGGGATCGTGTTCTAACGCTATTGGCCGAGACACCCTAACGTCCACCGAAGGACACGTGACATCATCCGGCGGATGGTTCAAACTGGTCTTGCGCGCGGACAACGAGAGAGTCTGGATGTTAGACTTTTCGTTTGCAGCTCGTTTAAGCTTTGTCTGTATCTGGCGGTGGGACCGCTGAGGCTCGTTATAGCCTGTGTTGAATTTGGACAGTGACTGCACCGGGTGGGCAGTCACTGTATGTATATAGTTATAGTGTTTGTAAATAAAAAAGTTACACGGGACCAGGGTTCGAGCCCCGGGTAAGGCATGGATGTTCGTGTTGTTTTTCTGCTGAGGTCCTTGTGTATTCCTGTGTCCTTGTGTATTCGGCCACCCGAGTGATTATCCTGACACGATAAGGGCAGGTACCCTTCTACATAGCTCTCATACACATAGGTAGTAAAAGAACTCAGCCCAGACAGGCAGAGGAAGTGCCGTCTACACTATTCTTAAGCTATATCTCCGGAACGCAAAAGCCGAAAGTAACAAGCTATGTGTCAAATGAAAGAAGCAAATAAAAAAAGCAAAAGTTTCATAATGCCGTTTTTTAATTCTTATAATTTCTTTATCAATTTGACAAATTACTTATAAAATTCAGTAGTATATTATGTGATAACTCATCGGGTTTGTTTACCTATTTTATCATCATCATCATCATCATTTTCAAGCAGCCATGGGCTACGGAGGTCCAACCAGACCGTGCAATTTAGTTCTCCAAGCAAGTCTATCCTGAGCTACATCTACTGCATCTGGCCACTGCACAGCAATTCTAACAAGGTACTGTTTGACATTGTCTCCCCACCGCATTCTAGGTTTCCCCTTCTTTCTGAGGCCTTTAGGCACACTGTTCATAACCCTATTCGCCAATTTATAAGACTTCGACCTACAGGTGGTTATGATTTTTTTAGTAGTTAATCACTATTCTCCAAGTTAATATATGAAGACCCTAATAATACTATTTCTAGTGACTTCTATATCTTTAAGTTCTATGCTTCTTTAGTCGACAAACTAAGCGAAGAATATTTCTTTCCATCATACGGGCAACATGGCCAAACCAACAGAGTCTCTCTCTGCACAATATGCTGCTTAAAGGAGGTTGCAAACTCCTTTGCCTAACCTCATCATTAGTTACAAAGTTGAACCACCTAATGCCCAAGATACTGCGTAAGCATCTGGACTCAAAAGCATCTAGTTTCCTGTTATCTTGTTTACAAAGTGTCCAAGTTTCACTACCATAACTAACCCTAGAAAGAACCAAACTATTATAAAGTCTAATTTTAGTCTTTAGGTGTATACGCCTATTTCTCCACAGTCTCCATAAATTCTTAAAAGTATCGGCAGCAATCCCTATTCGTCTGTTAATCTCATGCCGTACATCACCATTAACTGTTAGATAGCTCCCAAGATAATTAAACTGTGACACCTGCTCAAGACTGCAACCATTCAGATTAATTGAATCACAGCCTGCCTGACCAATTTTCATCAATTTAGTTTTCTCTCTGTTTATAACCAAACCTACTCTACTACCAGTCTCATCAACAGCTCGAATGAAAGAGTTCATCTCATCAACATCATTTGCCAAAAGGGCTAAATCATCAGCATAATCTAAATCAGAAATTTTGGTGTCTCCATTCCATTTAAGGCCAAAATGTTTCCCCTGAAGTGAATTTCGCATAACATAATCAATAACCAAGCTAAAGAGAAAAGGAGACAAAATGCACCCTTGTCGAACACCAGAAGTAATGCTAAACCAATTGCTACAAGCCTTACCAACTCTCACACACGACTCAGTGTTATTATAGAGAGCTTTCATTATGTTAACTAACTTGTCTGGTATACCATTATGATTTCACAATCAACCACAAATTATGACGATCAACAGAGTCGAAAGCCTTTTTGAAATCAACAAAGCTAGCAACCAAAGGTCTCTGAAACTCTAAACATTTCTCAAGAATGTGCCTGAGTTAAAATATCTGATCCACACATCCCCTACTACTTCTGAATCCACATTGCTCATCACGCAATTGACTGTCAACCAGATTCTTAATTCTATTAAGCACAATCATCGAAAGAACTTTACCTGGAACAGAGAGTACGCTGATACCCCTATAGTTATCACAAGAACTGCGATCACCTTTTTTGAAAATAGGGATAACAATAGCTCTAGTAAAATCCTTAGGAACCATGCCTTTATCATAAAAGATATTCAGAATTTCAGTCATCCAAGTGGTAACCGAAACATTCCCAGCTCTAAGCATTTCTGTAGTAATTTCATCTACCCCTGGGGATTTATGAAGTTTAAGTTTAGAAACAGCCAAAATAACTTCGGATTGTGTTATGGGGCCAACATTAAAGCCACCAATGCATCTATCATCATTGCAAACAATGGGAATAGAACTAACCGCATTGTTTAGAATATCACTGAAATGCTCAGCCCACCTAGCCATGACAGAATCCTCACCTTCTATAACCTTACCTTGTTTATCCTTCAATCCCTGTATACCTGTCCGTTTTCTACCACACAAAACATTAACTATCTGGTACAGCTCTCTGCTGTTGTGTTGTCTAACTGCTTCCTCGGCTTTGTCAGCCAAACCATCAAGCCAAAGATTCTTATCAGCAGCTAACTGATCTTTTACACGTTTATTACGTTCTCTGTAATGCTTTCTATTAGGACTAGTAGGGTATTGATTAAGGACATTCCTGCAGTTCTTTCTTTCCGAAATAAGCTCAAGTGCCTTATCACTCAGATAATTCTGCCTCTTCTGCTACTTTTTTCCTAAAAGAGTCTGTTAGTGTCCAAAAAAGCCTGTTTAAAATGATCCCATTCTTCCTCAACTTCAGTAGTAAGCAAACCATGACTGTCATAATGACTAAGTAATCTATCATGGTAAGCTTTGGCTATAACTAGGTCTTTCAGAGCTTCAGTATTAAAAGTAAATTTTTTAACCCTAGCACAATACTCTTTAAGTTTAAGTTGCAAGACACTTTTAACAAGATAATGGTCAGATCCAATTTCAGCTCCCCTATATGACCTGGTATTCCTAACAGAACTAGCCCATTTGCTGTTAATTAATATATAATCAATCATACTCTTATGCAGCCCATCGGGTGAAACCCACATGTACTTATGTATGTCGCGGTGTTTGTAATAAGTGTTAGTTATTCTGAATCCATTGAGTTTACTTACCTGTAGGAGACCTTGCCCATTGCCATTGCAACTACCAATACCAAAAGGGCCAATCACCCCTCCCCAAAGGTCAGAGTCAGTACCAACTTTGGCATTGAAGTCACCAAGAACAAGGGTAATATCTCCTTTCTTGACAGAATTCAAAATATCCTGAAGTTGTTCATAAAACCTATCCTTCTCATCCTCATCGGCATCCTCAGTGGGGGCATAACAGCAGATAACATTCAAGTCTTTAACGCTTGTCTGAAATTTTGCTGTAAAAATTAAATTAAATACCCCCTCAAGCAGCTGCTTGCCACAGAGGTCTGACAGGAGCCTGTCAGTTTATATGCCACAGTAGGAGATCTGAGAGGATGGCAAGACCTCAGCAGAAAAACCACACACACATCCATGCCTAAACCTTTCATTAATGCACTCATATCCTAGAAGAGCATCACTAGCGTGTCTGCTGAGAAGCAGACCCACGCCTTGGTGATGCTTAGTGTGGTCCTTCCCTGAAAAGAGAAATTTAAGATTATTTTTAAGAATCTGACCTTTATCTGTCCATCTGGTCTCTTGCAAGTCGAGAATATCTAAACTATAATGGTGGTATTCTTGTTTGAGGACATCAAGAGAAAAAGCTCTGTGCAGAGTCCTCACATTCCAACTACCTATGGAGAGGAAATGGTTAGTGGGATGTTTAAAGAAACTATGTTTATTGAGAGAGGGAATGCCGTCAATATCAAACAGCCCCCTAATCGCAGACATGGGGCAAAGACCCGTTCCCCCACCACTAAAGGCTGAAGCCATCTACACTGGAAGACTTCCTCCAATCTAGAATTTGACGATGCCAATAGAAGCAAAGAGTTCAGGTGCCTGCGATGACCTCTGCTCAGGATTATCCACCAGCTGATAAACATATCCTGTGAATCTATTCACTTGGGGCTGTCAACCCACAAACAAACAGAAAACGCAGCGGAAGATTTTCTCTCCACAGAAGCCCACCAGTGCAGCAAAATCAGGATCCATAATCAAGCTCAGAGCCATATATCTGTCCAGTCCAGTGGGTTTATATGGTCAGCACCAGGACCCCGTGTGGTTGACCACTCCTCAGCAGGGTAGAAAAAAAAAATTAGCCATAGTTGTCCAGATCAGTAGGCCAAACTAATTTGGCAGCACTCTCCTTCCGTTCACTTTCACAAGAGAGTATCTCTTTTGAAAGGTACTAACGGTCTGCACCACGAGAAGGCGGGGTCGGACATTAGGTGCTAGGCCTGGACGGTTCTATGCATCATCACAGAGGATTGGTGCATAGCTCTCCTTCCAGTGACTACCTAGCTACCATTTACACACCTACCTATTTAACCTACTGATAAATTTAAACCTACACATTCGACCTAACTGCAAGTATATTCATATTCTCTTTCTGTATGAAAATATATGAAATATACAGCATATCAATATATCACTGATGATTTAACATTAAAATCATGCAAACGTTAAACTTCGCGTAACTTGTTTTTATATCATATCATAGTTTAAACCAAAAATTATCATAAACGTTCATTCAACTACATCATAAAACGTTCATTCAACTACATCATAAAACGTTCATTCAACTACAGATCCCACAATTAACCGCAACTTGATAATCAATGAAAACGAGACTGTTGCCACCTTCTAAGATCCCCGAACCACTGATTTCAGTGAATATATTCCACTGATTCATGAGATTGGTACGTCAAATTAAGTTTGCCAAAGTAGTAGGATAAACATCTTCATTAGAGAGTCTAATTGAGCTGTCCGAGTTAATTATGTGTCGTCTACTCAAGCCAAACATGGAGGGCAGAAAGGGCATAGTTGAAGAGTTGTGTTCCAGTAAGGCACAATTACTGGGGCCAAACGGATGCTAGTTGTTTGCCAACTCAGAGAATATCGGAAGAGATGAATGTGCTCAGGGATGAGTCAGATGAAAGGATTGATGGGGATGAAATGAACAGGTACAAAGGGAACGGTCACGTCAGTTCATTAACATTCAAGATCAAGACTTTGATTGCATGCCTGATGGCAAGAGCAAAGAAGAATTATATTAATATGGCTGCTTGGCAATCATTATAATTTATTTTTTCAAACATTCTTTGATTATCATCATAGCACCTTATTTTTTGTTCCAAACGTGCGAAATAAAAATGATTTAATTGGAGTAAAAAAAAGTTTTTCGCTTGTTCGCGGTAATGTGTACTGTGCGAAAAGTAAGAAAAAGTGTGCTTGCTTTTTTTTTGGTGCAATTGTGCTAAATATTAGATTATCAGTTTACAATACAATGCGTCATTGTAGCGTATCTTGACACTACATTTCACGCAAATATTACGGAGTTTCCACGAAATTTCATTTTGTTCTTTTGGAATCAATGTGTTATAAACCTGAAATCTTAGGAAAACTTAACAGTGAAAAATTAAAATATCCAACTTCGAAAATTGAAATTAAATTCCGCAGTTGTAAAAAATGTCAAGAAGCGAACTGGGCAAAAAAATTAATGTTTAAAAAAATCCCGTGAAGTAACCCACTTTTCTGACCCAGAAGTGTGAAGCAAAATCATTAGACTACAAAAATTGTAAATATTGTTGTAAACGTTGTTAAAGTATGCACGAAAAAAAATTGTATATATATATACCGCAAACATCAATGACAAGATACTTTTTTTTTCATCACAACATTAATTTCACAGCGAGTATCATGATTGATTAGTTTGAAGTTGTGCAGAGACATTAGCTTTACAGTCACGCCCTTCATGACCACAAATGCTGACGAAACTAAGCTCATGACAATGTCAAAACTGCAAATGGCACGTGTTCGACCTCCATTAGGTCATTCCTTTGGAATGGATTAAAAAAAACTAAATGTTCTTTTCTTTCATTGCATTGACCAATTGATTTAATAACTGCTGAGTAAAATATTACTTTTGTTACCTTACGTTACTTTACGTGAACAAAAGTAATATTATAGCTAAGTATTGTTATCGAAAATAAGTGAAAAATCTAACATAGAACTGTTGAAGAATAAAAGTATTATTTAAAGAAACCATAAAGTTAACTCTTATTATACGAATTAAACTTTCATCGGTCGTTTAAACATAAATTAGTCTTGAAATAATGAGTTGAAAAAATAATTTGTTTTCCTGACTGGAATTCGAACCCAAGTAACCATATATTAGTCTCTTTAACAATATTTCTGTTGAGGGCATTTAAAAATTTCTTTCTTTATTGTATTTATCAGTAACGTAGACAATATCCGTTGAAATATCTAAAATAAGGATTGTTTTTATTTGCTACAAAAATATTACAAATATTGCCCGATGCAAATCAAGTCTCCTTTGTAAAAGCAACTCAGTTTAAAAAGGCAGAAGTACCTAAACACACCGGTCACTAAATTAGAAACCTTTATTCAATACCGAAATGGACCTCTTTTAGCCCGAATTACAGCACGTATGCGGTTTGGCCTAGATTCCACACGTGTTGGAATGCCTTTACATCTCCAGCATACCAGGCGTTCACCAGACAGTCCTTTAACTGGCTCAGATTTGACGGTAGAGGACTTTGCTCCCTGATTTGCTTTTCTAACATGTTCCATACATTCTCAGTGGAGTTCAGATCCGGACTTTGTGGTACTAAGGAAGATGGTGAAAGTCGCTGTCATGCTCGCTGAACCACTGCTGAACACATATTGCGCAATGGACATTGTCGTCCATGAAACAGCCGCCACCTGCTGAATAAAAAGTCAACATTGCAGGATGGACTTGATCAGCAACAATGTTCAGATAATCCTTATAGGACATCCGACCTTTCAATACCAACAGAAAGTGCCCCACACCATGACACCGTCTCCAGAACCTTGAGTTGTGTTTACAAGGCAAACTGGGTCCATTGCTTCGTGGAGCTCCCGCCAAACTCTCTTCCTACCGTCTGTACAGAACAAAGTATACTGCAACTCGTCGGACCACATGACTTTTTTCCAGTGTCCATTCACGGTGTTTCTGACACCACTGTAGACAAACTTTCCGGTTCTTCACAGAAATCAGTGATTTCCACATAGGCATGCTACTGCTAATATCGATCCTATTCAATTCCCTATGCATAGTTCGCTGAGATTTCGGTCGGGAACAGCCTTCATTGAATGCCTCGGTCAATTGCTGCACACAGAAAGTCCTGTTTCTCCGTACAAGCTTTCTCAGACGACGGCGATCTCGTTCTTGACAGATTGTCGTCGCGCCGCACTTACGTCTCTTAGACAAGCAATGTGAGTTATTTTTCCACTGATTAAAAATCCGAGATATCTCACCTTTTGAGAAACCAGTCAGCTCTGCTGTTTTTAAAATCGTCTTTCCAGCCAGACAGGCACCCACAATAAGCCCTTTATCGAACCCCGAAAGATCATTTGTTTTTCCCATTGTGATCAACACTACTGACGATTACTAACGAGCAGCAGTCTTAAGTAGTTGCCTAAATCACGTGACCACGTATTTTGCATATATGCTGCGCAAGTGACGTTTACGTCCATTTACATAAAGGTTTCTAATTCAGTGGCCGGTGTGTGTACATAGCAAGAGAGGTTAACTTTGACATGCTGTTGTCAATAAGCCCTTTTGTTTAAGATTTTAAACAGGGTGGTGCAGGCAGCTGGGTTCAAGAATCTCAAAAATCTCAACCCAGCACATCTGCAAACAACTGTGTAACGAACCATTAAGGCATTATTACCGAACTTCAACATTTACTTGTTTGTGAACTGTACTTTGTCTTAAATGCTTTAATAGTTTTTCTCGAAAACAGTGGTAGGTAAAATCCTAATGTTATGGGACATATTCACATTTTCGTAACTAAGCACACAAGCTGTTAAAGAATTAAGAACAAATAAGGTTTTAAAAGAAAGCATCGCCAGGTCGCAAATGTGGCTGTTTATTCCATCCTTTTTTCGACATTTATGCAAATTAAAAATTAACATTGTATTACTCACGCTGTAGTAGCTTTTTTAAAACAGTTTTACATAAAATTTGCCAATATATCTGAATAATAACAGAAGCCTCATATAGAAATTGCAATATCCCCCAATATTCCAATGCTAGGAAATTAAATATATTATAACGTGTAGCCTACCTTTAATAAAAAAAAATTGCATCTCTGATCTGTATCAAATAATCCGAACATTTTTGAACAGATGGAATAACATTCAACAAACTTCATAAAGATTGATTGCTAAAGTGGCATTTAATATCGAATTGCTCCTAATGACATGCAACGCGGAACTATTGTGTGGCAGAAGTCATTTTGAAAAGATTTATGTTATGAACATTAGGAATGTAAACTTGTTAAACTGGAAAGGCAAATGAGTGAATTGTGGCTAAACGCATTTCGATTTAACTGAAAATATCACGCCATATTGGTATAACTAATTAGATGAGTAATTAAGAATGTATGAGAAGCCTTCCTTCATTATTAATTTTTCTCAATAAAGAACTGTAAGATTTTTACCATTTCAGTTGCTTACTTTATGCTTGTAACGTTGACTTGTAACGTTGAATCTAATTCCATTTATAAAATAGTTTACATACTTAGGTTCTTGCATTCGATGTTACTGATGATAAAGCAGTTACCTATCACCGTAAAACGTTTTACGCTTAACATTCTAGCGAGTAAATATTATTAACTTTGATATTTGTAATTCTAGCCATTTGCTTTTGTATCCCAGGGCACTTATGTGAGTTTTAGTATGTCACTATGTGAAAACATTCAGTAGAAATCAAACAGAGATATACATGCCACTGTTCGATAGTTTGGGGCGGTGTTGGCTCAGTCAGTACGCGCCAGATTCATACTTTGATGTTCCCAGGTTCGAGTCATATTTGTGCCTGCTTGAGAATTTCCCCACTAACTCTCGTTCTGTCCTCCATGAGAAATGGGATAACGATGTGCTTGGGAAGGCCGTTATACGTCGGATGGACATTAAGCCGTGGCTCTATATACAGGAGAACCATATCCTGGGTACGTTAAAAAACACGCTGAACAGTCTTCACCGCAGACTTCCATCTGTCTGCTAACAGCTGTTCAGTAGATCCTCTTCCTCAATCTTTTCTGAGCCCTTCTGATACTTGTGACCTGGTCATTTAATCCATTATGTGCAAAAAGTACCGTTCAGAAGCAAATGAATCAAATTGAAACGTTTGATATTTAGCCGTACATTAGCTTTCCGAGTTGACGCTTCTCTGAATGTTACGCTATTGTTGTATTGTTGGGCTGTTTTAAAACTGGTTGCCAAGTCACAAGGACCCCAAGGACTCAGAAAAGGTTGGGAAAAGGGGATCCACTGGACAGCTGTTAGGAAACAGATGGTATCCTCCCTTCTTTTCTACAGCCATCCAGCACGCTTTTTAATGTGGACAGGGTATGGCTCTCCCGTACCCAAAATCGCTAAGTTATGTAAACACGGCTTAACGTCCCATCCGACGGGGGGGGCAGCCTTTCCAAGCCCATTGGTGTCCCCTTTCTGACTGAAGAAGAGGTAGGGGGATAAGTCTCAACGCTGGCACAAGTGGGACTCGAATGTGGGAATTACAGACTACAAACCTGCGGGCTACCATTTACGCCCTTTCCCCTGGGCGTTACGTACTCTACTTCATAAGCGGCATTAAAAATAAAAAATTTTAAAAGTTATAATTTTTAATTTATTGCTGATTATACAGATAATGCATTAATTCGCTTACATTAAACTAATATAAAATCCCAAGCAATTGCATTAATCCTTTTCTACCAAAGAGAAACAGCTGAAAATTTAAAATATTTTTGCATTTATCTCAAAACATAATTTATTGGTCGTTGCACCCAAACCTTGCAGAGAACTGTTACCGATTAATTCGAAATAATTAACATGTATTAAGCTGGTTAGTCTCTCCGCATCATAGCATAAAAGGTGGAGTCAAAACGAAAGAACTTGGCAAGACCAGTTGCCAAAAGCAGTTACCTAGACGACTAAGCGGTTAAATATTACGCTAACACTGATGACGTCAGCCAAGTCAAGAAACTAAAGTAGGTCTTTACCAGAAGGCAAATAAGAGTTGTTTCGAGCCCACCCTCTCTATTCACTCTATTCGCATTACTATGCCCACTGTATTGGCTGCAGTCCAAGAAAAGAACAAGATGAGCAGACTCCTTTTAACAAATCCTTGTAGCACCTTCAAAACAACATTGTACATCGTAATACACAAATTACATTAATTTCCTCAGAATCAAGAGTTTGAGCAAAAAGCAGACTTTGTTTTTTTACTCAATTAGTGGAAAAATATTTTAGAAACTAAATTCTACCTTACTGTTATATTAATTTAAATCAAAATTAATTCTTGTATTTTTTAAAGTCATCTATGTTTTCACAACAACTAATTAAATCTCCAATGACTGTCTGAAAATTAAAAAAAAGACCTTCTTTTACAATTATGGCTTCTGCTTTTTGCTGACGCTTTTGTTTTAGTTTAGCAGCAGATATTCAAGCCAAAAGTCTACAAAAAGCTTAGAACTATAAATCTACAATGTTTATTAAAAGTGTTGAGATTTTACATTTTACATTTTTGTTATATTCACCCAAAGATAATAATATTTATTTCTGTCATTTTGTTTTCACACAAAATGATTTATTTCTCATTTTATGAAATAAATGTTCAACAATTTAAGCGATTATTTATCATGCTTTTGATGTTGAAATAAAACTTTATCTAGTTCCCTCATTACAATTTACTTCTCAATATATGTAAATTATAAAGTGGTAATGTGCAGTTTGTTGATAAGTATAAAAGGCTCAATGAAGTACAATGGTTATCGTTGAGCGTTTTATTCCTGCGTGGCACTTATTTTGCTATAAACATCTAAATAGACTTGTCGCAAAGAAGAAAAGCCTGAAAGCTGAGTTAAGAAAGGGACGACTTTTAGCATAAGATGAGATAATTCCACCCACCATAGAGATGGTTTTAGGATGGGAAGAATTTCGGAAAAAGAGAGAACCGTAGTGGCAGAGTTGTATCGATTGATACTGGCAGAACAGTTGGATAACATAGGGTAATGAGAGCGGGACCAAACTCAAGCGAAACAGGAGGAAAAATTCCAGAGAGCAACGAGTCTGCTACTGAAGTATATAACCCTGGCCAGTCGAGGGTGAGTGGCAGTAAATGAGATACGCTGACTCAAGTAGTAACAGTATGGCTTTTAAAGGACAGAGCGAAAGTTGTTTCTCGGAATGATAAAGGTTGGGTTGTTTTATCTCTTAGTGGCACTTTTTGCATACAATGGGCTAAATGGCCAGGTCAAAAGGACCCCGGGGCTCAGAAAAGGTTAGGGGGAAGGACCTCTTTAAAGTGTCCAAGTGCACACAGAGCCACAGGCTCGGTAGCGCGCCAGGCTCATAATCTGCAGTTTCCAGGGTCGAGTCCCGCTTAGCCAGCTCAACGCTGGCTAAGCGGGACTCGAATTGTTGTTGAGTTGACATCCGATGGACGGATGGCCTTTCCAAGCCCATCGGTATCCCCTACTGACCGAGGTCAGGGCGAGGCGTTTTGCAGAGGTAAATCTCAACGCTGGCTAAGCGGGACTCGAACCTGGGAACTGCAGATTATGAGCCTGGCGCGCTACCGACTGAGAAACCCCCGGTCCAAAGAAAAGTAAGTCTCACTATTAATATATCGTGGATACTATCTAGTGATGGAGTTCTTGGATTGTATATAGTAGGATCAGGGACTCAACCTGAGGAAGCAACTATACCGTCGAAAGAAGGCAGAACACAATAAATTTTGTAATATAAATTTTGCGTATAGCTGTGAAGTCAGCTATCTTCAGGACAATAGAAGTAGATCTATAGTGACAGAGTAGCCATATATGCGTGACATGATCTGAAACATTGATAGAAAAGTTTGTCATAATACAAGTTATAGCTTTAAGTTGAGAGACAAATCATTGTCTAAGTTTGAAGAAACGCCTGAGCGAATCTATTGATTTTGCCAAGACTGGGGAAATTGGCGCTATTGTTGCTAACCACTAGCACGGAATAATAATTCTTATATTTGAAAAATAGTTTTTGAGTACGGGTCTCTAAGCCATAATCATAGCTAAAGAGCGACTGCAACGCGATAAATGGACACGACAATATTTATTTCATTTACACGGATAAATGTAACTTATATAAAATGTATTCCAGAAGTAAAATTTAAAAAAAAAATGAATTAGCAGCATTACTTGTTTTTGAGTCAGAAAATCATTCTCCATAGACATTAAGAGACCGAAAACAACATTCCGAAAAGGCACTTTTAAGGCATGTTTCGACCACAAAGAGAGTTAAAAAAGAAATTATTCAATAGCTCAAGCGCACTACCAATAGTAAATATAAACTGCCGTAAAACTGTCTCTTTTAGTGAAAAAAACAAGCAAACGTTAGGATTGGGTTGTAAACGAAGTCCTTACGTTTCAGAATATTTGAAATTTCCCCCATATAAAATGAGTTTATATTACATTTATTTAATTGCGAAATAGAGTGCTAGCTACCTAACAGTACTGGTGTCCACTGAGAATAGGAATTCTAAATTACAGTTCACTATAATTAGAACTATTTAATCGTTAATGCAATCCAATAAGTTAAATGTTAATACAGCTATTTTTGAAACACTCAAAATCACTGTGGATATAAAGGCTTTAGGAATTCAATTGAAAATTTAATAAATAAATTTAAAAATTTAAAAAAATACTTATCTTCCTATATGCGCCCTAAAAATTACAAAATAAAACTAAAATATATTGATGGTGCAATCAGTCACTATGTTCATTATTACTTCAAAGGAAGATAGGCCGATGATTTACCTACTCAACAAGACTGCCAGAGCCTTCAAAATGAACACGAATTCAGCGACTGATCGATATGTTTAGTCGATATGTTTTAGTTTTATTTTCTACTTCTTAGGGCGCATATAAAAAGACAGGCATTTTTTAAATTTTTAATTTATTTAATTTTTTTCTTTCACTAAGAACACCTACCTTCAGAAACTTTTGTTTGATATATGACTCATGAACATCGAACACATTTTTCCTCTAACTATTTTTGGAATCGTGTTTAAGGTAACCCATGACATTGGACATGATATTTAACACCTAACTCGTAATTGTATGCCCTCGCGTTCGGAAGATATAGCGAACAATGTTTTTCATATTTCCCCTTTTTTATGGAGGAAGAAAGCATAGTGGTCAATTTTTATATCCTATGACACTCCCCGCTCACAAGCTTTCATTTGACGCATAACGTTTTATTTTCGGCAGTCGAGTTCAGAAATTAGAGCGAGACAATCATTTTCAACTTCCCCCTTTTTTTAGGGAGGAAGAAAGAATTGAAGTTAATTTTGTATAGCCTGTGACACTCGCTGCGTTGACTCAGCTTGACTCAGCTTGTTACTTTCGGCACTCCCGTCCTGGAGACACAAAGGAGCAATCGTTTTCATATTATCCCTTTTTTAGGGAGGAAGAAAACATGGGGGATCATTTTTAGCCTATGACACTCCTCGCGACATAAGCTTTGATTTGACACACAAATCATTAAGTTTGACCGTCGCGTTCGAAAGCGGTGGTCAAAGAACTGTTTTGAAAAGAACACAAAGCGACATATGACGAGCGAAAAGCAATAAGAAGATGGATAATAAGAAATATAAATAAATTACAATATTTAAAAAATACTTATCTTCCTATATGGACACTAAAAAACTAGAAAATAAACTTAAGCATTTCGATGGTGCAGTCAGTAACTGTGTTCGTATTCACTTCAAAGGAAGATAGGGCACTGGCAATCTTGTCGGGTAGGTAAATCGGCGCCCTATCTTCCTTTGAAGTAAATACCAACTCATTGACTGATTGCACCATCGATATGCTTTAAGTTTATTTTCTGCCTTTTAGGGCCCTATAGGAAGATAGGTATTTTATAATTCTTTTAATTTATTCACATGTTTTTGCCACCAGAAACAGCTACCTTCAAAAACTTTCTTTTGATATATGACTCATAAACATCGAGCACATTTATCCACTTTTTGGAGTAATGTTTAAGGTATCCCATGACATTGGAGACGTCACAAGCTTCAGTTTGACACAAAACTCGTTAAAGTCGAACTCCGCGAGAATCCATCCCCCCATTTTTTTCAGGGGGCAATAGTAGGGGCAAAATTCGAAATAGTTTACGACTGTCATTATACGAGATTTCATTTGACACCTAACTCGTAACTGTAGACCCTCGCGTTCGGAAGATATAGTAGAACGACTTTCACATTTCACATTTATTAGAGGAGAAGAAAGCATGGGGGGTCAATTTTTCATAGCCTACGACACTCCCCGCGTCACAAGCTTTCATTCGACACATAACTTGTTACTTTCCGCACTCGCGTTCAGGAGATATAGAGGGACAATCATTTACACATCGTCCCTGATTTTAGGGGGGAAGGAAGTACGGGGGCCATTTTTTATAGCCTATGACACTCCCTGCGTCATAAGATTTCATTTAGCACACAAATTTCTCCAACGCGTTCGAAAGGTATGGTGGAACAATGTTTTGTCAAATTCACACACCGACAAACCGACAAATGTCGAAGCAAAAAGCAATTGGAATATAGGTAGTAATATAGAAATAAAAAAAGGAACACTGCAGTGACAGCTGTGCAGAACATTTGTCAAGTGTACGACCCTAATATACTGAAGGTGAGAACGTATGTCAATTTTGGTCCGTAAAATTCGCATTGGGGATTACAGCTTTAAGGATGACGTCCATCCAGGGAGGCCAAGTGTATTCCATCATGATACTTTAAAGACGTTCGTGGGAACCGATCCTCGAACAACCACCAGAAAACTAGCTGAGAAGGTTCAACTTTCCATACGAATGTACACACGCACCTATTCTGGCTTAGAAAATTTTCAAATCGTGATCAATCGTAAACGAGATATTCTTCAGCATCATAATGCACGACCGTATGCCATAAGAGTGGCCTTAGGCAAGATGTCGGAATATCCATCGGAAATTGCCATCTTTTTTCAGTTGCTTAACTGTTTTTAATGTGGGAAAAAATTCAGTAATCAGGATGATTTCAAACAATACAGAAGTTTCTGGACTGAAAGCCAGAGGAATTTTACTAACTGGGAATCAAACAATTAATAAATAGATGGAATAGATGGATAATAGTTGTAGAACCATATACACTGGTTTCCATAAATTAAGGGAAAATTAGAAGAATCGCGATAATTCGACAAACAATTGTGAGATCCTCACCAAACTTGTTCATGTAAACAGTAAAGTAATGCCGAGAGGGAGCATGTCGTATGCAAATTAGTCTAGGGTGCCTCAATTTGCGTAATTGGATAGCGGCGTAAAAACGGGTGTTTTGGAGTAGATCGTTATTTGGTTTTGTAAATGTGAGTAAAGAAATTCGAAATAGCCATTTTGTAGGAATGACCTCGAGACATCATTTGGCAAATGAACTGCGTTGGAGAACTATTGGCCGGCTCGAAGCAGGCCAAAGTCAGTCAGACGGGGCACCATGGCTGAATGTGAGTTCTTCGGTGGTCCATTGACTCTGGAATCAATTTCTTAGCACAGATTCCGCGTCTCGGAGGTTTAGTCGAGGAAGGGCTAGAGTTACGACCTCTGTACAAGACCGATATCTGCGATTAACAGCACGAAGGAGCAGGACGTCTGTCTACTTCCTCTCAGCTACGATTCTCTCTTGCAGCAGCCACTAGGAAGATTGAATCAGCTTCTACTGTGCGTAGAAGGCTTCCTGAGGGAGGTCCGTACACTAGATGGCCAGTAATTTGTATACCCCTCACGTCCCATCATAGGAGAGAGCGGTTGAATTGGGCACGCACGCATTTACACTGGACAGAAAAGCACTGGAGATCCGTACTCTTCACAGATGAGTCCAGATATTGCTTGCAGAGTGATTCCGGACATTGTTTGATATGGTTAGAAAGAGGTACCCGCTATCATTCCAGTAACATCCGTCAAAGAGATAGTTACGGCGGAGGTAGCGTGTGTATTTGGGGTGGCATTTCCTTAGGTGGATGCACAGACCTCTATGTGTTGACGAGTGGGAACATCAATGCCCAAAGGTATAAAGATGACATTCTGGACCCTTATGTACGTCTTTACGCTGGTGAATAAGTGAAACATTCATCTTACAAGACGATAACACTCGTCCACACAGAGCTCGACTAGTGGAACAATACCTTCCAAGAGGAGACCATTATGTGCTTGGAGTGGCCAGCTCGATCTCCCGACCTAAATCCGATTGAGCATGTGTGGAATACTCTAGGGAGACGTGTTGCTGCCCTCAATCCGCCACCTGAAACAAAGGGGAGCTTATTACTGCTTTAAAGTAACAATGGTCGTTACTCCCTACTGAGCTGATTCACAACATCATAAACAGCATGGAACATCGCTGTCGTGCCTGCTGTAAGGGGTGACCACACTCCTTATTAAAGAGCTTTGCCCATTGCGTTCTGACACCTCATTTTTGGACAAGTTCTTGTAAGTGCTATTTTTTTGACGAAAAATGTTTCTAGTGTAGAATATTTTATGCCATTCTGAAACTAGCATTCTAATTCATGCTTCCATCAAATTTCATTAAAATCATTCATATAGTTTTTTGTCATAATTTTTCTGAGTTTTCCTTGATTTATGGAAACCAGTGTATAAAGCTCATAATTGATCGAAAAGTTTTGTATCTTTTTAATTCAAAATCAAAATATATCAAAAAACGCAACGATACCCAATAGATAAAGTTACAATACAACTGATTTTAAAGTTATAGGTGTGTTTTTTCTGCAATATTCACGGAATAACTTTTATACTCATCAAATAAAAATAGCCATAAAATCGTATCAATCGATAAATAAACATTTCCCATTCAACCCACTCTCACGGAAATGATGGCACGACTCATCTGCTGATCTTGAATCTCCTAGCACGCAATGTTTTGTCCTTGACCGCTTTGTGGTCGACTCCACAAGATGAACTGATGGATAAAGGAGAGTCGGTGAGATGTCGAGAGGTTGGCCAGGGTGCTAAAGGGACACCTTCGGTTCACCTTCGACTTATACCTTGTGCGAGGGAAGCGAAGCATGAAGCGGTCGATGTTGTCTTGGCCGCAACGCAGGAGGATGTATAGCTCCTGTTCGTGCTTGGCTTATCCAAGCTGTCAACCAGAAGCATAAATAACCTTGAAGGAGAAAGAATCTGCTATCGACAAAATTTCGTGGCATGATTTATATACTCGAATTCTCCCAAGATTGTGAGAGATCAAGGTTATTTAATACATATAAAAGTGGCGCTGAAAAACATATTTCTGTTTCATTTTTCAAGTCAAATATGATGATTCTCATAATTTTCTCATGTTTGTCATGGAAATAAAAGTCCATGTATATGCCAGTGCGTTCGCTCGCTCACCTTAGCTAATTATTAATATTAAACTATTATTAATATTAATTAATAGATGGTTATCATTAACTTATGCTTTTAAACATTGAAAATTTCGATATATTTATTGATCAAACGACAAGTATTTGTGTTTGTAATACTTCAGAAAGCCTTTAAGTATCATTTAAATACTCAAATTATAAAGGCGAAAGAAAACTAAATTTGTTGCTTTTTAAGAGGACGTATCCACCCACAAGAATAAAAAGTTTTTTGTTTTTAAAAAAGTTAAAAATATGATAATACCGATCTCAAAATTAATTACATTAATCATAATTGTCTTCTTATCTTTCCTTTACGTATATATGAAACCTGCCTGCCAGGCTTATTTTAATATAATAAGTGTTCAGTAGCTACCTGTCACTCCAACTTCAGCTAAGGTATTAGCATCACCTTAGCTCAAGTATCCGATACCCAGGAGAAATGTCCATCCCATGCTTTTATAAGCCCACGCCTTGTCAACACCAACAGAGGGATTTTTTCTCGCTCTCCCATTTCCGAGTTATTTACGTGTTTCTATAACAGTAAACGAGAAGGCTAAGCATCGAGAGGCTATAGAATTTAGCTTGCAAGAAAGAATTTTAAAGCATTCTCATTGAGTATCGCTGGCAGTTTTTTTAAATGCTTTCTTCATGTAAAGAACTTGCGTCGTAGGTAAAGCTTCTTACGAACGCATCAATTCCACACTAATACTATTTCTGTTACGTTAAGTTTTACTGTGATATGAAATTTTCAAGAGGTTTAACAACCATTTTTAACACTAATGTTCCTTTGAAAAATACTTTAAAAATCAAAAACTGGCAATAAACATTAGAAGTAAAATCTGAATTACAGATGCAAAAATACCTGCGAAGTCTCAAATAATAGGTATATACGGTCGTATCAGAATAATATGACCACCTACCATACATATACTATGGAAGGTAATCATATTCTGATATAAAATTACCTTTTATAAATATTAAAATAATGTATGCTAATAAAACCTTTACCTTCACTAATACCAGATTCTTCATTAAAAATTTAGAAACACGCTATTGTATACTGAAACATCGATCTATCGTTTTTGAAGAAACCACAAAAGGGAAAAAATGCATACGAGAAAATGACTGATGCAACAATGCAAAAAAAGTAACACAAAGTATGAAAACGTACCAAATAGCATGCAAAATAACAAAAACTCCTTGTAAAAATTTAATTTTAAAGAATTTTCTTCTTATAAACTAATTAAAACATTTCTTTTCAGAAAAAGAAAATTATACTTTTCCATAAAAGCAAAATCTATGTTGTTAATTCTACTTTGCTGAATGGCATCGCAATTGGAATAATTTTTCCCCATTACGTTTTCTTCTCGGCGTCTAATTGCATCATGTTCCTAAGTAAACGCTTTCACTGTTGCAAAACAAATGCCTCAAAAAAATGTTGGAACAGTTTCGTCTCGAACACTGAAAACTTAAACTTTGCTACTACGGAAAATATCACACTGGTTGTTTGGGAAACGTTTACCCAAGATTCTTAATACGCTTGCGCCGAACTCGGAGGCTAGGAAATTTCAATTGGTGAATTGGACGTTTCAACGTTTCAATTGGTGAATCTTTCTCACACAAGCTGAAATAACTACATGTATATCCCCAACTGACCAATGAAATTATTGAGAACCTTCATGACTATACATCAAATAATAACAACCTATATTATATCTAATGTATCCCTAGCCATTGCCCGACACTGGCAATGGAACTGCTGACACACTGGCAAATGACCCATAAAATATAAATATCTATCCATGTCCAACAGCTAAATCAGATCATCAACAAACTAATTTTTAAAAAATCCAAGAAAGATTTCAAATAATTACTGACCACAAATCTATCCAAAGAAAAAATATCGAGGAATCTATTAGCACTACAATGATCTTACAAGGGAGCTACAAATTAGAATCACCAGGTTCAGACTGGGACACTTCCTCCTCAATGACAAATTTTCCTATTCAAGATCATCAAATCTCCAAACTGCAAACATTGCAACTAGAACAAAAATGTTGCCATGTCCTGCTCAACAATATGAAACAGAAAGGAAAATCTATTTGATACCACCTCCAGAACACAGAACATCCAAGATTTCACCTTCACACTCTTCTGGCTAATAAAAAACAAAACAAAAGAAAAATATTGCACAAACTAGTTCTACAGTTCCTAAAAATATTAATATGCTTCATAAAATCTAGGAAATCAATTACATTCTAAAATGAAAAGTTTTGATACACAAGCTAAGATCAAAAATTTGTTTCAACAAAATTTTTGAGACTTGAACATTCTACTTTGCAGTCTGGTGGTTGGTAACTTGTTTGCACACACCAACCATACTGAAAAGAAGAATCTAAGTACCACCAGAACAAAGTACAAGCATCGAAACTTATGATTCTAACTCCATATGTCTCTAGATATTCAACAGAAATCCTCAGGAAGTTTTTAGAAAAGCATTTTGTGACTTTTGAATTTTTACTTTTTGAAAAAACATTTGTGACTTCTAAAATGTCGTGGGTTACTTCAAGATATACCCCCTCTTCTTCTCCTCCCTAAAGGGGAGGGAGATTTAAGGGAAATCAATCTTTACGAGTCGTATCTCAAATCGAAACTTAGGAAAAATCAAAATTGAAAAATTTTAAAATACTTATCTTACTATATGAGCTCTAAATGGTAAAATATGAAACACAGATGGTTAAATCCTCCATTGAATTCATATTAAGTTTGAAGGAAATTTGGTCACCGAAATGGATTTACCGACACAATAAAAATGTCGGTACCCTATTTTTCTTTGAATTTAATATGAATTCAGTGAGTGATTTAACCATCGGCATGCTTAATTTTTTTTACGGTTTTAGAATGCATATAGAAAGATAAGTATCTTTTAAATTTCTATTTTTTTCTAAAACTATTCAAGAGCCATGCGAACTGAAGAGCGGTAATTATAACTTTTCTTTCGGTTACCATTGGAAACTGATAACAAAGTTTTAAATGTAAATTTTTACAGCATGCTAATACGAATCTCAACATTGACGCATAATTAGAGTGGTTTTGCATACACCCTTACACGGTATGGCGTATATATCAGTAAGATAAATCTGAATCTTATTCGAACTTTTTTAAAGATGCGAATATCATAAAAACGTTAATGTTTTTCTTCTGGAATTAAAAAAACTGTTTTTGAAATGAATTAAATTATAAATTCCCAGTTAATTACTGAACATATGACTGAATATATTCCCAGTTAATTACTGATACCACCTCCAGAACACAGAACATCCAAGATTTCACCTTCACAATCAATCCTGTATTACAACGACGATTTTTTTAGATCTCTTTGATTTATTATTTTTCATAACAGACACTTCAAAATATTTTGAATTTTTGGGATTGTATAGGCTGTAATTCCAATTATGTATAACTTTTTCTTCCTATAAAATACAAGCACAGCCCTATTCAAGCAATATATTATTTGTATTACTTTGATTTTTTGTCGGTATTCTTAACCTGGTAACTTACGAAATTTCACCATTTATATACCTTGTAATTTTACGTTGATGAGGTTCCTGAACAAGAAGTTCCCAAACTGTAGGCTATGAAAAAAATTCAGGTGCCAAAAACAAAGACAGAAAAGACAATGATTTAGAATAGATTTCTATCTACATGTGATCCGAATTTCTAAACAGGAATGGAATAGCTAATACCCTTTATGACTGCGCACCCATATGAATATACATTTCGAACTTCAGTAGTTTAGTTAATAAGAGCAAAAATCAGACTACGTATAGAACGAGATTTAAAATTAAAACCTTTGATACTAACATTGGCTCATTTTGTGCTTAAAATCAGCATCCATCCCACCCACAAAAATATTTCTAACAAAATAAAAGCATTGATTAAAGTAATTTTTACACTTATAATGTTAGTCTTTTATTAAAATAAAATAGGTGAGCTACAAAAATTTTGTACGGGTCCCAAGCAAGACATATTTGGGAAAAGCTGGATTAAGGCATTCAATTTAAAGGTCTGCCAGCCAAAGTAACCTTTAAGCGGTATTTCTGTGTTGCTAAATCAGAATACTGTAAGACAGGTTTATTTATTTCACAACACACTAATACAACTAGATGGCACTACGATCAATGAAGTAAAACACAATTACATAACATCCATCTCTGCTCTCGTTTTACACTACATTTTGGTCTCTTATTAAAATTATTCTCTCTTTACTCACCATTGTATTGTAGTTTAATGGCAAATCTTGTCATTAAATGACAAGATTTGCCATTTAAATATTACACTTTTATCCCACAACGGTTGGGATGATAATTAGCTAACATTTCCCGCGGCAGCAATTAACCTTTTCCAGCTTGTGAATCTTCGCTTACGTAGTAAGGTCGTTCACGCATTATTTTATTTAAAATATTTTGGAGAAAAATTTACTAAATTATATACATTTCTAGTTAGTAGTCACAAATATAGAGGAAGTCTATTAGTAACTTCGAAAATGATTATAGTTAATGAAAATATCTCATGACTTATACAAAATGAGATCAAGAGAAAAGGATCATTATGGATACCTCTTAAGGTAAAATTTGAAAATATCGGAAAAACACTTCACTAATCTATAAATGCCCATACTTTTTATGCAATTCAAAAGCTAAAACGTATAGCTATGTCTTTCTGTTATCCATACTATTTCAATTGTTTCTATTTTTATAATAACTTGTCACTTGATTGAATACATGTGATTATATACAACGAATCGAAACAGATTTCATAAATACCTGAAAAGGTTACGATCATTTATAATTTAAATGATTATAACTACTAAAATAATTTTTCACATGTTCACAATGAAACTTGCTTGCTTCGTATATTATCGTTCTAGGTGCCTTCTATGAAATTCATCACTTTTATGGACGTAATATTTGTATTTCCTTAAACCTAATGGTGATCGATTAACGGCAAGGAAGACGACGACTGTACGAGAAAGTTTTATTAATTTAGTTATGCTTTCTACATTGTTTATAATTTTCTTATTGCATACTGCATATGAAAATTTATTCGAGCGAACAGACATCTTTCCCTCGTTAAAGTCGTGAGACTTAATACTAAAAGAGGCAATAAGTACAGCTCATTGAGAAGAGTCCTCCAACATCACAGCTCAGACCATCTAGACGGGAATTATTCGGGGTCGCTTTATATATTTGCACACTGTACTACATGCATACTTCAGGTGGGAGCGAGATAGTTGTGAATGCAGCGGTGGGTACATCGCTGCTAAATATTCACAAAAAGCTGATCCAAATCTACTAAAATTGCTGTCGCATCTGCTGCATAAAATATTGCCTATCGAAATTTACATTTTTTTTTAAATTAGGGTCCATCAAGGTCCTTTCCAAAATACAACATAACACGACTTAGCCATCTAATGCTTTAAGATTAAAATTAAATCGCAATCAACAAACCCTACCTAGTCTAGTGTTTGGTATACCTGATTCCTAAGACCAGCGAGGTATGTCCTCGTGTAAGTGTTTGTACGTTGTATTAGAGACTAGGACAAGCCAAATATAGCTAGTATAGGTGTAGGGAAGTACCTTCTTCCTTAAAACAAAAACTGAAAGCAGCAAGAATAACCAAAATCATAACAAATTTATGACGTCACTAACTAACGAATTTTAAAAACATGCTAACGCATTTGTAACGAAAACATGCAAGAACAATTACTGCAATTTAGGCGTCTGTATTAAAATAATTATCCTAGAGATGAAGTTTTTATTTGTCGATGTAATTTAAAACATTATTATAAAATATCTTAGGGCAGTGGTTACCCCTTGTATAGATAGATACAATTATAGTAATAGTATAACAATGAGAATAAAATAAAACACATATATATACACATTAAATTTTGTATTCATAAATTACATACAGGGTGAATCTGAAAAAGTGGGCAAAACTTTACGGGGTGGTAGAACGCAGCTATACGAGCAATATTCGTCATAGAATGTATGGTCGGAACGCAAGCGGTGAGAAGTTAAAAGGTAGTTTTCCACTGTCACATTTAAAGAATGAACACAAGAAGGAGAGGAGATACTCTGTGCCTCACTTGCATTCCCGTCCGCCGCACCGTACACAAAGTGCATATCCCCCATTTCGTGGTTAGTATAACCAGCCATCCTCTCGGCAATCCACGGTAGAAATGCCGTTGGGTGCGAGGACCGACCTTTTTATACCATTTCCAACGCTACCTAGCGGCTCGCCGTTTGCGTTCCGCCCATACTTTCTATGACGAATATTGCTCGTATAGCTGCGTTCTACCACCCCGTATTTTGCCCACTTTTTCAGATTCACCCTGTATATCGATAAACACAAAAAATGACATAAACAATTTAACAAATCTTATAAAATTATAAACATTTTACTGGGTAATCAGTGAAATGGACTTGTTACTAGATCTAGCGACTTTTGAGCTCTCACGGCGTACTCCAAAAAATTTTACCGCGTACCCTACGTTGAGAACCCTACCTTAGAAAATACAAAATAAGGAGTTTTAAGTAATTAAAAAGTCCCTTAACTATATGCTAGACATTTTGGCAGAACAAAAAAAATATTTTTGCTCCGAGAGGTATTAACCATATCACACATTGCAAACGCTGAATGCACTATTGAAATGTAGAAGATGGAGTTTATTTAGATTTAGTTAAGAGTACAAAGACTTCTAAAGTACTACAAACAATTGCCTGGCAAGTGATTAATCCGGTGAAAATGCCTTCAGAACCTAAAACAAGTCGATAACACTGCAAAATTAACTGAGTTTACAACTCTGATTGAAAAGACGCTACTTAAGCTTTAAATGAATTAGAAGCTAAGACGAATTCTCAAGAGCTGAATAACCGGAAGACACAAAAGAAAATTTGGGCTGAATTAAATTAGTCCTTTTGCATTCATGTTATTAAACAAAGGTATAATTTGCTTCGAACGTGATTTGCATCCAAGCAGACAATTCCTGTATACATAATTTTTATCAGCTGAAGGCGCTCAGTTAAAGAAATGTTTAGCTTTATAAATCATGAAAATAATTAATTTTAAGTACCTGATATAATTAAATTAATACCAAATTGTAAAAAGTGTAGAAGCTGGAATAACCAAAGAAAAAGCAACACAAATCTTTCATGGAAAGAGAAATGCCCCAAAATTTGAACTTTCCTACTACAAGGTGCAAATAAACAAATGCAAGACTAGATAAGAAATAATGAAAGAAACAAAAAACTTAAAGTCAAAAGTTTATTTACCGCGCTCAGAGCTGACTCTAAAGTTTGGCGAATCGAAGCATCTCGCTTCAACATCATATAATTTTTTTTTGGCTTTTTATCCTTTTTAAAGCTTTTCTCAAAGGCCGATTTGCTGCAGATTATGCGTCCTCTAGAAGCCCTGAAAATACTTTATCGACAACAAAATTAATGTGGCAGATTATACATTACAGGAAAAAAAATTGCAACACGTGGAAGGATTAATGACATTTTATTGAAACGTAGGCAGCTGTTACCATATACTGAGATGTGCGATTGATTACATTATCAACCCGGTAAAGTGGTATAATTAGCATGATGTTGAACCGCCCCGCGCTGCAATACATTCATAAACATAGCTGGGGAAGGCTATGATACAGCTCTGGGGAAGGCTACTGGGGAAGGTTATGATACAGTAATGTCCTCATGAGAAATTGAACGCCAAATAGCGCGAAGTCGCTGTTCCATTTCAGCGGCAGTGGTTGGCGCACCTTTTGGGTGTTGTTGGAGCTGTCAGCCCATCATGTCCCAGACGCGTTCAATAGGTGAAAGGTTCGGCGAGCGTGCTGGTCATGGCAGTACCTGAATTTTTTGCTCGTGTACAATACTGCAGGCTAATGCGGGCTGTGTGGGGCCGGGCATTATCTTGCCGGTAAAAGGTTCTGTGCTGCTGAACAAATGGGATAGCCACTGGCTGCAAAATGTTGGCAACATATCGTTGGGCAGTTAGAGATCCTCTTATGATGACCAATTCTGACCGAGATGTCCGACTAATGGCACCCCACACCAAGATACCAGGTGCTAGAGCTGTGTGACGATGTCGCACGCACTAGGTGGCGTCCTTTCCCCTGGATGACGGCGAACACATTGTCTACCGTCGTACTGACCAAGACAAAAACGATATTCGTGATTAAACACCACGGTACTTACTCTTGTTCGTTCCAGTTCTTTCTGAGGCGACACTACTGAAGAGGTGCTTGCATGTGGGCAGATGTGAGGGGCAAACGAAGTGTCGGACGATAGACTCGCAATGAAAACTGTAAAAGCCTGTTGTTTACCGCCTGGTAGGTATTCGATGCGCAATGCAATGCTTTGCAAATGGCGGTCCTGTCGCTCCGTGGTCATACGTTGTCTTCCTGATCCTTGTCGGCGTGTGCTGGATCCTTCTTGAACCCACTGTCGCCATATGTATACGATGATGCTGGTATTTCGGCCAACAAATTTGGCCAGATCCCCGCATCATTTCCGCATCATTTCCGCATCATGACCTGGTTTGCATATGACGTACGCAACTGTCATAGGCTTATCGGGTCATGAATTACTTAATTACTGTTGTGTCGGATTAGATTTTTATAAACAGGGGGTTTGAAATCAGATCGGTTGGGAAAGGGATAATTCAACCCATATTAAGCTTTAATGTATACATATTTTTAGTCATAAGTTTGAAGTACCGCAATATTTACGAAAACTACGTGACACTTCTGATAACCAAGACCTTCGCACTTTGAAAATGCTGCCGCGTTTCTAAGGCCTATGATTCGTCCACGCTCAAAGTATGTTAACTGTTGGAACGGCTGTCAATATCTGCGTAAGGGCATATTTAGCGGTCTAGAACAATTTCCACAATGTTTCATCAACCAGGGAGCTTTGGTTGCCTTTATCTCTGTTTGACTGTTCCGCACCTGTGACGTCAGCTCGTGCCTGTCCAATCGTTTCGATCGTCCTGCAAACCTAATCATTTCCATGAATTTCCATATACTACCGCCTCCCTAAATTTCCTCACATTTGCATAACTTCCTGCAAGTGTTGCATATTTTATTTCCTTTAGTGTATTTGGAGTAAGTCGTTGAAACAAAAACGTAATTCTTGTAATTTAACAATGTCTAGAACAAGCAAAAACATCGGACGAACGGTAGAGTAGACTGGAGAGAGACAAATTTCTCCTCTTTTATCACACCTTCGATGTTATATCTAATTTATTGTGATTTCCCAACGAAAAAAAAAGGTCGTAATACTACAATGGTTTGAGTTTAAAATTTTTTTCATGTGAATGGTTATCCTTACAGTAAATGTGTTTTCCCAAGAAAAATTTATTTGAAAATACTTCCATAATTTAAAATTGGACCTAATTCAGATTCAGAGGAATCGGATTGCTCGCGGCGTGAATGGACGTACGGAACTGTCATATGCAAATCAGGTCATGAATTACTTAATTACTGTTGTGTCGGATTAGATTGTTATAAACGGGGGTTTTAAATCAGATCGGTTGGGAAAGTGATAATTGAACTCATATTAAGCTTTAGTGTATACATGTTTTTAGTCATAAGTTTGTAGTACCGCAATATTTACAAAAACTACGTGACACTTCTGACAACTTCAAGATATTCGCGCTATAAAAATGCTGCCACGATACCTGATTATTGTGTAAGGTGCAAATTCATTGTTGCAATGGCATCAGTTGCAGCAATTTGATATAATATTTGGTATTAGATGAGCCTGTATTTATATACTTGCTTTGTTTCTTAATCATTTGCTTCAGAAAAATATTTCTTTTTGTTCTGGTTTCAGTTGCGCTCTATAGAATCTGGAAAACAAAAGGTTAAAAGAGAAAACAATGTGCAGTAATCGTAAAATTATGATCTAATTATAAAAAGCCGTTTATAATATGTGTGTAAGCGTATATAAATAATGTGATAATAAGCGCATTTTAATCATTAGTTGGATTAAAATATTTAGATAGTTTGCTACAAAAGAAAAATTATCAGTCATGGAAAATTTATCAAATAATACGATTAAAAAAATGACAAAATGAAACCCAATATAGATAGTATTTCAAATTCCAAATCTGTTGGATCTAGATTTTCAGTGATTGCCAGCACTATTTATTTGCTCCCATAAAAGCACAAATCAGTTCCTACTGGTGATCAACCACTCAATTACGCATCCAATAATCATCACAAAATGAAAATAGGACATCGACACGACCATCCATAATGCCGTTCGTTGTCCAGCAACGGTGCCCCAATGTAATTTCCGTTGTTGATAGAACACGACGCGCATGAAGCCGTTGTCATTCGCTTCTTTCTTTAGCATCTCCACTGTCTAGTAGATGCTCTGCTGGGCTTTAAACATTTCCTTCGCCAGACATCTGGCTCATTTCCCTTGAGATCTCAACTGGTCTCTCTCTTGCAGACCGATGGCAACAATACGCAATCGAGAATAGATTACATACGCTAGCGCAGTTTTCCAAAGGTTCACAGATGATGATTTAGTAAACAGCATGGAGCAAAGGAAAAGAGAAAAGCAAAGACAATGATACTCAACACCGGAAGAGATGAAAAATGCAGCTGTATACTCCAATGCTATTGCTAGATAAGTATAAATAAATAATAAATAAATACCCCCTCAAGCAGATGCTTGCCACAGAGGTCTGAGAGGATGGCAGGGCTTCAGAAGAAAAACTACACAAACAGCCATGCCTTACCCGGGGCTCGAACCCAGGTCCTTTAGATCAGTAGCCAAGCGCGCTAACTACCTGTACGGAAAAGGGCTGTGGGTGAAGTCAATGTACAGGCGGCTTAATTTTCCTACGAAAGGGAGCACAGTCCTCAATAACAGATTAAGGCAAAAAATTGCTCTCTTTTGTGATTAAGAAAAAACTCACCAGTGTTTCGAAGTTCGAGTATAAATATTTTCTGTAGAAACGAAACCTAAAATTTCGTCGAAGTGCATTTAAGTCCATAAAAATTTTAAAAAAATGCAAACTGAGATATATAAGTTTATATTCGTATAAGCCGCAAGAGGTGAAGCAAGCTTACTATTCTGTGTCAACAAATTGAAAGAATTTGGATAGCAAGTCACGAACAGCAAGAAACTGCAATTTGATGCTGTGGTGAAGTACGCGAATGTTCCTAACTTGAAGAGAAGGGAAGTTTAAAAGCACTGAAGGCAGCATTTCTTCTCGAAAAAAATAAAGCATTAGCCTACAGACAGAACTATACCCATCCATAGGGTATATCAACTACACCATTCCTCGAATTACACGGTAGATACGAATAGGTTCTGGAAAATCACCGCGTAAATCGGAACCATGCAACTCGAGACCAAGAGTTTATGGAAAAAAGGGAGATAGGCTCCGAAGAAATACCTTTTTCGTTAATAAAATATACATTGACAATTTCATTTATACATATTTATCTCCAATTTCATTTCAGCAGTAAAAATAACGTTAAAGTAATAGTATATATATTATAATATTTATTACAGTTATTATTTATTTTAAACAATTTTAATTAAATGGTAGTAGTTGATATCGTTTATTTTCAAGAATAAATAGATAATGCTAATTTCTATATTAAAATATACCAAGTAAGCAGATAATAGATTCCTTTATTAATAAAATCATCATCTGTAACAAGTTATCTATATACTTTCGCTAAAATTATATTCTTGCCATTGTAATGCAGTTTGTAATTGATTACATAATATTTTGACAATGTTGTGCAACATTCTTAGTTATGTAATATTATATATGTATAATAATCATTAATGTAATATTATATATGTTTTATCCGTACTAATTTGGATAAGCTTAGAATAATTTCTCATACATTTGTTTTTGGTCACTAAAAATCCAATACTTATCGTTAATGTAGGCGTACACCACAACGAAAAAAAATATATTTATGAACTGAATATAAATTTCGAAAGAAAACAATTGTACCAATGCTTTAAATTTTTAATTTACGAAATAAATAATTGTTATTTTATGAAAAAGCGTATTGACGAATTAGCTATATTTAACCTGTATAATTGTCTGCAAAGTTGAGGTTGCTGCTAAAAATGAGACAAAGCATTGTTTTTACTAGCCTGAAAGACCCCCCCCCCCCAAAAAAAAAAAAAAAAAAACTATATGCGAAGTAAAGAAATAAAGTTTTTTTAAAATATATGCCACATTCTTTAGAGGAACCCTTTTTTAATATTTATGGCTGATAAATGTCTAAAAAGAATTCATTCCCAAGTTAATCATGTCAGACTGCTCTCGGGACAAGTGACGAAGTGACGCCAGACGCAACCTTGAAAGTCCTCTGCTCATGCACATTACAAAATCGTTCTGCATACCAGAGGACATATTGGTGACAGCAGATGCGCTGCCAAGGTGGAGGAAGAGCGCAGCGAGATAAAAACCTAACGACGAAAGCATTGCTTTGCCGCCTATCGCACACACACTTCTCCACATTACAGTCGTTAATGGACAACCTAATCGAAAGTTAAATGAGTCACGTATATTTATTTCCCTCATCACATATTTTCCCCGAGGACCTCGGAAAGTCAATGTGAATCCTTGAAAAACTATGTCGACGCTTGGAGTGGAATGATGACACGATGCAAAGGAGGTGAATTCTTGATGCCAAGGAATGTTGAACACGAGACAGCAATGATTGCTCACTTTACCACTAACGCTTTCTGCCAGAAATTTTAAACGGCAATGCAGGCAGTAATAGGGTAATGATAATTCCTTTCCTACTTTCTCTCTTATTCATTCATGCATCCATTCATCCATCATTACTTCCAGAAGTGCACTTGGAAACAGAAAAAAATTTCCTGGATTTCGGTGCATTAAGGAAAATATTGAAAAGATCAAGAGGATTAAAAGCATTATATATGCATGCAAGCGGGATAAATATAAAAATTGTCCTTTTTGATTATATTGTTATACACGGATTATAAAACTTCAACCATTAATAGAGCTAAGCTTAGGAAAAAATCACAAAATTTAAGATGTGATTTCTTTGTTATTTTTATTTTTTAAAGATAATAGCAAGGACGGACGTAACCTAGAAGCTTCATTATACTTGTTCTGGTTTCTCTTATACAAACGTATACACCAAGGCATGTCTGCTGGCCAGAGGTGCTAACCACTAGACCTGGTATGGATCATTGTTCTTCAAATTTTGCGTTTAATAATTCTTAGAATAACGCTTAGCTAGATGCTATTCTCAGTTGTAGCATTATGAATAATCTTTGTTACTATTAAAGTTTTCATAATTTAATATTTTTTATTTGTTTTAAATTCATGCTTTACTCTGAAATTCGAACAACTGTACTATCTATCCTTAATTGCACCATAGGTTTAATCATTTCATATTTTTTCAACTCGCACAATACTTCTACCGCAAATGTTAATTTAAAATCAATAAAAGGCAGCCTCCAAAAACAAATTAACATTGTTCCTCTAACAGCAAAAAAAACGCATAAAATAAAACAGTTTTGAGATGAAATCCTTAGCCCCGAGGCATAACTTCAGGTGAAAGTGATAAAGGAGGTTTTAGTTCTAATGTGATGCTTCTTTTTTTTATTTCTCACTGTAATAAATGGTTTGCAACTTTGGTTTCTAAGGGAAAATCCCCCCCCCTTAAAAAACCCTTTCTAGTTTGTCCTATATACACTAAAAGCCCATACATGTTTCTGGTATTATGCAAATTAGAGATGAGTTCAGGTTAAATTTTTTTGAGCCCGATTTAAGGAAAAACGTTTTTGATATATCATAAGATATATATACAGAAATGTATGTCACTAACCATTTATTTTATTCTTACATTTTTAAATATAATCATTTTACGACAAAATTTAAATGTTAATGGTATTTGGAAAGAAAACTATTAAGAATATTAGTAGACACTGATAGTTCTTGGTTAACATCATAAAAGCAAAGAGCCATTCATTTACTAAAGAAAGAGAACACTTTAAAATAATTAAAAGCCGCATGGTGCTTATTTTTAATTACTAAAGACAGATTAAAAGTTAGTGACTACGATAAAAAAAATTGCTCTACTTTTAATGATTTTTTCCCAATTACAAGAAATATTGGAAAATAAAATTATTCTGCGCGCAAGCCAGAACTCATCGCTTATGCAATTCAACGATAAAAACTAAACATTTCCATTTGAAAATTCGCATGAGTTTTGATTAGGTTCAGCGTTTTGTTCTTTCCTACCAAAAGGCTCATGAATCTATACTAATAGCGTCACAACTCATCTGAAAAATTATTTTTTATGAGAAATACTGACACTCTTGTTCATATTTTAAGACCGAGTTTGGTGATAGTTAAATATTTAGTATCAAGTATTATGACTTCTAGTGTAAATGTGCTACAAAAGAGAGTCGTAAAGTTTTTCATATTAACTTACTCGAAAGAAAGATCACATTAGTTGAAAACAAAACGCATTTTGCTTTTATGTAATGCCAGAAAACATAGAAGCAAAAAGTAACATCAAAAGTTTAGGAATGAAAGATAAATTTTGTTATTTGTTGAGGATTACAGGCCTCTGATAAAATAAAGTGCATTATAACCGTAACATTATAAAGTATATTAAAATTTATGGTCTAGTGTAGACAAATACTAATGGGAACTGATCCTCGAACAACCATTACAGAACTAGCGGAAAAGCTTCAAACATTTCAGACGAATATCCACAAACAATTTTTGAAGCTTGGAAAAGTTTCAAATCTGGATCAATCGCAAAGGACGTATTCTTCAGCATGATAATGCTCAATAATATGTGGAAAAAGTGGTCTTAGACAAGATATCACAGATGAAGTGGAAGTTTTACTGCATCTGCCGTACACACCTGACATATCTCCATCACATTACCATCTTTTTCCGTCGCTCCGAATTTTTAGATGGAAAAATTTTAATAATCTAAATGTTGTAAAATAAGCAATAAAAAGGTTTCTGGACTAAAGCCTGAATAATTTCATGGACAGGTAATCGAAAAATTGGCAAATAGATGAAGAATGGTTGTAGAACAAAATGGAAAGTGTGTTGATTGAAAATGCTTTTGAATCTCTTTTATTCAAACTCCAAATCTACTTAAAACAACAACTCAAAACTTTTTTTTACAGCTTAATATAAAACTATGAAGAATATAAAGTGCCAAAAGAATTAAATAACCTACTGTAGAACTATTTGAAACTAATATAAAACTGTTAAAATATTTCTTCGAAAATTGCTTCCCTTATTATAATATTCCCCATATTTAAAATTATATTGTTATTTTGCATTTTCATTATATATTATTTTGCATTTTATTTTCATTATGAAAACGTTTTTTCTCTTATCTTGATTCATTTTGTTTTTTGCAAAACTTTTTATTCGGTCAAAATAATAATATCTTCCATATACACCAAAGAGCCAAAACATTACGACCACCTTTCTAATATGATGTTGGTCCTCCACATGCCGCAAAAACAGCTCTTATCCGGTGAATCATGGACGCAACAAAATTTCTAAAGATGTCTTATGGTATCTGGTACCAATACTCATCATCATCATCATCCTCAAGCAGCAATGGGCTACGGAGGTCCAACCAGACCGTGCAATTTAGTTCTACAAGCAAGTCTATCCTGAGCTACATCTACTGCATCTGGCCACTGCACACCAATTCTAACAAGGTCCTGTTTGACACTGTCTGCCCACCGCATCCTAGGTCTCCCCTTCTTTCTGAGGCATTTAGGCACACTGTTCATAACCCTATTCGCCAATCTATAATTATTCATACGGGCAACATGGCCAAACCAACGGAGTCTCTCTCTGCACAATATGCTGCTTAAAGGAGGTTGCAAACTCCTTTGCCTAACCTCATCATTAGTTACAAAGTTGAACCACCTAATGCCCAAGATACTGCGTAAGCATCTGGAATCAAAAGCATCTAGTTTCCTGTTATCTTGTTTACAAAGTGTCCAAATTTCACTACCATAACTAACCCTAGAAAGAACCAAACTATTATACAGTCTAATTTTAGTCTTTAGGTGTATACGCCTATTTCTCCACACTATCCCTAGATTCTTAAAAGTCCCGGCAGCAATCCCTATTCGCTGTTAATCTCATGCCGCACATCACCATTATCTGTTACAGAGCTCCCAAGATAACTAAACTGTGACACCTGCTCAAGACTGCAACCATTCAGATTAACTGAATCACAGCCTGCCTGACCAATTTTCATCACTTTAGTTTTCTCTCTGTTTATAACGAAACCTACTCTACTACCAGTCTCATCAACAGCTCGAATGAAAGAGTTCATCTCATCAACATCATTTGCCAATAGGGCTAAATCATCAGCATAATCTAAATCAGAAATTTTCGTATCTCCAGTCCATTTAAGGCCAAAATATTTCCCCTGAAGTGAATTTCGCATAACATAATCAATAACCAAGCTAAAGAGAAAAGGAGACAAAATGCACCCTTGTCGAACACCAGAAGTAATGCTAAACCAATTGCTACAAGCCTTACCAACTCTCACACACGACTCAGTGTTATTAAAGAGAGCTTTCATTATGTTAACTAACTTGTCTGGTGTACCATATGATCTAACAATCAACCACAAATTATGACGATCAACAGAGTCAAAAGCCTTTTTGAAATCAACAAAGCTAGCAACCAAAGGTTTCTGAAACTCTAAACATTTCTCAAGAATCTGCCTAAGTGAAAATATCTGATCCACACATCCCCTACCACTTCTGAATCCACATTGCTCATCACGCAATTAACTGTCAACCAGATTCTTAATTCTATTAAGCCCAATCATGGAAAGAACTTTACCTGGAACAGAGAGTAGGCTGATACCCCTATAGTTATCACAAGAACTGCAATCACCTTTTTTGAAAATAGGGATAACAATAGCTCTGGTAAATATCCTTAGGAACCATGCCTTTATCATAAAAGATATTCAGAATTTCAGTCATCCAAGTGGTAACCGAAACATTCTCAGCTCTAAGCATTTCTGTAGTAATTTCGTCTACCCCTGGGGATTTATGAAGTTTAAGTTTAGAAACAGCCAAAATAACTTCAGATTGTGTTATAGGGCCAACATTAAAGCCACCAATGCATCTATCATCATTGCAAACAATGGGAATAGAACTAACCGCATTGTTTAGAATATCACTGAAATGCTCAGCCCACCTAGCCATGACAGAATCCTCACCTTCTATAACCTTACCTTGTTTATCCTTCAATCCCTGTATACCTGTCCGTTTTCTACCACACAAAACATTAACTATCTGGTACAGCTCTCTGCTGTTGTGCTGTCAAACTGCTTCCTCGGCTTTGTCAGCCAAGCCATCAAGCTAAAGATTCTTATCAGCAGCTAACTGATCTTTTACACGTTTATTACGTTCTCTGTAATGCTTTCTATTAGGACTAGTAGGGTATTGATTAAGAACATTCCTGCAGTTCTTTCTTTCCGAAATAAGCTCAAGTGCCTTATCACTCAGATAAGTCTGTCTCTTCTGCTCCTTTTTTCCTAAAAGAGTACTGTTAGTATCCAAAAAAGCCTGTTTAAAATGATCCCATTCTTCCTCAACTTCAGTAGTAAGCATACCATGACTGTCATAATGACTAAGTAACCTATCATGGTAAACTTTGGCTATAACTGGGTCTTTCAGAGCTTCAGTATTAAAAGCAAATATTTAACCCTAGCACAACATTTTTTAAGTTTAAGTTGCAAGACACTTTTAACAAGATAATGGTCAGATCCAATTTTAGCTCCCCTATATGACCTGGTATTCCTAACAGAACTAGCCCATTTGCTGTTAATTAATATATAATCAATCATATTCTTATGCAGCCCATCAGGTGAAACCCATGTGTACTTATGTATGTCGCGGTGTTTGTAATAAGTGTTAGTTATTCTGAATCCATTGAGTTTACTTACCTGCAGGAGACGCTGCCCATTGCCATTGCAGCTACCGATACCAAAAGGGCCTATTACTCCTCCCCAAAGGTCAGAGTCAGTACCAACTTTGGCATTGAAGTCACCAAGAACAAGGGTAATATCTCCTTTCTTGACAGAATTCAAAATATCCTGAAGTTGTTCATAAAACCTATCCTTCTCATCCTCATCGGCATCCTCAGTGGGGCATAACAGCAGATAACATTCAAGTCTTTAACGCTTGTCTGAAATTTTGCTGTAAGAAACCTTTCATTAATGCACTCATATCCTAGAAGAGCATCACTAGCATGTCTGCTGAGAAGCAGACCCACGCCTTGGTGATGCTTTTTGTCGTCCCTCCCTGAAAAGAGAAATTTAAGATTATTTTTAAGAATCTGACCTTTAGCTGTCCATCTCGTCTCTTGCAAGCCGAGAATATCTAAATTATAATAGTGGAATTCTTGTGTGAGGACATCAAGAGAAAAAGCTCTGAGCAGAGTCCTCACATTCCAACTACCTATGGAGAGAAAATGGTTAGTGGGATGTTTAAAGAAACTATGTTTATTGAGAGAGGGAATGCCGACAATATCAAACAGCTCCCTAATCGCAGACATGGGGCAAAGACCCGTTTCCCCCACCAACCAGAAAATCATTTAAGTCGTTACGTGGTTAAGTCGTTACTCGTTACGTTTTAAGTTACGTGGTTGAGCCGCCACAGATTGGATATGCTATTCCAACACAAACCACAGATGCTCGATTTAATTGATGTCTGTGGAATTCCGAGGCCAGGGCAATATCTGGAAGCCTTCCTCATGTTCCGCGAACCATTCTCGAACAATCCGGCAGTGTGGCATGGTGCATTATCCTGCTGAAAGAAGGCACTACTAGAGAGAAATATCGTTGCCATGAAAGGACTTTATAACTCCTGGTCTGTAATGAGATTTAGGTAGGTGGTAGATGTCATAGTTTCCTGCTCATGAATGACTGGACCCAGGGTTTCCCAGCAGAACATTGCCCAAAGCATTACATTTCCTCCACCGGCTTGTTTTCATCCAACGGTGCATCCTGGTAATAACACTTCCTCAGGTAAATGACGCGCACATACCGGCCATCCACATGAGGCAACAGGAAACGAGATTCATCGGGCCAGACGACCTTCTTCCAATCATTAAAGGTTCAGTTTTGATTCTCGCGTGCCCATTGTAGGCGCTTTCGACGGTGAACCGAGTTTAGCATGGGCACTCGGAGCGGCCTGTGGCCATACAATCCCATTTTCAGCAAGGTTCGATGTACTGTGTGTTTGACACATTACTCCCGTCAACAGCATTCAAATTACGGGCGAGTTGCGCCACAGTATCCCATCTGTTGGTTCATACCATAAGGGATAACCTTCGCTCACCTCTAGCATCGATGAGCCATGGTCGGTCCACATCATGCCAGCAGTTCGTGGTATTTCCCTCCTCGGACCACTTTTTGAAGGTACTAACCATGGGTGACCATGAGCACCCCACAAGCCTTGCCGTCTCATAAATGCTCTGACCCAGTTGTATAGCCATTACAATTTGGTCTTTGTCAAACTCACTTAAGTCCGCTGCCTTTCCCATCTAAAGAACAAGAATAATACTGATAACACACTGATTCAGTATCAGGTATTATTTATACCATTTCATGACCTTCACACACGCCATCGTTTACCTACAGTTGCTTCGATTTGGCATAAAGACGGGCTGGTCATAATGTTTGGCTCTTCGGTGTATATATAGTTTCCAAACCTCGTTAGAGTAAACAAATTAAATCGGGACTGAAAAAACGGTTCCAAAATGCGCAATATTAGAATAGCTGCATACATACGCTACGCATTTTTGGGATTGTATAAATAGGAATAGAATATCAACAACATTGCATCTGATGAAATGAAAGGTGGGGGCAGTTTTAGACTTTGAAGGCAAGAAATGTCGAGCTTCTATTATTTTTTTTTTATCTTTTGGTGTGGAGGGGCAGAATTAGTGTGAGTGTTTCGATCTCTAATAGCAGCTCACCTCTTCGTCTTCCTCATTACAACTTGGTTCTTCCATGGTTGGGAAGTTTAATATCCAGATATCAGGAAGACTCCTAAATCAAAATACTAATATATATATGCACTGAGTTGGCTTTGCATTAACAACACCTCTTTATAGGTATGGACTGGTCTGTGGCTCTGTGATGCCTCAAGATCGAAACTGCAGATATATGATTGTGGAGCGTGAACGTGGCAATCAGTTTTCACACTACGAGGAAGAATGGGTCATCGTCGTGATCTTTACGACTTCTAACGTAGATTGTAGGGGCACAACTTTCAAGTGCTAGTATCTCGACAACAGCAGTCATGGTGATATAATGTCACGAGTTTACCATGACTGCTTCAACAGCGGTAAAACAACCAGCAACATGTATTCCATCTCACAACATAGTTGCAGTAGAGTTGCCCAGACAACCACACAGTAGAACGTTAGAATATCAACACCAATATCCACATGGACAATGCACGTGGCATTAGTTCATATGGGGTAATACAGTCGACGGCCGTAACTGGTACCTATGTTCACTGAGAGACACAAGAAACTGTATCTTGAATAGGCACGTCAGCACCAACACCGTGACACTGATTTTATATCTGTGGAAATCTTTATTATACGATAGGATAGGGATTTCAATATATGTGGGTCACCTGGTGAGACGAATTCCGTTTCCAACTCCATCATGCTGATGGACATGGTCGCATTTGGAGAAAGCAATTTGAGGCCATGATACCAGAATGCACCGTTGGTATTTGATAGGCTGGAAGTGATGGTATAATTTGGGGACTGTTTTCGAGGCATGTCCTGGATACACTAATCACAGGTAATCAACGGCTCGATGGGACGGCCTATCTTTCTATTGTCGCCGACCAAGTACACCCCTTCATGGTGACAATGTATCCATACAACTGCAGCATTTATTAACAAGATAACGCGCCATGTGATATAGCCCGACAGGTTGCAAACTGATTTGAGGAACATGACAATGAATTCTCTGCCCTCCCATGGCCGCCTACTTACCGGATCTTAATCCAATTAAGCATGTCTGGGACCTACTGGGAAGGAAATGTTTGAATCATCTTCGTAATGATGTCGGCGATTCGATGCTCCGACCCTACACCTGGTAATATGCAAGCATTACAGGACACGTTGTGGAACATATGGGTAGCACTACCACAGGACACCCTGCAACACCTTGTGGAGTCCAGGCCCTGACGTGCATGGTGTGTATTGCTGTCAAAAAGGGGACCCACGAGGTATTAGGTTAGTGTTGCTAATGCAAACCAATTAAGTGTATATGTAGAAAATTATAAGCGCATATGTTGACTACTTTGTTCTTTCTCTGATTTCAAGTTTCAGAGATGTTTTATTTCGTACTTTAGCAAGAATTTAGGATGACAAAAATTTCTATATTTGAGAAATGGGAGATTTCAATAAATGCTCCGGTTTCAGTTTATTACAATAGGAACAGTTGGATTGATTCATACCAATATTAAACAAAAAATATACCATTATAAATACAGTAAACTCCCGGTTATCTAGCATTTATGTGGAATGAGGGTTGCTGGTTAGATGAATCTACCGTTTGTATGAGAAATATTTTTGTATGAACCAAATACAGTAGGTACAATCTTGTATTCAAGTCTTAGTTAAAATAAAAATGCAGTTAAAAACAATGATAATAAAAATAAAATAAAATCCCCTTAATACAAATATAAATATCTAAAATGTAATTTTTATGCGTATTTTTAGTCCTAGCGTGGTATTCTTCTTTGACGTTACAAATTGAGTGGCGAAAGATTTCCGATAAACAGAACAACACAATCACAAATTCCAGTACCTGCTACTTTAATGCCCGTAATGAAACTAGCGTGCATATCGTGTCATAACGTGAATCTAACAGTGCGTGAAAGACCAGAACCAATGGCATTAGGGAGAATTATCACGTGCATTAAAATTAGCCTTACCAAGTTCGAATGTTCAATTTGAAATTTATGCCGGCTGCATGAGAATTCCGGATGCTTGAGTAAAGGTTAACCAGGAGTTTACTGTATATATAAGTTTTTTCATTTTAATTTTTGTCTGAACTTTAAAGGTTATCAGATTTTAGAGACAAAAATGCAGCACATTTCGGATATTTTTTATTTATATTTTGATACGAATTTATATCATTACAAGGTGAAACATTCAAGATCATAAGGGCATTCAGGTTGTTGTAATACTTCATGTAATACGTCAAAAGAGTACCGACATCAAATTTATCGTACACGATTAGGTATCAAACATCTTTAAGAATATTGAATTTTTTTCCAATAATGGAAAAATACGTATCAGTTTTCGATGTAAAGCTATATATAGTTTATTGCAGAGTCGATAGATTAGCAATTTTCACTAATTATTTCCTTGTACGCGTATGTGAATACAGAATTATAAACATTTACTAATTAGGATATAACATAATATTTAGACTTCAAATCAGTTATGTTTGAAGGACTTCCCTTTATATCTAATTTATAATTATAGATTATTGTGACTGACAGCTGACAGCGGATCACGCTAATTCTAACTATGATGCAGAAATGGTAGAGCTCTCAAAATTTGCACCTAGGGTCGTAGATCTCAGGAAAAAATCAGAAATTTCATCTTCGATTAATCCAATAGTCGAGGGTCTTCCGACAGTCCAAGCTCAAATGGAGGTCACGTAGAAGTCAAACCATGATATATGTACAAGTGTCAAACCATGATATACGTACAAGTGCTAGAAACGTCAAAAGCGATGTCTGGGGGTGTTTCGTGTAGGAAACGTTACGAAATTTCGGATCCGGAGGGTAACTTCGAGTCAAAAATCAAATTTTAATCCTTCAGTGCTAGAGAGCTAAAAATAGGTTCCTAGCGATATTTGGAGTCGTAAACATCAGAAATGTTGAGAAATTTGGGATTCGATGGGTCCTTCGAGATCAACGGTCAAATATAGATCTACAAGAGTTAGAAGAATAAAAATGGATGCCTAGAGATATTTTGATTTATAGATCTCAGAAATTACACCAAATTTTGGATGCGACGGGTTCTTCGAGGTCAAAGGTCAAATTCCATATATTAGTGCTGGAGAGCTGAAAATTAGTGAATAGGATTATTTTAGGCACAAAAATAATAAAATAAATTATTTTAGAACACAAAAATAAGAGGAATTTCCAGATTCAGTGTCGCATTTAAGGCGAAATAGAGGTCGGAGAGACGTACTAGAAATCAAGAGGTTTGGTTGGGATGTTTTACCTCTGAGCGGCACTTTTTTCGCACACATCGAGCTAAATGCCAGATAACAAGGAAACCAAGGGCTCAGAGATGGTTGGGGGAGGGGACCCACTGGACAGCTGTTGAGAGAGAGATGGTAGCCTTCCGTCAAGGCCATCCAGCTTGTTCTTTAACGTGCACAAGTTGTGGCTCTCCCACACATGGCGCACGGATTAACGTCCCATTTGATGGACGGCCAAAAAAAGTTTTTAACTTTTGGTGCCTTTTTAAGAATTTTTTGGACATTTTAACTTTTTTATTTAATTTATTTTGTTGACAAAATAGAACTTCTATGTTTGCTCCTGGTATGGCAAAAATGAAGATATACAAAGGACTTTCCCTGATCACAACACCCGGATGTACTCCGGATGTCGACCGATGTGGAACAAACAAGAATTGTTGACCTGCTACTGAATATAGTAAATCCGTTCCATTGACTCTTAGTCCTACTGTACAACTCTATTATATTATGATACAGCAAGTTCTAGTATAACAAGAAGCGATATAAAAAAGAATAAAAAAGAAAAATTCTGTTCTTTTATGCTAAACAGACATATAGTTTATTTAATATCAGTATTGTTAGCGCTGTGAAATTCTACACTTGCGATTGATTTCTAGTGTGTAATATTCACAATTATAATCTTCTCATATAATACTATTCGTTTCTCTATATAAAATATTATATAAGGCAAAAAAAATATTTCCCCTTTTTCTTTTGAAAAAAATAAGAGAATTCATTACAGCCATCCGAGAGCTTTTAATTTTTCAAACTTACTGACTAAAAACATTGATGGCTAAAATTTAAAGCAAAGTTATTCTGTATTTAGGTAGCTACGCAAAAAAAATACTGACTTTATCGAACAGAAGACAATATCGATGGAAATCACAGTTTAGTGAGGTTAGAAAATAGTGCTTATTGCGCAATTACAAACGCAGTATACGCTAGAAAAAAAAGACTGCATTCTGCCCTTTAATTAAGTGCTGGGTGAGTCAGATCCACTACTGTCCATTTTTGTTCAATTTATATCGATTTTTGATTTAATATGGGTGATATTATATATTATTTCCCGATATGACAATGATGTTACATTTTAATTATGCATTTTAAATAAACGCAGGAAAAAACAGCATCCTGAAATACTAACATTATATAAACCGAAACACTGGTCACTCTACGAAAAAGTATATATTGTATATTGAAATTGAAATGTATAGTTTCATTTCTATTGGCTATTAATAATTTCTTATTTGCCTGAAGTCGGAAGAGAAATCATAATCCATCAAAAGAGCTTCCATGTAAAAGAGCGATATCATGTAACACTAATGCTCCGTGAATAATAGCAACAGATGGTGGAGCAACAATCACAGATGAACGAACAGTTTTGAAATCTCTCTACTCCTCACTACGTTGTAGAACGAAGGAAAGGGAAACCAGTTTTCAGAGAGGAGTTGCAACAACTTCTTGAACGAAACGTACATATACAGGGACTATCATTCATCATACAAAAAATGGCTTCTCAAACAGTTTATATAAGCTTCTAAAATTCGACATTTTGCCAAAGCCCGACAAAGAATCTATTCTAACGTAACCTCCAGTAAAAATATTAATTATATGTACTTTACAGAATGAAAGTTTAAAAATATAAGCAAATCTATATCCTCAATTGTGAAACTTAATTTCCCTTTCCATAGATAGCTGAATATGAAATGGCTAATAGTCGAGGACAAATGGATATCAATCACTCAATTTTAGAGTAGCACAGGATATTTCCTGCAAATAGTGAGGCTCAGTTAGTAGTGCGCCAGGTTCGAGTTCCAATTTGGCCAGCGTTGAGATTTATCTCCGCTAACTCCCACTCTGCCCTCGGTAAGAAAGGGGACACCAATGGACTTGGAAAGGCCGCTGTCCATCGGATGAGACATAAAGCTGTGGCCACGTGTGCGAGAGAACCATACCTTGTGCACGATAAAGAACATGCTGGATGACTTTGATGGGATGCTATTATCTATCTCCTAACATCTGTCCAGTAGGTTCTCTCCCCCAATCTTCTCTGAATTCTCGGGAATCCTTGTCACCTGGCCATTTAGCCCACTGTATGGAAAAAAGTGTCGTTCAGAGCTAAATCTGCTCATCCCAAACAACCTGTAAACATGAGATTCATGAATAATTAGCTGGAAATATTAGGTTTCATCATGAGTGAAGAGTCAGATACATATTATAATTTGATGATAAAAACTCACTCAGTTCCAATAGTCAAAGGTGAAACTTGGGATTTTCCACTTTTGGCAAATATACACTAATGATTACATATGATATGATACTAATGATATGATATACACCACCTAACTCAAAATATTTCTCTTCGAATAACTAAAATTTGCAAAATATTAAAAAAAGTTTAAAAAGTCATGTACGAAAAAAATTAAATTTCCTCCTCCTCCCATGGGCGAGTGGTTAGCGCGATTGGCTACTGATATAAGGGACCTGGGTTCGAGCCCCGGGTAAGGCATGGCTGTTTGTGTCGTTTTTCTGCTGAGGACCTGCCATCCTCTCAGACTATCTATTCTACTATGGCATATAAACTGATAGGCTCCTGTCAGACCTCTGTGGCAAGCAGCTGCTTGAGGGTGTATTTATTTTTTTATTTATTTAATCTCATACCTTATGCATCAGTTTAATGGAGCATCAGTCAGGTATGTAGTTAAATTATCAGAAGTGACGTTTTAATAATGCTGGTATTAATTAATTATCACCATTATTAAAACGTCACTTCTTATTCACTTTGTGCGTTAACTAGACAGAATTATTTTCGTTTTTTCTTGAACTTAGGTAAAATAATCAGCTAAAATTTTCAGTGGCTGCAGCCAGGTAAAAATACATAAAATATTAAAAGCTTTATCCAATCGATTTAATAATAATTTTCTATTAATTTTATTTTAATAATCATAATTCTCTATTGAATGGAAGAGCTTTCTGAGTTCATGTTTTCCAAAGTTAAATATTACTACTGGCAAGGAGCAATTGATATTATTTATTTGCTGTTAAGGACCACCTAGCAAATCATAATTTTAGGATTAATTGCTATATAGTAGTAAGAAAAACTAGCCATAATTTCATTGCACATACTCTTGTCCAATACGTTTTAACGCTGCAGTGGTCAAATGACATCATTACTGTTTCAGTGAGCCTGTCCTTATATATCAATAAATCTGGACGAGCTAGAAATATTTTCAGGTTTCTTAAATCTATGTATAGTATCTCGCAGAAACATTTGCAAACTTCATTTACGTGCATCCTCTTTAAATCGATTGGATAAAGCTTTTAATATTTTATGTATTTTACCTGGCTGCAGCCACTGAAAAATTTAGCGCATTGTTTTACCTAAGTTCAAGGAAAACGAAAATAATTCTGTCTAGTTAATGCACAAAGTGAAACAGAAGTGACGTTCTAATAATGGTGATCATTAATTAATACAATTTATCTGCAGTATTTACATTTTATATTCCTGCAGTTAATGCAATTGCTATGGTATTTAATCGAGTAAATTGACCCTGAAACACTAATACTACACACGCCAAATATTATCTGTGGATTGTCTCATAAAAATACAGAACTGGGCCTTTGTTAGTTGTGCCATAAAAAGAAAAAAATTATTTGCCTCAATTGGCGTTTTAGTTATTTCTTAAATAAAGGACTGCGGATATGATTCATGCAACATTATTAATTAAATACTATGTGTAGACTAATATAAAGGTCCAAATAAATGTCGTGCTTAAATAGAATCTAATATATAAAGAAGAAAGTCTGTTTGTGTCTGTCCGCTTCTGTACTCAGCCCCCGAAAGAACTAGAGGCTACAAACTTTGCATGAACTTTCCCTTCTCGCAGAAGTAGATCGTAGATCGTTACATCATAAAATAAAGTGCCACGTACAATCGTACCCATAACCTTCTTCATCTGGAAATATGTCTAATTGGCATCAGTTTGAAAAAACAAACAAAAGCAAACCACACAATGGTGGGCCCCAAAGGGCAAAAGAACATAAAACAAAAGAGTAGTAATGATGCACAAGAGACCTAAAATGGATAACTTTCTTTAGCGAAAACCATCATCTTTGGCCTCTTGTATCTGTTCTTCATGAAGGACTTCATGATCGTATCCAGGAGGCAGGATATAATCTCGTGCGGGTTTCTCTGCACTGACTCGTAGAAACCTCGCGAGACAAACTTAAGTTAGGTGTAAATATGATCAATGCCCAAATCTTTATGCAATTGTCTATTGGTTACAAACCAGGGGGCATTGACCACACATCGCAGGATTTTATTCTACAAGACCTGTATCTTGTGAATGTTCGTGGGAGTTGTGTCGCCCAAATTGGGAAAGCATAGGATATCATAGGTCGAATGACCATGTGATAAATTAGTAATTTATTATCAATGGATAATACTGAATTTCTTCCTAGAAGAGTCCCCAATTGACATCTGACAGAGTTAACTTTTGTGATGATCCCGTGTACATGGGGATCCCACTTAAGTTTCTGATGCAGAGTGACTCCCAAATATTTGACAGTCTCCTGCCACTTGAAATGTTCATCTAAAAAGTGTAAAGTTAGAGGATTTTTAATCCTCTTACCACTGAAGAGGATGGCGTTACTCTTCTTAGTGTTGATCTTCATTTTCCATTTTTCATACCAGGTATCCATTTTATCAAGGCAATTCTGAAGTCTTCTGATTGCAAAATCAACTCCCAAGGAAGGGGAGATGAGAGCAATGTCATCAGCATATTTCTCGCGCAAGAAGAATATAGGCTATATATATATCACAATCCTCATAGACTTAACATTAACGGTTGAAAATTATTTAAAATAACTGTTGCCACCAATAAATTTGAAATAAGGTATGGATCAAACTAATTTCTGATTTCGCATGATTAAACATTAACTGTTGAAAGTTATTCAAAATAACTGTTGCCACCAACAAGTTTGAAATAAGGAATGCATCAAACTATTTATTTATGATTTCGAGTGAAAGTCATTGTTCAATTTGTTGGGTCAAGAAAGCGACAGTCCGTGGATATTGAAGTCATTCTAATTAAGTACGAGCGGAACATGAGATTGTCGAAATGAAAGCTTCAAAAACTAAGAATTCGTATCGGAAATGAAAGCTTCAAAAATGAAGAATTCGTATCGGAAATTAAATCATGAACTTAATTTGAAAAATATGTAAAAAAGTTAATAAATATAATATGCTAATTAATAAAAGTTTTAATTTGTTAAGTAATAAATAATGTTATTCAATAATAAAAAAAAATTTTTTCGTAGTACCTATTCATTTTTTTGGGCAATTCAGATCATATTTAATGTTCTTTTTTTGAAAAGTTACATTATCTGGCAAACTATATCGGAGGGACTCTGGTGGGTACGAAATGATTTTAAAAATTCGATTATCTGAGAGAGGCAATTCCGATTTTTTGGAAATTCTGATGTGGGGAGGATCATACGATACCTCGAAATATGTCCAGTTCTTTCCTCCCCTAAAAGAGAGGAAGGAAAATTAAACCGAAGGGATTGATCATAATGATTTCTATGCCAAATAAAAATTTGCGATGTTGGGAGTGCCAGGTACCCTATATATATTCTAAAGAGTTTCAGACCGAGCAACGCCGGGTAAATCTGCTACTATAGAATAGAATTATAGTCGGCTAGTGTCTCAAAACGTAGCCGAGCGTGCCTACTCATGTGGTGGTATGTTTTAATTCCTTTCATAATTCAATAAAAACAGAATTGATTTACTTAAATTAGTGAATATTTTCAAATTCAAGTATTATTTGACGAGACTTTGATTATTTTTCTGTGGAAACTCTTGTTTCATTGCAAATTACCTAAAAGTTCAATTAAATGCCGGAACTGTATAGTAGTCTAACTCTAACCGGATATTATATAGGGTGTCCCTGAATTCATGGCCCAAACGTGAGGGGATGGTAGTACACACCGAACCCACCAATATTCGTCATAGAATATGCGGTCGCAAACGAAGCCCAGTGCCGGTAGAGGGGCATAGACGAGGTGTCATAGCTTAAAAGTGCTGGATCAGTCAAACCCCAGCATTCTCAGCGTCGACCGCACACGAGATGGAGCAGTTTACAAACGCAGAGAAAACCGATATGCACCTGATGTATGGCGTAGCCGAGGGCAATGGGGGATGTCAGGCTAGAGGCCTTTTTAAATATTTTTTTTTGTTCGGGTTTTGAATGTTATTTTGGATTTTACCAAAATGGGCATATGCTACATGGGAGGCCCTCTGTCCCAGCATCTGGAGAGTTAATTGAAGTAGCAGTGCCCGGGGGGACGGGTGTCATCCAAAACGCTAGCGTCCGCTGACAAGCAACCCAGAGGCTAACGGACTTCCCAGATGGTCGGGCGGAGAGAGAAAGAGAAAGGGTTGGCAACAAGGAGAACAGAGCCAGTCGTAGGACGAACGCGAAAAGACGTAAAATTGTAAAGCTGGGAAATGCCGACTGGTAATAACGGCATTGGGCTCTGTGAATACAGCTGAACAGGCATAGTAAACTGGTGTTGATGTAATGCTATGTAATTAAACATATGTCCTTGTCTATCAAGCATGTTTGGAAGGTTCAATAAATAATTGTTATATTTAAGTAAAGGCTGAAGTTGAACCAATTTATTGGGGAGGAACCTCAGTACTGAGTCCCAGCAATTGTGATAAAACCATTGATTTTATCTGAAAAACTCTTTCACCTGTCGCGTATTGCGATCGAACCGAGGGGACATTCCTAAGTGGTCCCAATAAACAAACAAACGAAGAAGCAACATCACAAAGTGGCGCAGCCGCCAGTACGCAACAGAGGTGAAAGTAGCGGCGAGGGGACCTGAAGAGTTCCGACATCCATTGTGAGCTGACCAGAACAAGGCTGATACTGCCAGGAGTATCCTGCGGTGTGCTTCAAGCGATAGAATAGCTGTGAAGGTACCTGAAGAGTCGTGCATCACGTTCGAACTGTGGAAAAAGCTGTGAAGGTGACGGAAAAGTTTAACATCCAATGGGACACAAGGCTGATACTGCCAAGAGTGTTCCGACTGTGTGCTTCAGGTGGCAGACTGACGAGGCGGTTCGTTCCTGTCGTCACATCGGAGGTAAGTATCCTCTTACTCTAGGGGTGAGTAGTTAGATATGGCAGAGGCCTGTACGAGCTAAAATGGAGCTTAGGAGCGGTCGCGATAGGGAAAGGAATGAGTTAAGGCGAGGCTACACAGACACAGAAAGGGATAGCGCGCAGGGTGGTGCTTCAGGGAGTGTCCGGGGAAGCGAGGAGGTGACAATAGACAGAGAGTCTGATGCTGCGGAAGACATGAGAGGGTTGAGGGATTATGGCAATGACAACGATACGGATAGGCTGCAGAGCGGGACCAGAAAGCAGAGAGCTAAAGAAAAAATGGGAGATGATTTTGAATTAGAAAGGATGAGGTTAGAGATGCAGCTGAGAAGGGAAGAGAGAAAGGCGGCAGAAAGGGAAAAGGAGAGAGAGGCAGCGGAAAGGGGAAAGGGAAAAGGAGAGAGAGGCAGCAGAAAGGGAAAAGGAGAGAGAGGCGGCAGAGAGAGAAAGGGAAAAGGAGAGAGAGCATGAGTATAGAATGCTGGAACTGCAAATGAGGAATGCAAGCGAGGAGAGGGGTGATGTGCGAATGGTGGCAGTTTCTAGTAATCCAGCAGATGCGTGGCTGGCTAATTATATAAAATTATTGGGAAATATGTTAGCTGGAAGCCCTAAAAACCCAGAAGAAGTGATAAATCTCTTTGAGACAGCGGAAAGGGGTTTTAAGATATATGAAGTACCAGAGGAGTTTCAAGACAAAGTCATCATTTCTTTTTTAGACGGTAAATATGCAAATCACGTTTTTCGAAAATTAAGTGCAGAGGGTTTTGCTAATTATAAGAAAGTTAAAGAGGCCATATTAAAAGAGTTTAAGCTCACTCCCTCTGCGTACAAGAGAAAGTTTGAAACTATCACGAAAGAACCGAATGAGTCATATAATCAATTAGCCTCGAGGCTCAGAAATAGCTGGGATTACTACGTCCGCAGTAGGAAGGTGACAAAATTTGAGGAGCTTAAGGACCTGATAGTGTCGGATAAGTTACGTGATAGCCTTCCTCAAGACACTCATGCTTACGTAGTACAGAAAGAGGCGGAGTCATGGGCAAAAGCAGACGAAATAGCAACGTGGGCAGAAATCCATCTAGCCAGTGTAAACGGAACGGAAGAGGTCCAAACTTTTAAAGAGTTAAGGCATAGACAAAATGCAGAACGTGTTGTTTCCCCCCAGCAGAGGATAGACTCAGAGAGAAATTATTCGAGCAGAAGGTATCAACCGGCAGTTAATTTAGCTGGATATAGAAATGTCCCAAAGGTAAGGAGGTGCCATAAATGTAGATCCGATCAACATTTGATGAGAGATTGCTCACTGAGAACTGGGGACCGTGAGAGCCGAACTCAGGTGTACCAAGTTAGCACCTTGGATCAGAATTCTGAAGATGTTTGTGAGGCAACAATAGGAAGGGTTATGACACATTCAAAGCCAAGTCCAAGCAGTCGAGTAATGGGACAGGGAAAGATACGTATCCCAGTAGATTATGAAGAGGTTCGAATCAGAGGTGGCAACAAGACAGCTAGAGCAGTCGTGGATTCGGGGGCAGACCTGACAGTAATCAGAAAGGGAATGCTGAACGAAGAAAAACACCCGGTAAAAGACCATCTGTTGTTGCATGGACCGTTTGGTGATGCCAAAAGGGCAGAGGTAAAAGAGCTGCCTTTACGTTTGACTGATGGCACAGACCATAGCACTGGGAGTGGCAGAGAAATTAAAGTGCTATGCGCAGTAGTAGCAAATCTGCGGAAGGAGGTACTTCTGAGTGTGGAAGCATATAGTAAGCTAATTAGAAAGAAGGAGAGAAGGCATGTAACTGGTAACCCCAGGAGTAAAATCCACGAGCCGTGGGCCAATACAGGAAGCTGCTATGAAAGAGGTAGAGAAATTCCAGTTAGAAAAAGGGAAATGTATGCTCCATGGGGACCGTCCAATCAACGCCGTTCTATCTCCCAGCCCAAACATGTGCAGCAATCTGTCAGACTCGATGTCTACGATGATCAAAATTATGCAGGGGAGGGAGCGAACATGGCAATTGGAGGTAACAAGGGGTCAGGCCGACGCCAATGTCGACGACTTTCAGCCTGTAGAGTCAGAGGGTACGTACGGGAAGGTGATATCTAGGTAGTCACGAAAGGTGTGCATAGCCTTTCACATTGGATGTCACCTGTGAACGAATGAACACCGCCAGTACGGCATACCTTCGTCAAAGACAGTTATTAGTGAGAGAATTAATTTATAAACTGTGTACTCTCGGACAACTACTTCAGTCACCAGGGTTTTTTTTTTTGTTTGAAGCAAAAAGACAATATTTAGACTCAGTGCACCGGGATATACCTATAAGTTCTTCTATATTTAAGTGTAGTGTACATAGATGTGCAAAAGATGTGCCAATTCGCAGAGAATTTATAGAATTCCTAAAGCGATTTCGAACTCTGAATTTTGTGGCATTGAACTCTCAGGTTTACGGGAAAATGAACTCTAATTTTCAGCGTTCAACTTGACTTTTTAGTCAGCAGTTAACAGGACTAACTAGTGACTTCTGGCAGGGAGGTGTCAGGCTAGAGGCCTTTTTAAATATTTTTTTTTGTTCGGGTTTTGAATGTTATTTTGGATTTCACCAAAATGGGCATATGCTACATGGTACGTCTGTCCCAGCATCTGGAGAGTTAATTGAAGTAGCAGTGCCCGGGGGGACGGAGGTCATCCAAAACGCTATCGTCCGCTGACAAGCAACCCAGAGGCTAACGGACTTCCCAGATGGTCGGGCGGAGAGAGAAAGAGAAAGGTTGGCAACGAGGAGAACAGAGCCAGTTGTAGGACGAACGCGAAAAGACGTAAAGTTGTAAAGCTGGGAAATGCCGACTGGTAATAACGGCATTGGGCTCTGTGAATACAGCTGAACAGGCATAGTAAGCTGGTGTTGATGTAATGCTATGTAATTAAACATATGTCCTTGTCTATCAAGCATGTTTGGAAGGTTCAATAAATAATTGTTATATTTAAGTAAAGGCTGAAGTTGAACCAATTTATTGGAGAGGAGCCTCAGTATTGAGTCCCAGCAATTGTGATAAAACCATTGATTTTATCTGAAAAACTCTTTCACCCGTCGCGTATTGCGATCGAACCGAGGGGACATTCCTAAGTGGTCCCAATAGACAAACAAACGAAGAAGCAACATCACAGGGACATTTGAAGAGATGCCCGTACAGTCCTCGGAGGATCTGGTAGCCCGACTGTCCATCGCAGCCGCCGATGTGCGCGACAAGCCCGGTGTTTACAAGCAGGTACGCCGATCACTACTCCGTGTTTTGCCGCCTGTATCAACGTTGGTGGGCGGACGTTTGAGCATTTGTTGTAATGATCTCCAAGAAATATCACTCTGGAAACCTCTGTGTCTGTCCTTCATTTCCGACTCCTCACTGCGTTTGCGGCCGCATATTCTATGACGAATATTGGTGGGTTCGGTGTGTACTATCATCCCTTCACGTTTGGGCCATGAATTCAGGGACACCCTGTATATTATATTCCTGCGGATATGATTCACAGCTTTGTGGGATATTAATAATATATTAAATAAACTATAAGTGAAATAAGTAATAATAATTATTATTAGAAAAATTTGCAAATACTACCCCAATGTGTACAAATCAGGCATTTAGAGTATTATGAAATAAACACAAAAAGAAAGTAAAACTCCCGTGAAGTACAAGACAAACGAATACATTACCTTTCCCACGACTAAAAGAATAATGAAAACAAAACTACGCATAGTAACAAAAACAACTTGCAAAATATTATATCTCAAGCAAGCTCTCTGGTAATTGAATTCTGTTTTTGTCGCAGTCTAGATGACTAACCTATCCACCACTCACATCATTTCAATTAACGGAATTAAGAAAGAAAAGGAAGAAAGAGAAATTTGTTACTGCATGATATAATGCAAGTCGTTTATCAATGTGCGCAAACTCCGAAAAAATCGCTAGAGTAATATAATTACAGCTTTCTTAATTTTATTGCATAATTAAAACTTGTTTGACATTTTTTACGTTAACAAGCATTGTTGCGAATCTGCAAAGTTATTTAGTCACTTTTTTTCCTATATTCTCACTAATAACATCCAGATGAACTTGGTGTTATTGATACAAATTAGAAAACAGCTAGAGACAGCAAAAAAGGTGGAAAGTCAAGTATCCTCACTGTGATGTAGAGCGAGTCTCAACAGGAGATTCGTTTATCAAATTGTGTGAAAATAATCATTTATTTTAAATCCGGAAAAAAGTTTACAGTAATATAACTGAAATGAGACTGCATAGTTGACACTTTTCACAGTTCTCCTTAATCATAGGTTAATTGACACGTGATTGATAACGATATACGAGAATGCTGAAACGTCAACTACGCAGTTTCGTAATCTCCCTACTGCTTCTTTTGCCACTCCCGTTCGGTCACTGCTTCCTTAGAGTTGTATAATACATGTACATTTTAGATAATTAAAAAGATTAATATACTAGCCACGCCAGGCTGACTATGGCAGGGCAATTTTGCTTGACACGCAAGCGTAGGCAATCAAAAATAAATTGCATATCTCAGAATTCATGAATTAGATATTGACCAATTTGTAAAACTATTTTCAGATATCGGAGCTGTAACTCTAGAACAATTTCATTATGATTTTTGCAAACGAATTTATAAAGCATTCTGATAATATCGAAAAACATTAATTCGATAATGTTTGACGAATATATTTAACCGTTTTTGAAATGCAATTGGTTTAGTTACAATTCGGCTCAATATACTCATAGAATCAAAAATATATCATTAAGGTCAAATTAGAAATTATAGAAGGAAATCAGTTAACATGATGAAGTAAAAATGCTCGAAATGAAATAGCAAAATTGTGGAACGTAATTCATCAAATATCCATTTAAAAAAATAACAATATCTCTATTTTATTATTTTTGCCATCTCACCTATTGGTGTGTAAGTGATTTCAACTGTAAACTTCAGAAATTCAGATATAATAAGTCGATTAACTGATGAAATTAGTGATGCTTGCATAGCACTAAAAACAACGAAATATAAGCGTAACGTAGAAAAACTGTCATTCATGGTACAGCAACAAAACTCTCATTCAGAATATTAAGTAAAAACAAATATTTGTTATTTTCTTTTCCTTCAGGGTTTTATCAAAAAAGTTGCGAAATGAATATAATACAATTACATTCATAAGTTGTTTCGTTAATCCCCTTTTACTAAAATTGTTGTCAGTTTCAAAAAATTGTAGAGGAAAATTTTGATTTTCATAACTATATCTATAATAAAATGTTTTTAAAAGGAAAAAAACTAACACCTAAATGGTATGCAACAATATAAATATTTATATAAAGGGAGAAATCGACCATTGGTGTGGCACGCGAGAAAAACAAACAAATTACTTATTTTTAATTATCTTTGGCATGCAAGCTAATAAGCCGTCTCGTAGCCGAGTGGTTAGTGCACTTGGCTACTGATCTAAGGGATCTGGGTTCGAGCCCTGGGAAGGCATGCATGTTTGTGTTGTTTTTCTGCTGAGGTCCTGCCATCCTCACAGACCTTCTCCTGTGGCATATAAACTGACAGGCTCCTGTCAGACCTCTGTGGCAAGCAGCTGCTTGAGAGTGTATTTATTATTTATTTTATGCAAGCTAAAAACGGTTCACCATCCCTTCACTAGACCCTCGCCGGCAGCCGGGATTTCTTTCCTCAAGATCAAAGGGAACGTCAAATCTCCAATACTAGAAGCTTAGGAAAATAGGGTTAGGAGCTACAGATGAGTCCGGGCCACAAGTGGGCTTGGGCTCGAAACTGCAGAGGTAACTTCGGGCTCAGTTATTTAGATTTTCAGTTTTGTTTAAAACCGTGGAAAAAAAAGAAGTAAAAAACAATAGATAATTTCTTCCCATTATGATTTCAGCCTTTTAATCAGTCTCTAATAATTATACCTAATAAGTACAATATAGCCATGGCTTATTTATTTTCAAATATTTCATTAAGGAATTGCCCTTAAAGTTTATGATAATGTTACTCAAGAATTTTTAATTTCTACGAATTATTTCTAGTACTTTCAGTTCCAAATAACATTGTGTTTTGTTCACAATAATTATAAATATTTTAAAATTTGTAACATCCTACCAGCGGCGACTCATCCATTAGGCCAATTGGAGCACTGCCTCAACAAAAATAGTCACAGGAATAAAAGAATTCCAAATTTAATATTCATTATTTATCATATCTAGATCAACACGATATAATTTTTATATTCGTTCTGTTATCATAATTTGCCGTGTTATGTTAATAAGTACATCATTTACTTTACGAATCAGTACTATCATCTGCTTTAGTTCATACTATATGTGTTTTACAATGTGCCAATTTTTAACTGGTTTTCAATAATAAAGAGCTAACGTTTTCACATTGTCGTCTGTCTGTCTATAGAGACAGACGTTTTTGCTTTTAGAGAGAAATTAAAAATTCTTTTTCGTTTGGATAGGTATTAATGAAATATTAGGATTCGCATTTTCCAAATTTCCTAATAGGTATAACAGTGTTCTTCGTAGAGGGTGCAACCATTTCTTCCCTTAACCTAAGAGGTGGTGAAATCAATTTTTTTATTTCAAGAAATATTTGGTCTTTTTTCTTCTATAGGTATCAATAAAATATTACGATTTGCATTTTCCAATCATCCGTTAGCTCGAATTTCCACTGTTAGACGACTATAAAGGCGAAAAATAAAAACTTCATTTTCTTTGAAAATGAACATCGATATTTGCCAGAGGTGATATGTTTTCTTTAGTCGGGTTCGGGAGGGCTCATGCTCATTAAATGACGAAATAGTTTAAGCCCGAAAGACAAAAATTTGATTCGTAGCTTATCTCTACTACGACCAACACTTTACAGCGCTTGAGAACTTACTGTGCAATAATAAGTCCGAAAAAGAAGTATTTTAAGCCCATACCACTACATTAATACGGAAGGCATTCAAAAAGTACTTGACACGTGTCTGTAGATTTTCGCTCTTTCTTCCGAAGTTAAAGAGCTACGATTTGTTTGAAAGCTTGTCTAAACTTGTCATTACATGTTAAAAACAAAGGCTGTATCATCATTTCTTTCTTCGCTGGTAGCGCGTAAAGAACGATCTGCGAAATCTGTGCTGTTATGAAGCCTGCTAATGACGGGAAAAGATTTTATATTTTCACAAGGATGCAACTTGGAGATGATAAAAAATTCATACCGATTTATGGCAAGTATTTGGGATCCATGTCTGTTCATATGGCACTGTTAAGAGATGAATGCGCAAATTCGGAGAAAGACGGCAGAGCTTCAAAGACCTCCCTCTTATAGGTAGAGAAGGAGACCGTGAATGAGAGAACCATCACTGCTGTTCGTGAACTCATTAAGGAAAACCTACACTTCACCGTTCAGGAAATACGTGTAGATGTCAGTGTATCGATTGGCAGTGTGGAAACAATTATTCGCCAACATTTAAAGTTCCGAAAGATTTGTTCCATATATGTACCCCACAAACTGGCAGAAGAGCAAAAAAAAGGGCTAGAGTCGACTCGTGCAAGGAGATGCTGGCAATGTTTGAACCTAGTGTCCACAAACTGTTAACAGACATTGTCACAGGTGATGATGCCTGATTGTATTACTAGACAACTCTCAGAAAGACCAACAACTATGTTTGGGTTGTGAAAGATGATCCGCATCCCCAAATGTTCCGATAAGACTTTTGCTCAAGGAAGATGATGGTCACTTTTCTTTTCAAATCCCAAAGAGTGGTAGCGGTGGACACATTACTTGAAAAAAACGATTATAAATGGCCAATACTCTACACTAACATTGTTTTGCTCAAGATGATTAAGAAGCTGAAGTAGTAGAGTCCAACAACAGGAGTGTCAAGTGTTCTCCTTCTTCAAGACATTGACAGTGCTCAGAAAACCCGGCACGTTCCGGTCTATCTGGAGTAGGAAAAAATCAAACAGGTACCCTTTTCTGCATATTAACCGATCTTACCCATGTGATTTTTGGCTGTTTCCAAAAATTAAAAAGAAAGTTTTTTTTAAATTGGAAGTTTTTTTCAAGGGTGGAAGACCTTGCAAAATGCGTTAATTCAGAGTTTCGGAGTATTCCCAACAAGAGTACCACCAAACGTTCTAGAATTGGCGTAGATGTCTGCAACTTTGCATAGATGCTGGAGGGGAGTACTTTGAAGGACAATAAAAGTTTTGTTGAAGTAAGTGCAATGGTTTTGTTCTACAGATGCACGTCAAGAACTCTTTGAATGCCCCTCGTATAACACGAAAAAAAAAATTGTATAATGACGGTGTTATTGTTGGAAGGGATTAGCGAGTTAGAGGTCCCTGTTTGCTGTCTTCAAGAAACGACGACGACGACTCTGGAAGCCTACAAAAGGTTGAGGAAAGGAGGTGATAGCGCTACGGTAGCAAGCCTGTCCGGAAACCATTAAACTATAAGGGGATTATAGCGAGGTTTCTTATTGCTTAGCATACAATCTCGCGATCCGTTACATTTCGCGAAATTTGGCAAGATTTGCAGATTGCATGGATTGAAAACAAAAGTATTCCACAGATTACTGTCATCAGGATATAATTAATTAGACAGGTAGTACAAAAATTGAGTGTTTATGTAATAGATATTTTGCAATATAATTACCGCAAACCCGGGACTGGTGATGGCCTATTGTATTAAGTTCCAAGAACATTACTCGCCCTGATTCTGGTTTTGTATGTGTTCGATGGTGAAAGCAGACATAAAATTTCTGAGTCTCATTAGTTGCTAAACTGAACCAGAACGGTGTATTTCCATTGTTGTTGCCGTAAGGTGTTCTGTAAACTCCTGGAAATCTGCGTTTCTGGAAAATGAAAAACAACACTTTTTTTTCCGTATAATTCTTTGAAACGTCCAAATATTATTCTATTCATAGTTATAAGGAGCAATATTTATTTCAGTTTGTAAGAAATCGCGTAACACCTCATTAAAATGAAAAGCTGTGGGAAACTGAATGCAAAATAATGTAAGAAAAAATTACTGGAAACGAAATTAATGACAAATTATTCTATGCTAATATTAATTTTAGTAAAATCTTTGCAAACTAAAGTGTGGTCTTTTTTTTTATAAGTCAGTACCGAAAGGAATTTTATCTTACACGTAACACACAATGTAGAAAAATATATTTTCAATTAGTAATCGTTTGCAAAAAAATATTCTTTGAGATAATTTCCTTCAGTAAATGCAATTGCTTTGAATAGAAAGTATTGGATTAGTCTTGGGAACTAATGGAGTGTTCCGTCGAAGTTATCTCGCTTTATTTTCTATAACGACGACGGAAACTTTTGCAATCATTCTGTCCTCTGTCGCAAGCAGGCTGCCGATATGATTAGAAAGTCTTCATTTGATTTTGCCCGAACATAAAATTTCTCTTGAACCGCATTTGATTGTGGTTGTCTTAGAATCCTTTCGTGGAAAAGGTTGAAATGACACTTATTACAGAAAGGTCTTTCATAGATTCTTTCGAATAATTTCCTTTGCTATTGGAGAATAACCTAAAATAAAATTTATTTCTATGCTCTTCAATTGGATGTAATAACTGTGTTAGAATTTCCCTTTATTCCAATAGACGAAAATAAAACTATCATATTTTGAGTTTGCAATATGCTTTAATAAAATTCTTATTTAGAGCTGAATAACTGAAAAAAATAATTAATCTTTTCCAGATTAATTATTTTTTTCAATTATTGTATTGGATTCTTTATGCAAGGATGAATTCCTTGCTCTCAAGTTTTCTTCAGTTTTCTTTTTAATGAAGAAATTGTCGAAATCGAAAAAACAGATACAATACTCTCTGTCCATACAAATAAATGACACTCCATTGATATGAAAAACATTAACGGTTCTATCATTATAAAAATAGATTTCCCAAAATTTCAAGCAAAACACAATTCCTTAATGATGAAATCAATAAACCTCAAACATTATTTGATCTAAATACATTAAGAGATATTCGAGTTTTTAAAATGAAATGCTTTATAAGAGAATGTATATTAGAAAAGTATAACTCTAGTAAAAGAGTGAAATCAGAAAAGTTTTATAGTTCTTATTTTGTTTCAATAAAAAACGAGGAATTGTTTTCGTTCGTCGTCTTGTTCATTCATAGACATCCACCTTGAGAATGTTAGTAAGGGTGATAGACATAAAAATATTATTAAACGTGCATATTTCACGCATTTTTAAAGAATTTTAAAGACCTCTAAAACGGAGAGGAAACGCTGTATTGTATTGGAAATTCAATCTCTTGGCTTCCCCTTTTTGTTCTTTTTTTATGGATCGATTGGGTCACTTTTTTAGATTCACGCTTGGTAAAAGATTATTCTTTTTAAGAAAACTGAAAATTTTCCATGCAAATTTTATTCAACTCTTTATAGAAAATGTCTTGCTATATTTACTCTAAACAACATGTTATCATTCCAAACAAGCAGGAGAAATAAGCATAAAATAATGGTCAGACCCTGAACATATCCTGTATTAACCTATATAGCATGGAATTTTAACGGACACAAAGCCTGAAAGAATCCACATGAGCTTTACGTAATTTGAGGCAACTTTCTCCATTACACGAGTATTCATTTACGGGACAAAATACCCCTTCACTCAAGTATACGTCCAAAACAAAGAACTAAACCGAGCTCTTCGGGTTTTGAATGTCAGAAGCGAGACGAGGCTGTCTTTCCGAATCACGCGAAGAAATTGGAGACGTGCCAAACATGTCTGGCCCACACTCCGATTCACCACAAACTTGAAGGTTAAAGAACTGCATTTCTCCTATGAAGACATAAATACGAATCTTGGCACGAATTCTCTAATGTAAACCATGTTAACAAGTTTTATCAAAAATGAATATTTTTGTTTCAGATAATAATGCAAGATGTATAATAAACTTTAAATTAGTATTTTATCTAAATATATTAACAGATATATTCTAGCTTTAAAAAATGCTTTATAAGAGAAAGTATATTAGACAAGTTTAAGTAACTTTAGTAAGACAGTGAAATCAGAAAAGCATTATAGTTTTTATTTCGTTTTCAGAAAAAAAAACGAGGAATTGTTTTCGTTCGTCGTCTGTCCATTCATAGACATCCATTTATTTTTTGCTTTAAGAGATAAATGAAAAATTCCTTTTAATTGCATAGATACTAATATTATTACAGTAGTCTCCCGCCAGTCTCAGGGGCTATGTTTCTGATTAAGTCACGGTTGCTGAAATCGTGGTTAGTGAGGGCTAGAGCCTATGTAAATTTTGGAGTTAGATAAATTATTTTTGAGGCACATCTAAAGTATTATACTAAATACTTTATTTTATAGAAGTCTTATAATAAATACTTTATTTCTATAGAAAATTTAACATACATTCTTTATTTAGATTAGTAAATTATTGCATATTTTTATATTTTATCATTAAGTTATGATAGTTATATTTTTCGTCAAAACGTTACACTTGACATTTTTAAGAAAAACTGGAAATAAAATAGAAAAATATTGTTAGAAAATTGTGCAGAGTAGCGAATGAGACATTTTACATTTAAACACCAGTTGTCAAATTTTGGGTACTCTTCGGAAGGTTTTAGGGCACTTATTACGTTATGCACTACAAGACCTTTTCCCTTAAATCCACTAATGTTTATAAAAACAGATACAAAGCTTATTGAAATTCCATGCAGAAATAAAACAGTTGTGACAGAAATTATTTAGGATCTCCTTTCAAAATTAGTGGACTTAATCAGTTTTTTTTATATATAAAGTGGAAATTCAAATTAAGAAGAGCTAGATAATAATGTTCTAGAAAACTATCCCAGAATTAAAATACTCCAGATTCTACTGTACTAGAAACCCATTCGTCTTCCGGTAATATAAATACTCCCTCGCATATTGCTATGCGCAATTACACTGCAGTGTGCAAAAATATCCATTTTTTCGTGGAGAATCGGGGATACTCGATGTTGGATACCGTAGTTGTTGTTGGTTCTACTATTAATGAATAACAAATATTCGAAACCGCGGCTGCAAAATATTGCTGAATCTTCCATTAGTTGAATACCCACTGTTTAAAGAGCGATAAAGTTGGAAAATAACAAAACTTTAATCCATATTGTTAACACTATGATAAAAAATTTTATACTTAGATTGTAGAGTGTTATGGTCAAGGAATTTTACATTGACAGTCTCAACTTTCTCCCTGCCCCGGAGAGAGGAAACGAACTTTAAATAGTTTTGCTTTGGGAAAACGAACATTCCATTTTACCAGAGGTGACTGAAGTTTTAATTTTTAAAGATTTTCTTCTTTTACATTTCATACTACTATTTAATCATTTACTGCATAATTATAATTCTATTCTTATTTTGATATTTTTTTTATTCAAATATTGCATCGTGTGAACCAACAAATTATACTTTTTATTATATTTTTCAGTTGCTTTAATATTCATGATCTACTATTTTCTGCATCCCCAATCTGTTCTTTATATTATAGCATTTATAGCTACTATGTTTCTTTATCTATTCTCTGTGCAAAAATAACGATGGTTATTCTCAAATGAAAATCTATGAAATATTTTTCTCTAAGTCTGCATAGCATTTTGTCTTCTTAATTAAATGCATTCTATTACCTTACATTTTCGCGTTATTTAACGTACTTTGTTATGTTATATATATATTGAATGCGTTATTGGGTATAATTTACTTGCAAAATGAGGTTATCCTCTTTTTAAAAGAACTCTTTCATTTATGATTTATACAACAAAAAAAAAACAACTAACGTTAAAAGCCAACATGCATTTTCTTTATGTTTCAGCCTAATGATTTACATCACGGAAATGTGCGACAGATCCAAGCTTAGCGAAAATATTATTCTGATATCTTTGCTCATCACCATCACTAGCTGCAGACATCCATGAATGAAGTTTTGGAGAAAATAAGAAATTAAACAAAATTTTGCTTATTAAAAGATTTCTTTTTTATCAGATAAGATGCAATAGAAATTATCAATTGATAAAGAATAATATAACAACAGTTAACGAAAGGATGGAAAACAGTATTTGGGAAGCTCTCTACTCATAAAGCATCTGGTGAAAAGTGTATTAGTGCATTAAAATTTTATTTCGTTCTATAATATTTTTCATCACAGAGCTGATGTAAAATGTCGGTGTACACCACAGCATTTGTTCAAGTTATACAATAACCATTAGTTTGTTAATAAACAATTATTTTTAATAAGATTACCATTTTAATGCTTTAACTGCCTAGTCTAAATTTTAAAGTCTTAATTGTTGCTTTTGAGCAAAGATCACGTAACATTCCACTTCCAAAAAATGTAGAGGCAATCCTTAACAGAAAAGCAAAATGCACACTGTGCATCTTCCCGCATGTAGCATCACCCGTTTGACAATTTTTTCATTTCATAATCCGTTCTTGTTAGAAAATTTTATTTTCTATTGGGAAAGAAAAGTTGGATATATAAGAGGATAAACTATTGATTCCCTCCGGATTCAGAGGTTGAAAAATAAGTGCAGCTCCTAAAACCTTTAGTTCTTTGATCTTTCGACAAAAGTAATTCATTTCAGGAAATCGACAAGAAAAGTTTAATTGATATATAAATCTTTATTCGTAAGACAATAGTTCAATAACTAATTTAAATGGTCTGATAATTCATTTGATAATTTTCGCAATTTTACCTTTACCATTTTACATTTACCTTTACAATTCTTCATTACCTTTACCTTTGATTCTCATAATACGAAATTAAAATTCAAAATAATTTAGGTTTCATTTTATAACCTTCAAATTTAAGCGATTTTTAATAGTCAACCAAAATGATTGTTGAATAAAAAAAAAAGGAAAATTCGCTTCGATTACTCGATTTCGTATATTTCAATGTAACTTAGAAACTACCTGTACATTTTCATCTTATTTTGCGAAAATTAAAGTCAGATAATTATTTCCATTCGTTTTGTTTCAAATTAAGTTTAGATTGGTTGATTAAAATCCTATGAGGCATCAATAACTGAGGCCATTATACGTCAAATCAGATTAAAAAAAAAGGAGTTAAAAGAAATGTAACCCACAGCCGAAATTAAAAACAACGTACAAAACCCCGAAAACAACAACAAAGAACATAACATTGGGGGGGGGGGGGGGCAATAAAACTGTTTAAAATCAGTGTCAACAATATTAGAATAAATAAAAATATATAAATACCCCCTCGAGCAGCTGTTTGCCACAAAGGTCTGACATGAGCCTATCAGTTTATATGCCATAGTAGAATGTCTGTGAGGATGACAGGACCTCATAAAGGATGTAGAAGACTGAGTAAAAAAAAGCAACAAATACAAAAATATAACAATGGGTGTATCTGCAATATGTAAACACAAACAAATCTAAAACGCAAAAACTAGGTAAAAGTTTGAATAGAAAAAATGAATAAAAGTTCGATAAAAATAGCGGGTAAAATGTAAAAAAAGTCAAAACCTGGTGTTCAAAATGAATTCTAATCCGAGTATAAGGGACTCGAACGGGAAGTGATGAGAACTAAAGTAAATGGTACGTTCTGCGTTAAAAGTCGGGCAATCAATTAAAATATGACGAATAGAAGAAATGGTATCACAAAACTCACATGTAGATTGGTCGACCGCCCAGAAAAAAACAAGCGTATGAGAAATCCATAACCTACGCGAAGCTGAGGCAAGTACCCTTGCGATTGCTGCGAAAAGAACACTACCACTGTTTGACAACAGGCTTAAACAGGAAGAGTTTCTTATTTAGATAATGGACCATTTAGTGCACACATTTTGCAACTATACATACGGTGACCATACGTCCTTTATTTAAGAGGACAGTCCTTTATTTCACTGCTCTGTCCTTTAGATTTATTTTTTTCCTGAAATGGCTATTTTGTACTTTATTTTATGAATTAAAATAGTAAACTGAATATTGGAGCTCAGCACACGGCCCATAGAAACATGAAACTGTCATTTCACCGGCACATTTTCATTAGTGAACAATATGTGGACCAGTGAAAAAACCCAATTAAAAAACGAAACATTTAAAGCATGCATTTATACCAAATGCAACTTTGACATGAATTGCATATAGTTTTATGAATTTTTAAAACACAAACTTGATTCATTAAAAAAATTATTTTTATGAAAAGTATCAAAATTAAATTTTTTAAGTAATAACATGATTGTTTGAAATGCTATGTATATGCTTATGTTTTATAATAAATGTTATAAAGCTTTTTTAGTTTTAATGAAACAAATAAATGCAACCTGCTGTTTTTTATTATGAAAGAACTTCTGATTTGTCCTTTATTTTCTCCAAAAAATATGGTCACCGTAACTATACATCAAGTTAAAATAACATTATATGATTGTCCACTTCTATAACAATTATTCTGTCTCAAGTAAAACCGTAAGAGCCTGAAACAAACGTTGATTTTAACGCAATCATCAACTAGATTAAAAAAAAAATAGGAAGAGTCAAGTAGATCACTACCACATAGTATTGGGTAAATTATTATTTTATAAAGGAACCACTCAATCCACTTTATTAGTTGTTTCATCAATCATCACTAATTAGATAGAATTATTTTCTTTATATAGATATAAATCTACATGCGTTCAAAATATATTTTTCTAATAAAACGTTCAATGTGCAAATGAAACTGTCTTCGGGAAATTCTAACTCACTATTATTTTCACGATATAACAAAAAAAATCCTTATATTTTTTATCCCAAGCAATAATAATTAAAGCTAAGAGCGAAAACATAGTAGAATATTACCAATGAAGTAGTGTGAATGACAACTGGGGAAACTATGAAACTGCACAGCGACGCATCGACACTTCACATAGAACATTGATTAATCACCTGTCATTCATGTCATTCAACCTATAATTACGAAATATCGAAGTAACATTGCGCATTCTCATATAATCTGCCAAGATGATACTAATGCTACTCCACTGAAAAATACCAAAATTCGGACTGATGATTAAGATTTTTGAGTATAGAGAAAAAATTGTATTGAGTCAGGTGGGATACGAACCCACTGACTCCTGATAACATGCCAAGTGCTGTGACCACTGAACTACCGGCAGCCGATCAAAATCTCTATGATGGCTATAAGCTTTATACCAATGGAGTCAGTCATTAGAAACTATCTTGACTGTAATTGAAGTTTCTGATCAACAAGGCACTTCCAATCATACGACAAGATCAGACAAATCCCAAAGGTCGATAGAATATGTTCAGAGTCTACGAGTGTTTACCTGTGTTTGTTTGCTACTAAAGATTAAGATGCTCTATGAAAAAAGCTAATTAGTATTCTCAGCTTACTAAAGTAACTAGAAAACTAATTTTCTTTTTAAAGTTAAATCAATTATTGCTCTTATATCAGAAAAATGGTTTCCAATTGTGATAAGAGCCCTTCTGTGGAATGGCTGTCGATTACCAAGATGGCGCGACCTTCGCTAATAATCAGGTTATTTGGAATTTCAGCAACAGGCAGTCTGATATAACTGGAATATATCGAAAAACATAAATAAAATTACATAAAATTATCAAAATATGAAATTTCTACCAAAACCTTTTGAACTTGACATAGGTATATAATTCAAGAGAGCAGCCATGAAATCCACATCTAATCCTCCTGATCCTATACCATCAACATCAGCTGATTTTTAATGAAGATTCTTCATTATCGTTCGATGATCCTGATGAGATATCAAGATCGACATCGATCGCATTTTCCCTCCCTTTTTGAGTCGTGTATGAAGTAGCCATGAGAACGGAGACGCCATAAGCTTTGATTTGAGATATAACTCATTAAGGCAACCCCTACGAATATCCGCTCCCCCTTTATCAGGGGGGATGGTGGGGGAAAATGGTAAATAGTTCAGGACGGTCATTATATGAGCTTTCATTTGACACCTAACGGATAACTGTAGGCCTTCGCGTTCGGAAGATATGATAGAACGGCTTTCACATTTCCCGTTTTTAGAGGGGAAGAAAGCAAGAAGGTATATTTTTATTACCCAAAGCACTTCCCATGTCACAAGCTTTCATTTGATAAACAATTTGTTACTTTCGGCACTTGCGTTCTGGAGATATAGCAGAACAATCGTTTTCATATTTTTCCCTTTTTTAGTGGGGAAGAAAGCACGGGGGGAGCTTTCGTTTGACGCTTTACATGTTACTTTCCGCACTCGCATTCCGAAGATATAGCGGAACAATCCTTTTCCTATTTGCCCTTTTTTTAGGGGAAAGAAAGTATGGGGGGTCATATAAATGTATGTCATATAATGAAAGTATGGTTGACACATTAAATCATTACGTTTGGCCATCGTGTTCGAAAGGTTAAGCGAAAAGCAATATAGGAAGAAGGAAAAAAAGCAGCATTGTGAAAAAGAAAGGTGTGCATGAAAGTAAAAATTACTTTAGTAGCAATAGCCTTTGCTGCTATAGATACAAGTACATAATTAGTAAATTGCAAGTATGTATAGATGTTAATAACTATCAATATATTCCTTGTAAATTACCTTTCGTGTAATCACTAGAAACTTACTAATAGCTATTTTATCCTTTAAGCATAATATCAGGATTAAGTGACTTGAAGACGTTTGAAACTGTTCATTGCATATTTTAAAAATTAATCCTGAAACTCGAAATATTTCGACATTTACTAGAATGACTACTTTATATAAAAATATTAAATTTATTTGTTTTGTTTTTTTGGAAAATATTCAACTTTTTAAAATTAAATATTTTTTCACAGAGAGGGACTTGCTTTAAACAATATATTACACCCATTTTTCTTGCGCAAATTCGTGACTATACGAATTTATAATTATGTCAAGGGATTAGAATCTTTTCGTACTTTTGCAATGCAGTAGAATCTTAATCTAATCGATAAATGGGGAAGGGAAGTTCTCCAAATCTGAAACAAAAAAAAAATGAAATAAAATGAAAACGCATTCATAATTTTGTTCAAAACATTACAATACAGTACTATAATATATCATTTTGAATCACACCCCATTATTACAGTGGTGATTCAGGAGTTACAGTGCTGTTATCAGAAAACTTTGAAGATTGAAAACAAAGTAACAAAAGATGGTTAATATTCCTGGTTTTCACATCCTGATAAACAAAAAGAAGTAGTTTTCCTTTTAATTCTTCAGAAACATCAAAAGTTGAAAAGATAATGTAATCCATGCATCGAAAATGAACTACACATAATATCAGAATAGTAGACCCAAAATAAACCAAAGTTCCAGTGATCATGCTATTTGCAGAAGAAACAAGGAGTCTATATGATCATTTCAGTGTAGCCCAAATCTAGGGATTTTTATTTATATCTAAATCCTTCCCATTCTAAAAGAGCTAATTCCGCAAATTCAAACTCAGAAGTGCACTGCTTAATATCAAATTGTATAAAAGGTTTCATCTCCCACTTTCATGGAGAAAATCATTAATTTTACGAGAGCAACACAGGATACAAATATCATACTATTAGAGAAGCTTATAAGAGGCTCCAGAAGGCGAAACAAACAATCTTAGCAATCTTCTTCAAGCAAGCTGAAAATTATCTTTAAAAGATTCGAGTTATTTACATTTGTTGTAAAATCGCCTGTCAGAGTCTGTGTATGTGATATCCATTCGATCGATGTATCACCATATTGCATATAGTAAATTTTCTTTGCTACTATTAGTTTTGAGGGGGGGGGGGGGAAATGCACTCCATCGTTCTGCTTGCGGGTTTACGAGAGAGTTTTTGTTTTTGATTTCTTGCAATGACATTTTATTTTTTCTTAACACATTATCAATCCAAATAGAAGCTTTGGGTTGGGTTGTTTTACCTCTGAGCGGCACCCAAATAGAAGCGATGAACATTAAACCAGTTTCAGACTGCATCAAAAGACTGTGCAGAATTACCATAAAAATTAGCAAATAATACAACCTGGACTAACAGCAATGAGAAATATTTGTAATTTTTGAATCCCCATTCCAGAAAGAAGTGTGAACGACATTCATGCATATATCATTGTTATAATATCAAGAGTATTTTAATATTATTAACAACTATCTTTTTGTGTGTGCAGAATAAAAATTAGATATCATAAGAGAAGCAATGTTACTTCATAGTAACTACTAAAAGGTTAGTAAAAAGAACTTTTCCCTCCTCATTTTTAATAGGACCACAAAGGGTCTAGTTTAAAATACAAAGTGTTACATAGAGTATAAAAGTAAAACATAGAGCGTATATGAATGAAGATATTTTCACTAACTGGGCAACATTTGCATAAAACTTAAAGATTGTTTAGTATTTCACTGAACAATATCTGCAATTAAAAGAAATGGCTGTAATAAAATATCAACAACTTAGCAAATATTACTTTGTTCTACATTTCTTTGAGCTAACGATGATAGGTATATTCCTCAAATTTTGCATTACGTAAATCATTATTTATCACAAAAAATACTAAGTTACCTTTACCTTATGACCTCTAAAACATCCTTCTTGGAGCAAATTTAATTAAATTATTTCAAAATACATTAAATTATTCAACCATAGTATTAGTAATTAATAGGCTAAGCTCTTGAAAATTCAATTGGCTTTTTTAACTTTACCCAGTAAACTTACGGAAGAATGAAATTATGTCAATAACGAATGCTTTACAAAGAAGCAAAGAAATTGATATGAATTTTAGAAATATTTTTCGTGATAAAATAACCTAAAAACTTAAATATTTTATTTAGAAAACAGTTTCATAATCAATTTGTGTGACCCGAAAACAATGCTTTATTATAATTAAAGCTTCTCTATTCAAAGTCTAAGCATATTTAATCTAACCTCTGAAGTTATTAAAACTTTATCTAAGTATAACCTTCGTGCTGTAGGTTACATACTCTAGTTCATATATAATAAATCCTTACGATTTGATTACGATTGGCAAGCTGATTATGAAACACTGACCTGAGGAACTATACTGTTATGCCTACTTGTTTTCCTACTGTTGTAAATGGATCTGAGGTCTTCTTTGATACTAACAATATCGGAAAATGCGTCGTTGTTATCCACCTGCAAAGTGACAACGCTTTTACGGGCTTTAAAATTATTCTGCACTGCTTTCACATGGTTGCTCTGCGACATCCTCCACGATGGGTACGGCTCCTCCACACTGCCAAATTTTCTGGGCACATATTTATGTGGAGCGGTGACCGGCATGTTATTACCAGTAGCCGGAGAGGAGAGCGAAGACGCTCTACTCTCTCTGGCATTAGGTACAGAGAGGTGACAGGTATCAACAATATCTGCTTGGCCATCGGTATCCACACAAAGTATCACAAATGGACGGTCGGTCTGGGTGGACGGACCTTCCATCGCTGAGACCTCAAGCTTATAGGTACTCTCAATCTTGGGCTTGGTATCTCCAATATTATCGGCATCACTACAGACTCGTTCGTTATCAACGTCATCGCGATAAATGCGTTCATCCTTATCTTTTTCCCGTTTAGCACTTTCTTCAGGCACTGGACTTTCTCTTGCAACACCACTGTCGCTAGGATTGGACATCTTGTCACTTGGCTCTCCGTGGGACTCATTGCTATCGCTACTACTCCTCAAACTCCTGCTTCTCCGCTTTTCATGAATACGCTTCTCCGTTTCATTCTGGTGTTCTGCTAACATCTTTCGCCTCCTACACACTGACAACTCCTACATCCATAGGATGCTGTTATACCGAACACCACATACACTACATCTCCGTTACCGCGTCTTTGAAAAGGATAAGAATAATTCTCCGCACACACCCATATACACAGAAAGAACTCCGATTACTGCGAAGGATATCTCCACTCGCTGCTTCTCTTCCTCCTGAGCCTCATTAAACATCCGCCATGCCTTCGGTCGGCGGCCGTAACGAGGACGCGCACACTGCCGCCGTCGCCTCTCCCTTTAACGGCCGCATCTCTTCTGGCGACACGCTCCCTGCGCCCCCACCTCCCCCTCTCCCTCGGGGGAGGGATCGACCACGTGACTCAGAAACCAAGTGGACGCCTCCTGGTGTCAGCGAGAAGCGGCTACTTTCTACTCTTCTTAGAGAAGACTCGTCTGTGTAAACAATGTCCAAAAGCTCCCCAATTAATTTTATAATTAATTGCTACCGAGTAATATGCTTTACCTAAGCCAAAAAAAAAGACAAATTGGGTAAACTGTTTGGCCTTGAGACATACATAATAATGTCGATTTTTCTGAATTTCCTCTAGCGTAGAAAATACAGATTCCTTTGCAAAAATTTTAATTATCATTTACTTTAAATGGTTTGTTATATTGCAACAGTTTCGATGAACGATAATTAAATAACAGTGCATAAAACTAATATTATATATCTATATTCAGAGCCTTGTGATTTAATTTTAAGTTGCAGTTTAAATTGATATTTTTTTTTCTTTCATTTCTTTTCCTTCCTATAAATCATTCTTTTAGAAATTTTAGCTAATTTAGATACAAATCTATATTCACAATAAAGGGAAAATTTATTTATTTTTACGTACAGAGTTTGGGTATATCTACTACAGAGCAGCAATTTTTTGCTGCACAATGTACTAAGTTACCAAGTAAGAAAAATCGCAGACCCGAAAAAGATTGAGGAAAGAAACCCACTGGATATATATTATTATATAGGAGCATCCATCTATCGAGGTTATCCAGTGTGTTTTCCTCGGCAGAGCACTTGGCTCTCCGTCTGATATTTCTCAACAAGTAGGAACTTTCCTTTCCAAGCCCATAGCTACTTCTCGATTGGGAACTCGAACGCCAAGTGAAAAAAAAATCCTAATGCTGGCACAGTTGGATCCGAACCTGGTAAACAAATTATCGCCATATTATTAGATTAGGATTACAATACAGCAGGTCTGCACAATAATAAGGCCCGCAAGAGAATTTTTAGGTCACCGGAACATTTTTTGTTTCTTGAGCCCAGGCCAATCATTTCCTGAAACTTAAAATTTAAATTAAATAAATATTTTCATGGAGATCAAAATCAAAATTTTCGCTATGCTCCCTATATTTATTTATCCTGAACTTTAAAAGTGTACACTGAACACCAATTTACTTTTGTTGAACGCAGCATGACATCAGTTAATAAATAAACGCGTACGTACAAATACATAACTCTCTGAGTCCCTATGTTACATTCCTGAGTTGACTTTGTATGAAAGAGGTCTTTTGTGCTATTTCACGTATGGTATCGGTTTTTATTTCCCTTTTTTTGCTAGCTTTCTTTCATTAACAATTTATCTAAAATATTTCAAATTAAGATCATAATCAAATCTATTTAAATCTCAATTTTCAACGATATTCGTTCAATATTTAAAGTTATTGAAGCTAGAATATTTAACAATAAATTATCTTGTTTCATGAAAATCATTCATAATTCTCTAATATTGAAATAATCATTACGCAAACTTCTAAAATGTATATTTATTTTTTTAAATGGTTTGAAACAATACTTATTATTTAAGTGTTAACTTCTGAAGGAAATTCTTATGATGCATTAATGTTATGAAATATTCTAGCTCCTTTCTCTATAAAAATTAAACGAATATTATTGAAAATTGAGATTTAGATGGAGTTGATTATAATTTTTAATTTATCTTCAGTTCCAGTTTTCAATTAAATGCATATTTTAGTAGTTATACAGTTCGAAGATAGATTCCCACTAACATAACATGGAAATTCTCCAACATATTGACAGGATAGAGTATATCAATTCTGATCTATATGAACACAGATATCAATTCTGACTGGCGTTATAGACTGAGGATTTATTCTCGTTTTCTATTATGAAATCATGACTTAAAAGTTGTTGTCGGTTTAACTGTGATATTAAAAATATTTTGACTTAGAAACAATTCAGAAACAATCAGGCCCTGATAAATATGTATTTCAACTATGGTACTGAGGTAAAATTCCTCTTCTTTAGCTTCTTTTGTGTTAAAAATTTAAGTACATAAGTAAAAATACAAGGAATTAAACTTCTAAAATCAGAATTTGGTATTCTTTGTTGAATGGAAGTAGGTATTAAAAACTGTTTTCTCTTCCTATCAACTCCTTTAATTCAGGAAATATTTTGGCTAGTGAAACGTATTGTGCATCAATAATAAGTTGATTACTCTTCTCACGGTTATTTTATTACATTTCTATTCCTTTGAATTTGTGGCTAAATTATTCCATTTCAAAGAAAGAAGGTGAATCAGTAATCAAAAAGAATATCTGGTAGAGGAAGTTTTATTTCGTTATATTAAAATATTTTTAGGGAAATTCTTTGCATTCATTTAAAATAAATTACTTTGCATATTTTTAGCTAAATTTTAACTCCGTTGGTTTCGCCATGTTGCTCGTATGGATAATTACAGATTGGCGAATAGGGTTATGAACAGTGTGCCTAAGGGCCTCAGAAAGAGGGGGAGACTAGGATGGTGGGCAGACAATGTCAAACAGGACCTTGTTAGAATTGGTGTGCAGTGGCCAGATGCAGCAGATGTAGCTCAGGACAGATTTGCTTGGAGAACTATGTTGCATCGTCTGATTGGACCTCCTTAGCCCGTGGCTGCTTGAGGATGATGATGATGATGAAACGGTTTATTCAGGTTATATATCTAAAATTTGGGGGATGGATGTTTTGGGCTGGACAAATACTAATTAAATATTGCTATTAGTATTTCATGACCCATCCATTAGTTCAAATTTCCATCGTTAGAGAATCTTAATTTCGGAAGAATGACAAATTTTATTTTAAACTAGAATCTCATACAGGCGCGGAATGACAAAGGGCGCCGGTCGCTGTAAACGTCCCGGTCCTCAGTGTTGCAGCTCTGGGTTTCATAAGAGCAAGATTTTCTTTAATAATAATATTAATTCTTATTTTACACAAGTTCCACAAAATTGGGGAAAAACTATTTTATGCAGCAAGCAAATTAAAAAATATTGGTATCTTGGAAAATGTGGAATTTTTTTGTCGCAGCCGAGTCTTCCACCGTAGCTACGTCCCTAAAAAACGTGTCAGTCCGTCCCTGATCCCATATTCCCCAAAGGAAACATGTTATTATTTTAGTAATATATTTTCTTCTATATAGTACACCTCCTCATTAGCAATAGTAATTATAAAACATCGCTAGCTCTTTGTTAATTTAAGATCAATCTATTGCTAACAGTCAAAACACTTCACTGCGTGTCCAAATACGAAGTTTACGTTCTTTCCGGAATTAAAATATTTCGGAAGCAAAAAACATTTAATTGTAGGTAATTTAACTTGACAGTTAATGTATAAATTAAATGGTAATTTAACTTGACAAAATGGACTGATAGGAGATCACGCTATTTCTAACTATGAAGCAGAAATGGCAGAGCTCTGAAAATTTACACCTAAGGGTAATTCGGGTCGTAGATATCGGAACAAATTACGAAATTTGACCTCTGGCGTGTCCTTCAAGGTCAAACGGAGGTCACGTTGAGGTCAAACCTTGATATACAAGTGCTAGAAACGTGAATATTGTGTCTGGGGGTGTTACACTTTGCATATCTAAAACCTTTTACGAAATTTCGGATCCAGGGTCCTTCAAGGTCAAAGGTCAAATTTATATGTATCAGTGCTAGAGAGCTAAAAATTGGTTCTAGGGTTGTTTTGAGTCGTAGATCTCACAATGTAAAATTTGGGATGCACTTGGTCCTTCGAGGTCAAAAGTCAAATATAGGTCTGCCACTGTTAGAGGGCTAAAAATTGGTGCCTGGAGGTATTTTGAGTCGTAAATCTCTGACATTATGCCACATCTTGCATGCAATGGATCCTTTGAAGTCAAAGATCAAATTTCGATTACCAGTAGCGCTGCTATCTATAATCATATAATTAATAGGTGGTCCGAGATTATATTCATTTTTAACCAGGGTCCGTAAATGCGAAACAGTTGAGAACCTATCTTTATAACACATTGGTGCTCAAATTTAAAGGATAATGTCTCATCTTGAAAAATAGTTAAGGGAATGAGATGAAATGTGAAATACACGTAAATTTCGCAGTTCGGAGAAGAAAATACCTGCACCATTTAACCGATGCGACCACGAGATTATGGCTGCTATAAAAGACCGTGTTGTTGCGCTCGCTACTCATTTCCATTCGTCAGCCTGGCGTTAACCGAGGTAACAATTTGATTTCACCATGTCGCAAAGATAACGTTTGCATGATTGTGCTCGTTGCTGTGCGATAGATGGAAGACGATCAATTCCTCACCGAGGTATCCACGACCTGAAATGTACTACACATTGCTTCTCAGGACTCTGGAATCAATTTCGAGAATTAAGAAAGTCAATCGAAGACCAGGACAAGTTCGTTCCAGAGCCACAACTTCTCAGGACAACCTTTGTCTTTAACAGTAAGACGACATAGGGAATTAACAGCTAGTCAAATATCTCACAAGCTGTCAGTGGCACAGGGACGACGGTTTCAAGACACACTGTGTGCATGAGGTTATATGAACGATATCTGTTTGAACGAAGACCAATGGTTTTTGTCCCTCTCAACAAAGAGCTCATTTAACTTGGGGAAGACGTCACAGATGAGTCCAGATTCAATTTGAACACCGATTCTCGACTTCTGTTAATCTGGAAAGAACAAGAAATGCGTTACAACCGCTGTAACATAAGAGAAAGAGATAAATTCGGTGGCTGTAGTGTAGGTCTGGGATGGCATCATGATTAGCTGCACTTAGCTTCACATTTTTCAGGAAACCATCTATTCAGCGATTCAGAAACGAGATTCTTGCTCTTTATGTCGAGATACTTGCTCTTTATGTCGAGATTCTTGCTCTTTATGTCGAGATTCTTGCTCTTTATGTAGAGATTCTTGCTCTTTATGTCGAGATTCTTGCTCTCTATGTCGAGATTTTCAGAGATGCTCTCTGCTTTTATTTAATCTTCATGGACGATAATGCTTGTCCCCATACAACTTATACCGATTTTCTTGAAAGTGAAAATATTCACAAGATGGAATGGGCAGATAGATCCACGAATCTGAATCCAGTTGTACATATATGAGACATACTGGGGAGGCGAACTGCAGAATACCCCTTCAGAGCTCAGATCTGCTCCTTGTGAAGAAGTGAGCTTTACTACCCCAAAACTCATCAATAACTTTGTCAACAGGATGGGAACAAGTTGCATGAGTTGTATGGATGCCATATGCCTTATTATCATCTCCTATCCCCTAATTCTGACACCTGCATTAAAGAAACTCAGTCTCTTAGAGACAGCACTCATGCATATGACACGACTTTGTCATTATCACTCGTTGTTACCATGTCTCAATACAATTTCATACAATATTTACTTATTTACTGAAAACCATTTTGAGTAATGTACACGTTTCCCTTTCCCTATCTTTTAATTTTGACACTAGTATAATACTGGGTAATCTTTACATGATACTTCCTATACTTCAATATTTACAATAAACACCACCGTCTGACTGTATTGATGTCATAGGCGCCTGAGGGAGTATGATCATGGGGCTCAGGACAAAGTTCATAGTTTATGCGTCAATCAATTAATATGCACATAAATTTAAAAAATTGGAATTATATTGGAGAGGCAAGTCTCCTTGTCCTTCTGTGAACACCATAACATGTAATAATAAAGTTTTTATCACTGTTTTACATGTTAGTATTTTTAAAAATTAGTAACTCTTTTTTTGGTGCAACGTTATAACGTTTTAATTTATTTAACATAACGTTTTTGGTGCAACGTTTAACGTACAAACATCAGACTTTATCACAAATGTTGAACTTTCGGAAGTCGCTTACTGCCCCTTATTACGCATTCTGAAACCATTTACTACGTTATGCTTGGCTTTTTATGTCAGTAAAACGTGGTAACTACGTTACACAACATCTGTTCATTTCGGAGAACAGCGGAAGGATCGATTTGTTTCAATGGTAATATAGGCTGTCATCTCTTCAGCAAACAATTGATTCATGTGTTGCTACGGCAACTAATCGTCGTCAAAACCGCCGGAGTTACTTCCTTTAGAATGAGAACGTTTACTAAGAAAAACACACTGTTAAATAATAAAAACCTTCAAAAACCATGAAGACAATCGAGTAAACAAAAATAAATTTGAAAGCTCTACAACACTGCAACGAGTGATAATCAATCGCACATTGTATTTAAGAAATGACTAATCCTATAACATTAGCATCATGGGTAAACATAAATGAAGAAATCCTTTTCAGCAAAGTAATAAAATAAAATCAGTTTTCACTCATTCTTCAAGCCAGTTGTTTAAACACACTGCTTGAAGAGCGGTGTGTTTAAAACAAATATGTGTTTATGCAATAATAATTGCACAACTGTGTAAATATCACTTTCGAATAAAAATGGTGAATGTAGAATATATACACTTCAATTGATTGTAATAATATTTAAAAATTTCGTTATTTATTCAGAAATATTTTCTGAAACTTAAGTGAACTTTTAAATTTTGAAGTCTTTTTCTGGCGACAGATTTAGTAGTTTGGATTGTTTTACCTTTGAGTGAAATCCTTTTGCCAACAATGGTCTAAATGAACAGTTAAAAAGGACTCCGAAATTCAGATTTGGGTAAAGGAACTACTGGACAAGAGTTAGGAGACAGATGGAAGACTCCCATTAAGGCATTCCAGAGTGTTGTTTAATGTACATCATATGCTGGGACTTTGTTCGAAGGGCCACGACTTAATGTTCCATCCGATAGACTGCGCCATTTCTAGGATAATCATCTATCGAAAGGTCTAACATGTTAGCTTACAGTATTTATAAAATTCGCTAAGAAATTTAATATTACTGAATCACTATGGTTTTAATTTATATAAAAAACTGGGATTTTGTGTACATGGTAACCTTTTCGTTTCTTTTATTCACCAAAAATCTAGCAGAAATATTTTTTTCTTTTCTCAAAGTGCGTCTACAGTATAAACAGAATGGAACAAATAATTTAACATTTATCATCGTATTTGTGTAGATCCTACCAAGAAGTCGATTAACAACAGTAAAAAACCGCAAAAAAATAAATAGAAAATATTGGCCCAGTTCCTTGTGATTCGTTTATATATTCCTTAGAATGTTTTACACAGCAGCAAAGGCTTCACTCTTTTTGTTTGAAAAGGAAAGTAATTAGGTCATAAACGATTAGGACAAACTTCCATAACTCATTAAATATTGAACGAATATTATTGAAAATCGAGATATTGATTTATTTGATTGAGATCTTTATCTGCAATCATATTTTTCAAAACAAAATAACTTATTTTTTGAAGTTATAGAGCTTTGACTTAACATAGACATTCCATTGACTTCACATAGAAATTTTCCTTACTTTATGGAAGCCAGTATAAATTCTGCACTGTCTTTATGATTTTGTTTACAGAATTATGCGTTAAAGAGGAACCTTGTAGACGAGGAAGTAGAATGATAATTCTTTTATTAAGTATTAAATATGTAGAATCTTCTATTATGCACATTGTATAAGGAATAGCTTGAAATCAAAACTGTTTAGTGTCCTACTTTCAAGCATAAATACTTTCACATATACATAGGATGCATTTTAACTCCCTACATAGAGTTGCTCAAACTTTCCGAGAGACGCCTTTTCCTTTTGTAACTTGTTGCACCATCCTTCCCTAATTTAATCCAAAACTGACTGAAAGTTCGGTAAGTTATCATAAAAAATACTAGATTAATCCATCTACATTCAAGTCTTTTTCATGTTTAAAAGAGTAGATTTTTTAAACCAGAGATTCTCAAATATTTCCAGTTACGGCCCCTCCTTAGTGTTGATGTAATTTGTCACACCCCTTCACATTTCACGTTTTACGAGACAGACATTCCAACATAATTTAGTATCTTCTCACATTCTATGGAGGCATACTACGAGTGACTTCAGTGACAGCAACAGTAATCCTATTTTTCAGTTCATTTAACGAATTGCTGAAATTGTGGGTGATAAACTTCATTAGAAAGAAAAAATTTTCAGAAACTTTTTTTAACTTCCCAGAAAGAAATCTATTGAGATTAGGTACCTGAACAAGGAGGCCACTATGGTAAATCACCATAACCGATTCAGTTGCCAGAGAATTGCTGATATATATGAATCTCATTTGTATCAGGTGGTGATAAGGCGCGCCACTTATCTAAAACTTTTTTCCCTCAAATCAAAAGACATTATGCTGTCTATGCACCTGCGTAATCAGCTATTTTTGGTGTTCTTCAGCAGCGCTTCCATGGGCACGACAACTACTAAATAACCGATGAAAAACAAACATCATATATTTCTCTCCATTATCATGTCATTTGTTCTCCTTTCCTATAACAAATAAAGTAATTGTATATGTTTACATTTCAAATTGCTTTGTAATTTTCGTGTATATCGTAATGTCTTTTAATATCGATAATTATCGCTAAATGAGTTTCAATATTAATGTGAAATAACTTCAAAGGCACTGGAAGTCGAATGAAGTTAGGATACCTACACAATGAATGGAAATAGGTGTCCCTATATACATCTAATTTTATAATTCTTCCTCCCTCCAGAGAATCTCTCGCCTCACAGTTTAAGAATTAATTCTACACTAGATCTCACAGTCTAGGGACTCTGGTCTAGGTTGCGTTTCCCATAATAATTGATGAAATGGGCTATTTTGAGATACGCGCTGTAGTACGTTAGGTATTATTGTTGTGATGATATAATAAATAATTACAGCAATATTGGGAACGAACAGAGATGACGAGTGTTCGTAATCTAACGCAGTTTGGTGACATAAGTGAGAAGTGTCGAAGAGAAGCAGAAGCATTGAATCCTAAGTCAGAGAGCACTGATAGTCAAAGATTACGCAAAGAGAGAGAAAGGAATGCAAAGAGAGAGAAGAGAATGGAAGGCAAGCATGTAATAAATGAAACGTAATGCTTTGAAACATCGTCGTTTCTTGAAAATCGAACTTGAAAAAGGCAACATCTGATGATGAATGTATCTCTCAAGAATGAATTATAATATTTAAAAAATAGGATTACAGATTTTAAAACGAAAACTATTCCTTAGTATAAAAGATGCTAGACGTTATAGCATTTGAAACAGTCTCATCCGGATGGAATAAAAGTTGTCTAGGGCTGATGAAAAAATTTGTGCAATTATATAAATGTCAAAAATCATATTTTTTAATATTACATAAGAATTTGGTAATGATATTTTAACTTATAATTTACCATTCACTGTTGGAATTATGTTCATATAAATAAAAGTTTGAAAGTGTTAATTACGGGTATTAATTTAGGTGTGAAATGATAACATTCAAATAAATTTTAAGAGTGTCAAAAATATAATAAAACTGAAAACAAAATGATGCAAACAACAAAGTTGTAAAACCTGTGTTACAGTTAAAAATTTATCATTTATTTGATAATAAAAGTAAATTAGAAACTTAGAATTAAAGATTATGCAATTTTAATATTAACCTAAAAACTCAAACTGAAATAAATTCAACACAAGAAAAATATTTTTAAAACAATTTTATTAATTTAACATTAACATAAAGATCACATTTTCCCATCTGAAGTTAATCGACATCTATTCTTCTATTAAATATAGTAATAACCACAATGGATAAAACGAAAGTTGTCCAACCATATGTAGTCGAAGATATATGAAAAATTCTTTATAGTAATAATACGTACAGTTCTTGGCACAGATGGATGTAGAATGTCAAGATAAAAAAAAAGACCGAACGAAAGGGAAACAGCTTTAGAAATCGTCTTCGCCTTCGCGGAATTACACCCCCTAAAACTAAAATACACCGTCGCATATGTGTTTACACATTGCTATGGAGCAAATGAAAAAACACTTTCTGCCCCAGTTACTAGTAGTGGCAACCAACGCCGCTCATCGACAACTAGTAGGGACTTTCCTTTTTATTTCGCTGACTTTCGTCGTTTCGTCTGGGAGGGACGGATGCCTGCAACACGTATACACGGACATGAGTTTTCAAGCACATCTTCAGGAAGTGGAAACAAGGAAAGCGAAATCTCGCTGAGTAGGCGGTGCAGCGTAGTTAGATGCATGGCAGCAGGTACGGCAACTACTATAAACAGTTCTTTCCCGCTCTCCGTCACTAATTATAGACACCAGTCCTGTAGAAACGATACCATTCGTCTCGTTGAGAGGAGTCCAGCTAAGTACGGAAAGAGCACGAGTGTCACATCGCTACCAGTAGACAACGCAGAGGAAACTAATGGACGATGGTGAAAGAAATGGGAAAAGGATTTGTACGGAAGCATAATTTATATTAGGTGGCCCATTCTTACGTCATTCTCCAAAAGTAGGGTTGAAGAAATTATGACTTTTTCAAATTGAACGAATTATGATAATATGCTTTTGGATTATAACTGATTTGGAATAACTGACTAATATTTCTTCTAAATATATTGCAGGTAAAAATTTTAAGATAATTTTTTTTTGCATTTACATTCTCCGTTCATGATGAAGATAATACAAAAATAAACTAAAAATATTTTTTTTAAAAATCAATAACTTTTATAAACTGTAATGAAAGGCACAAAAATTCCTAAAATCACATTTAAAAGATAAATCTTACAAAATTAAAAAAATTACCTATTTTATAAACTTCTGCTCATTCCTGAAGCCTTTACATTGACTTTGTCACTAGAGCAAAACCACAAATGATACCTCGAGCATATAGCTTTAGATTTGAAGCAGCAGTAATATTTATGAAGCACTACAATCTTCATTGGGTAGTATACTGAAAGCATAATTTATTGTAAATACCCACCTAACCATAAACCTGCCCTACTTCACCACAATAATGCAGCCAGCCGAAATCACTTGCGACCTATAAATAGGTTATGTTAATAACTGTTATGATGGATAAACACAGCGACCTGAGCGAATTCGATTGCTGGTAGATTCTCGGTACGAGGAAGATGGGAAAACTCCATTTACAACTGCAGAATGTTTGGGATTTCCGCATTGTGACCATCGCACGTGTGTACCAGGACTACATTAAAACTGGCAAAACCTGCAGCTACCAGAAAAAATGTGACTGTAATCGGATTATTAATGCTTGAGGATTCTTGAGAATGCACCACTTCACTCATATCATAATGTCAGAACGGTGGGCCACAGTGCAGATGATAGTGTCAGCATTGAACTATGGGCATCTACAGAGGTTTGTGCAAAGACCATTCGAGGTACAATGGCACGACTGAGCTATAACAGCCGACGCCCACATCAAATACTCTTGTTAACAGCACATGACCATGCTATGAGGCTGCAACAGTCAACGAAACATCGCCAATGGACTGACTACAACACTACTACAACACGCCGATAGAAGGTTACGTGTATGGCATAGACCACACTAGGCCATGGACTGCAACTGTCAAGTCTGGGTGTTACAGGCCAGTGGAGGCATTGCATGTTCTGGGGCGTGTCTACATGTGCCACCTTTGGACCCCTTGTACTTAATGTTGATGTAATCTCTGACAACATACACATGGCTATCCATTTCCCACAGTAGGATGCCTTCTTTCAGCAAGACAAATCCTTGTCTCATTGCTCCCATTTAGCAAAGAACTGGTTAGAGGAACATTCCAGTGAGTTCACAACCCTCGAATGCCCCCTCACTCTCTGAATTTGAACTCTACAGAGCATTTGTGGGAAGAAGTGGAGCAATACATTGGAATCTGAAACCCACCACTGACAACTCTCAGCACTTTACGGATGGCTGTCCTGGAATCATGGGCAGCAATACCACCTGTCATGTCTCTCTAATTTATTTATTTTATATTGTATTTTTGTTATTTTTATTGCTGTAAATATAAATCTGTATTGTGTATTTTTGGAAATGCTGAAATGGGGATATGACTCACGAGGTGTTTTCGGGTCTGAGCTGTCTGACTGCACATGCTCACAAGTCAAAAGCACTTTTATGACTAGTCTCTGGCGCGAGTGCTAGCGCTGGAGACAAGAGCAGCAATAATGAACAACAATCTGAGCGTCGCTGTCAAACTGGAAGGACGTTTGAACACATGTCAAGGAATGCCGCTCTTGCTCAAAAACAAAACCCTTAAAGAAGGATTCGGTTCTGTGTGAACTGATGTACGGTTTTGTGTGAATCTGGTAGTAGGAGAGGATTAAATATCCTTTCACCAATGGTGAGGTCGATAAATCGAGAATATTCAAAGCGCATATCTCCACCTCATTGCATGATTGTTTGCAGTAGGAAAGCAGCGAAGGCTCAAGGAATAGAGCGCATCCCCAGCACTTAATTGTATATGAAAATAAATAAACTCTGTCGTCCATTTACTATTCTCGTGCTTGAGTTGTGGAACATCTTTCTACACATCACTTACGCAGCAAGTCTAAGGCGATGTTGGAACGGGTGTAACAACCCATGAACCTGTGATTTCACCTAAGTAATGGTGAATTTAATTAAGGGACTAATTAATTCTCCTCTGCTAAAGAGTCATCGGAATCGCAACACGACACCACGGAAATGTTTCCAAAATCTGGTAGAGTCCATGCCATGATGTGTTGCTGCTATTGTGAAGGCGAAAGGTGGACCCAAATGTTATTAGGTTGTGCTAATAAATTGTCCTTTCAGTGTATATGTACAAACTCTACTTACAGATATGTGCGCTCTACCAGAAAGTTTTTTAAACAGTAAATTCAAATTTTCCATTTTTTTTCTTCTGCTAGTATGCATTAAGAATTACCGATTGAATGTTATGGTTACGTGAACATTCAAGCTAACGTATCACAAATTTTCTCCCACTTTTAACTAAAAGTTGCCTACGGATTTTTATTAGAGAGCGACTTGCGTTTGAAAAGAAAACTATTTCGGCAAAGATACAGTATCATGGTTAGTTGTTTTACCTCTGAGCGGCATTTTTGCACATACAATGGGTTAAATGGCTAGTTCACATGGACTCTAAGGCCTCAGAGAAGATTGGGAGAAAGGGACCAACTAGAAGCTGTTGGAAAAGAAACTTTGATATCCCGTTAAGGACATCCAGCATGTTCTTTAACGTGCATAGGGAGGGTGCGCAGACTAAAATACACTGTCACCAATGTGTTTACACATTGCTATGGTGCAAAACAGATGAGAAATTTAAGGTTATCCTAACATGGGACCATGGTGTAACGTCCCAGCAGATGGATGGCGACCTTTTCTGCCCGGGTGGGCAGATGGGGGTATAGCGGAGATAAATCTCCATGTTGGCACAGGTCGAATTCGAACCTGGGAACTGAAGATTATAAGCCTGATGCGCTACCGACTGAGCCAGTCCATAGGATGGTGGAAAAATTAAATCAAATGAAGGCATTATAACTATTTCCGTAACTAAAGTTTTATCCGCATAAATCTTGGAATAAGAAATAAACATTTTTCTCTTCGCTTTCTTCCTTAACGACATCAATCGATTCCTTCTGAAGATGTATGGAACTTCCTGTTGCAGAAGTTTCCTCTGTGTAATATGGAGATATGTATGAAGAGGAGCAACGGTTTCATTGTGGTCGAGTCTTCTTGCGCCGTTAGAACCCGCCTCCGCTTTGGCATGTGGGCAGACCCCACTAAGACACCCACGACCTAACAAAAGCAGCACACGACATTGGGACATGCAGCCTTGCAGGAGTAGCAGAGTATCGATTTTGGTCTCACTGCCAGAGAATGAAACACACCTATGCACAAAAAATGAGATGTTAATGACCTGGAATTTGGTGGATTATAATCGTCATCTTTGAACATCAAAACTTTAGCTTTTAAAAATAAAATAACTGTCATTGATGAAAATTAATTCCTGAAGTTTGAAAATTGCTCTCTCTTACCAAATATGAAAAAAGTTAGCTTTTCCTTTTGAATTTATGTGGAGAATATTTCATATTCCTGACTAGAAAATATCATTTCAGAAGTACAGAAGACCTCTCAAATATAAAATTTTTGGACTCGGGTGTTTGGACTTATTGTAGTAGTATACTAAAATTAAAAACTGATATTAATGTATATGTAATGTACTGGAAAACAAAGTTTCTCAAGTAACTGAATTCTTAATTTATTAATAATTATTTTTTGATTCAGATATTCATTCTTGGTTTAAATCAAAGAGTATTTATAAGAAGTACACGATAATAGTGTAGATGATCTTGTACAAGTCTTAATCGCAATAATGTGGTTCATCGTCGTGTCTGAGCAATTCTCTTGGAGTCCTCCTTAAACCTGAAATAGCCACAGATAAAACAGTTAAATGAAAAGAGAACAATATTTTAATTAATGAAAAAGAAACTGAAATTATACAAGTGGGGAGACCGATGAAGGTGGTGCACATCTCGAAGTCCCCATTCTTCATCAGCAACGATGAATATGAATTTCGTCGGCAAGCCAGTCTGTTGAAGACGGGATCTAAAACATTCTAGACATGGAAGGAATAAAGTCAGGAACCAGAATCTGTAAAATCAAACTGGAAAAGGAAATCCCCAATTTTCTGAAATTCCGCTCTTACACAGCAACGATAGACTACAAAAGTGTCACATGTCTCTGCAAGCATTGCCGCCTCCAGGATTACTTCATCACCAAATTCCCCCTATATGATGAAGAACTGAACCCGAAAAACTACATCATTCGCAGAAGTAACTGAAGAAGTCTTTGCCAGGAAAAAAGAGAAAGTAAAATACAAGATGAATCAAAAAATAGTGAAATCTCGTTTAATTCGTTCTGATTTCGTTCTGATTGAAAAAGAACACAATCTTCAATCAGAAGAGCGAATTTGAATTGAAGCTATCAAACCAACATATTCCCCTACTCCATGGAAAGATCCAAAAAACCTAATTGAAGAAAAAGAAAAAACAGGTGAACAAAACTTCCAATTTCACAGCCTAAAGTCAACTGCAATAAAAAAAAATAAATGATCCGGAGAATTGGAAATAATAACACTCTTTGGAAAATGAAGAACGTGTTATTTGTGGCCTTGAAATGGCCACAAATAACTGGACAACTGTTAGGAGAGTAATAACTGGACAACTGTTAGGAGAGTAATAACTGGACAACTGTTAGGAGAGTAATAACTGGACAACTGTTAGGAGAGTAATAACTGGACAACTGTTAGGAGAGTAATAACTGGACAACTGTTAGGAGAGTAATAACTGGACAACTGTTAGGAGAGTAATAACTGGACAACTGGACAGCTGTTAGGAGACAGGTGGTTGCTTCCCTTCAAGGCCAACCAGCGTGTTATGAATTCAGATGAATAATCAGTTCTCCAACGCTGAAATGGCAGACCTTTATTTCATTTATGGACGAACGAATAGGAACTACAATGAAACTCGGCGTCTCTCCAGGATAGCTTTTTCGCACCGACGATGTCCAGACAGGGATACTTATCCAGCCATCCATTGACGAGAATCTTGAATCTGACATGATTTCTTCGAGATCTTTGGAATTGACAGGATCCTTTTTCACTTGTTACTGTGCATTAGGGTGGGGGGGGGGAGCTAGACGTGTCCGAACACTTGCTTTAGAGGAACAAGTGGTAGAGGCATGGTCGCGGATGATCCCAGGACTAGCACGAGAAAAGTAGCAAGAGACATAGGAGTTTCATATTAAATTTGCACGGATAATTTGTCGTCAGGACCAACTCTATTCATATCACATGCAACGAGCTGACTCATCCAGAGTCGTGTTTTCGCAATGGCTTCTGAAGCAGTGTATTGCACCTGGTTTCATCCATTGTCTGTTTTTATTGATGAATCGCAATTCATAAGAGATGGCATTGGAAATTTTCATAACTTCACCACTGGGCACTTGAAAATCCTCATGAAATCACCCACTCTCGGCATCAGCAGAAGTTTCGTGTGAATGTTTGGGTTGAATCGTATGAATCGTTGATGACTACCTGATCGGTCCATATTTCCTGCCACCAACGCTCAATGGCCAGCAATACATGCATTTCTGGGAAGCAGAACTACCTGCACTGCTGGAAGACATCCCATTAACAACTCTCCATCGCATGTGGTTTATGCATGATGGAGCTCCAGCACATTTTAGCCTCACTGCCAGAGAATATCTCAACCGTAAGTATCCTGCCAGTTAGATTGGTAAAGGTAGACCAATTGTGTGGCCCGCATGCTCTCCCGATTTCAATCCACTGGATTTGTTGTTATGGGGACACGTTAAGGTTGATGTTTATGCTACCCTGTTTCCTAATACACAAGCGCTCCGAGAACGGATAGTGGATGGCTATCAAAGAATTCAGAACACTCCGGGACATTCGAACATGTTCGACAATTGTTGAATTCGAACATGTTCGACAATTGTTGAATTGAATTCAAATTGTCGGTGAGAAGACCTGTTACTGCAGATTCTGTGAGGCGTGTATTGCTGCTTACGGAGGCCATTTCGAAAACTTGCTCTGGTGTAGACTTAGACAATTGTTCTCATCTATCACTTAGAGTGTACTGGTAATAATTAGAATTAAAACTAATTTTCAGAGGCTTTCTTACTTTCACTCTCAAAGTGTGCTATAACTCTTAAGGGAAGTTTTTCGGGCCTGTATAAATGCAAGGAGAATCATTGTATCTTGCTCATTCTGCAGACTTACTGGTATATTACTGGGATAAGCTGTTTTTGAATTCAGATGAGCTTAATCCAGTAGTAGTCACTTATGCTATAACCTGATGCTTATTTCGTTTTCAATATTAAGAGAATAAAATTTTATACCATGTCCGTCCAACCCAAACCTACTGAAGAGACATACTGTATATAGGCTCTTCACTAGGTTTGGGCTGGATGGCTAGGAGATAAGAAAAAACTACATGCTTAAAGAACAATAGGAAAAATTGTCGACATAAAAGAAAAAATATACATTTCAAATAAGTAATGAATCAAGAAAATATCTTGATTAAAAGTAAAAATATACAATTTTAATGAGTACTATGAATTGTAAAAATCCGGTTGGTTATGCATCTAAAAATGTTTAGTCAAAACATTGGTAGAAATGAGACAAGATTCAGTATATTATTTGTTTTTATTAGCCGCAAGTTGTTTTGCAATGAGTCGCATTCGGGTCAAGGACCATGGATTGGATGGGCCTGTTCTATATATACACTGTACGCTTCTTTAAATTTAGCGGTAAATGGCGCTCCTCTCTCAAACTAGATTCAACGCATTATAGTCAGTTTACAGGATCATCAACAATTATTTTACAATTTGTGACTGAAGAATCTAGTTGCGTCGTACAAAAGTTCTCTCTTTCCATCACTTGAACTTCGCAAGAGTTTTTTCATAAGTATTCTTTACGAAAACAATTCTGCCTTCAGGAAAACAAATTTCTCTTTGCCTACGAAGTTACTTTCGAATAATAGGCTGTTTTGGATTGGGTTGTTTTACCTATGAGCGGAACGTTTTTGCACACAATTGGCTAAATGGCAAGGTCACAAAGACAGCAAGGGCTCAGAGAAGGTTGAGGGAGGGGATCCACTGGATAGCTGTTAGGAGACAGGTGGTAGCTTCCCTTCAAGGCCATCCAGCCCGTTATTTAGCGTGCACAAAATATGGCTCTCCCGCACACGGGGACACAGCTTTGCGTACCATCCGATGGACGGCGGCCTCTTCAAGCCCATCGGTGTCTTTTGCTGACCGAGAGCAGGACTGGGAGTTTTACGGAGATATATGTCAATGCTGGCCAAGATGGGACTCGAACCTGGGAACTGCAGAATACGAGCCTGGCGCTCTATCGACTGGTCATCACCGCTCCATTCAAATAATGGCAAAATCACTGTCATTTTTTAAAATAAGAATAGTCAGGTATGAGAAATTTATGTCCAGTAAATGAAGTTCTAGTTTCATAACTTTAATCATATATTAAGAAAAAGCCATCGTGAAATTTCTAAATTCGTAATCCCCTTTCCACCTCTACACTGAAATATGCAGTGTTACTTTTCTAATACTCCTTTGTGTATTCCTTAAGACATAATGCCAAATCCAATCGCCTGAGACTCGCTACTTCCTTCCGTCTCTTCCCACAAAAACACGCAACTTTATAAACGGATAGTATACATCATTGTTATTTTCATTTTTACATCTGCTAATTGTTGCTTTTACTCTCATTGTGTACTGACTTTTAATTTAAGTTATGGTTCGTTGTAGCAATATAGTCTTAGTTGCTCTTGCTTCAATCAACCATATAATCCTTTGTTCTATTCTCTAATTGGTACAACAAATAATACATGTGCATATTTCTTTTGCAGTTATAAGCTGATATAGTTCATATTTTTACGCTGCGTGTAAACATTAAACAAAGACTTGGAAAGAGATTACTTTCTGAAATGCAGCCGATACATTTCAAAGTTAAAACAATATGCTGCACCCCCCTCCCAGATAACCATCACCACTATTACCATAGTCATGAAAATTCAATATTGAATTGATTGCCTTAGGCTGAAAAGCTGAAATTATACTTAGTGATATTTCAGTACCTAAAAAAAATAACATCAGACGAGCATTAATGCGAAATGCAATTGTACCTGAAACAACACCAATTGAAGACCGTTATCAGCTTTGCGATTATGCTATCAAATTAATGTTAAATGAAAAAACACTTCCTGTATAGAATGTTTAGGAGATTAAAGATAAAATATTTGCCGATTATTATATCATTTACTATTAATGAATCCATTTTACATAGTATTTTGTATCTGGATTCACACATAGTTTTCCGAGCCACGAGACTCACTTCCTACTGAGAGCAAGGGCGGGAAAAAGGATAAATTTTAACGCTAGTATCTCGAACTTGGTAACAGCAGATTACAAGCTAAACTACAGATGTGCCCCTTTGGACGATGATGGTATGAATGAAAAAACATCTTTTGAAAAAAAAAATGAAAAATAAATACTAATAATAAAAATCGCAAATTAATTTACTTTAAAAAGGAATATCAAATTAATAAATATTTTTACTCTTACAATTCAGCACCTCTGTATTCTGATATGTACTTCACATAGCCGAAATATTTGCACGGAACTATATTTTGAAGAGACTATTAGGAGTGTGTGATAAATAACTCATTAGTTTTTGGTGTAATACATTTCCTAATTGCTAGTTTAAGACATTATTTTTAATATATAGAGTTGAATATGTTCCACCTTCAAAAATTTTAAAGGAACAAAGTGAGTGTTGAAAGTGACCTTTTGAATTTTCCTTTCAAAGATGCGAATACGAAATCGAACGATTCCTCTTTTTTTTTCCTTTCATTTACTTCCGCTTATCGAAGCAGGTCAACCCTTTCTTATCGCAGTCGACCATGCTACCCATTTTGAGGAGATTTCTTGACGTCGATGCGTCCAGTGGACTTCCTAAGTCTCTTCTGAAGGCGACGGAAAAGCTTCAGAGCTCATTTTTTACCATGCTTCCTGAAAATAAGTCATTCAAAAGAAAGGTAACCTAGATTTGAAACTCCAGTTGTTTTGAAGTTGAAAAACGAAGATTCACTCAAAAACGAAAGTAGCGAGCAGAAAAAGAGTTAGAATTAAAAATAGAAGAAAGTGTCAAAAGAAAACCAAAGCATCAAGCAAATGAGTTTTCTACATATAAATAGACATTTTAGCTCTAATATGAATTTTTTGTTTGTATTACTTGAAATACGATATTGTTTAAATCATATGTAGAACTAACTGGTAGTTCTAAACGAAGATCTTGGAAATGCAGCCCTCATTATTAGATACAGTTAATGCCATCTTGCAACTCTGAAAGACCAAATTCAAAACTTGGCTGACACAGATGCTGTGTTTTCCTTCTAGGTACTGTCAACTTTATAGATACTGACCATGGTTAGTTATCAAAAATTAGTTTTTTTAATGCAGCTGGAAAATATTTCAACGAAAGTTATCACAAGTATGAAAATTTGGTATACGCATAGTGAGTTTGCATGATTTTGAAAAGTGTTTAATATGAATATAAAGATTGTTTGCTCTCTATATGTAAAGAAGTTTTCGAAATAGTAGTCAGAGAACTAAAGTATTTTGGTAGAAACTGAATTAGTACTGAAAAACATGGAACGTAATGCAGCTTATGATATTTTTGCCACCTAAACATTGGATAAGGAAAAAGGTTAATCAAAGCCGACTTCTATTGGCAATGCAACGTTTTACCATTAATACTATTCCTGCTTTGGTTTACTTTAGAAGCATGAATTTTATTTTCAGTATGTTTCTTCTTCTGCCAACTGTTTAATTTTCAATTCGTTTATTCCAATTGTTGCTGCAGTATTTCGTATTTAATATCAGCCAGTGGCGGCTCGTCATTAGGGGCCAGAGGGGTCGGCCCCACCATTTCTGTAATATATATACTAAAACATTTAAACTCCGAAATGCAATAAATAATAAAAAAATTCTACATGGAATTTTCTCCCTAAATTTCCTCCATTTGCTCTCTAAAATATCTTGCCCGTTTTATTTCATTTCAATAAGCATTTAGTGAAGTAATGTACTCGAAACTATCTTGCACGCTTAATTATCAGCGCGAAATATTACGAGAAAGCTTCAAGTCCCCTCCCCCAACCCCGAGGATAAATTCTCGAACACTCCCCTGAATTTAATTCTGTGGTACGTGTCTGACATAAGCCGCGATATATACAGAGTGTCTCAAAAATATAGGTACAAACTTTTAGGGGAGGTAGATAACATCTAAAGGAATGAGAATTGCATGGGAACCCATAACCGGAAACGTCATGGAAAAGTGGTAGCAGAGGTACAAGATCTTAAAGGACACAAGACAGTGATTAATTGGAAAACATTTATTGGACATAATTATTACAAATGGCGTACTAGATGGCCTGCCCTCACTTCTGCTACCTCTTAATGACCCATAATCGCACAAATTTTGATGCGCACGCGCAAACAAACGGTGGCCCGGTACATGTCTGTGTGGGCAGCGTTCTTGATACATTCGTTGAACGGCTCGTCCGTTGCCCTCAGCTATTCCATACACTAAGTGCATGTCTGCCAGCTCCCTGTTCGAATACCTTTGCATGCTCTTCGTAAGCCGACTACCGCTCGAATGAGGAAATCCGAAATTTCCCCTCTAGCGCACTGATGAACAGCGCCGCCTATTGACTTACGGTGACGTTTCCGGTTATGGGTTCCTATGCAATTCTCATTCCTTTAGATGTTATCTACCTCCCCTAAAAGTTTGTACCTATATTTTTGAGATACCCTGTATATATATGTGGAAATTTTATTACACGTACATATATATTTTCTTTTCCAAGCCAATCGATGTTTCTTTTTTCACCGAGGACAGGATTGACAGGATTGGGGTTAGAGAAGGCAAAGCGCCGACCTTGCGCACTACCATCTGAGCCGTCGCCACCCCTGCCTAGTTGGTTTCTCTGTATACAATATTATGCTGGCTCCATCTATTTAGAAACTCACGAGTAAACAAACTGAGTATAGTATAATAAACTGTTATGTATCCTATACTAAAGTTTATGGCTGGAAAAACCTGCTCCAAGACATTCGGAACACTAGCATTTTCGAAGTTTTCATTAAAATATGAAGGATGATATCACTCTGAATTTAACGTCGACCAATTTTAGAGGAAAAATTGTCTTGAGCCGGGTGGGATACAAGCCCACGACCTCCTGATAACATGTCAGGTGCTCTGGTCTAAAGCACCTGACATCCCATCCGGCTGAAGACAATTTTTCTTCTAAAATTGGTCGACGTTAAAATCATAGTGATATTTTGTTTCATAATTGAACAAATACGTCAAAAAATCTCTTCAATTTAATTAATTAAAATAATTTTTCTGACATTACTCTTTCTTGTGCATAACACCTGAGATTCTTTCGAACTGTTTGATACATATGTACAGAAAAGTCACAAGTTTAGAACAGCAACGAAACTTACATACTTTTACTATTTGAAATGACTTTGTGCAGCTTATATTGCTTGTAAATATATGATAGTCTATTCCTGTGTGTGACGCGCGTTGAAAACTTTCATAACGCTGATGCCAATATTCTTTATCGACCCAAACCCAAAAGGCGCACAGATCGTGATCAAAGTCAGTTGTTACATGTCAACACAAGTATCAAAGTTATTAACGCAAACTGATCAGTCTATAAACCATGAACTGCTTAATTACACTTTCTAAACGTCTATATTATAATTGGCCTGCAGCAGCTGCAGCTCAGGATATACGAGTTTATAGAATGAAATTTCACAATCTGGTTAGACCTTTGTAGCCTATGGCTGCTTAAAGAATGCTTTCGTGTTTATAAACGTCCGCAGTGCAAGAATTTTTGAATGATATGTATTATACACATAGCATATAGTTAGATTTACAGAAAATGAAAAATCAGGAGCCAGAACCTCCTAAATTTTTAAAAGGGGCATGTTATTACGTTGGCTTTTTAAAATAATTGTGTTATCATCAATTTTAAATATGAATTTTCTTGCTTGCATGTATTTTAATATACACTGTTTTCCATAAATTAAGGAACAGTCAGAAAATCGTTGGATCTGTTGCATTTGAAGCGGAAGACAGGTATATATATATAAACACTGTGCAAAAGAATAACATTCGAAAAATGGAATAACACTTTTAACTCCCAAAAATTGTATAATACATAAAAAGGTGAAAGTTAACCGAGCAAGCCCAAATATTTCATATGGAGTGCATCACCTCTTACAGAAATGCTGGCCTCGCATCGATTCTCCTGCTGTTAATAAGTTTGTTCAACAGTGAAGAGTAGTAATTTCTATTGCTCCTCGAAAGCACACCAAAGGAGGCTTGCAGAAGCGGGATTCAGGGGAACAACCCGTCACTCGAAAGCATCCGATCCTTGTTCTATGGTATATAGGTCAGGAGACCAGGCTAACCACTCAATACAGTTAATACTGCTTTTCTCCAGGTAGTGATAGACAAGTCGACAACGGAGAGGGCACGACAACGGAGACGGCGGTTGTCGCCCATAGGAGGAAGGTATCAGATAATGCACCCGCATATATGTCGCACGAAGGGGAGTGTTATTTCGGTGTCTTTTAAAAGAATTGCGCTATCATTAAATTTAGTTAGCTTTTTCTTGTTTACATGTATTCGAATTATACCGATTTCCATATATTAAGGAACAATCTGAAAACCATTGGATCTGCTACATCTTAATCAGAGGATCGGTATATATAGACAGTGAGCATAAAAATAACAGCTTAAAAAACCTGCAGCTAGGATTGGTTGCTTTAGATTTTACAGCGCATCAACAACAGAGATTATTAACAGCCAAACAAGATGTAGATGGGGTGTGCCAAATGAAACTCCATCTACTAGTTTTCCAACAATCGTATTTAACCAAAAAGCTGATATACACTACATATCCATATCGGAAGCACATATAGATCTGTGTGGCTGCCCAAATATATCCTTTCCCAAACCATGACGCCAGAACCACCGTAGGCATCCCATTCACAGATATCTGAGGCATGATAACATGTTCCTGGTTCTCTCCATACCAACTGTAGAGAGCACAGATTGCCTTTGCTCCTGGGTCCAGTTAAGATGTTTGCACCAGTTTAGATGGTCCCTCCTGTGGTGTCAAGTCAGGGGCACACACACCATTCACCACCAAGCATACAGGCACACCTCATGAAGTCTTCGCTTTATAGTGGTAGTAGATATCGCCGTCCCACTCGCTGCCGAGAAGTTCAATCGCAGCTGACATCTTGCTCTTCCAGCTGCAGAACACTAGATAGCGGTTCTCCCTTCAGGTTGTTGCCCGTCGTCGTCCATTACTGAATCATCTGGATACGCTATGTTCCTTCTGAAACTCTGCCAAAGTCTATGCACCACTGAAAGACACATTATGCCATCTGGCAATATCTGCTTGACTTTGGCCTGTCTCGAGCAGACCTATAGATCGCCACACAACTCCTTCTGCTAAATAATGCCTGGTAAAGCTTTGTAATAATAAATCTGCTGTCTTGAAAATGTCAATTCCTACTTCGCAGGAGAACTGGAGAACAGCTTCGAAATGCCCGCTTTTAACGCTCGACGCATTTGCATAAGCGCTTCCACCACCATTTATTTGTATACGTCAATCGTACATCGAGTTTTACATACAATACATGACTTTCGTGAGTTTCTGTCGTTGGAGTTTTACGATATTGCGTTTTTCCCTTATGGAGACCAGTGTAGAAACTCCAATAGAACTTTAATAAAACTTTCCATTTAAAATCATCACCTACAGGTATTTTCAAGAGGAAGCCACTTTTTGATTTACCTACGATTATCAGTTTACTATAGATATAGAATATATGAAGTTTAGAATGATATAGATGTGTTTAAAGTGTTCCATCAAAGTTTGGATTTCATCCAATCCTGCAGCTAGGCTAGGATTTATAGCGCTTCAACAACGGAGACTGTTAACAACCAAACGAGATGTAGTTAGGGTGTGCCAAATAAAAATTTATTTATTAGTTTTGTAACAATCATATTTAACCATGAGGCTGATATGTACCATATTGCAAAACATATTCCGACATTTCCATGTTATTTGAGTGGAACAGCACATATTCAAAAACTCCAATTCAAACCATATTCTAACTTTGAAAATAATATTTTTTTCAGAAAATATCACATTCGGTCAATTGTAGATCTCTCTCTCTCAAATCATTCCAAATCTTGATTTCAAAAATATAAGTTTAATAGTTAAAGCGTTAACAACGCTGCAACACTTAGCAAATGTCACACTCGTCCTAAATACTTTTCTTCAAAATTGACAAAACTGAAACAATCATTACACAAAACTAACGTTACGACTATTTTAGCAAACTTATGGTAATAGCTATTAGTGTTATAGTTAGCTTTCGAAATAAATTCTTATTGAAAGCAATATCTGCTGTTAAATCTCCAAGTCAATAATTCTCAAAATATTAAACAAATATGCTCAAAATCGAGTTTCTCATAGGTTAGTGAGATTTCGTTTACTAGGGTGATTCATACTTCTGTGGGTTTTATCGCCAAATTGAGAAATGATTTATAATGAACCTTATTCAGCGAAATGTAAATCATCGTTTTCAATAGTTCGTATCCGTCGGCAAGTTATTCGATTCTCTTCGATATCATGCTTGGTCCTTGAAGGTGGAAAACTCCCGATATCAGTAATTCGGTAATAAATTATCACAGGAGATGTCCTGTAGACATGGAACTCATGAAATAATTATAAATAAATAAAAATAAATACCCCCTCAAGCAGCTGCTTGCCACAGAGGTCTGACAGGAGCCTGTCAGTTTATATGCCACAGTAGAAGGTCTGAGAGGATGGCAGGACCTCAGGAGAAAAACGACACATACATCCATGCCTTACCCGGGGCTCGAACCCAGGTCTCTTAGATCAGTAGCCAAGCGTGCTAACCACTCGGCCATGGGACGGCTCCATGAAATAATTAGCTGAAAAAATTGGTTTTGCCTTGAGTGGAATTCGAACCCATGTCTCCTAGTAACATGCCAGGTATGCTAACCACTACAACATTAACGGCTAACGTCTTGTTTTCATCATATGAGAAAACATAGTTTTCCATTTTCCGACAGATAGCGCCAAGAACGAATCAAAAAATGCGGGAAAGTTTATGTCACACAAGCTGAGAAAAAAAAAACGTAAGCCGTTGAAGGTATAGTGGTTAGCATATCCGGCATGTTACTAGGAGACGTGGGTTCGAATTCCACTCACGACAAAGCCAATTATTTTCAGCTTACTATTTCATGAGTTCCCGATATCAGTTTTCGACTTTCTGAAATGTTTGAAACTTCCTACCTGAAAAGAAATAAGCCATGGAACGAAATAGGTGGTAGGAAGGAGTTAGGTCGGACTATATGCTGGGTAAAGAAGAAGCTCAAATACCTGTTCTCGGAGTTTTTCTTTTCTTGTGTGGTTTTGCGTTGTCCTGTTGGAGATTTTGATGTTCCTTGGTTTGATGTGTGTTTACCAATCCAGGGTACCGTTGAAGTATCACAGAGTATACGCGATCCAGTTGTGCTGAATAGAGTTCGGCATTCATGGCACATCCATCGAGAACTAGTTCGAAGTGCACTATGCCCTTAAAATTCCACCAAACACATAACATTGCCTTCGGTTCCAATCGTCCCCTCTTTGGACAGGAAAGAGAACGATCCTGGGTCAAGTCACTGCTTTTGGGTGTTCGTATTGGAAAGATCCGTATTTCTTCGCACGTAACAATTCGCTTGATGGTAGAATGGATTAGCGAGGAGTTTCCTGCAGATTTTGAGGTAGACTCAGCGAGAAGCCAGGAAGTTAAACAGTATTACGTCTCCTGTAGAGGTGAGGTGATGACATCACCTCACTTCTACAGGATAAGTAATACTGTTTAACTTCCAAAATTCGTCTTCTCCAACAGCGTTCGTTTTTTCATTCACGATAGAGTAAAAAATTCTGAGTAATTTTGCTGCATATCACAATTAAAAAAATTAGTCATTAAAAAAGGAAACTGCTTTCTACTGGAATGTACCGGAACGCCGTTCTGGAAGTTAATTTCATGCATAAAACATAATATCATAAAACTCCTAAAAATGAAAATTTATAAATTTGAAATCAAAATAATGAATTTTTATTACTAACGCATATAGGACATAAATTATGAGTCTAAAGACAATTCATTGTCTCCGTAAATTTTATTGAATATTTATTCATATTACAATTTGAAGATTTTCGCAATTGAGTAAATTTTAAAAATTCCTGTATAACACATTATCGGTCTAAAAAGAATTGTTACTATAAATTTTATTGACTATTTATTCACATCACAATTTGGGCATTGTCAAAATTAAGTAAGTTTTTAAAATTCCTATATAACACTATTAAAACGTATATTATTAGGTTGGTGCAGATGAAATGTCCGCTTTCAGCGAGTGGGCATGTTCGACCCCTCCAACAAATTGGTGTCGTCCAGCAATTTCACATAGCATACGTCACAAGGTCGGTATATAACTGGTATATGCGTAATGTGCCTCATTTCGTCACCAGGTTCATCCACGAGTGCATAAGCTTCAGTCAAAATAGACCATAGAGACAGGCCAGTTGCGCATAATTTTTATGTATGAGTTCAAACTCGGACATTCCGCCGGTGTAGCGTCCCGAAACATTAATGCAGTATTTGGGAACGTACCATATGCCGATTGTTCAATAAATTCCAAGCAGGAGACACATAATTTGAAAACGAGTCTCGTGGTCGTCCACCAGTAGCTGTAACAGATGAGGAGATGAATATTATCGTGGGAGTTGACCCACAGCAAAGTGTCCGTGAGATCACAGCGAAGAGCCATGTGCATCATTCGACGGTTGTCCGGCTCCTGGCGGCCCTGGAGAAGGGGAAAAAGCTGGATGTCCGGGTGCCACACGAATCGATAACAGCGAATAGGACACGCTGTCTAGAGGTGTTCATTTCCCTCATTGTCCGGAACAAACGGGTCAGAATCCTGCATCGTATCGTAACCTGCGATGAAAAGTGGGGTCCTCTACGACAATCGTCATCGATCAGCACAGTGGTTGGATACCACGGAGCCACCAAAACATTGTCCAAAGCCACCCCTACACTTATGGAAAGTACTGGTTCTCGTATGGCGGTCTGCTGACGGCGTGATCCATCATTATTTTCTCCGACCAGGTGAGAACATCAATTCGGACCGCCATTGTGATGAAATGCTGCAGATGCATGGAAAGCTCTATACCAAACAACTAGTTTTGGTCAATATGCATGGGGTCCTGTTGCATGACAATGCCTGCCCACATATCTCACAAAGGACCATTCAACAAATCCACAAGTTCGGCTACGAAACACTGCGCACCCTGCATATTCTCCTGATCTTTCTCCCACGGATTAGCATCTCTTCCGACATCTGGACCATTTCCTGGCGGAGAAGACCTATCCAAACAAACGAGCTGTGTGTCAAGTCGTTGCCATCTTCTTTGCTTCACAGATTCTAGAGTTTTATCGCCGTGGGATACACAGCCTCGTAACATGTTGGCAGATCGGAGGGACAGGACTACTTTGACTAGACAGGTAACTGCTTCCTATTTTCATTTGGGTTTGAAAGTGGCACTCTCATTTCGAACATTTCATGTGCACCAACCCAATATTAAGCCACACTCACTAAAAACACTTCACTTGGGCGCAATTTCGGCTACGGATACTTCGCTTGTTGACGTATGTGTTCCAGAAGCTTATTTTTAGGGACAAAAAGAACCACAATGAAAATATATTTATATTATTATTGTAAAAGTAGTAAAAGCAAACATTATTAATGCAATACACGAGCCTTGTTCGCAAGTACAGATATGAGCTATGACGTTACAGCCATGTTAATATTAATATTTGCGTATCATTGATGATATATGGAAGTCATATTTGGGCATTTTCGTGGCACATCTAAGTTACTGCCACGGTACAGCGTTTGCGGAACACTGTTGTAGAATACACTGTATTATTTATTCACAATTCTTAAGACTTGGAATACCACACTAACGTGTTACAAAATCATTTTCACAGGTAGTCAGATAATTGATTAATCTGGATACAGAAATGATCGTATTTTCATTTTTGAAGGGAAATAATGAAAATGTGAGTGTTCTTACAATATTATTCTTCTGGGATTGAGCTGCTGAGAGTGAATGTGGTCATTGACTTTAGGATTATAAAATGAGCGGCAACTGATATGAGAGCTTTAATGTAGGGAGAAACGTAGACTGCGGAATAAACGTAAAGCTGCTTCTCCTTAGAGAGAGCAAGTAAACAAATAAAATATAAGATGGCCAAGATTAAACCACTGCTGAAAGTTCAAAACAACTCAATCCATCTTCATTCATCAAACAATAAAGGCAAATATTTTAAGTTACAGCTTTAAATTAGAACTGCACCTCGAGAGTACAGATTGGGAAGCAGATTGAATAAGAGGCCTTACGTATTGATCGTACAGCACGTGTTGCTCTCAGACTGTCGCAGCTGGCAATACTCAAGGGCACTAAGGAAGGAACAATGGCAGCACGTGTTCATCGATTTCAAATTGAGCACAGGTCTGAAAAAACTTCTCAGGAGAAAAACACAAAAGCAACCTCAAACTATATAATATTATTCATTTCCAAAGCTACCATGCGAAATAAATGGAAAATATTTTAAGGCGGTAAATGAAAATGAACGGTTAAAATGCTGTAGTACGGAAATGAACTTATCTGGTCGTGAAGAAAACAAAAATATTTAATGCCTATTTAAAACTATTAAGTGTTTTATATATAGAGTGGGAGTTGCAACACAGAAATATTAATTTACTCTGCAAACTCAAATTTGCTTTATACGTCAGAAATATTTTTCGATTCAGAAGTCTGAAGGCTTTGAATATTTAGCTGATAAATATAAACCTAGATTTAATGAGGGAAATTCTCGTCAAAACACCTTTGACTAATTATTAAGTAAAAGGCTTTTGGAAAATATAGCATATATACAGGGCGTTTCAAAACTCTCTATACAAATTTCAATGGGAGATAAAGAAACACCAAGACAAACCTTTTTCGTCTATGAATGTATGTCCGCTGATGTAACCCTTCGGTGATAGAGAGCGCTGTTTGGTGGCCTGCAATTGCCCAGAAGGGCGAAGTTGGGACGGAGAACGGACTTGTGTTTGCCGTCGGCATTCGTAAATCAAACACATTACGTGTAACATGGAGTGTTTCACGACTACTGAGATGGCTGAAATGCATCTGGCATATGGGGCTGCCAATGGAAATCGGAATTGCTGCTGTGAGGTTCAACCGACACCGCTTCCCAAACAGACGTGTGCCAAACCACCAAAAATTTGCGTGTTTGCACCGGCAACTGCAAGAAACTGAAACATTCCATGCAAACATGCATGACACTGGTCGGAGAAGAACCATACGCACTCTTGACATGGAAGAAGAGATACTACAGCGGATTGAGGACAATCCAGGTACAAGCACGCGAGCTGTTGCACGTAGCCTCGGTGTGAACCACGCCCTCTTGTGGAGAGTGTTGCACGAGCAGCACTTACATCCGTTTCATCGTCAGAGAGTCCAGACATTGCAACCTCAGGATTACCCTCTTTGTGTGGAATTCGTATGCTGGTTTCTGCAGCAAACCGCGGTGCAGCCTGATTTTCGGGCACATGTGCTCTTCTCAGATGAGGCCTCTTTCACACGTGAGGGTGTTTTTAATGTGCACAATTCTCACGTTTGGGGAACGAAAATCCCCATGCCACAATGGCACATGGTCATCAACAACGGTTCGCCGTCAATGTTTGGCGGTGTCGTCCACGACATTTTGATTGGGCCATACTTGCTGCCTCCCCGACTTAACGGACAAATTTATCGGGTATTTCTTGAAGAAACGTTGCCGGGAATGAAACAAGAGTATAATATATTCAAGGATTCGGACAATTCATCGGCCCAATGAGTTCATGGATGAATTTGTAGCATCGGATACTCATACCTCGTATGTACCTATTCGATTTCCGTAAGATATAATGCATCAAAAACGTCATATGCAAGCCAGAATTTGTTGCATTTTACCTCTTTTTTTTCTTTCGATTTTTTTTAAAACAAGTTATTGTTTTCAATTTGTCATCCATTCGTCTCTCCGTCTGCAAACATTCAACAGTTTTATTTTTAGAGATAAATATAAAATTCCTTATGGATTGGGTGATTGGATACATACCAATAAAATATGCACATTTTCCATATCTCTAAATAGTTTGAATTTTTATTGATAGCGTGTGCTAAATTTGGAAAAATGAAACAATTTAAAAGAATATTGAAAATATATATTCATGATTGAAAGAAATTTTGGTGGTAGAATGTATGGTCATGGGGTTTACATTGTCATTTTCGATTGGTAGGAATCAGTAGTGAGAAAATGCAACAACTTTATTTTAAGAAGAAAACATGTTTGTTGGATTAGGTACTATTGGGAACAAAATGCAGAAACTTTAGGAACGTTTGACGATCAATATCTAAGAATAAGAACCTTTAGTTAAATGAGAATTAAACCAGTTATTTCATCATGAAGAAAAAAAAGCTGAGATGAGCTATCTTAAAATATTAGAAACATCTTTGGAGAACTATTCTTCGGTTACGAACTCTATAACTGACAAGAAGTATGGACAGCATCATACCTATTTTAGTTCCATAAGACTCGAAACTATACCATCAAATAAAATACGATGTTCCTTTCGAATGCTTTCCTCCTTTTTACTATTTTGTTCTTAGAGGATATCTGTTCTTAGGAATGAAGAATAACGGCTTAGCATCATGTGACACGACTTGCCTGCAGGACCATTATCGCTTCTAATCTAGGTAGGGCTTCAATTTGTAAGGATCGTTCTTTCTGTATCACCGTAGACCGTCTAGACAAGGAAAGCTCCCGAAAAACCATCGATCAAACCACCTCACAATGAATTGGATTTAGCAGTATTACTATGAGATGGCATGATGGCTGTTGATATCCGAAGATATACACTCCATAAAATGAGATAGCCCCTTACTTGAAATATATCATCCGCACCATATTCACCAAACATCAATTTGGAACATAATAAAGTTAATTTACCACACAATGGATAATAGTAATACATAAACTTACTAACTACTGTCTGAGAAAACTTTGCTCTACTTTCATATTTTATACACAAGGAAAACTTTGTTTTACGCTGATATTTTGTAACTTCATAAATTCTCCCACAATAACACATACTAATTATCTAAAAGATAACTAAGAAAATTAAAATTTCATTTTGAGCTAAAAACTTTATTTCCACTAAACGATTATTATGTGTATATATTGATATGCAATCTTAATTTCTACCAGGAAATTAAACGTTTCATGCATCAAATGCTACTTTAATTATGACTCATATTGGCATTTTCTCTGAAGAAGATTAAACATTAATAAAATGCTATTTAAGTATGAATCTCTTATCGATATATATATATCTTGTAATATGTAGTTATCGTAAGTCCAAACGATAAAACGTTTATCAAAAATTTCAACTCAGCTGTCGATAATAAAAATATTGAAATAAATGATTCAATACTTACTGAGCATCCATTTTCAATTGATGTTTAACGTCTATTAAAAATGAAGTAAATGTTACAAAAATCTAGTGCAACATGTCACGAAATTTTTAGGGAGGGCGCACACCGCCACAATTTGCAACAGCAATGCGATTGCGATTCCAGTTGTTTCTTAAAAATGCATGTACAAAACTGGGGTACCGCAGCAATTTCAACTCAGCTGCGATGCGCTGGCTTGTGACACGAAAATCGCAGTTTTCCTGTGATTTGCACTGGTGACTTCTTCAGAGTGTTGTTGCAACTTCGAATGCTACTTCGAATAATATCCCACCACCATCACTACCCTCTCCCCTCCGGAAAGGACATGGAAATTTCGCGCGGCTGTAGAACTTACTGAGTTATTTGTCATATTAAAGCTTGTGACGTCTCCAATATCATGGGTTACCTCAAACACGACCCCTGCTCCCCCCCCCGCCCACAGAAAGGAGAAGAAATGTGGTCGATGCTTATGAGTCATATATAAAATGAAATTTTCTGAAAATAAATATTTTGAACGACAGAGGAATAACATATTTTTTTTAAATAACTATCTATATGCGTTTTAAACGATAGAAAATAAAACTAAAGCATATTGATAGTGCAATTTAGATTCACTATCAATATGCTTTAGATTTCACATTTATTTAAATTTATAAATTTATATAAATGTGAAAATTCTCAAACCTCCATTTAAGATATTTCAGGATGCAACAATATATTCACCCTAGGCTCCACTGCTTCTAATAGAGTCGGAAATTACAATGGTAAAAGTACTGAACTGACAGGTGAGATCATAACTTTCTTTGAATCTAGAACACTTCGGTCTGTAAATGGTAGCTAGGAATCTATTGGAAGAAGAGCTGTGTACAAATCCCCTGCGATGATGCACAGAACAGCCAATGTCTTGCACTTAATGTTCGACCCCTTTTTCTTGTGATGCAGACCATTAGTACCTTTCAAACAGATATTCTCTTTTGGAAGGGAACGAATAGGGAGGGATGACAGATCAGTATGGCGTACTGATATGGCTGTTTGAGACTATTTGATATTGTTGGCCCTACCTCTCTCAATAAAAATAGTTTCTTTTAAAATTATAGTAATCGTTTTCTCTTCACAGGTACGTGGAATGTGAGGGCTTTGCTCTTGGCAATCTCACACAGGAACTCCAAAGTTATAACCTAAATATTATGGGTTTAAAAGAGTACAGTTGGCTAGGTAAAAGTCAAATACTTAAAAACAATTTTACGTTTTTCGAGAAGGGATGGATGGGCATCCTTGAAGGGGGATGGAAAGCATCTCCATGGTGTAGTTCTGCTTCTCAGCAGACACGCCAGTGATGCTCTTCTTGGATATGATTGCACCAGTGAAAGATTTCTCACAGCTAAACATAAAACTATGGACAACGTATAACAGACACATCATTTTGTCCCCTTTTGTTTTCAGTTTGGTTATTGATTATATGAAGCGCAATTATTTGCAAGGAGAAAATTTTGGACTTGAATGTTATCTGTTGTTATGCCCAGACAGAGGACGCTGATGAAGAAGAGAAAGACAGGTTTATTGACAACTTCATGATATCTTGAATTCTGTGAAGAAATGAGATATTTTTATTGTGCTAGGTAATTTCATTGCTAATGTTAGTACCTGACTCTGACCTTTGGCAGTGGAGTTAGGTCCTTTTGGGATTAGTAATTCCAACGGCAATGGGGAACGTTTACTATAGGTAAGTAAACTTAACGGTTTTAGAATAACTAACACGCATTACTAACACTGGGATATTTATAAATACACATATGTTTCACCTTATGGATTACATAAGAATATGATCGCTTATATTTTAATTAACAGCTGATTAGGTTCGTTATTAGCCTGCTAGTTCGTTAGCAATACCAGATCGTATACGGGAGCCGTAATTGGGTTTGACTTTTACTTGGTCAAAAATGTCTTATAGCTGAAGTTTAAGAAATGTGCTAAGGTTAAGAGAATTACCTTTAACACTGAAGCTCTGATAGATTCAGATATAGCCAAAGCATACCATGAAAAAGCTAGGAGGTTATTTCTGAAAGAAGGAATTTCACGATTAATTTGAATCAACACACTACTAGTCCTAACACACAGCATTATGAAGAGCTTTATAAACGTGTAAAGGACACAGCAGTGTGGATTCAAAAGTTAACAGCTCATAAAAATTTTGACCAGAAAATTAGATCAAAGTCAATTTATTAAACAGAAATAGAGACATAGATCAATGGGACCTGAGTTCGAGCCCCAGCATGGATATTTATGTTGTCTTTCTGCTGAAGTCCCACCATCTTCACTAGATCTTCTATATGACTTATAAACTACTAAGCTCCTGTCAGACCTATGTGGCAAGTAGCTGCTTGAGGGAATATTTATTTTTCATTTTAATAAGCGAGCTAATAATGTAAACTTAAGTAGCGTGCATCGATTCAAATTCGTAATCATATATAATACGCAGTGGTGATATGGGTGAAAACATTCACTGTTACCTAGTGAAAACCAGTGAAACCTCCTGATACCCAGTGGAAAAACATCTAAAGCCACGGCGTTCAGATATTTTTAACTGGGTATCAGGAGGCCTAATGTGCGCCAGGAAAACATTCCCCACACCACCACACCGTTGCCACAAGTCTGTACTATTGACACCAGAGAAGATGGCTCCATGGCCTCATGTTGTTTGTGCCAATTCTATCAGCATGATGCAAAAGGAAGCTTGATTCGTCCGACCGGGCTACCATTTTCCAGTCCTCAACGGTTCAGTGTCGATGCTCCTGCGCCCACTGGAGACAAGCTTTCATGTTCTTCGCTGAAACATTGACACTTGACATGATCGGTGACTGCTGTAGCCCATTCGCAACTAAGTCCGATACGTGGTGCATTCGGAGATGGCCTTCTGCACACCAATGCTTAATTCAGCTGTGATTTGCCTGGTTGTGGCCTATCTGTTCGCTTGCACGATTGATCCACAAGCTGTTGTCATCAACAGGATCACCTATTACTGGTAGATTTTTGCTTTTCGTACCATTCTCGGTAAACCCTTGAAATGGTTGTGTTAAAAGCCCAAGAGGACGGCCGTTTGGGAGATGCTAAAACAGGCACACCTAGCACCAACTATCACGCCACATTCAAAGTCGTTGAGGTCGCTTGTTGCGCACATTATGACGCTCAATCCAACTCTAACTGATGTTCGAAGAGCTGCTCTGCCTGATTTATACCGCACATTGCGGTCACGTGGCATAATACGTGTTGAATGACCCATTTAAATGATGTGAGATGCTGTACCTAATAAACGGCATCGCAGTGTATATATACGTATATATTGCTGAGTATACAAAATTTTATTCTAGTATACGAATTTGAGCTTCAGCGATATGGAACCAATTGATGGAGACAGAGGGATTTTTTTCAATCAAGGAATAATAACGAAATATAATTTGCTAAAGCCTGCAATCAGTTTTTTTTTCATTACCTTTTTCCCCCTCTAATTGTAAAAACTCAGAGGTTTAGTAACTGAAAGATGATGGCGGCATTTAGCTCAGACTTCCCAATTGCTAGGCGTATGTAAGACAGAAAGTGGGTATGAAATAACGGCGGACAAAGATTACGCTCTCTCATCGCAAACTATCTGATTCGCAGTTGAGAAATATCTTGTCTCTAACGCGTAACGGAAAAGACTCGCGTTATCATTACCAACGCCTGTACGAGTACGTCCGCTTAAGCCTTGGTAATATACTCATATTAATGTTCATTTCCTAGAGCTGGCCATTAAAAATACAAGACAGTCGAAACAGTCTTGCATATTAGTTAGGGATTAAAGAGAGTGCATTTTGCGCCATTACGCATTTCGCCTCGACAGAAAGAGGTAACTATGTGAAGTATTTGAGCTATTAAAATGATGTGTGTGTGATCTCAAAAAGTTATTTGAGTGTTCTGAGTCAACAGCAATACTGTTTTTTTATTAGCGCTTAATTTTATCTATAGTATTTGTCTACGTGAAATTATCTGTTGCAGCTCCTTAAAGAAGGATAACTTCTTTTCGGTGTACAAATATTAATTTTTTCGATGGAAACGTAAAAATACCACGATATGTATATTATTACCACGATAAAACCCTTGATATGCATTATTATTAGTAAATCCTCATCGTATCCATGACACAAGGCTTAAATTTCTTGTTTATATATACAGAAATATGTAATACTGGTGCATTCCTATTGCTAATCATCTGGTTGTATCCTATTTTAAAACTTTTCGAGGTTGTTCTGTGTTCCTTGCTAAATTCTCTGTCGTGGCTTACTGTTGAAAAAAAGTTTATGATCTCAGTATTATACCAAGGAAAGAGAATTAATACCTAGTCATATTTAGTTTAAAGGTATTTAGCATCAACTTCGGAAATATTATCAATTAAATCTTCAGTTATATAACTATAAACAAAATCCCTGCCGACAGCGGATTTGATTAAATGCTGTTAAATAAATGTGACACTAATTTGGCCAAAGCGAAGAAACTTTATTATACGCTGCCTTTATTCCACGTCTAAAACTGGTCATACAAAGTAAGCCCAGAATTGAGAAAACAAAATGGAGGAGGGGTAAGTGACTAGATTAAGCCGGAAAGTTGGTCCGGCATTAAATTGTTCCTTGTTTTAATGATCATTCAAACCTATGTCTACACGAACACAAAATTAATCTGCATAGAAAAATTAAATCACTTATATATATTTGCCACTGTTGTTCGATAAAAGGATTTATACTTTTCTGTTATTGCACACTCAACTATATTTGAAGATGTTTAAGATTGTATATATATATGTTGCCAGTAGTTTAATCACACCCGAGGGATCCCCCTTTGCACAGTGCTTTCCCCCCCTATGACGTCATCGACCACGCCCCCTATGACGTAACAGGCCACGCCCCTATGACGTAACATTACGTAACAAGACGTAATCATTACATAATCATTACGTAACAGGCCACGCCCCCTTTATTAATAATTAATAATTCCTCCCCCTTTATTAAACCCCCCTTTCACCCCCTTTCCCCCTCAGTGGCGCCATCTGTTGACAGTGAGAAGTACTATTTTCCCAAAAACCCTTTATTTTCACTCTAATTTCTCGTTTTCGGACCCCCCGGTCGACCTACCTATATTTTAAGCCCTCCCCCTTATTAAAAACCCTCCTGGCGCCATCTGTTGACAGGGAGAAGTACTATTTTCCCAAAAAACCCCTTTATTTTCACTCTAATTTCTCGTTTTCGGACCCCACGGTCGACCTACCTATATTTTAAGCCCTCCCCCTTATGAAAAACCCTCTGGTTGACCATTTTAAGCCCCCACTCCTTCACTCGGCTGATGCAAGTCTCAGAATAATTGCATGGAACGATTGACTGGTCTTAGAATAATTGTACAGAAAGGAATGATACAAAATTCCCTTACCTCTATTAAAAATCATCCTACAGTTGAAACTCATTTTACTCTTACTGTTTCCATAGAAAATACCATAGGGTGAAATTAATAATGGTTTAAATTATTCGTAGGGATGACATGTTAAATCTGCTTTTAGAACACACGTCTGCAGCGGAAAAATTTTCAAACTCCGTTAATCAACTCCCTAGTAATTAAACACTCGTCAAAATATTCCTCACCTTTATTAAAATCACTCCACGGTCGAAATAATTTCACCGGAAAAAAAAAAAATCGTCCCTCGCTCTGTGGATTCCAGGACTATGCCGTGTACTTGCTGTGGCTTAGATGCGTGTCGAACGGGTCAGATATTAACCTAGCATTCTTTATAACTAGCTTTTTCTATGTATTTCTTACATCAAAATCAACACTACCACTGAACTCTTTTGAATGAGGATCTCAAATTGTAAATCAAACTCGCAAAGCTGTATTTATTCCACCAAGACGGTTAAACGATTTTCTTATAATTAAAATTCCCGGCTATTAAACTCCCTAGTAATTAAGCACTGGTTAAAATTCCCACATTAAAAATCGTCCTACGGTCCGGGGCGAATGGTTTAAATTATTCGTAATAGCTGTCGAATAGTGCCGTGTTATGATCTGCTCTCAGAAAATTCAAACTCCTTATCGCAAGCGGTATTCCTTTCAAGTGCTTATCGGGGCTAGCAACAAGACTTTCAAAAACATCACGCGACGTGGTCCGATCGGTGAGGGTTCAAGAGGGCAGTGTCCAGCACCACACTTTGTTTACATATGATGCTGATAAGGTTTCAAAATAGAAATTGTTGTTGTTGTCTCGATCGCGTGATGTTAGTTTGACCTCTTGTAATACGTGTCAGTCGGCCTGGCTGTGTGTATAAATGCGGAGGACAGCATCCTCCAATGTCATTCAACTGTCAACGCTGATACTCTGACACCTGATTGTCAAACTCCTCAAGATGTCTGGTGAACGAGCCTTCAACATTCCTTCGGCTGGATCATCATCTGCTAACAGGTAACTAAAATTTTATTTAATGCTGTCCTTAAGACGTTTTACTTTCTGTATTCTACTTATAAATTATTTAATGCGACCCTTAAGACGTTTTTACTTTCTGTATTCTACTTATAAATTATTTAATGCTGTCCTTAAGACGTTTTTACTTTCTGTATTCTACTTATAAATTATTTAATGCTGTCCTTAAGACGTTTTACTTTCTGTATTCTACTTATAAATTATTTGATGCGGCCCTTAAGACGTTTTTACTTTCTGTATTCTACTTATAAATTATTTAATGCTGTGTTGCACTTAAGAATTATTTAATACTGTGTTGACTTATAAATTATTTAATGCTGTGTTGCCCTTAAGGTACTCAACCATTTATCCAGTAAAGTCATTTTATTCTAAAACTTAATTTTCAAACCTTTATTTACTTAGATATTTTTGATTGCGCTAGTAAATGTACTGCATATTCTGAGACCGTATTATCTATCTATCTAGGAACACCACGCAGTGCTTTGAGAAACTTCTCGCAGCAGTCCAGAACCTCTCCGATGTCTCCAAAAGAAGCACGGAGACAGATGACAGAAGTGTTAAGCGTGTCTGTCGTCAGATGGAGGCCGGGGAAATACTACGACCGAGGACAATGAGGCTTTCTCTAACACACCGCAAGCACATCGCCGCAGCAAAAGCAGCAGCGGAGATGAGGACTTCACCCGTCCCGGGTGCTTCAACGGCTAGCAGGTGAATAAACCTTTATTTAATGCTATGTTGTCATTAAGACACACAATCATTTACTGACGTGCATAGAGTTTTATATTTGTTTCTATCCAGTAAAGTCATTTTTACTTACTTTATTCTACTTATAAATTAGCTAAATATTTTCTTGGATTTTTTTTTTTTGCTCAGGCTAGTAAACTGTGGTGTATGTTGTCTTTTATCACAACATAGAGTTTTATATTTGTTTCTATCTAGTAAAGTCTAAATGATAAATTTCAAACTTTAGTTACTTAGATTTTTTGCTCATGCTAGCAAACTGTGCTGTCTTTTATTCTAAAACCTAATTTTCAAACTTTAGTTACTTAGATTTTTGCTCAGACTAGTAAATGTACTGCATATTGCCTTTTCTGTTCTAAGATGAAAAAACATGTAAATGTACAGCATATTCTGAGACTGAATTATCTATCAATGTAGGGCCCCCACGGAGAGTGTGCTAACCAAGCCTCAGCCACCCACGACCCGTTCGTCATTGACAGTGCCGGCTACGCCCCTCAACGACCCCGCCCGTGCTGACGGCACCACGACAATCTTCACAGGCGCTGGGTCTTCAGTTGCAGTCAGGTAAATGAAATTTCATTTGATGTTGAGCAGGTCTTAAACGGCTCAATCATTGACTAAAGCATATATAGTTTTATAGCCTGTAAAGCCATTTTACTTTCTTTATTCTGCTTATAAATTAGTTAAATTTTAATTAGGTCTTTTGCTTGAGCTAGCAACGGTTAAATTCTTCCACAATCGAGTGTTTACTCTCGTGGAACATTTTTTTCTCAGACTTGTACTGTAGGCAAAATTATACTAGCAGTGTGTGTGTGTTGTCTTTTATTACAACTGTTAAATTTTTCCACAGTCGAGTGTTTACTCACGTGGAACATTTTTTTTTTTTTTTTTTTTTTTTTCTCAGACTTGTACTGTAGGTAAAATTTCTATATATATATACATATGTGAATAAATATATGATTTTTATTGGACAAACTATGTATAAAGAAGAATATTAGTAATACTTTAAAAGTGTGTATCTGGGAAAATGTGATACTTTAAAAATGTAATACTTTAAAAGTATGTATCAGGGGAAAATGTAATACTTTAAAAGTATGTATCTGAGCAATACAGCATTATAACTTCAGTTCTAAGATAAAAAAACGCGTAAAGTACTGCATATTCTGAGAATAAATTATCTATCTAGGTCTGTCGAGTCCTTCAACGCTCCAGGACCATCCACTACAGTCAGACATGATGCAGCACCTTACTACACCATTGTGAACACACGCCACTACAACTCCGCCAAGTTTCGCACACAATTCGCTTCAACGAGTGTGCGGCTTGGCGGAATGGAGAATGTGGAACCTTATAATTTCCTCTCGGTCCTACACGACCTACATGAGAAAATGTTGACCGACGTCGTCCCCACAGGGGAGTATAGCCATGTTCGGCTGTGTTTACGCTCCCGGGATTTGAAAAACCCCGTCAACCTGGCACTAATTCGGCGTAATGCCCTGACGGGGGAGAGATTCATGGCTGCACTAGACAAAGTAGTGCAGTCAAATGAGTCTCTTGGTCCCGGGAGCGAATTGGAGTTTGACTTCGTTTGTGCCAACCTGGATAGGGTCGGCAGCGGTGGAGGTATTGGCAGACGTGCAGGACCCGAAAAACGCAGCCTCGTGGATGTCCAGTCTTTCGCCCGCAGGAAGGGTAGCATCCGAAGCATCATCAATAGAGACGGAATCTGTCTTGCAAGGGCTCTCGTCGTCGCCCGAGCGCTCTGCTTAAAAAATAAAGGGTTGACAAACAACTACATCAAAATTGCTGATTATCGCTACCCTTTGCAGAGGCAGGAAGCCCGTCAACTACATCAGGATGCAGCCGTACCAGAGGGTCCCTGTGGACTCCCGGAAGTACAATTGTTTCAAGCTCACCTGACACAATTCAGGATTATTGTGTATTCTGCTGACGACGCCTTCCTCCCCATCTTCATTGGTCCAGAAGGAGGGGACAATCTTTATTTGTTGTTTAGTGCTGGGCATTACGACGTGATTACTAAACCATCAGGGTTTTTCGGGGTTAAGGAGTTCTGCCACATTTGTTTAAAGGGGTCTAACAACGGGCACGTTTGCAAGGGAACATGCAACAGGTGCCTGTCAGTCGATGTGCGTCATACAGGGGAGCTGTTGCTTTGCACGGTGTGCTGTGTGTATTTGCGCGGGGCTGAATGCTTTCAGGCGCACCTGCTGAAGGCATGTCAGACACGGCATCGCTGTGTTAAGTGCATTAGCATTTACGACCCCCTGAAAAAGCACGTTTGCAAGGCTGACACCTTAAAATTCGTCGAGCCCTGCAAAATTGACCCTGTCGGTCAGACTTACCTCTACTTTGACGTAGAGACTGTGCAGTGTGCCGACGGGTTGCTAAAACCGATACTATGTGTGGTCACATACCAAGTGGACGACGAGTGGGTCTATGCTTCATTCCCGGAAACGGACGCCTTTATGGATTGGATTCTGGCTGAAGAATGTCCTGGGGTTCAAAGATTCAAGGACGCCACAGTCCTCGCACATAATCTGAAAGGCTTTGACGGCATGTTCATCATTAGTTATCTGTACAGAAAATTTTTAAAACCGGATCTTGTGTTCGATGGATCCAAGATTTTAGGTATATTTTTACCTGGCCTTAAAATAAGGTTCATCGACACGTTGTCCTTTATTCAGGCTCCTCTTCGATCATTCACGAAGACCTTCAACTTGGAGACGGTGAAAGGCTTTTTCCCCTTTAAATTCGTGAAGGAGGAAAATCTACAATATACAGGACCCATCCCTGATCGGCTTTTTTTCCAGCCGGAAGACATGGAGCCTGAAACTCTGTCAGCATTCAACGAGTGGTATGCCGCAGCAAGCCTTGAACCCTGGGATTTTCAACAACAGCTTCTGTATTACTGCAAGGCAGATACAGAGTTGTTGCGACGAGGCGCCCAAGCTTTCCGCGAGGAATTTTTAAATCTCACAGGCGTAGACCCATTTGCGCGTGACCTGACTATTGCCGGCGCTTGTCTTCGAATTTTCCGTGGGAAGTTTCTGCAAAAGAATACCCTCGGTGTGTGTCCCGCCCAAGGGTATTCGGCGAGTAACGACCGGCAGTCCTTGAAAGCTCTCGCATGGTTAGAGTATGAGGCTTCCAAGGACAACATCGTAATTCAAACTGCGCGATCACCCGGAGGCGAGTATAAGATAGGGCAGTACAAATTGGATGGCGTGTGCCACAGTACCCGCTGTTATTACGAATTTTTAGGTTGTTACTATCATTGCTGCTTGAAATGTTTCAAACCTGAAAAAATAGATCAGCGCACGAGAAAGCCATTTGGTCTGCTAAACACCCGGACCATGGATCGTCTTGAGACCTTGAAAGTGCTGATGAACGGGTACACATGCAAAATTATGTGGGAGCACGAATTCGACGAGTTGATGCGCAAAAACCAGTCCGTCGCATTAATTTATAAATCCGTCGAGCCTATCAGGCGTATAGGGGCCCGTGACTACCTCTACGGAGGGCGCGTGGAGGTGTTCTCCATCTTTGCATCGGTTGACTTAGGATGTAGCCTTAACTACGTTGATTACAACAGCCTGTACCCTTATGTTTGCAAGAAGGCTCCATTCGGTAAAGGTCACCCGGTTCGGATCACCTCCGATTTCGCCACGGACCTCGACCACTATTTTGGCATTGCACACGCCACACTGTTACCCCCCGACGGTTTATTCATCCCTGTACTGCCCTATAGGTGTAATGGGAAGCTGCTTTTTCCCCTTTGTAGGATCTGTGCGGATGGACAGCTGGCACCCCCTTGTCGGCACACCGTGAACCAGCGCGCATTGACAGGATCTTGGCCTACGTTCGAAATTTACGCTGCGATGCGTGCTGGCTACAAACTTCTCCAGTTCCACGATGTGTGGCACTTTAATACCATCCTGCAATACGATCCTACAACAAAAAAGGGAGGTGTCTATGCTGGGTACATAGACACTTTTCTGGGACTGAAGCAGCGCTACTCCGGGTTTCCCCCTGACGTGCAGACCGAGGAGCAAAAGGAAGCCTTCTGTGAGGCCTTCTTCCAGGCGGAGGGGGTTCGGATCCTCCCCTCGGAAGTTGAAAAAAACAACCTTAAGCGAACTCTTTCCAAGGTCTCGCTTAATTCGTCATGGGGGAAGCATGCGCAGAACATGAGTCGAACCCAGACGACCATTGTGAGTTGTCCTGTCAAGTACATGGAGCTCTTGACGGACGCATCGCTAGTCATCACTGACGTCGCTGTTATCAGTGATCAGGCCGTGCTTGTCACGCACAAGCCGGCGGAGTCTGCCACTCCAGCGAACACCCGTGGAAGCCTGATTCTCGCCGCAATGGTGACGAGTCACGCCCGACTAAAGCTGCACGAGCTTCTATCGAAATTAGATAGTCGTGCATTGTACTCGGATACTGACTCAGTAATTTATACAACGTCTCCTCGCGACACCTACACACCACCACAACATCCCTTTCTCGGAGGTCTCGTAGATGAAATTTCTTCAAAGTACGGCTCCGGTGTACACATCACTGACTATGTCAGCGCCGGGGCCAAAAGTTATGCCCTTCGGCTGAGCAACGGGGATGAAATTCTTCGCGCCAAGGGCATATCACTCACGAAGAAAAACCGGTGCACATACAATTTTGAACTTCTAAAATCCATGGTGCTAGGGAACTCCCCAGCCAGCGAGACCTTCGAAGTCCCTTTCAATGTAATTCGTAATAAAGTGGATGGGTCACTTACGAATAAGCCCATGGTGAAAAGGTTTAAGGCTAACCTCGATAAGCGGTATCTCAGCCCGGGTTCGACTCTCACTGTACCTTATGGTTACAATGACCTGGGCCTGGATACCCTTATCCAACTCATGGATGAGTAAATGCACAGTTTTTATTTATTATTGCACACTAATGTATTATTGTAAACTAATTTATTATTTATTATTGCATCTTCATTTATTATTTATTTATTATTGCATCTTCATTTATTATTTCAGTGTGCATAGTATTACAACTTTATTTCGTTGCTCACTTTATTTCGTTGCTCACCAATGTACATATTATTTCATTACACGCTTTATTTATTTCACTGCACACTTTATTTCAATGTTCCTAGTGAACCTTAGTATTTCACAGGTAATGACCCAGCACTGAGGCGTCGTCAGCTTTTGAATTATTGTATTTAACTTATTGTATTTAAAACTACAGCGGATCTGTCATGTAAATTATTGTCTGTGAATTGTTTCAATAAAAATGGTTTCAAAAAATCCGTCTCTTTATTTCTCAGAACTGGAAGACACTATGGTGGTAGAAAGCAAGAGGTAACTTTGTTTTTTCAGGTGCTCCGTAAGTCTTATCAGTGATCTGCGCTCAGATGTACGCGCGCTGCTCCCCTCCAAGTCTCGCTGCTGCAGCAGCATTCTCATTTCCCCGCCCATCGACACTAACGCCCTCTGCTGTACTACTGAGTGTAGCAGCGCGCGTACATCTGAGCGCAGATCACTTCCGGATGTCAAGCATTGAATGAACCATCAGTGTGAAAACATTGAATGGGAAGAGACGTAAAAATGGCAAAAGGCAAATTATCAGTTTTACTTTCTTTTATTGGATACAGATTTTTAATACATTGTTTTGAACACAAGTCTTCAAGCACACAAGTCTTGGAAAGTTTTTTTTTTTTACAGATATTTTCAATACGCCGTCCACTCGGATAATTTTCTTTTCTTACGTCGGATGGGAACAGCAATGTCTTTTGGGGGCCGCTCTTCAGCTATATGATTTCTGGGAATGTTGACTTTTACTTCCTGTGGAGTGTCAAGCTGTTTTGAGAATAACAAATAATTTTTCAAAGCAGTCAGATACTTTTCAGACTTATCGTCAGCATCACCAGACTCTAATATTTTCTTCATCTCTGAGTCTAAATCACACACTTTTTTTCTTATGTTTCTCCTCTGCACTGCTTTCACTGAAATCATTTTTTTCTAAATAACGAGACCAGTAGGGGGAGGGCAGCAGTCAATAGTGGTATAATGAACCCTGAACCACGCTGCAGGAGATGCTTCTTGTGGCGTAAAGATGCACGTTTGGACGCTAGACTCCTTATGACCGTCTTGTGCTGGCGTAAATTCTTTAGTACTCTGTGGGAAACAGGTATATTTCCTTTTAAGAAATTGGAACACACTTCACATAACGCATACATCTGGGGGTCAGAGATGTGCTTCATCAGAGCTGTACGCTGCTTTCCCCCTAGCTTTGGTAAGCACTGAAGGAACGGACCTTGAGATTTAACTTTCATTTGGAACGTAAAGTATTTCGGGTTCTTCTGATGGAAGAATCTTTGCACGGAGCCTTTCACTGTCCAACGTTCTGGGATGAAGGTCAACACACAAATAACCGCAGGTTACCTGTGTAGCCAGTCTATAGGCATCCGTCAGGAGTTTAGATTGATGGGGGTACACTTGTCTCGCCAGGTGGGTTATTTGTGAAGCATCCCGACAATTGCGAAATAAAAACATGTAGTGAGCATTGAGCGATATAGTCCTCGAATGTCTTCCCTTTAAAAACAGATTTTGTAAGATCAGGACAATCGTGATATTTTTATGATGACCACCACGAATAAACAATTGTGATATGCGCTCACTGGCTACAGACTGTTCCATCAAGTCATCCAGTACCAGAAGTGTAGGTCTGTGAGGATCAAATTCCAGATCCGTAGGTAGTCCTTCATAAAATTCCACCGTTTTCTTGAAGGGTTCAAAGGCAGGCTGCCACTCACCGTAACAGTAAACGACACGCTGGGGTGGGGGTTCGAATACTTGAGCTGCTTCTTTGATGAGTTTCAGAGTGAAAGTCGTCTTCCCACACTGTGAGGGTGCTGCAATTATAATATTTGAAGGAGTGCGGAGAGCCATCGCACCACCATGCAGTCGTTAAAGTCTACTCGACACGTGTAATCACGATGCAGTACTGTGGGAAGAGTCGAACCACACGATCTTTTAAACAGGAAATACAGACAGTGAGCCCCACAAGTGTCTCCCAGGGGGTCCTGCAGAGGTATCGAGGAGTGTAAGACGTGACGTATGCCTAGTCGACTATAGTATTCTTGCATGGAGGCATCGGGACTCGTACCCAGGGGATCAAAGTGATCCACTTGCACTCCTTTCTTGTAAACCGCTATCCAGTGGGTTCCAGGCAGGGAGGACGGATCGGTATTGTAGATAAACAAGGCTTCTGACTGATTGATTCTGTGAGGTAGTCTGTCACGGGGGAACACTCCGAGACTTGTGGGTAACATCGAAAGGATGGATTCTAGCTGATAGGAATTCATGAGCTGTAGTCAAACAGGACTTTACGGTCCAATGGGATTTCCAACAAATTCTGGTACTCGGCATACAGGATCACAGTGACCGATGCGGGTAGCGGCTTGGCAAACTTTAATTCGACTCTCACACTCCCACTCTTTATTAAAGAAAATACTTGATTGCATTCACGTTGCTCGGGGGTCAATTGGAATCCGAATAATGTAAAACCTTCTCCATAGGCTTTTCGCGATAAGTTAATACCGCTATCGGATTTCCAGGCGTCCACAGCTTCCAATAATCCTTGGTAACAGCGGAGATAGCGCCCATTCGCAAAGTCGGGGGTGTAGGACTGATGATCACTGTCTATGTGAAGACTGATGTGGTTTAAGTCGAAATGTTGGAAGTTGAAGGGATTTTTTTCGTACGATCCATTCAGGCTGGTACTTTCCAGCATACCCAGTACAAGCCGTACAGGGAGCTGGCCGAGAAATAAATTGTCACGGTTCACACTCGTCAGGCCCGAAGCGATGGAAAACATACGTAAATCCGTTCTTCGCAGAGGGTACTTGGCACTCTCCGTACCCAGCAGGCGAGCGTGTGCAAGGATGACACCCGAAGTGGGTTTGACTTTACGCACGAAAAATTCAGCTTCGTGTATCTGTACTTTGTAAGAGGGGTCTGCTTCACCTGTCATGAGGCAGAATTCGGGTTTGGATCTCAGCAAACGCAGTCTCAGGTCGACTTGATTGAGTAGGTAACGATCTTGATTAAACAGGTCGGCGTGGATCCACGAGATGAGTTCGATACCTGTTGGTTTGACGTACCCCTTGCGTTGATGCCACCCCTCGTTCTCCCTGCTGGTTAGTTCCATTTTACCTGGGGTGTCGAGGTACCAGAGCGAGGTGCCTAGCTGACTTCGTGTGGCATCGGTCCCGTAGTTCAATAGAGTCTCTAGATACGCCCTGTAGGGGTACAGGGTGTGAGAAGCACTCACTAGGTGATCATTGAGGAAGACGTCTACCTGGCTGAAGAGGGTATGGAAGAAATGATTGCAGGGGGCAATCACTTCCGACGGTGCTGTACCATCGGATTTTACAATTTTTAAGACGAGACGTAGGTGACATCGAGATAGATCAATGTAATCGTCCGTCCCCTTCACGATGAATTCGAGTGGTGCATTACCTTCCAAGGAAGCCACAGGTAAATAATTGACATAACAACCTCTTTCTAATTGTGAGACAGTGGGTGGAACCAGAAACAGATCCAGTTCTGAATTGGCACAGTCGCCAGAATCAGCGTGAATTTTCTGAATGCTCATGATGAAAACACGTCCTGCACAGTACAGTGTCTCTTCACTTTATGAACCTTGGGATGCTGACGACGACGTTTTATTCCTTTCCCTCCCTGCAGCTTTGAACTGGCACGCTGCAAGAGGTCGGCACCCGCTTCACGGAGCCCCGCTTTGGCTGCAGATTTGAAGTTTTGCCCCTGGGACATCTCTGAAACGAACCGTAGCCCTCCCTTACGCAGGGTGGACAGTGCAGGTCGTACGAGAGGGCGTACGAGAGGGGTGATGAAACGTCCGATCCTAGCAAAGATGCTTCCTAGCCCGTCGCCTCTCTGATAACGAGGACCACGGAACACACCCTTCCCCGTTTGGCTCTTGTAGTAACTCACGTAGGCATCTGCAGAAGGGGGAACGAATTTAACCCTCATGGCGGAAATGTAACTTGACTAAAACTTTACCGAATTTAAAATGCAGCGGTTCTCCGGTGTCGGTACGAAGGAAGATTCTCACACTCTCGAAACTGTTCCTTGCAAGGGGGTAGTAATCAGGTTGCTGATACACTGCAACAATGGCTTCGTTATTACTGGTTCTGACGGCGGGGTTCACGACACGCAACAGTTCACCGTGAGTATCACCTAACAACTGAGGCGCAATCAGGTCTGAATACAAATAAATACCATACATTCCTCTGTTCATATCGATGGGATAGTCACCCAGGACTTTATTCAGTGGTATCTCTAATTTAGTAATTCCTAGCATTTCTCCTAATCCAGGGTTCGATCGAGGAAATTTAATGTAATGCGACTTGTCTGTATCCATCAATACGGTGTGATCTGCCTGTTGCTTGAAACGGTAAGCTTTTCTCAGCCTGTAGGGTAGCATCTGGTTCATTGCATCGAATAACGATTCGGCAGTTTCGTATCGTCCGTGGGGTACCTTTCGTTCTTGGAAACTACCTGGCGGGATCACGTAGAAATAACACTCGTCATCTATGTCGAAAGTTGGTGTATTGCAAAGTTTGCTGGCAAATCGTTGGTGGAAGGGTTTGTCAACTTCTCCCTCGCCGATACACAGAAGTTTACCGAAATTCGTTTTAGGAAACATCAGTCCGTACCCCTCACTCGGTTTGAATACCCAGTAACCGCCGTTATAGGAAACTATTATTTCTTTGGGGAGCTGTGAGGTGAGGACAGACAACAGCTCCATTCGAGTTATTTTACCCGGTTTAAGCTTGATTTTCCTGTATTCTTCGGGGGTGGAAGGAGCGTAATATTCATACGTGTCGTTAGAACCGTCCACATTGTACCAACTCACAGGTAAGTGAACTTCTGCTAGTCCCACTTTCCATTTTCCGCTCAGTCTTAGGGGTTGTGCCAGACGGACTGTGAAATCGGTCTGCGAATTGTTCGGATAAATATTCTGACTAGCTGTGGAGGGGAGAGTCAGGTAGAAACTATCCATTTTTTAGGGATCCAGGAAGGCTTGGGATATCCGCGAAATTTAACCAGTGCCTTTTGACCTTTTCTCTCGATTATTTTCTCGACCGTGTAAAGTTCGGGTTCTGTCACTTTTTGAAGCTCCGATTTATAGAATGTGCCTTTCAACACTTCTCCCTCGGAATCCCTTATGACGTACACAGGGGGCTGTCGTTGTAATACCTTGTCGACTATAAATATTTCTTCGGTCCACAAATGTGTGCCTGCCTTCTTGAAGGGCGCTTTTACACTGGCTAGTCGAACTGTGTCACCCACTTTAAATGCTGGTTTTTCTTTTACTACAGTCGGATTGCGATAGAGTCGAACCCACACGACGTCTTCGTTGCGTAAGGTCACGTCCTTGGGGGCCATATCGTGTGCACTGTGAACGGTGGCATTGTATCCCCTTACAACACGCGGCAGCACATCCAGGTAGCGGTAGGTATTATTGCGTGTATAATATCTCCCCAGTCTCTCGCGTAGGGTACGATTCCATCTCTCCACCAAAGCTGCTTTTTTGTCGGAGTATGTAGCAAAGAACCGAATACCTTTCTTTTTCAGGAATTTCTGGAACACTCTGTTGGTAAATTCCGTACCCTGATCCGTATTTAAATTCATTGGGGATCGACCCTTGGAAAGGATTTTTTTGAAAACTGAGACCATTTCTTTCCCCGTTTTAGCCTTCATGGCCACCGCCCACCCGTATCTCGAGAACACATCGATGACTGTTAATATGTAGCGATACCCGTCATTGAAGCGAGTTAGATTTTTCACGACCATGAGATCGGCTTGCCATTGTTCGTCTAGCCCTGTGACGTAAACTTTGTTACGAGGGAACTTTCTGCGAACAGGTTTATGTAACGTGTAGGCAGGCTGCTTTTCTAACCATTCTCGGACGAGTTTGAGTGGTAGTCCCGTATTCTGTGCTAACTTTTTTACACTACCGAATCCTCTTTCGGGGTTGAAATAATGGGACTCCAAAGTTTTGTTTTCTGCTGCACCCAGACGTCGTACCCCACCAGGTTTTGCCATTGATGCAGTGAAAGTGTAACACCTGTCACTGTAGGAACGTCACCTATAAACTGTCTGATATCCACTGTTAAGTTGCACACACGAATTTTGTATTCACCGTCCAAGGCTTTTGACTCCCCACACTGAATATTTTTACTAGGAGCTACAAGTTCTAATACAAGTACGGCTATCGTTAACAATGTCACGATTACACTACCCACACTAGCTAACACCTTCTTTCTCCTATCCATACCAAGACTAAAATGACATAGGATGAAAAAGACAGACACATTATATAAGGTTACAATTATTTATTTAATTTATACAATTCATTTTTTGCCTCGTCAACAATAGCATTATATTTTAGATTGCAAACAAAACCAGAATCTACAAAATTCAATAGACCTCGCTTCCAGGCCGTATCCACAAATACCTGCGCTATACCATTAATGTCCAAGTCACCAGACCACCCTACGATGGTCGGTATTTTTTCTTCGGGCTGCAGTCCATCTAACGGTATCACGCGCGTAAGTTCTTGCTGAAAAATATTCACCAGCAGCGGGTAAACACAATCGGGACCGTCGAAAACAGGACTCAGTAGGAAAGGACGAATGGATTCAGAATGTTCCATAATGGTTGTACGGAGTTGGTGATCTTTGGGGGTCCAGCACACGTTGTGCACAATGCGCATCACCTCGTCTAAGTGAATAGCCAGCGTGAACAACTGCGAAGCGTTCAATGTTATACAGCGTCTCACCACACGGAACTGTAGAATTCTCTGGTCTGCAGATTCTTTGATGAAGTCGACAGAGCGTTCACCACCTCCAGTGCGATACATGTAGGCACGTAAACCATGCATCACGTACCATGTCTGTTGATCGGGACCGATTTTCACTTGGTCCTCTATGTGGGGTACCGCGGCACACAAAGCCTCCCATTCAGGTATGGAGAGGGTAACCCCTGTTGGTGTAGGGTAGATGAATTCACCATTTTCATATTTCTTGTAGCGGCGTACGTGCACAGAAAACTTATTTTTGAACAGTGAGGGCACGACGTATACATCTTCACCGAGACACCACGCATCAGGATTGCTAGGCTGCATCGTGAACAATGCGGCACAGAGCACTCGCTCCCTATTTAACTAGAGAACCGCACCACCTGAGACGACCAATCAGGAACGAGCTGATAAGTAGGTGTTTGTTGAGACATGCTCTCGACGATCGATCCATCCGAAGAAAGCAGCTGTTTCTGCTAAAGAGCAGTGGACGTCCTCTCCGGTGTGATATCCGCATTCGAACTCAGAAACTTTGGGGAGATCACAATATTTGGGGCAGCCGTAAAGTTCGAGATTAACACTGGGTAGATTTAATTGTTCCAAGAGAATTCTTTCCACAGTACCTCCTTTGTAACCCACCACAGTAGCTTCTTCAGTACGTGCAAGTTTGTAAACATATTTCACGATGTTAGGAACGTGATCTAACGACCACACCTTTTCTCGAGGCAGAGGATGAAAGGGTAGACCTATCACATATTTAGACACGTAGTTGGCTGTCCTTCTGTCTTTTACTGACAAAGGTTGGTGCTGTCGAAGATTGAAACGATAGACACCACATTTCCCATTCCGAGTTGCATATCCAAGTTCACGCACTAGGAAACGACCATTTACACGGAAACCGTCGAGGTCTAGAACCATACAGATGTTTTGCATAGTTGTACTAGTTCAAGTATCTGGAGATGAAAACACTTGACGTCTTCACACTGGCAGGGTCTACAGACGTCTCTGTCGTTTACGCCTCAGAGCCTGCACAACACTCTGCGGTAGTCCCGGGGGCCAGGTTTCGGGCGGCTTCATCACCAGAGGTCGTCGCAGCCTTCGAGGTGGTGGCGGCGTAGTGTCCTCCACGACAACAGCCCGTAGCATCGGACCACCAATCCCAGGTCGCGGCAACATCTTAATAGTGACGGCCTGAGGTGGTGGTGGCGGCGGAGGAGGTGGCACAATCACAGGTCGACGTAGCAATCGACGAATACGCGTTCGAAAGTGTTGTGGATCGCTCTCGTAGCCGGAGTCTACATCACTCGTCCAATTATGACCAAAATCCAAGTCGTCGTCGTCGTCCATAACGTGTAGCTCAGAATAAAAGGCCAAACCTTTTTTCAGCGGTTATATACAGCCAGAACCGTGACCTTTACACATCACCCCATCGGGTAAACGCGTGACACGTAGCAAAGTACACAGTCAATCGTTCCATGCAATTATTCTGAGACTTGCATCAGCCGAGTGGGGCCTTAAAACGGTCAACCAGAGGGTTTTTCATAAGGGGGAGGGCTTAAAATATAGGTAGGTCGACCGTGGGGTCCGAAAACGAGAAATTAGAGTGAAAATAAAGGGGTTTTTGGGAAAATAGTACTTCTCCCTGTCAACAGATGGCGCCAGGAGGGTTTTTAATAAGGGGGAGGGCTTAAAATATAGGTAGGTCGACCGGGGGGTCCGAAAACGAGAAATTAGAGTGAAAATAAAGGGTTTTTGGGAAAATAGTACTTCTCACTGTCAACAGATGGCGCCAGGAGGGTTTTTAATAAGGGGGAGGGCTTAAAATATAGGTAGGTCGACCGGGGGGTCCGAAAACGAGAAATTAGAGTGAAAATAAAGGGTTTTTGGGAAAATAGTACTTCTCACTGTCAACAGATGGCGCCACTGAGGGGGAAAGGGGGTGAAAGGGGGGTTTAATAAAGGGGGAGGAATTATTAATTATTAATAAAGGGGGCGTGGCCTGTTACGTAATGATTATGTAATGATTACGTCTTGTTACGTAATGTTACGTCATAGGGGCGTGGCCTGTTACGTCATAGGGGGCGTGGTCGATGACGTCATAGGGGGGAAAGCACTGTGCAAAGGGGGATCCCTCGGGTGTGATTAAACTACTGTTGCCACTACTTTATTCCTGTGTTAATTATTACAATAACCTGGATGAGCATATGCTCTTGGGTTATTTACATTGTAATAATATACATTTATATCAAAAATAAAAATATTTGAATTGAATTGAAATTATCGCCTCCGTTCCGGTTACTAGAATTCTCAAGGACGGAAGGCACATGGCTTTTTGCCGCCCCTCTACATCCGGCTCTGGCAGAAAGCAATACTTTGCAATTGAAGCATTGATATCATCAGTAGCGGATCACCGCACAAGTGCAAGAAGCGCACGCTTGCAGCCTCAGTAAAGGGGTCTCAAAAACCAAAAAGAAAACTGTTTTTTATTTTTAACGTTTTGTTAATTGATAAAAAAAATGTAAAATAATAACGATAATAAAGGCTTTTTTTCTTCAATTCATGCATTTTAGTTTAACGTCCTTAAAAAAATTATTTAAAATTTTTAGAGGGAGGGCTCCAAAATCAGTTGCGCTTGAGGCTCCAAATGCTTAATCCGCTGCTGCATATCATGGTAGAAAGCGAAATACGATAACATAAATTATTGCTGCGGACTCTCATGGTTGACGTGTCACGTGTTTTGTTGAATCAATGTAACTGTGAATGAATGTACATTCAATACGATATTAGACATGTGATGTCAAAAGCAAGCGTGCATTTCTTGCTGCAAGTGAGGCTAATTTTCTTCTGTGCACTCTTGCTATCAGTTTAATGTCACATAGTTTAAGAAACCAAAAATATAGCTTAAGGACCAAAAAAAAATTTCTAATTTTGCTGAAAATCTCAGCACTCGACATGGTCGCAAATGGGCTACCAGGTCAGCTGACCTGGTAGCCCATTTGCCATTGGTTGCCATTGATTTGCTGACTCTGGTAGCCCATTTGCGACAAGGTCTGGTACTTGGTGCGTTCAGAGATGACCTTCTGCATGTCAATGTTCAATTGTACTGTGATTTGCCTGGTTGTGGCCCGTCTGTTTGCTTGCACTATTTTCACCAGCCTCCTTTGACCCCTCTGATCCACAAGCTGTTTTCGTCCACAGGATCAGAGAATACTAGAAGATTTTTGCTTTGGCACCATTCTCGGTAAACCCTTAAAAGGTTGTGCTTGAAAAGCCCAGGAGGACGGCCGTTTTGGAGATGCTAGAACTGGTACGACTAGCACCAACTATCATGCCATGTACAAACTTCCCTCAACCTCAAGCTATTAGGGTTCATGTGACCTGGTCATTTAGCCCATTGTCTTCAGAAAGTGTCGCTCAAATGTAAAGCAGCCCAACCAGATCAATGTATTTGTAACCGCACATATAATTTACATAGTACGTTAAAATCATATACATAAGGAACAAATTCGTCTTAGCATAGTGAGCATTAACGATGAATTTGGGTTCAAATGTTCGTGGCCAAGTTTAAAATACATACATGAGCCAGAATTATGTCGATAATTACTGAGCATGAGTCCGTGTTAAAGAAAAATAAAATATTGACTCAATGCAAAACACGTTTAACATAAATTCTTGCTGTTAAATTTTTTAATTCTTCACACTACAGGCTATTAAAAACTTTAAAATAATTGGACTTGTTTGAAAAAAATTAAATCTTAATGTTATATGGAACGAAAATTATCATATTAGAAATGATTCGTTGAAACAGAAGCATCATTATGAACGTCGAAGGAAATTCGTTAATGAAGGAGAGAGAGAGAATACGTGATAAAAGAAACAAAGGTTGAATAGTGTTTATTGATCTTGATTACTAACACTGATTAAAAGTTTGAAATCGTCATCAAAAGTAAATTATTTTATTTCATTATTTTTTTTTCACAATTGCATGCAAAATTGGTAAACTAAGTTATAAATGAAGACGAGCCCACAATAATAGGGAGAAGTCGTCTGCGCTCTTTCGAGCCTATATAGCTGTTCAGGTTTGAGCTGTTGAGCCCAGTCCGAGTCTGAACGTATCTCTAGTGAGGGTAAATAAACATCTTTATATTACTACAGAATTTGTGTACACTGTATTTAAATTACTCCGACGTTTTCTTAATTTTTAATTTATTTATCTTCTCTCTATATATATATGTACTAGAATTTGCATTCAGGATTTTATTACGAAAAACGTTAATTCCCATTTCATTTTACATAATGTACTGGAATTTGCTTATGAAGGTTTTGACAATAGCGACCTTTCCAAGGAATGTAACTCCTGCGCCCTACAAGAATTTCTTTATTATCTAACTTATATAACTTATGTTCAATTATATTATAGGCTTTAAATTACACAAAATTATTTCTGAACATTTTTGAGTACCTATTCTGTTAAGGTACGTATAAGGAAAACAAACAATGACTTAAATATAAATCCTACCATTACTTAGCATCATGAGCTCTTACCGTTTCTTTAAAAATTCCGTTATTTTTCAGTCTCACCGATTTTAATTCCAAATAATGTCGGAAATTATTTTGTCCGATCGTAATTAAATTTACGATACTTTTTATAGTTGCGAATAACAAATCGTTTTTCAAAACAATAATCCTAAACACAAGTGAGACTCAACTGCAACCACAATACATGAAAAAATGCGCAGATGAAAAAATCTAACAAATAATAGCAAAAATAGGTAGCAACATCTTAGATACAACGTGTTAAAATATGACTGCAATGTTTGGTCAACGATAAGTACTACATAAAACAAAATTTTAGACCGACCACAGTAACTTTCATGCACCAAAAATGACTCTGGAGCTATTTTATCAATGGGATCTGGCAACACAAAAGCGACCGCCATATGTAAAAATTCTGAAACTTGAAATTTTGTGAATTTGATTTTATATCACGAAAGAATCACACCAATAACTTAACAATTATAAGCAATACAATTATATACAATTACAAAACTCTTCAGAAATTCTTATAAAATAACTTTTTAAACAGATTAACCATTAGACTTCCATAGTTGATAATATGTTTTAATGCATACGTCCATAAATAACGGAAAACGAAAAAAAATTAGCAGATAACTTAAGTTTTCTTACCTTTTCGATCAGCAACTTCTAAACTCCATAAATAAATATTCTTTAGTTTCCTATGTTGATAATTCCACAGTTGATAACGTCAGTTTTAATGTGTACGTACACAGATAACGGGAAATATAAGGTAATTAGTAATTAACTTTTCAGTTAGCAACTTTTAGACTTGATAAACAAATATTCATTGCTTTCCTCTCTCTTATAGACAGTAGAGAGAACAGATATCATAGCTACATTAGGCACGACTTTTTCTCTTCCAGTTCAGATTTGCTGAAAATCGCTTGCATTGTAAATGAAGGCACGTGCAAATAGGAGCTGCAGCAGGCGAGAATGATTATTTTTGCAACACGAGTTGACAAGGTCAAACTTGCTCAATCTATTCACAGGTAAATGGTATTTCGATTTGTATTAATTTAAATTATATATATATTAAAAATGTATACCCAAGTGATAAGTGAAGTTTAATATGTCTCGTGCCATAAATGTGACTAACAATTTTAACTATAATATCAAGCATAAAAGTATTCGCTGTTTAAATTACAAAAGGCAATTTGGTAGTTTCCCCATATGGTTTAATGTGGATTTTTAAAAGGTACGGTATATGTAAATTACTCTGATATTTTCTTAATTTTTCGTCAGCAATTTCTGAATATTTGCATCAGTTAGTATAGTAATTTTTAATCGAATAATGTTCTTATTAATTTGATGTTGAATTTGAACGTTAAAGTCATATTTTAATAAGTAATATTTGTGTCATCAAATTCTGGAACAAAAGTTTATTATCTATTGTACTGGAATCAGCGGATTTGTGCATTCATCTGTGTTGCAGTTTCCAGGCTGAATTAAACATTACGCTCGGAGTGCTTTATGTAATGTGAAATAATAATGTTAACTTTTTTTTAAATTTATGTTATTCTATCTTCTTTTTGAAAATTTTCATATCTATAAAATATATTTACTATTTAAGCACAGTAATTTTCTACAATAATACATTTTCTTATTTTATCAAGAGCATATTAATTTTAATTCGAAATTAATATCAGTTGTTTAGTTATTAATTTATCACAATGAATTTCCGTAAGGCATGTATTTATTTAATAATATATTCTCAGAAATAAATCTTTTTTTAGTCTTTAGGCAATGCAATAAAATAATTCGAGCTTTTTACATTATTATTGTAACCAATTTTCAAACGAAAGGTTTACATATCTCACTATGATTAATATTCTTGAATATGGCCATTTTTTTTTATGTTTTTTTACATCAGCGTATGTGGGTATTGTAGATTCGTTACAAAAGGGGGTAACGCACAAAAAAAATCGAAACTACTGGATTCCTCATATAGTAAGGTTGAGAAACATGCAGTGCATAGTTAAGCGTTAAATCATTGTTATCAGGTTTTGAGAAAACACGAGTTGCATAAAAAGTAAACGAAATTTGGGTATATTCATGATATTATATTAATATTCGACATGAAATATTCCAACACTGTTAAATGATTAATTTATAGGTTTTTCATTAACTGAAAATTTTCAATTATTCATATTGAGATTGGGATGGTCTATTTTAGGAGTTATCACTCGGGCATCGTTAAAGCAAGAATGAGAAATACTGATAGGCAAATTTCAGGTAGTTATTCCTCAGAGCTACTCCAGACTGCCATATTGTTTTCCCGAAGTAATTCGTCTGTCATAGCCTGGAAACCAAAATATTGTCGTTAGCTTAAAAACAACAAAAACATAAGCAGAAACTTTAAGCAAGTCCCCAAAATTAACTAAAGACAACAGCGAGAACTAGCTTATAGTGGCTAGAGCACTTGGTAAGTAATTGAGAGGCCTGAGTTCGAATCCCACTAATCAGTGAAATTCATTTTTTTCACAAAGGTATTTCTTGAATTCCATGCCAGCATGTCAGTAATCTGCGTATTTGCTATTGAGTTATTCTTGCATTAATAATGCTTTAGCGAAAGTGACTTCCTTATTTTAATCTATAATGAGCAATATTGGAAAGTTTTTTTTCTCGATCATAGATGGCGCCATGAACGACACAGGTCTAGAGGCCCTATATAGATAGGTTGGCCATCTCAAAATTGGACGCCATGTTGTCGTCGCTCTGATGGTTTAGCGTGCATAGCTGAAAGGTATTGTACGGTATTTATGGATTCCGGAAAAGGAAACGGTAATATTTGATATAGATTTCAGTGTTCATGATTGGAAGCACTTTAGAAAATGGCTAAGAAAGGAAAAGTAAATTTTAGGGATTTCATTTTTGTTTTAAAGATATAATTTCGCCATGTTGTCTGTCCGTCTGTAGACATCAAACTTTTTTTTTTATACAGATAAATAAAAAATTCTTTTTGTGTTAGATAGGAAATAATGATATATTACTATTTGCATTTTTTGAATCTCCCAAATATTATAACTGCGCCCTCTAACAGTGGAAAAAGCTGAAAATTCCAAAATATCAAACGAATATTCCAAACGATATAGTTATGTTAGAAGTTTAAAATTTTGGTGTTGAAATGTGCAGGTTACGAAGTTACCATTGGCAACAATCACTTGACCCTTTAGACCCAGGGGGTGAGGTAAATGTAATTTTTTTTGTTTTAACAGAAAAGTGTATGTTTTTAGAGATAAATTAAAAATTATTTTTGGGTAGGACAGGTATTGATGAAATATTACAATTTGCATTTTGCAATTTTCCCAAAAGCCATAATTACGCTCTCTAACGGGGGAAAACGAAAAATTCCAAAAATTTAAAATGAATATTGCAAACGATGTAATTGCGCTAGAAATTTGAAATTCTGGTCGTGGAATGTGACTGTCTTGAAAATTCCGTTGACAACAATGATTTGACCCTAAGCGGTTTTGTTTTAAGAGATAATTGGAAATCCCTGTTTTAGTTGGTTACTAATGAATTGTAATTCGCATTTTCAAAGGTAGTTTTAATTTATATCATTAGATATCATGTTTATGATAGAAATTTCGGCGTGAGGAGTTCTGTTATGGTAGAAATTCCACTGAGAACAATTATCTGCCCACTATTTTCAGAGGAGCGAGAGAAAAGCAACTTTTTAAATTTAAGAACTGAAAGACAAATAATTTTTATGTTCTATAATTACTAATAAAATACTACTATGTGCATTTCCCCCCATCATATATTAAAAAATAGATAAATAACCCCTCAAGCAGCTGCTTGTACAGAGGTCTGACAGGAAATGCCAGTTTATACGCCATAGTAGAAGGTCCATGAGGATGGCGGAACTTCATCAGAAAAACAACACGAACATCCATAATTAAAACTTTTAAGGAGTGAAAAAGTAAGCAAAGGTAAAACTTGATTTTCTTTGGAAATGAGATTCCCATATGCGCCAGAGGCGATATGCATTCTTCTAGTTATTTTACACTTTCAGTACCCTCTGATAGTGAAATTCTAACTACTGTATAATTGAGAAAATAAACTATTAAAATTTTATTAGTACCTGTAATGTGTAAAAAAGTTTTTCATTTTTCCCTTAAAGCAGAAAAGTTGCATTTTACCAACGGGACAAATCATTACTAATAGGATAAACTACTTGATCATTACACTCTATGACCGAAAATTTTAGTTTCTAGCAAAAATAGATCGTTTGCCATATTTATTTAAAGGTTTGGTATTTTCCAGCTTTTTTCCGCTCATATAGCCTTTCGAGTTTTTATTTACCGCCCTTAGCACTATCTAACACTGGAAATTCCAGCTGATGGGTATTCGAAAAATGTAAATAGTAATATTTTTGTGGAAAAAAATTTCACCGACATACAGGATTCGAACCCACATCTCTCACAACCGCATTTCTCAGAGTATTCTAACCTGTTGAAGTAACGCCGGCTTTTTTCACAAAAAATTAATGATTTATAGACGTTTGGCTAAGACGGCAAAGCCTTGTTGCCATTGTAAACTTTCTGACCATAACACTCTACTACCAAAATTTGAGATTTCCAGTGTAAATAGTTTGCAATATTCGTTTGAAATTTTAGCATTTTCCATCTTTTCCCATCGCTAGAGGGCGCTATTAAAGCTATTTAAAATTTTCAAAATTGCTAATCGCAATATTTGTTCGACACCTATCCAACCCCAAAAGAATTTTACATTTAGCTTTAAAAGTAAAAAAATTATTGGCTGTAGACAGACAGGAGGAAAGACAGGTGGACAGACAACGAACTGTTACAGTTCACAGAGAGTTAACAAGGAGACGGACAGACAGACGAACAAATATTGCCATAGGCAGACGACAAAGTGAAAATATTAGCTCGTTTTTCAAACGAATCTTAAAAGAAATTATCCTTTGGTTTTCAGTTAGCTCATTCCACTTTTGTAGATGATTGTCGTCTTCTGATTGGAGTTTCTCGGAAACAAATATTCATTAATTTATTTCTTTAAGTGAAATTTTTACACCCAAATCCAGCGCAGTGAGGCATTCATAAAATATGACCGCTTTTATAGACACAAAAGTGGTAGAAATATATAAAACAATAACAACTGAGAAATTTTAACTTGGCACACACACTAACTCGTAGGCTTTCGTCTCACGGTACGACAAAACATGGCGCCCATAATCTAGTTTGAGGCTGGCCATCTTGGTGATTCACTGCCATTGGTTGATTGAGTCACGTGGTTTATGGGCGCCATATTTTGTCGTACCGTGAGACGAAAGCCTATGAGTTAGTTTGTGTAACTAGTTAAAACTTCTCAGTTTTTGCAATTTTATGTATTTCTATAGCTTTTTTGCCTATAAAATTCCATATTTTATCAATGCATTACTGAACTGCAGTTTGGTGTAAAAATTCCATTCATAGAAATAAATTAATGAATGTTTTTCCAAGATACTCCGCCAGAAGACAGCAATCGGCTGTAAAAGTGAATGGAGCTAACTGAAAACCAAAAAATGATTTCTTTTATAGTTCGTTTGAAAAACGAGCTAAGGTTTCCACTGTGTTGTCTGCTCATGCCAATATTTATTCATCTGTCTGTCCGTCTGTCTGTTAACTGTTGTCCCTCTGTCTGTCTTTTTATCTCTCTGTCCGTCAATAGACAATCAACATTTTTACTTTTAGAGATAAATGAAAAGTTATTTTTGGGTTAGATAGATTTGGAAGAAATATTGCGATTTGCAATTTTACAAACTTCCAATAGCTTTAATAACTCCCTCTAGCGGTGGAAAATGATGGGAAGTGCTAAAATTTTAAACGTATATTGCAAGCAAACTATTTACACTAGAAATCCAAAATTTTGTTAGTACACTATTATGGTCAGAAGGTTTACAACGGCAACAAGGCTTTACCCTCTTAGCCAAAACGAGGTGCGAAAATGAAATATTTTTATTTTAAGAGATGAACGAAACAATCTTTTTTTGGGGGGAAGGGGGTTTAGAGGTACTAACAATATATTAATATTTACATTTTTCGAATCCCTATCAGTTGGAATTTCCCCTGTTAGAAAATACTAAAGGTGGTAAATAAAAACTCGAAGGCGGCCTCTAGCGGTTGAAAAAAGTTGGAAATACCAGATCTTTAAACGAATATTGCAAACGATCTATTTATGAGAGAAATTTAAATTTTTGGTCATAGAGTGTAATGGTCAAGTGGTTTACACTATCAGTAATAATTTATCCCGTTATCGCTAGGGGGTGTTGGTAAAATGCAGCTTTTCTGCCTTAAGAAGTAAATGAAAAACATTCTTTTGTGTTTATAGGTACTAATAAAATATTAATAGTTTATTTTACCAATTATGCAGTAGTTAGAATTTCCACTGCCAGAGGGTACTGAATGTGTAAAATAACTAGAAGAACGCATATCGCCTCTGGCGCATATGGGACATGGCGTCCAATTTTGTCGTTGTTCGGATTGTTTGGCGTGCAAAGCTGAATGGTATTGCACGGACACCTATGGATTCCGGAAAAAGGTAGGCTAATATTTGATACAGATTTCTATGTTCACGATTGGAAGCACTTTACAAAACGGTTACAAGGGAAAAGAAAATTTTAGGGCTTTTTAAAAAAAAGATAATTTCACTTTGTTGTCTGTCCGTCTATCAGTCTGTAGACATCGAACTTTTTTGTTTATGCAGATAAATAAAAAATTCTTCCTGTGCTGGATAGATATTAATCAAATATTACAATTTGCATTTTTCGAATCTTCCAGAAGTTATAACTACGCCCTCTAACGGTGGAAAAAGTTGAAAATTCCTAAATATCAAATGAATATTCCAAACGATGTAGTTTTGTTAAAAGTTTGAAATTTTGGTGTTGAAATATGAAGTCTACGTAGTTATCATTGACTACAATCACTTGACCCTTTAGACTCATGGCTACGGGGGGATGCAAATTTTTTTAAATAAAAAATTTTGTGTTCTTAGAGATATTAGAAATTCTTTTTGGGTAGGACAGGCGTTGATGAAATATTATAATTTGCATTTTCTGAATTTCCCAAACGCTATAATTGCGCCCTCTAACAATGGAAAAAATAAAGAAATTCCAATATTTAAAACGAATATTGCAAACGATGTAGTTATGCTAGAAATTTAAAATTTTGGTCGTGGAATGTGACAGTCTTGAAGATTCCATTGACAACAATGAGTTGACCCCTAAGCCCAAGGTAGGTAAAAAACAGAACGGTTTTGTTTTAAGAGATAATTCAAAATATCTCTTTTAGTTGGTACTAACGAAATATAATTCGCATTTTCAAAGATAGTTTTAATTTATATCATTAGAGATCAGTAAATATCCAAATGGCAAAACTTTTAACGAATGTTCCAAGCTATCTCTTTATGGTACAAATTTCGGCGGTAGCGTTCTGTTTTGATAGAAATTCCACTGACAGCAATGATCTGCCCGTTATTTTCAGACGAGTGGGAGAAAAGCAACTTTTTTAATTTGAGAACTAAAAGACAAATACTTTTTATGTTGTATAATTATTATTAAAATATTACTATATGCATTTTCCACATCGTATATTAAAAAAAAAAATCCCTCAAGCAGCTGCCTGCCACAGAGGTCTGACAGGAGCCTTTCAGTTTATACGCCATAGTTGAAGGTCTATGAGGATGGAAGGACCTCAGCAGAAAAATAACACGAACACCCATAATTAAAACTTTTAAGGAATGGAAAATTAAGCGAAGGAAGAACTTCATTCTCTTTGAAAATTATTCCCACATGCGCCAGAGGCGATATGCGTTCTCGTAGTTATTTTACATATTCAGTACCCTCTGGCAGTGGAAATTTGAACTAGTGCATAATTGGTAAAATAAACTATTAATATTTTATTTGTACCTATAAACACAAAAGAATGTTTTTCATTTACTTCTTAAGGCAGAAAAGCTGCATTTTACCAACACCCCCTTGCGATAACGGGACAAATTATTACTGATAGCGTAAACCACTTGGCCATTACACTCTATGACCAAAAATTTAAATTTCTCTCATAAATAGATCGTTTGCAATATTCGTTTAAAGATCTGGTATTTCCAGCCGCTAGAGTCCGGCTTTCGAGTTTTTATTTACCAACTTTAGTATTTTTTTAACAGGGGAAATTCCAATTGCTGGGGATTCGAAAAATGTAAATATTAATATGTTGTTAGTACATCTAAACCCCCCTTCCCCCAAAAAATTTGTTTCTTTTATCTCTTAAAATAAAAAAGTTTTATTTTCGCACCTCGTTTTGGCTAAGAGGGTAAAGTCTTGCTGCCATTGTAAACCATCCGATCATAACACTGTACTACCAAAATTTTGGATTTCTAGTGTAAATATGAATTCTATTTCTAGTGTAATATTTGGCTTTCTAGTTTGCAATATTCGTTTAAAATTTTAGCATTTTCCATCATTTTCCACCGCTAGAGGGAGCTATTAAAGCTATTGGAAGACTTTAAAATTGCGAAGCGCAATATTTCTTTCAAATCTATCCAACCCAAAAAGAATTTTTCATTTATCTCTAAAAAGTAAAAAAAAGTTGATTGTCTATAGCGGACAGACAGGTGGAAAGACAGAGAGACAGACAGACAGACGAACAAATATTGGCATAAGCAAACAACAAAGTGGAAACATTAGCTCATTTTTCAAACGAACCTTAAAAGAAATTATTTTTTGGTTTTCAGTTAGCTCCTTTCACTTTTGCACCAATTGCTGTCTTCTGGCGGAGTTTCTTGGAAAATAAAATTCATTAATTTATTTCTGAGTGGAATTTTTACACCAAACTGCAGCTCAGTAAGGCATTGATAAAATATTGAAGCTTTTATAGGCAGAAAAAGCGGTTGAAATGTATAAAATTGTAATAACTGAGAAGTTTTAACTAGGTACACACGCTAACTCATAGGCTTTAGTCTCACGGTACGACAAAACATGGCACCCATAAACCATGTGAATCAATCAAAAAATGACAGTCAATCACCGAGATGGCCAGCCTCTAACTATACAGGACCTCTACACAGGTCGAAAAGATTAAAAATTCACAATCGTGAATAAATGACGGACCTCTTCTGTCATGAATGTTTGATTCCGTAAATGTTAGAGAAGGGCCTTATGCGCCCTACTCTATTTTCTAGTTCATCATCATCATCATCCTCAAGCAGCCATGGGCTACGGAGGTCCAATCAGACCGTGCAATTTAGTTCTCCAAGCAAGTCTATCCTGAGCTACATCTACTGCATCTGGCCACTGCACAACAATTCTAACAAGGTCCTGTTTGACATTGTCTGCCCACCGCATCCTAGATCTCCCCTTCTTTCTGAGCCCTTTAGGCACACTGTTCATAACCCAATTCGTCAATCTATAATTATCCATACGCGCAACATGGCCAAACCAACGGTATCTCTCTCTGCACAATATGCTGCTTAATGGAGGTTGCAAACTCCTTTGCCTAACCTCATCATTAGTTACAAAGTTGAACCACCTAATGCCCAAGATACTGCGTAAGCATCTGGAATCAAAAGCATCTAGTTTCCTGTTATCTTATTTACAAAGTGTCCAAGTTTCACTAACATAACTAACCCTAGAAAGAACCAAATTATTATACAGCCTAATTTTAGTCTTTAGGTGTATACGCCTATTTCTCCACACTCTCCATAGATTCTTAAAAGTCCCGGCAGCAATCCCTTTTCGTCTGTTAATCTCATGCCGCACATCACCATTATCTGTTACATAGCTCCCAAGATAATTAAACTGTGACACCTGCTCAAGACTGCAACCATTCAGATTAACTGAATCACAGCTTGCTTGACCAATTTTCATCACTTTAGTTTTCTCTCTGTTTATAACCAAACCTACTCTACTACCAGTCTCATCAACAGCTCGAATGAAAGAGTTCATCTAATCAACATCATTTGCCAAAAGGGCTAAATCATCAGCATAATCTAAATCAGAAATTTTCGTATCTCCAGCCCATTTAAGGCCAAAATCTTTCCCTTGAAGTGAATTTCGCATAACATAATCAATAACCAAACTAAAGAGAAAAGGAGACAAAATGCACCCTTGTCGAACACCAGAAGTAATGCTAAACCAATTGCTACAAGCCTTGCCAACTCTCACACATGACTCAGTGTTATTATAGAGAGCTTTCATTACGTTAACTAACTTGTCTGGTATACCATATGATATCACAATCAACCACAAATTATGACGATCAACAGAGTCGAAAGCCTTTTTGAAATCAACAAAGCTAGCAACCAAAGGTTTCTGAAACTCTAAACATTTCTCAAGAATCTGCCTAAGTGAAAATATCTGATCCACACATCCCCTACCATTTCTGAATCCACATTGCTCATCACGCAATTGACTGTCAACCAGATTCTTAATTCTATTAAGCACAATCATGGAAAGAATTTTACCTGGAACAGAGAGTAGGCTAATACCCCTATAGTTATCACAAGAACTGCGATCACCTTTTTTGAAAATAGGGATAACAATAATAAAAAATAAATATAAATACCTCCTCAAGCAGCTGCTTGCCACAGAGGTCTGACAGGAGCCTGTCAGTTTATATGCCACAGTAGAAGATCTGAGAGGATGGCAGGACCTCCGCAGAAAACAACACGAACATCCATGCCTTACCCGGGGCTCGAACCCAGGTCCCGTAGATCAGTAGCCAAGCGCGCTAACCACTCGGCCACGGGACGGCTAGGGATAACAATAGCTCTGGTAAAATCCTTAGGAACCATGCCTTTATCATAAAAGATATTCAGAATTTCAGTCATCCAAGTGGTAACCGAAACATTTCCACCTCTAAGCATTTCTGTAGTAATTTCATCTACCCCTGGGGATTTATGAAGTTTAAGTTTAGAAACAGCCAAAATAACTTCAGATTGTGTTATAGGGCCAACATTAAAGTCACCAATGCATCTATCATCATTGCAAAAATGGGAATAGAACTAACCGCATTGTTTAGAATATCACTGAAATGCTCAGCCCACCTAGCCATGACAGAATCCTCACCTTCTATAACCTTACCTTGTTTATCCTTCAATCCTTGTATACCTGTCTGTTTTCTACCACACAAAACATTAACTATCTGGTACAGTTCTCTGCTGTTGTGCTGTCTAACTGCTCCTCGGCTTTGTCAGCCAAACCATCAAGCCAAAGATTCTTATCAGCAGCTAACTGATCTTTTACACGTTTATTAAGTTCTCTGTAATATGCCAACCACCTATCGTGTGGTATCTGCCTTATATTTTGATGACTATGCTCTTATTTCTCCCTCTCTATGCCCCTCTTTTGCTATAGATAGACTGCAAAGAAGCCTGTATGAGGTAGAAGTCTGGTATGAAAAGTGGAAAATCAGAATCAATGCTGAAAAGAGTGAGCTATGCTTTTCAGCTCTAAGACTATTAAAAATCCAAATGCCGTATACTTTTTGGATAAACCAATGAAATGGCAGAATACGATTAAATATCTTGGGATCTATCTGCATCATAAGATGAAGTGAGATCCTCATATCGAGATCATACTAAAGCTAATGCCGTAAGATGCCAACTTCGCCGTCTTGCAGGCAGAAATTCAGTTCTTACAACTGATCATAAGCTTTTAATCTGTAAGCATACAAAATAATTGGTCTGTAATCAGACCAATTAGAAGCATGCAAAGCCAATAAAAGCATGCAATAGAAGCATACAAAATAATTGGTCTGTAATCAGACCAATTATTTTGTATGCTTCTATTTGGGCTAACACCACCATTAAGAATATCAGTCAAGTCCTAACTTTACAAAATCATCAGATCTGCTATCAATGCCTCTTGATTTGTTTTTAACCGTCAAATACATAGGGATATTGGCATTGATCATATATACACTTATATTAAACCTCGAAAAGATTTTTCGAGGCAGTCTCGAATAATCCAAATGAGATTATTTCCTCCCTTATGGATTACAATCATGAAGTTTTAAATAGATATAAGAGGACTAAGCCGATTGCTTTCTCTCAGGAAAGATTTAACTCTGTCTTACTGTATTTGTTTAGTGATATCTAGCCCTTTGGGACCCACTCTTTTTGGGTCATGGTTTATGTTTTATTTACTTATGCCTCCAACGCCTATATTAATCAGATGGAGATGTTTATGGATATATTGTGCCTGATACATCGAAAGTCAATATACGATCTACGTTTGGCGCCTAGAACACGGCGTGTAACTGGAAAGCATAGGTTCGAGTCTCACTCATAGGCGAAACTCATTGTTTCCACAAAAGTATTTCTTTATATTTTAAGCTAGTTATTTCTGATGTGATTATTTAATCTTTTTTTTTTTCAAAAAAACTGTTGAATTCTTTGATGCATTTGTTACATTTTTAAACTTATTCTTATAATCAAATGGACATATGTGATACCTTCGTTAAATAACGTTTCGCATCAGTGGCGTGTCACCGGAATTTATGAAGTTTTAAAGTTTAAAATTATTAAGGAGTTATAAAGGTATTATGAGTTATGAAGTTATCCCAAAAGATTTCTATTAGCTTTTTAAACTTGAAATAGCAGTTTTAACTATCTTCTGAGTGAAGTTTATTTGAAAAATAAATCACAAAATAAATACAATCGACTCTCCATTTAGGTGAGGGTTCCGTTCTCCAAAAACCTCGAGCACATTAAATTCGCGCAAACGGAGCTTTAAACAATAAGAAATAAGGGGTTAGGTTCCGGAATCGCTTCCAATTACATCTATATACTTTTCAGTAAACCAATTATTTATGCGAATTATGTAAGGTAATGAATATAAAAAGTGATAAAAAAAAAGGTTTATGAGAAATGAGTTTACTACATTTTTGTAAAAGGTATATACAATAAATATTGAAAGGTTAAAAAAATTACAAACAAATCACATAGACTTAATCTGATGCACAGATGCCTTTAGGGCAGGCGTGTCCAACCTTTTGACTTCCCTGGGCCACAATGAGGGAAGATGAATTGTTTTGGGCCGGACATAAAATATATAATATAGTTAATGTATATGAATTATGAAACTTCATTTATTTTCTTATGTTTTTTATTATAAAATTAAAAAAAGGGCAACATAAAACTAGTGGGATATCAAAAACTCGCTGAATATCACATAATCTTGTTGAAAGCTTATGTCATAAACAGGTAAACTTTTCGATTTTGTGGGCCGCGTGTTGGACACGCCTGCTTTAGGGCCTCCTTCTTTGCGCGAATGGTGCGTACCGTGGATTCGTTAATTCCAAACGCAATCCCTACGGCAGACTCACCTTCACTAGCTTCAATCCTTGAGATGATCTCAAGCTTCTTTCCTAAGCTCATCATCTTCCCCTTCTGCTTCATGGGTCAAGGCATAATTGCACTTTTTTAAAGTTCACAAGATATAAATAACAGATCATCATATAAACATTGCTAAAAATGTAGCATTTGTAGACAAAACGCATCTCTGATATAAACAGGAAGGCCCTGTAAGTAGGAAGTTAAAACCAATGGAGCGCTCTTATTATTAATGACATAGGCACCTAATAAAATTTTATTATTGTGACAGTGGTAGCTAAAGGTTAGGCTTAATTCCCGCATATTTGAATTTCGGTTCGCATACAAAGAAAAAGAGGACATTAAAAGGTAGTTCGCGTACAAAGAAAAAGATGTCTAAAAAAAGATGATTAAAGGTAGTTCGCGTAGATTCGAACTCGCGCACATGGAGGGTTTACAGTATAACTAACTCTGAAAGTTGTTATTTTCAGAGTTTTACATTTAGCACCATATGATTACGTTTAAATTATATTTAAATACCTCGTTCAGTTTAATATTTATTCGGAATTATTATATTTGTAGTACTGTTTGATTTTGTTTAAATATTATTTTACTATTTCATTCAATTTAATATTTATGTGGAATTATTTATAATAAAACGTTTTTTACGCTACGAATAAACCGTACCCTCAGGGCATATATCTACACCAAAAGCAATATGGCTGCATGGAGTAGCTGTACGGAAAAATTATCAAATTTGTTCCTAGGACAGTGGCTGCAAACTTTTCTAAATGGCATATAGATTTCAATTAGGCACGTTATCTGAAGTAGCTTTCTGTGTCAAAATCATATTAAAAAATATATTAACCATATAATCTATAACATCTATATTGGCACAAATGCACTTTAGAGGGATATATCTTAGGATCATAAAGAGATACTCTCTGCAACTGATACAGACAAAAACTGAATGTTAATAATTGGATATTATGAACCTTGGATATATTTTTAATCTTTTGGGACATCTTTCTATTTGCTCTTTGTTTTTGGCCGATTTTGTCGAAATTCTATTTTTTTGTTGTATGTACTCAGATTTTTAGAGTCAGTAATGTTTGCAATATTTTTACTTTTTTTTTGTGTGTGTGTGTGTGGATTTTTCCCTCTATTTATTTGAATGGAAGTCGCTTGTCCGTGACTTTCCATCACTTCTCTGATATAAACAGGAAGGCCCTGTAAGTAGGAAGTTAAAACCAATGGAGCGCACGGAGCAGTCTTAACAAGTGTTCTGTAATTGCAGTCCTTACGATTATTACCTTTATATAAAAGCATGTTTACTTCAGAAACATAGGTTTAGCACAATTGACTAAAATGTTAAGCTGTGAAAATCGACAAGAATCTTACAGTTAACCAGTAATCAGCTTACAAACTGAAAACATCAAGAAATAGCCATCTGGCTCTAAGATTTGTATATTGTTACGACAGATGAACGTGCTACTGTGAATTTATGATAAACGTGTCATGAACCCTCGTGTATACTTCTGCGTGAAAATTATGTAACCAACGAATTGGAACACAGAACCTACTGAAAAATATGAAAGAATTGTTATGTTGGAGTATATCCGAAAGGGGCATAATTAGTTTTAGTATGTACGCGATGGGTGTATAAAATGAAGAAGAATTTTATATGGTGAGTGCGCCGAAGGTTGATTAGTTTATTGGTGTGGATCGTGTTGGCAAGCTGGTAAAGGAAAAGAAGAATTTGTCGTCTTGTGCGTGGTGATCAACGTCTAAAAAAAATTGGTTCTTAGAAACCCGAACACTCAGCCGTAGTTTTGGAGTACTTGAGGACTAAAGCCTAAGAAAGAAGTCATTTAGTGTATGGTTATTTAGTTTATTTAAGAATTGGTAAGGATATTCTATTTAGATTGAATATTTATTTATCAATATGATTTTATTGTTCATTGAATGATTTTCGCCTTGTTTCGTGATTTGGATGTGAATACAATTGAAATAATGGATTCTTCTGAAAGTTTATCTTTGTATTATTATAGAGTTTGGTGTTGGTTGACTTAGTTTGTTTATAAATAATTTAATTCATGCTTTTGCAATAAATTGCATTGTTTTGTAATTTTCAGCGCATATTTTTACTTGAACTCACGCTCAATTCTCATCCATTTTAATTTGTAACAGTATTAACTTTCCCACGTTGCTACGACATTTATGACCTGGTGGGAGTCTTATTCTTTCAGTGGTCCTTTACACCTACTGTTTATTTTTTTATTGTATAGTTGCTGATTTTTGTTGTTTGTACGGTTTTTTATGCCCATTGTTGTCTTCTTTTATGTTACTTTTTTTTATCTTTCTCGCATCATGTTTGCCGCATTTATAGTCTTAGTTACTGAAGCTCCATAAAACCCCAAACAAACAAACTGCATCCTCTTTGATACTGAAGCTCATAATGTTAAGGAAGGATCAGATTTTATATTTTGTGTACTGATTACTGAGAGTATTGGGCAAAAATATATCATAAATATATCATAAGCAAGAAAGCTTTGATCATTCCTTTATGTCTTATACTATATTGATTTAAATGAATTATTATTAAACACGTCCGGTAATTAATAATAATGAAAATAAATCACATATCACATTTTTTGCAATTCATATGCAAAAAATGTTTTCACGAAAATAAATTAACTCTTTCCTTTCTAAGATCTATTATTTTAAAGCTTTCATATTCCAACCAAACACATTTTATTCCTTAGGTTTCTCCACTGATCTCAAAGGTAAGAATGAATTCGCAACATGACGTCATTGTTTTAAATACGTAACAGAAAAAATTAATTGAAGATTTTAGAATAAAGTGTTTTTATAATTATTTTTTATTTCTTTTTTTTATATTTTGTCTCCAAAAACACTTGACTTTCACAACTAGGAATTTAAATATCTAGTTGCTAATGGCTTAAATTCCTAGTTACTAAGCTAATTATAAATTTCTTCTGTCTGGAAAGTGACAACCTTCAAGATTGGTTTCAGACATGGCGACTCATTGGCACCAAGTGATTAGAAGCCTTTGCTACAGCAATAACAACAAACCATTAAGTTTGTCCAGCAATCAACTCACAGAGTCGGTTGAATATTAATAATCTATTACTAATTTCATTCCACGGAAAAAAACGTAACTTATTATAAAAACAGTACAGACTTCACACATTTATAGATAATTCATACATTGGGATTCTTGTTAGACTTCTATAGCACGCGACTTAAAAATAGAAAAGGGAAAAGTTACTTTTTATAGAGTGATTAGGCCATTTTCCTGCTGAATTATGATTCTACATGTTGTTTGCTATCACAGTTAAAAAGTGACGGATACTTTTAAAACACTAGACTTACACCTGCCATCAGAGTGTAAAGGGAACGTTCTTATACTTGAAGCAGAGAAATGTGAACTCAAAAATAAATTAGTTGTGGCAATAGGTTTCCTCCACTAATTTCTTGCAAAATGCATGCTAGAACTAGTCTTATTGTAGATTCAAGAAAATTCAAAAATTGTTAAAAGGGTTGATTTACGTGTATTTATGAAACAGTTGTATTTGACAGTAAAAGTTTTTACTCAGTAAAAGTTTAACTGAGATAAGTTTTTTTATTATTGTTTTATCGTAAATTAATGTTTCTATGATATAACTTATATAATCTCTTTCCTTTTACATAAAATTTAATATATTAGAAATTCTCCAGTTTTGATAATTTTTCTTTTGTAAAGCTTTAAAAATAATATAAGGAGACTGGGAATCAATTTACTTCCTCTTTTTGATTCTGAACGGCGTACCTGCAACCACTACGGAAAAATGTTACTGTGCAGATGTAGCTACATAGATAAAGGATATGTTGCTAGTAGTACTTGATAGAAGTGGTGATAGAAACTTCCTGAAAATGTCTAAAAAGCAAAATTTAGATTATACAGAAATGTGCATTGCAAATAATAAAAATACACTATGAGAACAGAAAGAAAAACAAACGAAATTCATGCAAACACTACTGCACTGATAACATAAAATTGCATGCTCTACAAACAATATGTAGGGTTAAAAGAGAGCGGTTGCTACTAAAGAGGAAAGGACTGTGTTTGCTGTTGATGAGTTACAGGTGTGCGTTATATGTATGTATGTACCGATAATATATGTAGCATTACATATGTCCCAGTCAAAGAACGTACATATATCCTAGTTAATGTATTTTTATTACTAATGTTATTTGTAGAGCACTAGTGCTCTACAAATAACTTTGATTAACTCATCAGAAAAAGTGATCAAAAGCAAAGTTTTTCATTTTCCAGTTTCATTCAACTGCAGTGTTAATGAATCAGTGTGCGTAAATATAAAAACTGAAACCTACTTATTTCTAATCACACTCCTCATCTCTTAGTCTCGTACAAACATTTTAAACTGTCATTTAATTGCCAATTAATGAAATTCAAATCAATTAATCCCATTATGTTATCCTCATTGCTAAAATACAGTACTTAAGTGTAACAAAGTAACTTTTATTAATAGGACTTATAAGACGTTCGTGTAAATCCTGTTAACATTTGAAACGAAAAGCATGCTGACGAATTTTTATATCAGTATGACTAAATAATATTCTGTGATCGGAAAATATTGTTTGTTAAATGTAAAGCTGTATGTTTTGTGTTACGGTTTTTTTTTAAAGCGCTTCTCTGAAGCTTTTCGAAAGATGAAACCATACTTTTTTTTTCTATTGATAAAATATATATTTGTAATGCACTATGCATAACTTTTTTTTGCGAAGTCTTTTTCTTTAAGATTTAATTAATTCTGAACAAATTGCTTGTTCTGCTTCAGCTTTAAGAAAGCCTTTATTGGTATATAACCAAATTTAAATAATCGTAGCTGTTTAAATTTTTAATGCATAAAAGTCAAAAATTTGATTTAATAAAAATTCATATTTTGATGTTAATGTAACAACCCTTTTAATACTTTCAGTCGCGTAAATTTTATTGTGAACATTCAAGTTAAGAATCCGGATTGGGTTTTTTAGACGATTTGTGGTCTTTTTCTTTTGAAAAAGGCTTTAGAAATTTTTCATTGTTAGTGTTACAGTTTTTTAGAAAAAAAATACAAAGAATGCATCGTTTTGTATTCTTTATGAAAACTTGTAAACTGTCATCACACAAGTGAATGCCATAATTCATGCAAAGGAGAACACCTCCATCTGTAGCTTCCGAAATATAAGAAGTTTTGTTCTATTCAGCAGACGTTGGTTGAAAGACTTTAGACAATTGATGACTATTGCATTCATATCTTCTAAATATCCCTTATTTTTTTCTTGACTCAGAGAAATGCTTGCTACCCTCTTCTTTAACACATCGTTTCTCAAACGTTTAAAGCCGATAAAGTAATACAAAATTTCTTCTTTTTTTACTTCTATGCCAAACTCCTAATATCTTCCCGGAACTGCACTGAAATAAACTGCTGGTTCTGTTCAGCAAGAGGTTCAGAAAAACAGCGTAGTACTCAGGATTTTATTGAATGGCTTGTCGGCTTCCCAGCTTCCCAGCTTATTTAGTAAGCTTTGGAAAAAGGGCATCATAATCGCTACACTATCGCACCAATTTTTTAAGTAACAGTAGTGACATGCTTAAAATAATTACACAGCTCTGCTTTACATTATTTAATGACATACTCGTTTTTACTCTTTTAAATTAATAATGTACTGTTTTTATGAAAATGTGAGGCCTAACTCCTGACGGCAGTTTTTACGTCTAACGAGTATAGAAATTTTGAGAATCACTTCTTTAGTGAATAAGCTAAAAATATAATCCTAATTCTAATTAAAATCAGTACGATTAGATTTTTAATGTTCTCACATCAACATATTTTATGATATAGATAATCCGGATCTAGAAAAAATTGACGGTGAGGGTAGCAAGTGACTGCATTAAACAGGTACGGACCAGCATTTTTTTTTTTTGTTCAGAAATCATTATCCTCAATTAGTACATTATACGTTTTCTCCTTCGGTCGAGCTATCTTTTAAAACATTTCATGCAAAATATATGTAATATTCGTGTTTACTATTTTTAATCGTTCCAGTTATTAAAATTCTGCAAGGGGGTAAATCATTCCCCCCCTGCTTCGGTTTTGATGTGATTTAAGAAACGTTTTGCTTAATTAAACAGTTTTTCGCGAAAGCTACTTGATTGTTTATTAAAGCATTTGAAAGCTAATACTCTTTTCGCATGCTGGAACAATATTCTTCTAATCGTCCAATCAATATCATTGCGGCATTTTTACTATTAGCACAGGTAACAAGAAATATAGTGGTTCCAAGGAAATCGTCAGAGTATCATCAAAATTTCACATTGGTGGACTTCACTATTAGATTGTGAACTTTGCAGCATGTTTCAAATATGAATTAAAACAAATGTAGTTTTTAAAATATTCACTCGGTGTTGCTGCTATTGTTGTTTCAAATTATTGATTTTGTAAATAATATTAAAAAAATACTAAATATTCCCTGGATTTCAGTTTCATCTAATAGAATTTTATAACCGAAAGTGACACATTCTTTCTGGACACGAAACAGTGCAATTTTTGTGAATGAAGTTCCTACGGATCAGTTTAAATGCTGAAAGCTCGAAATACAAAAATATTTCGATTAGAACTGTGGTTCGGGAATGAGATTTCAACATCGTTTCAAATAGCGATGATGAGAGGGTTTTTTCTTGTAAATTTGTTTTTGACATGAGAAAGGAATATATGTTTTGGTACATTTGAAACTTTTTGTAGTTTCTTCATGTTTTAAAATTTACAGGTAGTTGCCTAAAGAAAATGAAAACACCTATTTTTGTGAATTGTATCACATGTATATGACTCCTGAAACTTCCTGAATCGCGTTGTCATATAAAGAATCACGGACACTAAAGCCCAATTGGTTGTATAAATACTGTAAATTGAATTTGGATATTGTTTCAAAGAGCCTCAGCTTGCATGTCCACACTATTGACTTCGAAAATATAATGAGCATTCAACATGAGCTACTCTAATCAGAAAAGCTATGATCGAGAGGTCGAGAAACTGGCGCTTAACCAGGAGATCCCGTGTTCAGATCCGTGAGCCGGATCGATGAGTTCTTTCACTCATATTACACATTGCACTTAAAACAGTCTTGAAACGATATGGACTTGGGATGTACAAGAAAGACAGTGAATTAAAGGTCTACGATAGAAACTATAGAACCCTGATAACCGAGAATTAGTCAAGAGACGAAATTTAGAGGTAAGCATTGGCACCAGAATTGATGTAGAATACAATGAGGAATATAGGTGCCTTGTATCGACTGAACATTGGGCTGGGAACTTCACGTATGTGTTCGTAACCGTAACCACTACGTAAAACTTTCTGAAGGCCAGGTGCTTGTGTTGCCGCAAAAACGTACCTCACACCTCGGTAGTTCAAGATGCAAAGAGTTTCGTCATGATTTTATGTGCATTTCCACGGTATGAAATGTCTCCAACTTACGGATTACTGCAACCGACTCTCGCACTTTACTGTGTGTCCATCTGCATAACAAATATGTAGCATTTTCAAAAAAAAAAGATTCGTTTGGCATTGAATGTGCACACCACGCATGTTTTTCCCCAAATGGTCTGAGGAGCAAGAAATGAGTATTTACTAACTACTATTACTTCGGTCATCAGAGCTCAGTCCCATAGAGCAGTTCTCAAACTATTTTCATTCACAACCCTCTGTCCCCAGATGGAACTTTTACCTTTATTTTTACCATACGTATTATTGTTATTGCTACACATAATTTATAATTTTTATGTATCACTAATAATTATTTAATGAACGTAAGCCAAGAATACGTCTAAAAGCTACTTCCCTAGGAGCTATATATTTTAGACATGGCCGAGAGTTAGTGCTTTTGGCTACTTATCAAAGGGACCTGCGTTCTAGCCCAGGATAAGGTATGAAAGTTTCATTTATTGTGTTGTCCATCTGCTGAGGTGTCGCCTTCCTCACAGATCTTCTCTGTGGCGTATTAACTGACAGGCTCCTGTCAGACCTCTATTGCATGCAGCTGTTTCAGGGGTAATTTATTTCTATTTTTAACAGGCTAGGGGGGACACACCGTAATATCTTTATATTAAAGAACTAGAGTAATTATTTGAATAAAAATGTGAGTTAATTTTATGAAAATCTTTGATTTCAAATGTAGATCGAATTCATTGCATAACTTAATCTCTAAGTAAGTAAAAAGTAAAAATAGCACGTAGGTAATTAAAAATTTAATAAAATTGAAATTAAATGATTTTCATTAACTGGACTGTGTCCTTTTAAGTAAGTTTTTTAAGTGAGTTTTTTTCTGTTATATATGAACATGTATATTAACACTTGCCCATTATTTGTTGTAATGGAGAGATTGTCCGACTTGACAATTTCAGTGGCAGGATACATGACGGCCCTTTTAAGTGGCCTCGTACACCCTGACAATTACTTTCGATTTCCTTCTATGGGGTTTAATCAGTGATGCATTTTACCACCCGCCATTACTACGATCTATCAATGAACTGAAGATCGCTATCGCTATATGCTCTATAAAGTGATAGGAAATTGAATTTCGTTGGAATGTCTGCCTCAACACACCTAGTGCCCACATTCAACATCCATAGATTTTGTGTATTTCTCTCTTCAGATAGAATAGTCCTGTCATCTGTTTTCCTTTCGTGTGACAAGTAATCGTAAATGTTTGAAGTCGTAAAGTTATTTGGAAATTACCCTGTCTATTATGTTATAGAAGATTTTGTATAGTGCATCTCTAACCTATATTTCACTGTCAACGTGCAATCACCTGACAGATCGTCACACACCACAGTTCGAGAAACCCTGCCATCTTTTTGAAATTTCAGAATAACATTATCATTCCTGAAACAGTGAGTAATGTTCTCTGGGGAAAAATATCCAAAGAGTTTCCCTTGTGGATTTATGATGGAGTCTTTTCCGTTGTACAGCCCTACACCTTATTCAATGCTCTGTTTCAGTGTTTGCATTATGGGGCAACTACCTGTATTTTCTCATATCCATACGACCAACGGGAAAACGGAGTATGGACACACAACACTTACCCATGTATTTTCTTGATGAAAGGGAACTGAGATCTTTCCGAATACGCCAAACTAATGGAGGGAAACAATATATCTATAGACATCATACAAATCATATACAGTGGATCTCACTATAACGGACATATCTAAGTTACATGGAGTAAGAATTCGCGTCAGAAAGGTGTTCTTTTACTCTTATTTAAATAACAAAAGCTGCTGTTGTTCAGCATATTGTTATTATTCAATATTCTTAAATTTAGCAGTTTTACGTTTTTTGATTTCATTTTGAAATTCAAACATACTACGATTGTTTCCTACTGGTTTCGTCAGTCTATTATCAATTTAATTCACTTCCTCGCATTTTCTTCAGTTGTAGTTCAGGAAAAAAATATCAGAAACGTTGAATTTTAAGAAAAGCGCTATGCGAAAGTAAAATTATGAAGTTTGATTTTGATATCATTAGCAATTAATATGTTTCGGATTATAAGTGCACAATGTAGCGAAGAAAAAATGTGTTTATAACTAATTGCAATGACTATTTATCCATTGGGCTATGTGTAATTCTCAGAAGTTCCAGCTCTTTTGGGAGAACAAGTTAAGTTTTCTGTAGTTATATTGGCAACTTTCATGGTATATAGATAGAAAATATTGTTAATATATTTTCAATTAATTGATAATAAATAATTTTCCGTTTCAATTGGTGTATTAGAAATATTTTTACAAATATCATTTCCGTCAAGAAAAAAAGGCTTAAAATTAGTACATGAATCCCAAAATTCCAAGACTGTTCTGACAATGGTCAGATGAATTAAATTTTGCACTATTTCAGTTCATGAAAAATATATCTGATGCAGCTATAATATCAGATATTTGCGTTGTTGTTTCTAGTACGTTAGTGAAAAAAGCACTTTGCATATTTTCTTTCACTAATATTATGTAACAAAATTAACACCTATGGATAAGGTAAAATAAAGCTCTTTGAAGAAGTTATGACATCAGACAACGCCTTAAGTTTTTTGACGTAACATGTATAAGTCATCAAAGCACTTTATAATTTAGAAATAGATTAAATATATTTTCTTTTGTATATTTTCAAAAGCAAAATAGACCAATATAATAGGATATTTATGCTGTACAACTGATGTTAAAGCCAAATTTTTATATTTCATATTTGCAGAAATTGAAATCAGAAATCAGCAAAGGAATCCTAAATCCTCGTGGCTGTCTGAATTCAATTCGAAGCGAAATTATTAATTTAAAACCGTATAGGAAACCCTTATCGCCCAAAAATTCTAATTTAGATGTAAGATTTCGGGAAACAAATAATTATAAAGAATTGATCATAATTGTTTTGAATAAAGTCGCAGTCATTTACATATTTTGATAACATCATAATATTATCCGATTTAGTAAAAGAAACCTCTCTGAACGAAGACGTCCGCATTAGTGAGGATCAGTAGATAAAGGTCTTAAATAGAGAAATAAATATAAACACTATTCGGAGTACAAGGCTTTTTGTTTAGAAGGAATACATTTTCTTGCCCTGCTTATCATAAAACATTTGCCATCATTCAGTGCACAAATACTGCCATACTACAATATAAGCCTCCAACTTCAACTATCCTCATATGCGTAGTTACGTATTCACAATTTTCACGCAATCTTGGTGTAATCATTCCACTTCTGGTACCTAAATTTCATATTCCCTAATTATGCTCATCATGTCTGTTTTTCGAATAGTTATGTAAGGCAAAAATATTCTAATACCAGAAACTTCTCTAGAAAAGTTATCTAATATAGTAATATGAAAAATACAGTAAATAATCTGAAATCTTAATTTTTAAAAATATTCGACATCGAATTTCCCCAGAAACAAGTTTTTAAGTCTATACATCTACAACAACAGTGAAGAAGTAGAAAGTAAAAAAAAATTAATCATTACAAGGGAACAAACAGGCTGCTCAAGTGGCGGCTTGCGAAGGATTGTGGCCATTGGAGAGTGCGTAAAACACAAAAAAGGAACAAATATATTTGTTGTTCGTGAAAATAAACATTAAAAGCGAACCAAGTGGATAAAATTTTGAAACATCATCTAAATATAATTGTTATTATTGTTGTTTTTGTTTTTCCTGATCACCTCTAGCCCACGAGATTCAAAATTTTTAAAGCCTCTGGCTCCCGTAAAGATATAGCTAGGTCGTCGTCGTCGTCGTCATCATCATCATCATCATCATCATCAAGCAGCCATGGACTATGGAGGTCCAGCCAGACCGTGCAATTTAGTTCTCCAAGTATATCTGTCCTGAGTTACATCTGCTGCATCTCGCCACTGCACATCAATTCTAATAAGGTCGTGTTTGACATTGTCTGCCCACTATATCCTAGGTCTTCCCCTCTTTCTGAAGCCTTTAGGCACACTGTACATAACTCTATTCGCTAATCTATAATTATCCATACGGGTAACATGGCCAAACCAATGGAGTCTTTCTCTGCATAATATGCTGCTTAAAGGAGGTTGCCGACTCCTTTGCCTAACCTCATCATTACTTACAAAGTTGAACCACCTAATGCCCAAGATACAGCGTAAGCATCTAGAATCAAAAGCATCAAGTTTCCTGTTATCTTGTTTACAAAAGATCCAAGTTTCACTACTATAATTAACTCTAGAAAGAACCATACTATTATACAGTCAAATTTTTGTCTTTAAGTATATACGCCTATTTCTTCATACTCTCCGTATATTCATAAAAGTCCTGGCAGATCCCTATTCATCTGTTAATCTCATGCCGCACTCACCTGTATCTGTTACATAGCTCCCAAGATAATTAAACTGAGACACCTGCTCAAGACTGCAACCATTCAGATCAACTGAACCACAGCCAGCTGACCAATTTTAATCACTTCAGTTTTTTCTCCGTTTATAACCGTCCCATGGCCGAGTAGTTAGCGGGCTTGGCTACTGATCTAAGGGACCTGGGTTCGAGTCCTGGATAAGGCATGGATGTATGTGTCGTTTTTCTGCTGAGGTCTTGCTATCCTCTCAGACCTTCTACTATGGCATATAAACTGACAGTCTCCTGTCAGACCTCTGTGGCAAGCATTTGCTTGAGGGGGTATTTTTTTTTATAACCAAACCTGCTCTATTACCAATCTCATCAACAGCTCGAATGAAAGAATTCCCAAAAGGGCTAAATCATCAGCATAATCTAAATCAGAAATTTTCAGATGTGCAGACCATTAAGACCAAAATCTTTCCCCTGGAATGAATTTCGCATAACATAAAGGAGACAAAATGTACGCTTGTCGAACACCAGAAGTAATGCTAAACCAATTGCTACAAGCTTTACCAACTCTCACACACGACTCAGAGTTATTATAGAGAGCTTTCATTATGTTAACTAACTTGTCTGGTGTGCCATACGATCTCAAAATCAACCGAAAATTATGACGATCAACAGAGTAGAAAGCCTTTTTGAAATCAACAAAGCTATCAACCAAAGGTTTCTGAAACTCTAAGCATTTCTCAAGAATCTGTCTGATGAAAATATCATAGGAAATATATATCTGTAGGAAATACATCCCCTACCACTTCTGAATCCACACTGCTCATCATGCAATTGTCCGCCAATCAGATTCTTAATTCTGTTAAGCACAATCATGCAAAGAACTTTACCTGAAACAGAGAGTAGGCTGATACCCCTATAGTTATCACAAGAACTGCGATCGCCTTTTTTAAAAATATGGATAATAATAGCTGTGGTAAAATCCTTAACAACAATGCCTTTATCATAAAAGATATTTAAAATTTCAGTCATCCACGTGGTAACTATTTTAGGGTCCTTGAAGAATGCGAAAAACACAAAAAGAAAACAAGAACTGTATTTGTTGATCGCAAAAGAAATGTAGAATATAGGAATTGGTGTGAAATAGGACTGCCTTCATATACTTGATTAGGTGAGTGTCGATTACGACCCTCTTAGTTTAACTAGTAGAGCAACTGGGGTGTAACCAGAAGATCCCGAGTAGGTATGTATATTGGCGAAGTTTTTCCATACCTGCCTAATTAATGAAATTAAATGCCAAAAATACGAGTTCTTATTGCAAGATTTTAGTGCACAAATTATTCTCAGTGCATCTTAGCTTTTAGGAAAGAAATGAAAAAAAATATCTTTTCCACTAAATTCTTTATTGCGTAAAAACATTTTCCTCAGAAAAGAAACCAGTAACTATCATTGCGTTTTTCTTTTGGGAACAAAAAAAAAATATGCAGAAGAATCGAGAGAAGACCTGGATTGGAGAACAGATGCACATAATTCAAGCTTTTCTTGTCCGTCATAGTTGGTAATTCCTGGATGTCAGAAAATACCTATATTGTTCTTTGTTTTCCGTTTTAAATAACGATGAAGAATTCTTTGCATGAATACCCTCCCACCCCCAAGTATACGATTGCACCATAACAACTGAAGCAAGTAATATTATATATGTACTTTGATAGTAACAGCAAAGAATATGAAATAGCAAGAAATATTTTTTACTATTTGCCAAAAATCATAGGCAATCATTGCAAAAATCATAGGGAAAAAAAAGTACTTATCGTTAACATATATATATATTTCCTCTTAGGAACGTATTCAAGTATGTATCTCTATGCTAACCGAAAATGAGTAATATTATCGTTCTACGGTTTCAACTGGAAGTTTCGCACCAAAACAGACTTGTCAGTTTCATGTCTATTTATCTATTTAACTCATTATTTTCCTTTACTGCTTTACCATTTACACTGGTTTACAAGGTTTTTATATCATGAACAATTGTAGCTGCCTTTAACTATTTTTCAGGTGCTGATTTCAGATCTGCCCTTAAAATATGGCTAGCACGTCACGTTTTTAAGTAATTGGTCATTTTGACTAATATTAAGATCTTCCTATACCAACACCTCCAGACAACTGGGAGGATACTAGATATTTTACTTTTTATGGCTAGCAACACTGATTGACAAGTGGGAGAAAACATGTAACAGTAACCTAACCTCAGATCGTCATTATTGTTGTTTTCATTGTAGGTGGAACACGTGCTGTACGTTGAAGAGTGAGTTTTGGCGTTTAAATGGCACAAAGGCAGCGTCGCGGATACGTTAATGTGGCAAATAAGTTTTGTTATGTGTGTGGAAATTATATTTTAAAATCAAGGGTCGTTCTTTTACAAAGATTGTGTAGAAAACCTATAAATTGTATTTTAAATGTCATATTGGAGATCAGGACAAAACATGGGCTCCACATGTGTGCTGCATTTCGTGCTTTGTTGGCCTGAGTGAATGGTTGAAAAGTAAGATAAAATCCATGCCCTTTGCAGTTCCAACGGTTTGGCGTGAGCCAACTGGTCACTTGCATGATTGCTATTTTTGTTTAACTAAAGTGTCGGGCTTTTCAAAAAAGAACAAAAGCAAAATGCAATATCCAAATGTGCCTTCAGCCATAAGGCCAGTTCCTCATGGAGAAGATCTTCCTATACTAACACTCCAACCAACTGGGAGGAGATGGATTCACATTCATCAGAGAAAGACTTTGAGGCACATCCTGATCCTACATACTCTAGAGTAGCCTCATCTGATTCAGCAAAATGAACTAAATGATCTTTTTCGAGACCTAGGAATTTCCTAACAATTAACTGAGGTTTTAGGTTCAAGACTTCAAGAGTGGAATCTTCTGGCCAAGGGTAGCAGATTTTCTCTGTTCAGAAAGAGAAATTTGTATTTGTCTGCTTATTACGAGATGCAAGATGGTTTGTGTTTCTGCACAGATATTTCAGGGCTAATGGAAGAAATTAAAACAACTCACGACCCTAAGGAATTCTATTTATAGATTTGTCAAAATTCAGCTTTAAAATTCCTTTTGCATAAAGGAAACCAAAAACCATCCATTCCAGTGACACACGCTGTGGGAATGAAGGAAACTTATGAAAGGATGGAAAAATACTCACTACTATAAAATATGACCAGTTTAAGTGGACAATATGTGGTGACCTAAAATTCATATCTTTCTTGCTCGTGCTTCAAGGAGGCTTCAAAAATTTTTGCTGTTTTCTGTGTTTGTGGAACAGTAGGGCCAGAAAGGAACGCTACAAAACAAAAGACTGGCCCAAAAGAGGTATTTTTATTCCTAGAAAGAGTATTGTGAGGTATAAGCCTCTAGTTGACCCCTCTGATGTTCTGCTCCCACCACTACACATCAGACTGGGGCTTATGAAAAACTTTGTAAAAGCTATGGACAAAACTGATAAAGTTTTTTTTTGCATTTGAAAGAAAGACTAAGTGATGCCAAACTCAAAAAAAGGGATCTTTGTTGGTCCTCAGATCAGGAAGCTACTGAATGATACTGTTTTCGAATTAAAACTGAATATGCAGGAGCACGCTGCATCGAAATCCTTCACGTCTGTGGTCTAGGGTTTTCTGGGGAATCACAAAGAGGAAAACTACCATCAGCTTTTCAAGATCTTCTCAAAACTATGAAAATCTTGGCTGCTGAATGTCTTTGAAGATCCATTTCTTTCACTCGCATCTCGACTTCTTTCCCAAGAACTTAGGAGCTGTCAGTGATGAGCAAGGGGAAAGATTTCACCAGGATATCCGAACCAAGGAGGAGAGATACCAAGGCCGGTGAAACCCTACTGATAGATGGGTGGACTACTGCCGGTTCTTGCAGAAGGAAGATTCCTCAGCACATAAAAGACAAAAATGAACTTCTTGTAAGTATAAAAGATCCTTACCCATGTTTCCTTATTTTGCTTTGCAATATTATTTCATTTGTTACTTTATGTTCAGTGGTCTATAACTATGATGCTTCTAATTTTTTTCAATTTAATCATGTAATTAATGAGTTTTAAGTTGCAATTTAATAAAATAGTCACATTTATTTTCATTTCCCAAATATGCATATTCATTGAAATTTAAAATACATCAATCCGTAATTTAAAAAAAAACTATACGTGCCGCTGATTTTTCACAGCCATATTTGAATTCAGCACCTCAAAATTAATTAAAATCATCCTATTTGAGCAATGTTATAGAAAAAGTTTCAATTTGTTGTCTTATCAAAGAACTTCCATATCATGCACTAGAAAGCAGAAATCGAAGTACATAATATCTGTTAAAATGAGCGTATTCGTATTATGGGCCTATGAGAATTTAAACAAAAATCTAAATTATCCAAATATTTAATAAGCCGCTTCCTACATCTAAAATATATCTTCAAACATAAAATAATCATTGCATAAACTTGTAAAAAATACAATTCTTTAAGTATATGGCTTGATATGAGAGTATTATTTATGATCTAATGAACTTTTAGGATAAATTTATGACTGTTAGCATGGTTATTATATATTCCATAACTCAAAATACCGAATTGCCATAACTCAAAATACCGAATTAAGGTAGTTGTTTTTAAAGTCAGAATTAGAATTTTGTTTGAGATGTTTTATTTATCTTCAGCCTCACTTTTTTCATAAAAGGCTTTTTTTAGTAGTTACGGTTGTTCGAATTTGGCTTTTCTCTACATAAGATGGATATTTTCTAACAATTTGGTTATTCGGTATAAATTCTATCACGTTTTTCTCTAATACTTAATACCGATACTGCGACTGGCTTTTTCATTTATTTTGCACTATTTTTTACTAAAGAGATACTCGTAGGTTTCCTTGTATTGTAGATAATATTGGATTGTGAAAGATGCACTGAAAATTCACTGATATAGTGCTGCCATCTATTAGCAATTAAAGTCACTTACTTGGGCCACCTTCTCTCCCACATGGGTCTTGTTATGGGCCTGCATATCCCGCAGGAACTTGGACGTCGTCGATGATTGGCTGTTGTCCTTTTGCTTCCCTGCTCCATCGGGTGTATCATTGCTAATTGATGGAGACTTGTGAGCCTGGTTTCGAAACCTGGTCAGATCCGAGTCGGACGAGGCATTAGGTAGAGATTTGACAAGGTTGTTGGCAGTTGCTGAAAATCGGATCGAATAACATTTCAAAAGAAGAATATTTTTATTATAACATAAGAAAATAACTTTATAAGTAATATACTAATTTTGTAAAACGAATTAATCAAATTTTTCGATTTCAATTTTTAGAAGCGATAAAAAATACTGTGATATATTATAATGCCTTCAAACTTATGCTATCTTCTGACTACTACTTCGAAGTAATCATTACCATATAGTAAATATGAAATCATGTGAGCCAAGAATTAGATTACATGAATAGGTGTTTTCGTATTAGTAAAGAAACTTCTGAATTATGGAATAGCATAATGGTTAACGTAGCTGTGTAGTCTACCAATAGAACTGCATTAAAATTCCTAATAAGGTATGGATGTTTTTAAATGTACTTGCCTTAGCATTTGTTAATAACGAATACAATGAATTTTGTTAGCTTGCATATTAATTTACCTGTCTGTAAATTCCTTTTCTGTATAAATATTGTAACAAACTTTGTTTTATTCCATAATTGGACTTTTAGACTAACTTTTGAAAAAGTATAAACATTCAAAGCAAAATTTTCCACACTATTTTCATGACTACTACATTTCAGATTAAGGGTACTGATATGGTTTTTCGAATATGTATACCTTCTTAGCAGATTTTTTCTGTCACGTACGATTATTCAGGAGCTAATTTTAATCTTGCTGGTTAGCGTGCTTGGCTACTGAACAAAAGAACCCGAATTCAAGCCCCTGAAAAGGTACGGATGTTTCCTTTCTTTGGCCATCTTTCTACTGAGGTCTCGCCTTCCTCACATACCTTCTCTACGGTGTTTAATACCGAAAGACTTTTGTCAGACCTCTGCTTGACACTTGAAGAGTAATTTATTTATTTTTTTAATGTCACTCCACGACCGGAATGAAGGTAAGTGAGCACCCGGCGATCAAAGAGGCCTCGTGCTTGAAGGAAAACGCAACCATGCACCCTTTTGCAGCATCGACTTCGATATGCTGAAGATATTTTCAGCAAAAGTACCATCATTCCAGCGAGCGTTTTCTGTAGCTACAATACTGATAATAAATAGCATTAGAAACCTGTTTGAAGAAATTAAGGAGGTATTTGAGGTGAGAGCTTTACGGGAAATAGCTGGAATATTATTGCTGATTTTCGCCATTTTCGCAAAAATTTCTCTTCTTTTTTTGTTTAAATAAGAACTTTTTTGTTCGTTTAAACCGAAATTTAATTTCTAAAGATTTATATTTCATCACATGACAAGGGAACCCCGTAAAGGCAAAACTGCACCTGGCCCAGCAAAAATACGCACCGGCTCTTTAGTCTTTATTCCTTTAGTCTGAGGCTAATTTTAATCTTGTTTTATTTGCTGGGAAAGCAATCCACTTAGCGGACTATTTCTCAATAATCTTAGCGACCTCGCAACAGAATTCAGCAATATGAGTGACATTTTTTTAGTACTGTACTTCAGGGTCACTTTTTTTGCCATAGAAACTTCTTCACTAAGAAAGCCATGACCTACTTTCGGCCTTTCCACCCTTAAGAATTCTATCTAATATCTAAAACGGAGATGAAAATAATTGTTAATATATTGTTGCAAATTAAAATGGAGCACTGAGCGTGAGTGCAAGTAAAAATATTTCAATGAAAATTATAATACAATGCAATTTATTACAAAAGCATAGATGAAATTATTTATAAACAAACTAAATCAACCGACAACAAAATCTATAATAATACAAAGATAAACTTTCAGAAGAATCCATTATTTCAATTGTATTCACATCCAATTCACGAAACAAGGCGAAAATCATTCAATGAACAATAAAATCATATTGATAAATAAATATTCAATCTAACTAGAATATCCTTACCAATTCTTAAATAAACTAAATAACCATACACTAAATGACTTCTTTCTTAGGTTTTAGTCCTCAAGTACTCCAAAACTACGGCTGAGTTTTCTGGTTTCTAAGAACCAATTCTTTTCAGACGTTGATCCACCACGCACAAGACGACGAATTCTTCTTTTCCTTTACCAGCTTAACAACACGATCCACGCCAATAAACTAACCAACCTTCCGCGCACTCACCATATAAAAATACTTTTTCCCTTTATACACCGATCATGTACATACTGAAACTTATTATGCCTCCTTTCGGATATCCACAACTCCAACATAACAATTCTATCTTTCATATTTTTCAGATTAGGGTTATATGATTTTCGTTGGTTACATAATTCTCATGCAGAAGCATACGCGAGCGTTCATGACACGTTTATCATAAATTCACTGTAGCACGTTCGTCTGTCGTAACAATATATGTATTACGCATATTTTGCAAGAATATTTCTTTAAAAAATAACTATAATGGGGAAGGGGGAAAACATATAACGGAATGGCATTCTTGTCCGTTTCAGCTCAAACCAGTTTCTCCCTGTCTCCCTCAACAGTTTTTTCATTCTTTCCTGAGTTTACGTAACACACGTAAATGGGAACTAATGAAACTGTTTTTGTACTAAAATTTATTCTGAATGTTACTGTAGAAACAGATTAATGCTGCGTATAAATTTGTCATTTTCGAAATGGCTCCACATATTTTTTTTATTTCTTAATTTTACTTCTCATCTAAAGACTTTAATCAAAATATTTCTCGATCGAAACTAAGAAGCAGAAAACCTTTTCCTGAAATAGACAAGTGAGAAAATAATCGCCAATCCACCGTCCAGTTTCTCCTGTTATGCACCAATTTCTTCTGAAACATGGACTGTTTGGAACCAGTTAGTTCATATATTCTATCGCATTAAGTTTGTCACTATCAAAGAAATTATTCTTCATCCAAGAGTAGCCCTTAGCATTGAGTCTGATAGCTGAGGTGTCCATATATGACCTAATGAGCTTTATAGCTACTTTGGCTCCTTGTTCGCACATTACCATTCTTGACACAGGAAATTAAGATGAACTTGAAATGCTCGCTGTCTATATCGGATAGGTTGCTAAACCTTGGCTCTATATTCAAAACAGCTATTCCCTATCAACGCTAAGTAATAGGCTCAATGGCTTCAAATCAAAGCCATTGAATGTACTTAGACTGACAATGTAATGCTGAAACTGTGACAGTAATTAGGATCAATTGAAAGGGTTCACAGCAATGACACCATTTACCCTTTATCTCTTTCTAGTACATAACTTCGAAGCTGGATTTAGTTAGAATTTTGTTAATATTTTGCATAAAAGTTTCTTATAATTAACCAACTCATAAAGTTTAAGCTTTATCTGAAGAGTAATAACTTCTGGAGTCAACGGAATTCAGTATTCTGCAACGAATGTTAAATGCAAGCAAAAATTGGTCATTAGCCTCGTTGTTACAGTTTCATCGTTTAGTGCTAATTCTGAAACAGTTAAGAAGATTTATCGTTAGAGTAAAGAGTAAACTGAATTTAGAAAATAATATGACTGTAATTTCCCAATTTTTCTTAAATAATAAACTATTTATATATCTTTACAAAATCGTCACTTTCTGAAATATATTTATATATATCTTTTTCAGGTTGTAGTTAAAATTCTCAATTGCCTTTAGCCATCTTTCTGAGATTTACAAACCTAATGAATAAATTTCTAATCCGTGCTATATTCATATCGCAAAACATATTTAAAGCTTAAAACTAACATATTTAGGTGTAATGTTGATGGTACGAGCCTGGAAATTGTTATTAATTTCGTAGTAACTTTTATTTTTCAATGGTGGCACTTTAGGTGGGTTTCAGCTATTTCTGGAATGCTCCAATCTATCTTCAAGGGTTTTGTTTTAAACTGTTAACAGCTAGTTAAAACTTCTTAAACCTTCTTAGACTGTCGTACTCTGAGCCTACTCTTTATTTTGCTAATCATGCAGTTGGAACAAAATCTCATTCAACAACAAATTAACTCTCAACAGTAGAACAGTGAAACGTTAGTAGTGAAGTAAAAAATGAAGAAAATTTAAATTTTGTATTTAGTTACAAAAAGAATTTTACAAGAACATTTTTGGTTTTCCAAGTCTAAGCCCCAAACTAGCTCTGAGCCGTTGGGTTCTTTGTAACTTGGTCATTTATCCCATTGTGCGAAAAAAGATAACCATTAGAGATAAAAAAAAATAACCGAAAAATGTGACATTGAATGGTGTTATTTTTACTCTATGCGCAGTTTTATATCACTAAAGAATATTGCAGTAGACGCAGCTCACAATCGTTTGACTCAATACAGCTTCTCGCTAAGGGGTTAACACCATACGTTCCAATTTTATTGTCACTTCTTGCTCTTCAAATACCTCTCGAACATTTACAAACATGGCAAGTTCCAGTCTAGCGTACGCAGAATGACATTCTTGATTTCAAATTTAATATCGAAGCTTCACTACTCACAAAATTCTCATTATCTATTTTTTAGATGACTTGGCTATAGATACATAAATAATCGTCAAGTTGCCATGGTTACGGAGGTCCAAACATAGAGTGCAATTTAATTCTCCATACACGTCTATCCTCAACTATTACACTTGGCCAGTGCCAATTCTAACAAAGTTCTATTTGACATTGTCCAACCATCACATTCTAGGATTTCCTCTGTTTGACGCCTTTAGGTACACTGTTCATTTCTTTATTCACTGATCTGTGATTCTGCATGCAGACAACATGGCCAAACTAACTCCCTACATATGATGATACTCAAAGGTGGTTCATTACTCATCAATCTCACTTCATTATTGCTTACTTAGTGAAATTACTTAATGCCCAAGACACTGAGCAAACATCTAAAATCAAAGACATCACTTTCCCTGTTATCTTACTTCAAATGGTCCAAGTTTCATTACCATAGAAAACTTTAGAAAGGACTGAACCATTATATACAGCATAATTTTAGTCTTCAGATATATACGCGTATTTTTCTGTAACCTCCACCGATTCTTAAAAGTCCATGCACCAATACCTCTTTAGTTTATTTCATGTTGTACATCGCGAGTATCTGTCATAGAACTCCCTAGATAATTAAACTGAAAAACTGGCTTAAGAGCTCAAAAAGACTTGAGCACTATCTATCTGAACAACTTCCATCACTTTAGTTTTCTTTCTACACTACCTTATTAGTAGTCACATCAGTGACTTTAATGAAAGAATTCATCTCATCAGCAATGGCCAAATCGTCATCATAATCAAAGTCAGATATTTTCATATCCCTAGACCACTAAGACTCCATGTTTCTCTACCACGACATTCCTCATAACAATAATCAATAACCATATTAAACAGAAATGATGACAAAATGCAGCCTTGTCTAACTCCAATAGTAATGGTAAAACAATCGCTACAATCCTTACCAATACTCTCATACTGTTCAGTTTTATTATAGTGAGCCATCATTTTGTCAATTAACTTACCAGGAATACCATACGATTTTACAATCACCTACGAAATACGGCGATCAACAGAATCAAAAGACTTTTTTGAAATCTACAAAGCAACTTCTGAAATTAAACATTTCTCAAGACTCTATCTAAACGTAAAAATTTTGTCTGTGCAGCCCCTACCACCTTTAAAACCACATTGTTCATCCCGAAGTTCTCAATCAATCAATTTTTTTCTGTTAATAATAATAATGAACCGAACTTGACCAGAACAAAGATTAGACTCATACCCCTATAATTATCACAAGAACTGCTATCACCTTTCTTAAAAGCATGGATTATGATATCTCTAATAAAATTCTCAGGAAAAGCCCCATTATCATGTAAAATATTCAACGCTACAGTCAGCTATCTGACAACTGAATCGTTCCCTGCTCTGAGCATTTTAGCTATGATGTCATCTATCCTGGAGATTTGTGTATTTTTAATATAGAAATAGCCAAAGTAACTTTCAGATCGTGAAATAGGGCTGTTATTGATGCTAGTAAAAAATCATTGCAAACAATGGGAGTAGAACTAATAATATTATTCAGGACGTCTCTGAAATGCTCAGCCAACTTGTCGTGACAGAAATTTAGCCTTCAATAATCTTTCCATCCTTATCCCTTATCCCTATATGCCATTCTGTTTTCTTCTACATAGGATATTAACTGACGCAAATCTCTGTTGTTGTACTCTCTAACAGTTTTATCTGCTCTTATCATCCAGGCTATCAAGCCAAAAATGCTTATCAGCCTTCAACTGATCATTTGCCCGGTTATTACACTCTCTGTAATGCCGTCTATTAATATCAGTAGGGTAACTTCTATCAGCAGGTGTATAATCGTGATTCGACTCCGTTCCACCGAGTCTAATCCACACCCTACTAATATAAGTCGAAGAAAAAATTTATTTTTAAAACTTCTTATTTTATCCCTTTTTTTTAGATATAAACTACATAATCTTATCACTGAAATACCTCTGCCTCGTATGCTGCATTTTATCCAAAACTGTACTACTTTTTTAAGAATAGCCTATTTAAAACGGTCCTATATATCCTCAACCTTCGCAGTAAACTAGCCGTGATTGCAATAATTATGAATAACCTATTATGGTAGGCTTGTGTTGTTTAACCTCTCAGCGGCACTTTTTTGCACACAATGGGCTAAATTGCCAGGTCACAAGGACTTCGAAGGCTCAGAGAAGGATGTGGGAGGGGACCCACTGGACAACTGTTAGGAGACAGATGGTAACCTCCCCTCAAGACTATCCGGCTAGTTCTTTAAAGTGACAAGGTATGACTCTTTTGCACACGGAGCCCAATGATGGGCGGGCATGGACAGGCTGCCATCCGTTGGATGGCAGCCTTTCCATCCCCGCCCATCAGTATCCCCTATTGACCGAGGGCAGAGTGGGGGTTTTGCGAAGAGAAGTCTCAACGCTGGCCCAGGCGGGCTCGAACCTGGGAACTTCAGATTACGAGCCTTGCGAGCTATCGACTGAGCCCCCCCCCCCCCTCCCTATTTTGGTGGGCTTTGGTTATTCAGTGTGTTTTAGAATTTCTGTGTTAAAAATAATTCTTTTAAACTTAGCACAACATTCTTTAAGCTTCAATTGCAAGACACTTTTAACAAAATAATGGTCAAACCCAATTTCATCGCCGCTATACATTCTATCATCATATAATATCTATCAATCACATTCCTATGCAACCTGTTACAACAATATGGAATTGTTACAAGCTCCAAGTATTGCCATTTTCTTTCTTAAGAAACGAATTCAGCTGCAATCAACGACTTACATGCAATACGTAGTTTGCCCAAATAACTGATTTCGTCTCTACCAAATAACTAATAGGAACTGGTGCGCCTTGACATTTATGGATAAACATCATTTTCCACGCTTGGTATCAATATTTATTTCTGTTCATAATAGTACTAATTCTTGGATAGATTTAAGTTTTCAACTAAACTTGGATTTAGATTTTTTTTTACGTGGAAGGACTACTTCTTATGAATTATATAAAAAATTTAAACTTTCTTTTTATTTATTTAGAAGAAAACCAATGATGATACTTATGTATAGTTGTAAAAAAGGAAAGCGTTTAGCTCCTTTTTTTATGTAGAAATATATAATGAAGCATAGCTTATATTATTAATAAATATGATATATCCATAATGATAAAAATCTTAATATAAACCGAATATTAGAAAATGAATTAGGCAAAAGTGGACTTTGATTAGTGTAACTCCATACCTTCTGCACCATCCAGGTGCCTTCTGCACCAAATGTGTCATGGCCGCCAAAGCCTTCAAATTAAAAAGAAATTACTTCTATTTGCGAAAAACATAGATAACGCCTAAACTCAGTCGAATAATCACTCAGTCTTAGCACCGACTGCAGAATGATTTTTATGCGATACTGATCGTAGTGCGTGCTAAAATCGGAATTTTTTTAAACTTATGAGAATTTAACAAATTCCCTTTTCTCAATTCAATTTAAGAAATTCTTATGTGGAAAACTTTATTGCAGACGGTGTAGGATTGGAATCCACGACTAGATACATGCAAGAGTGCTCTAACCACTAAATCAACCATTAACCGATAATTTGTTTCCTATATCAACCATTAACCGATAATTTGTTTCCTAAATCAACCATTAACCGATATTTTGTTCAATGTGATCTTCAAAACTTTTCACTAATGTGTGAACTTTGCGCCATCTATAAGCAGGAAAGGCAACTTATTTTTCTAATTGTTAATGAATCAGATGTTAATGAGGAATAAGACGGTAAGTGAAAGATATAAAGGTCACAGAGTGGAAACAAATTATCGTCTGGCGATTGGTTTAGTAGTTACAGCACTTTGGTATGCATCTAGAAAGTCGTGGATTCGAATTCTGCACCGTCGGCATTAATTTTTTCCACCTAAGTATATGTTTATTTCTATATCTTCAGGTATAAAAGGACTATCTTCAGGTATAAAAGGATATCTTCAGGTTTACTAAGGATTGATTTTATAAGAATTTGTCGGGAAGCTTTTTGCCTCGTTCTCCCTTTACTTGCCTGTTATTAAACGAACCGAATTGAGTTTAAAAGTTTAGTTTTTGATATTTTAAGTTCTTTTTTTCGTGTCATATGGCTTTTGTTCGTATTCAAAAGCCACGATTTCTTTACTTCAAGCAGCTTGCTTCTCTCTCAATTCCTGGTTTGTCGCAGTCAGGGGCATAACTATGGGGTGGGGGAAGCTCCCCAAAGTAAATCGGAGTTGGAAAAATCTAGGGAGTTGGCAAAATTTGAATTGACTTGGTAAAATTCAGGTGATAAGTAAATATTCGGATTTTTTTTTTTTGTAAAATTATGGCGAGTTGGCAAAATCGAGGCAACTGCCAAAATCTTGCGGAGCTGCCGCCCTTGGGTTTTCTTGTAAATTTATAATTTCACCTGAATTTTACCAAGTGGCTTCGAATTTTTCCAGCTCCCCAAGATTTTACCAAGTCGCTTTGAATTTTTCTAACTTCCCAAGATTTTGCCAACTCTTTTTAATGTCACAAAAACAATCCTAATTTTAACAACTCACCTGTATTTTATTAAGCGACCTCGAATTTGCCATCTTTCCTAGATTTTTCCAAGTTGTCTCGATATTACCAACTTCCCTAGATTTTGCTAACTTTGGAGAGTTGACAAAATTCGAAGGCATTTTTTAAAATTCCGGTGAGATGTAAAAATTTGAATTCTTTTTAAATTAAGGAGAGTTGGCCAAATCTAGGAAAGTTGGCAAAATCGAAGCAACTTGGCAAAACCTAGGGAAGTTGGCAAAATTCCAAGTGACTTGGTAAAATTCAGGTGAGATGTAAATATTGGGACTTCTTTTTTTGTAAAATTTTGGCGTTGGCAAATCTAGGGACAGTGTGCAAAATCGAGGCAACTGGGCAAAATCTTGGGGAATTGGCAAAATTCCAAGTGACTTGGTAAAATTCAGGTAAGATGTAAATATTTAGATTTTTTTTTGTAAAATTATTCCTCCCCTTACGGAACAAAATTTTGGGTACGTTCCTGACAGAGACGACACAATTAAATTTATGTAAAGTGCGTATTTTCTCATTTGGCAAAATTTGATTTCCGACTTGGAAAATTTTTCCTCCCCCCCCCAACCACAATCCCTTAGCTGCTCTCCCTCTGGTCGCAATCAGTACGTGCTGACGTCGTTTAATAGTTTTGTTGCTCTTTGAACGAAATTTCTTTTCCTCCGATTTTAACAATATTATAGCAAATGGACTTTTATCATTTATGCAAATAAGGTTATTACTCAACTAATAATAATGAATATATCTTTGTCAGTAGGAAACTACTTTTCGTTTTACCTACATGTATTCATAATAATAACACTCTAAATAATTTTGCTACATTGTACTTCGTGGTTTCGAACCATGAAACACATCTGGTCTGCTCGATTTCTTGAATGGCTAAAAGCATTTAGCGACTCAAATAGTTATCTGAATTGCCTGTAATTAACTATTCCACATCTCTCGTAATTATTTTTATGCATTTGTTATAATATTTAAACAAACTACTAGGTAAATTTTATTTGCATTCTTCTGTCTAATAATTCTCAGTTTTCTTTGATTCTGCTAAATATCGAAAGTACGTATTATTATTCTCACCAAAACATAAAAAGCGATTTCGATGCTGAAATGATGCAGTAAACGTTATAAAGATAAACACGGTATACAGATGTTTGATTTATAGATTATATATACATAGTGTATTTGTTTACCTTTCTGCGAAGATATAGAAAACTCCGATGGTCTCTTCAGGTCTGGCTGGGACACAGCGAACTCAGGCTGACGTACTAAATGTGAAAAAATGGGGTCACATCTCAGGTGACAAACTGCTAACATTATTAAGTGTTGCAAATAGAGGCTAAATGGGATCTCTAATTGGGTGCATGCAAATGTAGGCTTGCGTCATAGCACGGCCGAGTGCATGGTTATCAAAGCTAGGGAGGGACTAAAGGAATGAAGTAAAGCATGAGCTCTTGTCGAAGAAGTGCAAAAAATAAAGAGATGCTATAACTACTAGCGTGTACTAAAAAAGAAAGGTCTCGATGCAATGCTTACTAACTATAGAAAGAGAATTTAGTGTTAAAAGAAGCATTCTGCTTTATTTCTAGGCACGTGTTGAAGGATAATAACTGTAGTTTGATTAGTCTAAAAATAAAAGAAAAAAATATTAATGTAATAGTATTTGTTTCTCGTAAATTCCATATCAACACTCTTTTTTTTTCAATTAAAAATTATATGAAAAGAGTGATTTTGATTTTTTCTTTTCAAATTGTTTTGGAATTTAAAATTTTGAGAGAAAAATTATAATTTTACGTTCCAAAAATAAGTAAATTTTTGAAATAACATTCCACGGTTAATTTAAATGAAACGTCTGCATTTATATAGTCTTCAAATCGGAATTAAGTGTTTCTTGTTATTTAATTATTGCTTTTAGAACATGGACTATATTTTCCAGTTCAGTCAAACTTGCAAATAAATTTATTCTTAAACTGAAAAGAATGGAAACTTGCGTTTTTCAACACGTTCATCCTTTCTGAACTTTAGTGGTGAAACTTAAGATTATTCATCCAGTTCAGTTGAATTCGTGCTTACAAGTTACAGGACTCGTTTTTCAGAATATGAATTTTTTTAATATTATAAAGAAATAAATTACATATGTTAATTTTTCATCTCCTTTCTTAACAGGCTGTGACGCAAAATTCCCATGTATTTTGAATTATTTATTATATTTTATGATACCTGTGAACTGTGAAGAATTTGCTCACATTCGGTTTCCTAGTTGGACTTTTATAGTTAAACTTTTTCCACTAGCAAATATATAGTATCGGATAGTCTATTAAAATTAAGGCCATTAACATAAAATTAAACAAGTGTTCAAATTCATATGTTAAGAGAAGTTAGCAGAATATATATTTATTAATTATTCAGTGGTTAATAAGAGCTTGTACAAATTGTTTATCTTAAATGTTGAATTTTACTTAATACCTGTTTTAAATTATTACTAACTATATCATGTCCAATTAAACATAAGAAAGATATATTAACTCGACTTGATACTCATTCTAAACTTTTAGGAATCGCCCATAATTATATTCGACATATCTCCTACCAAACCAAAAGCGTTCTTAAGAAAAGGTTTGTTGTACGCTGAAAAAAAGTATATTTTGAATTATTTATTATCTAAAAATTTAGTAATTAGTTGAATCTTAGACTTTTATTTAAGGAAGCGATCTAACTTCAAGCTGCTATAGAAAAAAGATGCTTATTGAAATCAAGTTTGCTTGAAAACTATCAGAGCAAGGCACTTTAAAATTGTTTGTTTGTTTTTTGTTGGCAAAGGGCCAAAAATTAAAAAACATCCACACCTTATTTGAATTTCGAACGCAGATGCACTATGATTATCGTTGGGCACTCCGCAGTAGCAACAAATATTTTTAGGCGTATTTATGAAATAATTTAGTTCACATGGAGAAATTTTGGAGAAAAATAGGTTTTATTTAAAACCACAGTGAGCAAAAATCTACACATAAAACCATTACTCCCATACTGCAATGGCAAAACCCTTAATGCAAACTGGGGACTAAATATTCTAATTATTTTAAAACTTTTATCACTCTCCCCCCCCCCCCACTGATGGCCCTTCGTCGTATTTGACTTCAGATTTCTATTCTGTTAGTGACATCATCTCATTTATTCGGATGACTTGGAATAGTGAATAATGAATACTGTTACGAAACTTGGAAATTCCACTTTGTCATAAACCGTTACAAAACTTACAGTTTTTCATGTGTGTGTGTGTAAGAAATATTACACGCGATGGCTAAGAAAAAGATGAATTATCCACTAAAATATTCTTTCCATTATGTTGCATCTGTTGAAATGAATGAAACTATCTTTCGACTTCTTTAGGCAGAAAAGTTCTCAAACGGACGGTTGCTTTAATGTTCAACGAATTCTTATGCCAGATTTTCTTTCAAAAAAACATAATTTCTATTTATAATTTTCAAAGATAAATTTTTTTATGTGTATCCTTTTAAGAACGAAGTTTAAGTATTACGCTCCAGAACGAACTATATGCATACATGGGCAATAAAAGCCATTTTCAAAAGATTGGAGAACATTAACATGATTTCACTTAGTATATCAGGTGTCATCCAAGAAGTAATTGTGTGAGGGGAAAGGCGATACCCTAAAATGTATCCTCAGCCATTTCAAATTCGTGCGTTTTAAGTGTAATTGTAAATCTACTATTCAGTGGTTATTCTATGGATGTGTAACCAATAATACGCCTATATAAATTATAGAGACAGTAACTACTGCTGACTTATTGTTTCTTTTTCCGAGATTATACCGAGCATAGTCAGATGACTCAGTAGTACCAAACATTATGCAATTTTTGTTGTTATTATTGACAGACGAAATATTTATATGCGTTTACAGCACTAGTCATTCTTTATGGATGCTTCTGTTCCATTATCATCTATTTCACTTTGAAACATCTTAAAAATATTTTATATTGATTATCTACTTTACATTCTGATATGCTGGGATAAAATTAAAATGTTTCCCGCTAGAAGAAATATTTTCTTGTAATTACCGTTTACATGAAAACGATGAAAACTTAATACGTATTAAAATGTATATCTTTCGGAAGATCCATATAGTATGATAGAGATTAGTCTTTTAAATATAGGCCTCTATACTGTTGCTTTTGTTGTTTCATCGAAAATGGCCGTGTACGAAATTAAAAAAAAGTCTTTGCAATATACTCATGATTTTCTCCTTATTACATCAGTTTCTGGAGCAGAACGTGCAAAAGCAAAGACTAAAATGAGAAAACTATTTTAACACGAGCCAAAAAATAAACGACGTGCAGTCATAATAAAAAAAGAACTAAATGCTAACTCTCAGGCAGCTAGAGCTAAAATTCATCTTTGCTCACTACTCAAAAATGTGTTAATTATCCATGCAGAAAACTGCAGTGTTAAGGTGTAGCGCTTTTTTTTTTGTTAAGGATTGCAATAGACTTAAAAGACATAAATACATAATTGAAAACAGTGATTTAGTATATTTTTAACTACTCGAATCTCATGAACCAAACACATGCAATAAAGACTCTATTTGCTATAATTAACTAGTAAGTTAGAACCTAATTTATACAAATTCATACACTTTTTAATTAAAGCAATTTGATGCTTTCAGAATTACCACACTAATTATAGGATCAGAGGAAAACTTGAAAAGTATACATTAATTTCATCATTATTTGCTGCTGCCGTTTACTAACTGCCGTTACTAATGTTTCACATTAGTAAACGGCAGTTATGTTTACTAATGTTCATTAATGTTTCACATTAGTGAACATTAGTAATGTTTCACATTAGTATACAATTCTTTTAACGTCTAGTATTGTTAGAGGTCAAATTTCACAGATAAATGTTTTGTACACTTTGGTTTGAAAAACCATAATTCCATATATTGGTGGTGTCATTAAAAAAGGGTTTCGGATTTTTGTGGCAGAGTTAACTTTCAGTTTTGTTAATTTTGAATTTACACCCTATTAAAACTATCTTTAGTATTGCTTGTAATTTTACTGAGAAACTATTCTACAAAAATACATAATAATAAAAGTATGATTAATTAATAAGGGAAAAAACAAGAGAATAATACTGATCATTCATTAATTGGAGATGCATTTATTGTAAGCATTTTAGCAATTCATGCCAAGCCTTTTGTTAATTGCCAATAGCAATACAAATGCTCGAAGAGGACTGTTCAGCTTTGACATTAGAGCTAATGAACCACACACAAGCTAACAAGAAGTTGACAAAGTTATCAACGTTTGATTTCCCGGAACAAGGCAAAAATTCACGTAATTCAGAAAATTAATATTTTATGACTATACAGCTTCTTTGTTTTTCGTTGTTCATGTTTTTGAAATAATTTTCTTAGCTTTTCGTGTACTTTACTTACTTTACTTCATGTGCTTCTTCGATTAAATTTTCATGTGGAGGGAAAGCAGCATATCCATTTCAAGTATTTCAGGAAAGAATCTGTTTTCCCTGAAGATCACCCATCGTCTTGCATATATTTTTATAGTGTTATTCAAGTATCCGATCATATAAGCCCTTTAATGGGGCTTTCATTCTCATATTCAGGAGAATCATTTGTGTTCAAATACCTGTACCTTGCGTTACACAAATTTCAGGGAAAGAAACCAACGATCAACCCTGAGAACTCCAGTAAAGAAAGAAGAATATAATGACGAAGTTAATTATAAATTATAATAGATAATTGCAATTTATTCTTGAAATCAATAGAATCATATGGCAATATAACTGTAATTCATTTAATCGTTTTTCATACTTTCAATTGAGTATTACCAGTGAATAGCTGAAGGTTACGTGAATAAATTTTTCTACGAATATTGTGTATACGCATTGTTGTTGACTATGAGTTGTTGATGTTTCAAGTTAATATGAACTAATTTCAGGTTTCAGCACTTAACTGAAGAGCCTTCTTAAAATTGTTCCGTTCTTAATTTTTTTACGCTCTATAATTGCAATTTATCTATACCTTACCATAGAATGACATGAGAAATATACAATATGAATGCTTCAAATATATTTGAATTCTTTCCCTATTTTTACAATTTAAAAAAATTGTGAAATATCCTTAATTTTTTTAACGATTCATTTGTATCTTGGTTTTGCACGTGTTATGTACTAAAAAAGAGACATTTATAGATATATATCTACTTTCACTAAAATTGCTCAGATCTTAACATTTCTAAATCTACAGTCTTCAGTAAAATTAATCCAAGTTTTCCTCTTTTTGATTTCATATATGCATTTAAAAACTAACAATTTAAATTGTTTTTCTAATATATGACCATAAGTGTAGACTTTATATTTTAAGTAACATTGAAGGTTCTGAAAATAATACGAGATTAGCTTTAGTCTCGTTCATTAAAATAGAACCATAAAAAAATACTGTAATTAATATGGTGATTTTATTCTATAATAAGTTAACGTCCAAATAAATCCCCAAATTTCGAAATGGAAACTTCATGCATAATTGAAAAAAATTAGAAATTTTTGTAATTTTAGTTTCCGTTTGCTACACGGCACAAAATAGCAAAATGTTAATTACATTCCTAAAAATTAGTATAACTGAATTAAATTTTAAATTTTTAGATACATATTTCACCATATCAGAATAAGTTTCTTCCAACCAGGGTCTAATAGAGAAAAAATATAGGGGAAGGATTCAAGTTATTATAATCAAAGAGGCTTCCACTCTTCGTTTTTTGAAAAATAAAAATAAACATAAGTACTGAAATAAAGGTAAAAATAAAGCTAGAAAAGTAAATATTTTTTCCATTTCCTCACGGTTGCTATCAGAACTTCTGACCCTTTCGTAGATAAGCTGCTGATTTATTCTCATTGGTATGAATTGATATTGTTATAAATGCTTTCGTTAGCTAGTAAATGTTTCAATTCGTCGAGAATCAGTGATGGTCATCTGAGTTATCATGCAAATATTAATAATAGTGGTACTACTATTTTTACATTTCTTGAAAGATAAAACTCGCACAAAACCATATATTGTTTTGCAGTATAACATGTCCTCGCCAATTGCGGGAGTTCAGTACCTGAGTCAGGGTGTAGCTGCACAAACCGTAAGAAGAGATTATAAGTTATAAAGTATAAATGCTACATTCAAAGATTAGTATCGTATTTTCAGTAAATTATTAAAACATTTTATAGCTGGGTTGTGTATTTCCCATTCACACATAAATATAATTGTTTCGAACTATTATTGCATTTATTGTACGACACATTTGTGCAAAGTTTCACAACCGTAGTAATAACATTTTTTTTTTATTTATCTTACCAGTCTTAAAAAAAGTTGAATAATCAAAATTTTCATAATTTTATCGATTTAGCAAAAAAATGATAATTTTAAATTAAGGTTAAGGAAAATGCACTGAAGGACTATTTTCTGTGTCAACATCTTGAACAATCAGTGAATGATTGAGTCCTTGATCGGCGATCTGCGAATCAGGATTTCCAAAATTTTTCCTTGATCAAAAAACCGCTATAGTTTGGAAAGCAACCAGTGAAGAACTTCTATATTAATTGTTATAATTCACTTTAGTATTGCAAAGTAAATAAAAATAAAAAAATTTAAGCTTCCTTTTGATTTTTGAATCACGATCGCTGCTGAATTCTGAATTTCTTGGAAATTCTTCCAGTAGTTGAAAAATTGGCTGCGAGCCAGAGCTTAGAAACTGAATTAAAAACTACACGGGTTATAAAAATTAAAGGATTGAATGTGGAAAACTAGACTAGTTACAGGAATTAAAGAATGGAATACAAAAAAATCGAGTACCTCGAATAACAGAAATGTAAGAACTCGTTAATAAAGACTACTTCAGGTTTTCTAGCATTCTTAAATGGATTGAGAGTTTCTGGGGGAAATTCCTGAGAGTAATACGAAAAATGTAACTTGCTTCAAAGAAATTATATATTTTAATGGTTATAAAAGGTAGCTGATTCATACTGTTTACTTCATCACCTGGAAACTGCTTCGAAGAATCTTCTTCAGTGATGTCTTCCGTTGTCGCCCTTGGAGCTGCATAGTCACCACAGGTTGACTGCGTCTCCGCTTCCTGCAGCCTGTCCACTTCAACCACATGGCTGTGCGTGTCCAAGCTCTGCGTCCTGTCGACGGGCTGACCATGATACCGGGGGATGTCACGACAAGGCAACATCGGCCGTAATGCCATAGTCTCGCTCTCGGGACTAGTGAGGGACTCTGGTGTATAATCATAGTCTTCTTGGCTTGGTCTGGTTGTGCTGGGCAACCTCAGTCGTAATGCTTTGGCACGATCTGAAAAAGGAAATAAAAATTGACCATGAGAAAACAGCGATTTCGAATGAAATGAGCGTCAAGCTGGTTTAGTAGGCTGTGGCAGCAGGCAGGCAAGTGTTAGCGGGGAAGCTTGGCATCGGGTGTTGGAGGAGAAGTTACTAACTACTGAAGATCGTGAGATGCTGGATGCGGTTGAGTAACACGTGCTTCATAGTGAGGGTGAAAGGCCAAGTGAAAGGTGCAGAAGCAAGGGATCAAAAGTGACTCCCTGGGAAGGGTGTCACTGCGCAATCTGGGGATGAGTGGAAAACTAAGTTCAAAGTTAAATCAGGTAAGTCAGTCAAGGGTTGGAAAAAAGGTTTGCTGCTAGTCTGACGATGCAAATGTTATTTTTTCTGAGAAGCGTAAACTTTTTTCTTAAAACCCATACATGCTTTCAAACGTGGACATTTCAAGTAGTGGTGTGAACATCTCATTCAGAGGAAATGATTTTAAAATGAGACGACTGGCGAGTTCTGTTTCGTATTATGTTTATATAGAGACCCGTCTTTGAACAGTTTCTGTACGAATTTAAATCCCCTCTATTTACTGCTGTTGCTGCAGTGAGCAAACTAGATCGATGCAGCACTGGAAATCACTTGTTTGACTTTGACCAAATTTCTTAAATCAACTCTCTGTCGTTTCCTTCATTTCGTAATAAAGTATCTTGAATAGTTTCGGATAGTAATCAGAAAACAGAAATCTTTTTCTCAAAAGAAGAGTAAAACAATAAGATTTCGAAAAATGTTTTGGGTGTTGCAGAGGAAAATATACTTAATTTAAGAGTCATGTTTAATAACCATTTATTTCTCTGTGAAAATTCAAAGTGCAGAGCTCTGCTTTCAGGCTTGCTTTTTCTGCGTGAGATCATTTTAAAAGGATAAAGAAGTTCTTGTGCTCCCAGCTTAAGGTTAGGAACAGCAAAAGGAAATTTAGAGAGTTGGGTTGGGTTGTTTTACCTCTGAGCGGCACTTTTTTGCACACCATGGGCTAAATGGCCAGGTCACATGGACCCCGAAGGCTCAGAGAAGGTTGGAGGAGGGGACCCACTGGAACAGCTGTTGGGAGACAGATGGTAGCCTCCCGTCAAGGCCATCCAGCGTGTTCTTTAACGTTGGGTTGTTTTACCTCTGAGCGGCACTTTTTTGCACACCATGGGCTAAATGGCCAGGTCACATGGACCCCGAAGGCTCAGAGAAGGTTGGGGGAGGGGACCCAATGGAACAGATGTTGGGAGACATGGTAGCCTCCCATCAAGGCCATCCAGTGTGTTCTTTAACGTGCACAGGGTATGGTTCTCCCGCACACGGGGCCACGGCTTAACGTCTCATCCGACGGACGGCGGCCTTTCCAAGCCCATCGGTGTCCCCTACTGACCGTGGGCAGGGCGGGGAATGAAATTTAGAGAGAGAAGAATTGGAAGAATGATGCAGATTCCCTAAAACTGGTAAAAATATAGTTTCCTGCAAACGCTTAACCGAGTCATTTGTTTCATCTACATCTCAAACGTTCTGTTTTAGTGAAATATAGTTCTGAATGAAAGAGTTTAAGAAATCTAATGATACGTAAACACCGTCAACTTTTTGTAGCGTATTTGTGATTTTCAAGGAAACGTGGATAAAATATTTCGTTAAAGTATCTCTGATATACTTTTAAAAACTGAGTGAAAATAGCAACAGCAGTTTAAAATACTTCTGTTATAAAATCTATTAAAAGCAGCGAACTAACGATGAAGAATTTGATTTGGATGACATGCTGGGACACTAGTTCATCAACACCATGCTGGAAAAATATGATTTTTTTGTTGGCTGGGTAAAGGCGGGGTGAAATGTCATTGCCAAGATAAATAAAGATTTTTCTTTATGTTGGTTGCAGATTAAGCCAAAGCTTGATTTTTGATTACTAGCTGGTAGAAATGTTAGATTCAAGTGTTTGTTGTTAAGAAGAAAAAGAAAAAAAATATTTTTGCTGCGTCGGCTGATTGGCAAGGAACTACCTCTACTTTGGTGAAGTTGATGCACAGGTGGGCAAGCTGTCCGACTTGGGAAGTTTTGTGAGAAGAGAAACAAACAGACAAGATGTATAGGAACCTGGAGAGGCTGACCCTGTCGACGGTAAGTCCCTCTGGCGGCCCAGCTTCAGATTACTTCGAGGAATAAGTCGCCAAAGTCGAGGAAACCTCTCCAGCACTGTAATACGAAAACCATTTAGTTAACTCAGCACTACGACATGAAGCATCATTCATTGATTCACTCATTCGGTTTTACACTTCTCAAATCATCCAGTTATTTAACAATAAGCCATGTGAAACATATACACATTCTCAGTTTCACTTTTGAAAAGAATCTGTTATTCTGAACATAACATAAGAAAATAGAACTTTTGAATATGCAATAATCATTGCTTAAATGATATTCACTCATTTGCGCAACATTTTTTTCAAAGCAAAAAAAAAATACGCTAGAGCATTGGACTGCTGACTATTGCTCTACAATATCTAAAAATGAATGTCGTTGACTTCGCTGCAATAAAAATATTTAATCGCTATGACTCAGACACAGGCGCGTATTCAGAGGAGGTGTACTAAGGGTGCAAAAGTACCTCCTACTCCCCACCACCACCACCCACCTTAAATCTTTGAAGACTCGAAATTGAAAAATAATAAATGAGTAAAAAGATATCAAAGCAATTGTTGTTTGTCAAGGAATAGAAATTTGGGTATGGCTTATTTTTTATTTTTAAACTGCAATCACGAAATGATATACATGAAACGACACCAATCATATGCAATCAAATTATCAGTGAATTCCTCTATATATTTATAATTATTTTCAAGACCATTGAAAAAATTTGCTTCAGCCAAAAATATCCTGGACACGCGCCTGCTCATACAGTTGATTATTCAATAACATAGGAAATGGAAATGTAACATTCATACATGGAAAATTAGTTAGCACTACAACGGTACAAGTAACAGTACTGCAACAAGAAAAATCGCTGAAACATTAAAATAATTATTTTACTCAAATACCCACAGTTAAAAAAGCAAACTTCACTCTACTCGCCAAAATAGAGAATACTCGTGTAGTTAATCGTCGTCCAAACAGAAGAGAAGCCAATAGCGAATCAAGATTATTTCTTAGGGAGGAGCATTGTACCAATTATTGGGCGATTGGGCAGCAGACGAATCAGCAAGCCATGAAAAGTGGTCACTAATCATTTATAAGTATCAAAAGCAAATCTCATCACTATCGTTATCAAGAAATGTCGTTTAAACATTCACACAATTGAATAAGGCATGCAGAATATTGAACAGTAAATTTTCTAAAATGGTTTACTCAATGTAGGAACAAAAATATTCCAGTAGGTGGTAATCTATTGCGAGTTCTGTAACTAGTTTTTAAACTGCTTACTTCTATTTTTAGCACAGATTCTATAACTTGAAGGTTTTTCGTTTCCCTTCAACTTCGAGTTAACGAGAGTTTACTGTACTGTTAAAAATAAATTCGAATGTTAAAAATAAATTCAAATTAAGTTTCCATACTATGATTAAAATATAAATGGGAATATGTAAATTATATATTTTCTTTTGCATATACACCGTGAAGCACACTCTAGCGAAACAAGTCAATCTTACATAGTTTCCATAAAGATTTCAAACTGGTTATGTAACAGGGAGCAACAGCATTAAAAGTTTATCTTCATGAGAATTATTTATTCATTTGCAACAAACCCAATGGATAATATAAATATGGAAAAAAATATGAAATATTACTTTAAACCTGCATTCATAGATTGCCAACTTTTACATAGGAGATGTAAGATGGAATATATGGTCAAGAACTGAAATTTTAAAAAGTATCATCTACAAATTAATCGTTCTCTGAACTAGATACTTACATATCCTTGCAGGACTTGGCAGGGGTGATCTTGGTGCATCCCGATAAGGAGCATCTGTTATATCTTCAAAGTTTACAATGAACATACAAATCACTCCTTCTTCATTACGGACGGGTGCCGTCACCTGGCTGCATAGAAATTTGGAACCTAAAATGCAAGGGGAGATACTTTCAGCGAAACAAGGAAGAAAATTTTATTTTATAAAACTTCATATTGGAAATTAAAGTTTTGCAAAATACACAGGATGATCAAAAAGTCGCGCAACCAAAGTGGAAGTTTGTGTAAATTGTTTTGAAATAGTTGAAATTGTTCTCCCTCCCACTAGATGGTACCATAAAACTATTGAAAATTATCGAATACGCTGACTGAGATGTGACAGGTATAGGATGTCGTTAGTGTAGCTTTGTTCATAGAGGAAGTGAAATGTCTTTTTCCCAAGCACAACGATTTGTTATTTTAGATCGCTATTTTGATAGTAATTCATATGCACGTGTTGCCGAGGAGTTTTGTAAGAAATACCCAGCTGCTTCCAACTGTCAGAAGTCGATGATAGCCAGATTAGTGAAATGTTTCTGTGAAATGAGAGCTATTGCTGACAAGAGGATGGTCCGGGAGACCTACCATCTCCCGGACCATCACGGTAGGAGACCGTGACAACAATGGTAGACACGGTTGGTCTTCCGTATTGACCAACGTTGAATTCGATGGTGTGCAGAAAGCATTACATCAGTCTCCTACAAAAAGTCTCAGGAAATTCTCAGTGCAAGCAATAACATCATACAGAAGTTCTCAGAATGCTGCGAGACAGTTACACCTTCGTCCATATCGTGTGCACTCAGTTCGGGAACTGAAGAACCCGGATAAAGGAAAACACCTAGTCTACTGTTGATGGCTTCTGCCATTGTTGAAGAGCATGAAATACTGCAGCTTGATAGAGTTTTTTTTAGTGACGAAACTTGGGTCCACTAAATCGCTATGTGAATAGTCAAAACAATATGATCGGCCCTCCAAAACTCCATGTTTTTCATTAACAGCCCTTACACTCTCAAAACATCGGAGTGTGTTGTGCGCTGTCACGTAGTGAGACCCGTTTTTTTAGATGATGGTTAATGGTGCGTTATACCAAGACATCATCACACAGTTCATTGCACTCCTTGAAGTCGATGAACGCTATTTCTGGTTGCAGCAAGACATTGTCATGTGCCACACGTCCAATGAAACAATGCAGTTTTGCAGTGACCGTCTGATTTCTAAAGGCTTGTAGCCTCCAAGATCATCGGATTTGTCACCTGCAGTTTTCTTCTGGAGATATCTCAAAAGAGTTGTGTATCAAAATAATCTTCACACACACTGGATGAACTCAAGATGAACATTATAACAGCGATCGCAAACATCAGTCTTCTGTTATTAATATAAAATGCACTATCCTCCCGTTTTGTTGAAAACCTGCTGTGGTACACTCCTACTTACATTTGTTGCCATCACAGGGGTCTCCTTCTCGGTCTCTGTCGCAGATGGCTTGCGGATGTTGCTGTTGTTGGGCCGTTGTCTCCGGCGCTCGTTGTTATCGCTGGTTCGTGGCACTGTTCCTCAGCAGTTCGATATTATGACAATCAACAAAAATCATCTGATACACCACAGATACAAGATAGCAGATCAACTTTTACTTCATGCTAGGAAATATGCAGACGCGTTTCGGATCACTCTCGATCGTGATCACTGTGAATACAAAGGGCTTGAGCCTGAATCCTTGAACAAGGAGGCCATTTTCAACCTATGTTGTCATGACATTTATATTCTTTTGTTAGAAAGATCAGATTATAACTTATGTTTGTAGCTGTTTAATTTTATACATGCTTATCATTAAACTCGCAAAATATGTGTTTACTGTGGGTTGCGCGACTTTTCGATGACCCTTTATTATGTATTTCAAATGAATAAAAAAGAGTAAGTTATTATATTCCTTTAACATCATATTATATCTAAAAGCACTTTCATAAACAAGAGATTACCTCGTCTTCCTTACAATAAAATATTTCAACCAATGAAAAGTCAGGCGGCGTGAGTGCTTAGTATAAAAACCTCGATGCAAAGTCATTACTTCTTGCATACATTACAAAACGTACACTTTTTAGCGTTTAAAATAAAGTACCATATTTTTAAAAAATTATTTAAGATTAATAAAAAGATTAAAAACTATATTCATTTCGTTTCTAAGTTGTAAAAATACAAATGTGCTGTTGTATAGATGGTTTATTCATATACCTTGCACCAAGATCAAATTTTAATCTAGGAGTTAGCAACTTATGGCACGCGAAGCTATTTCCATCTGCATGCAGAATGTGTTAAAAAAGCACGCGAAATGCATAATGCAATACAAAAATATTTGGGGAGTGGCACGCCGTTACCAAAAGGACAGGGGTTTGTTCAGTCAGTTAGGCGCCAGGCTCATAAACTGCAGTTCCCAAGTTTCTCTATTAAAACCCCACCCTTCGTTCAGTCAGAAGGGACATCGTTGGGTTTGGAAAGGTTGTTGTCTACCAGATGGAAGGTTAAGCCGTCGTTCCGTGTGCAGGAAAAACGCAACCCATGCACATTAAAGAACACGCTGTATGGTCTTGACGGGAAGCTACCATCTGTCGCCTAACAACTGACTAATTGTTTGTATTCCCCCAGCGTTCTCTAAGTCCTTAGAGTCCTTGTAACCATTTAGCCCACTGTGTGCCACTCAAAAAACTGACATGCACCATGGAAATGTTGCCAACCCAAGTTTTAATCCAGTCTATATATTCCGTCTAAACCACGGAAGTTGCAAGATACGATTCACGTGCAGGATCCAGCTCACGAAAGGTAGGATCTTAACCTCCCAGTTGCAAGATACGATTCACGTGCAGGATCCAGCTCACGAAAGGTAGGATCTTAACCTCCCAGTTGCAAATGTTTTCAGCTATTAGGAGTTGGTATTAAAAAAAGAATTATTGTATTAAGCAGTAGATTCTACTTACTACTTGCTAATACACTGTGTAAATAATAACCAAGTACTTAACGTTTTAATATTTTTATTCCGATTAAGCAGTATGAAAAGAAGGTAAAAAGAAATATTTTTGATTCACATTAATATTCTGGCTAGTATCTCCGTGATTACTGAAAAATGGTGCTCCAGTGAAAAAGGTCGAATGTCCGTGTTTTAAACCATAACGTTGCATTCAGACAGATCTTTTTACTTTCAAGAGGTAATACATCATATTATTTTCTTGACGGCCGTCTTGCAAAGAATCGTTTGAAAGCAATGAGCTGAAGAATTTGATTGCAGCCGTCTTGGGACACAGAATGAAAATCGAATCCACACAGTCAGCGAGTGTGTTGTTCCTGAACCCCTTCCCGTGAGGCTGCTAGAGGGTGGGTTTAAAAATCTCGTACCGCTACCAGATGACAGTAATGGGGAACACGTCTCGGTTAAACGAATCGCCTTGGGCTCCAGGCTGTGCTGTGGCATCCACGACAAGGCCTCAAAAGATTTCCTGCTTTTTCTTCTTTTGGCGAAACATTAGCAGAAGCAAATGGAATTTTTTGCGCTATTGTCAACATTTCTTTCTGTAGCAGTTTTATGAAAAAACAGTTTCTAAAAACTGATGACTTTATGTTGCTGTTCTCAGAAAAATCGACACGAAATATTTATTCTCTGTGTACGCGAAGAGCAAGTGTTTATGGGTTTTTTTTATCATAATTTTTTAATTGGATTGAAGGGACATATTTATAATGTTTGTTTTATGTTCCAATATGAGAACAGCGATTATTGTTTTTTTTTTTTTTTTTTTTTTGGCATATCCAGAATTGAACTCGTTAGTGAGGAACATACTAAACCAGGGGTGGAAATTGTTTTTCGGAACTAGGTGGATGCTGCAGAATCATCGTTTTATATGTTATTTGTTTTTAGAACGAACTGATATTTTAAACAAATTAAAACGTTACATATATGGCAGAGTAAACTGCCATGCCATCCCGTGAATCGAACCCGGCAATTACAGGTGTCACCGCGATCCACCAGTATAACTTGGGCCAGTTGATTTCTTTATAAGAATACCCTAATCTTAAGTTCTTTAGAACAATACTTCCCAACCGGTGAGCTCGAAAAAAGCTTCAGGTGTTCAGCAAAATATTCATGTTTACTCAAAAAGTTTCAACCCCATTATTTTTTTCAACACGTTTTCAGCATTTTAATTTAAAATATTCGTTAGTGTTTTTTTTATTTCACAAGTAATATTGATATAGTTTTTTTATTTATTTTTTAACAAATAATTGGGATTTTTTTTAATTTTATGATCAAGAATATCTGTTATAAGAAATTATTTAATTCATTTGCGAATATTATTGAAAATTGGAAAATAATTCATAGATTTAAAACTTTTTGATCGTTATATCATTGAATTTTCCTTATATGTTTTAATTGGTCTGCATTCTCAGGGGAATATAAAAATAACGTTCACTTATTATAAATAGCCGTCCCGTGGTCGAGTGGTTACCGCGCTTGGCTACTGATCTACGGGACCTGGGTTCGAACCCCGGGTGTTAGCGCGCTTGGCTACTGATCTACGGGACCTGGGTTCGAGTCCCGGGTGTTAGCGCGCTTGGCTACTGATCTACGGGACCTGGGTTCGAACCCCGGGTAAGGCATGGATGTTCGTGTTGTTTTCTGCTGAGGTCCTGCCATCCTCTCAGATCTTCTACTGTGGCATATAAACTGACAGGCTCCTGTCAGACCTCTGTGGCAAGCAGCTGCTTGAGGGGTTTTTTTTATTGTAAATGGTCGATTTTATTAACTAATAAAATAAATAATTTTTTCTAAAGAATAGCTATGTATGCTGTTTTTTCCTGATGTGGCGCGACAATTTTGGATTCTGAAAAGTGTGATGTCGCAGCTTCAAATCTAGGGATTGCCAACTGAAACGGTGTGATTATGCTTAGATACCATAATCATACCAGAAATCAGCTCCATTATTATTGTACCGTATATGTCAATCATAATATCCGGATATATGATCTCATATGCCATTTCAACAGTGTAGATCTCAATCATTTGTGATCTTCAATTGGAGATAAAACAGAATACAGAAATCGTTTTTCTGGAAATATCATTTGCAAGGCTAAAATCAACTTCCCATCCTGCCCACTTCCTTCGCACACTGCTGCGTGCATTAAAATAACATTTCTTTGAAGTGCTATTATGACTTTACCAAGCACTATAATGGAAGCACTTAGTAAAACTAATGACTGAACAAAGTATTTACCAGTCACAACAAAACAGTACTTTAAAAAGATTAGAATGAATTAAAAACGTTGAAAGTCGAATCCGCAAGTTATTGATGAGTCTTATATTTGGCAAGAACCAAAACTATAACACGATAAAAATACGGTATTCTGCTGAAATAGAATGATCATTTGCAAAGACAAAAAGTTTTATGTTTCTAAATTTAGCGCCCTCTAAAATGGAAATTGAAACAAATGGAAGATATGAAACGGGAATAGCAATATTTTATTACCATTATCTAAAACAGAAAGAATTTTCTATTTATCTCTTAAAAAGAAAAAATATTTATTTTTCATGCCTACTCCTTGGCTAAAGAGGAACGTTGTGACGTCAGTAACACCCCCTCGACCACCATACTCTATCACTTAAATTTAAATTTCTAGCATGAATATATTATTTATAAATAGTCTTCCAACTTTTGTCATCTTTCAACTTTAGCGTTAATTAATAGCGAAATTTAAACTATTGGGAAATTCCGAAAATACGAATCACAATATCAAAATGTATCTTATATCTTTCAATCTCATATCTTTATCTTCAATTTTATCTTCAATCACATATCTTCCAAGACAAAAAAAATTCTTAATTTATCTCTTAAGAAAGTTTAATTTATGTAAACAAACAGAAAATAAAGTGAAAATAGTAGCTCGTTTTTCTGAAACTAGCTAAAAACTAAGTTTAATATTACTGAAACTGTTTTCAAATTTCTCTATTGTTTTAGGATTCAGAGGAAAATTTTATTTTTTTTTGTAAGCAGAATAGGAACTGTATTCTCGCGCCAGGGGAAAAAATTCCGAATCACTTTCCCCCCAACTCCACTGTAAATGATTATGGGTTAATGGCTACAGGCGTACTCCAATCATACGACCTTCTGGGGTTCCACGGGGCGGGGGTGGCTCAGTCGGTAGCGCGCCAGGCTCGTAATCTGTAGTTCCCAGGTTCGAGTCCCAGCTGGGTCAGCGTTGAGATTTATCTCCGCAAAAATTTCCCCGCCCTGCCCACGGTCAGTAGGGAACACCGATGGGCTTGGAAAGGCCGCCGTCCGTCGGATGGGACGTTAAGCCGTGTCCCCGTGTGCGGGAGAGCCATACCCTGTGCACGTTAAAGAACACGCTGGGTGGCCTTGACGGGAGTCTACCATCTGTCTCCCAACAGCTGTTCCAGTGGGTCCCCTCCTCCAACCTTCTCTGAGCCTTCGGGGTCCATGTGACCTGGTCATTTAGCCCATGGTGTGCAAAAAAGTGCCGCTCAGAGGTAAAACAATCCAATCTGGGGTTCCAGACCACCATCGTGTAGCGAATCATTGCCTTGTTTTCCCTTGTAGATGCGTGTAAATGGATTAATAGCATTTTTAAGCAGTCATTTATGCGCGTAACTGGCGCAAATAAAGCATTTACAATTAAAATAATACTCTCACTCGTTACAAAATTTTATAATTTTAATCTTAGTATGAAACGCAATAAGTTTACGAGTCTTCCTTTCACTGGAAGCAACAGTACACTCACTTTGATGTTTATCCGCCATTATTAACAATAAAATAAAATAATAGTTATAAACAGTTTATAATTCACAGCGAAGCACAGTGAGATGCAGCGAGCAAAGACGATGTAAACTGAGTCGACGAAAACTGCCCCTTGTTTGATTCCAAAACTGAGTAAACGGAAAATATCGTGCAATAAGAAGAGTCACGTGCAAAGTCATCGCGCGCAATACTATGCAAAACAGACCACCTGCTTTGGGCATGTGGTGGTTCAAGGTGTAAGATCATGGTGAAATTAGTCTCCAATGAGGACTCCCTACACCAGACACGTATTGGCAGCATGGCAAAGTATTGATCAATGAAACATAGGTCGTGGCATTGCTGTCGGTCACTAACGCGGTGCCATTTTTACTATGCAGTCTTCCAGCTTTACCCTTCACCCTTTACCCAGCTTTGGTTGATTGACGGCAGCATCATGTCGCTAAAACAAAAATTCGTATGAGCGAATGCGGCGTCATAAAAATATGCATGGTCGTAATTAAAAATCGTTGTATGAGCGGATCTTTGATCCGCTCATACAACGATTTTTAAATAAAAAAGATAGATAAAAAGAGGGGATATTACTGTATATAAAATTGTACAATGATACGTATATTTACCACAAAAATGATTATTAAATGGTTTGAAACAATACCAATTGTTTAAGTTTTAATTGATTCCCGATGTAAAGTTTTACGACGCAGTACTGTTAATGAAATATTCAAGCTTCCATTGCACTCTACACACTGAACTAATACCTTTGAAAATTTATACTTAAATCGATTTGATTATATATTTTTCATCAGTCTTATATTTCCGTGAAATGTATATATTAGAAGTTATATTCCCATTGACATAACATGGAAATTCTCTAATATTTTAGTTGGTAATTTATATGCTGAATATTTAAACCACAGATGTTTTTGTTTTTCGTGTGTAGATGATATTATAGCTGGTTCTCTAAGAGCTGATCTCTAGAGTAAATCCATAATTTGGTTAGATAAATATAAATGAATTAAAATATTCAAAATACCTATCTTCCTATAGACCCTAAAAAGTAGAAAATAAACCAGAAATATATCGATGGTGCAATAAGCCACAAGTTCGTATTCACTTCAAAGTAAGACAGGTCGCCTATTTATCCATTCAACAAGATTGCAGGTGCCCTATCTCCCCTTGAAATAAATACGAATTCAGTGACTGATTGTACCATCGATATACTTTATGTTTATTTTCTACTTTTTAGGACGTATATGGGAAGATAGGCTTTTTAAATCTTTTAATTTATTTATATTTTTTCTTTGTCACTAAAAACTCCTACCTTGAGAAACTTTCAATTGACATATAACTCATAAACGTCGACAATATTTTCCCTTACTCTTTTCTTTTAATCGTATTTGAGGTAGGCCATGACATTGGAAACGACACAAGCTTTAATTTGAGATATAACTCGTTAAGGTCGACCTCTCGAGGAATTTCCTTCTCCTTTTGGAGGGAGGGGAGAATGGCGGGGGTATAAATCAAAGTAGTCTACGACGGTCCTCAAATGAGCTTTAGTTTAACACCTAACTCGTAACTGTAGGCACTCGCGTTCTGAAGATTTAAAGGAACGACTTTCACATTTTCTCTTTTTTAAGGGAGTAAAAAACCAAGGGGGATATATTTTTATTGCCCACAACACTCCCCACGTCAGAAACTTTAATTTTACTTGTTACGTCCTACCCTCGCTTTCGAAAGATATAGCCAGGGTTGAACTTAAGCATAAGTTAACTAAGCTACAGCTTAGGACCTCAAAAATTTAAGTTTGAAGATTACTGTCACGAAATCGATTTTATATTGAAACTGATCTTTTGTACAAACACTGTTCATCTTAGCTTTACACAGCCATTATTGTATAGCAACGCAAGTATAATGTTTTCACCACATCAATTTCATATTTATTTTTTAATATTCCCTCCAATCAGAATAATAAATATTTAGAACTTTCGAAATTTTGGGGCCTCATACTTATTATAGCTTAGGGCCTCAGAAGGTCAAAGTCCGGTCCTGGATATAGCAGAACAATTATTCGCATATTTTCGCCTTTTTTGGGGGGGTCGGGGAGATAAGGATGTATGGGGGAATTGTTTGCAATTTGTGGCACTTCCCATGTCGCAAGCTTTCATTTGACACATAGCGCGTTGCTTTCGGTCCTCCCGTTCCGAAGATAAAGCGGAACAATCATTTTAAAAGTTCCCCTTTTTAGGGGGAAGAAAGCATGGAGGGTAAATTTTTGATAGACTCCAACACTCCCCGCGTCACAAGCTTTCATTTTACACACAAATTCTTAAGTTTATCCGCCGCGTTCGAGAGATATTGTGTAACACTCTTGACAAACCCACAAACTTACAAATGACGAACGAAAAGCACTAGGAAAATAGGTAAAAAGATATAATTGGAATTATCTTTTTAACACACTCTTGTGTTTTTATGTGTTAAAAATGAAATATATTTCGGTTCATTTTGTTTCGTTTTTTTTATTGATATAAATTGGTGGGCGTTTATATGGTTCCTGCGCCCAAAGTCCCAAAATACTATAACGAGCCCGTGATAAGGAGCGTAATCCAAAAGGCATTTGAAACAACAAATCCCTATAAACAATAATTCGTCATCGTTATCAACGTTATACATTATCGCAGCGTATCATTCTAGCTCTACTGCAGCGCTTTAATTTTCAGTCTGCTAGTTGTGTCGCGATATGACCACTTGGTCATATAAAAGTTTCATGTCGCAATTAATAGAAATAATAATATTTGAATTGTAATATTTTTTGACGAAATAAAATTCTGAACAATTCTATTCAGGGTCAGATTTAAATGAAATATAAAGAAGGAAATTTTCGATATTCATAAAGTATTTCGCTGTTGGTTCCTTCTTTTCATTTTATGGTCAAAAGGAATATAATTACCGAGTTAAAGCGAGGATAATTAAAAAGCAAACGATTATTTTTACCGATCATTATTTTTCTAATATGACCCTCCTCTATATCTAACCCTGCTTCCATCGACCTTACTGGCAATTATATCTCATCTTTCGGTTACAAAAAGTTGCAAAAGTAGTCGCCAGATGACGCCGCTGTCTGGCAACGTATTCTCTACCGACCTGTCATCCTTACAGCTCCTTCAGCTGCATGTTGATGTATCACTCAGATAAGCAGAGATTATTGAGAAATGCTTGCCCGGGCAGATCCATCTACATTTAGCTGCCACATTCAATTACTGAAACGTGCCCTGACGTCAAAAGACACCCGAAGTTGCATGGGAACTTCGAAGTCTCTGCTCGTCGTAGATTATCTTCGAGAGACAATCCTATCGTGCGAAAGCCAAAGCTCAGAAAACAAACCAACGTCTCTTACATTGCTGACACCGAAAGAGCATAACCACAACAGCATGATAGAAAGATTAATTCTATTGCAATAAGGTGCTGTTGCTCTACCTATCATAATTAGATAAATACAATATAAAATTTATACACTTCGAATCTACATGTTTACAGTGTTGTTGCAAAAGTATTGAGGAATGGTAGCAATTAAAAAGGTAATGAAAATTATCCTTAGGACCGACAGCTCAAGTGATCTATTGGTCAACTATTTTTAGGTTCTGAAACTTAAAAATATCTGCTAGAGGTTTGCAGTTAAATGTTGATGTTGCACTACAAATTCATTTCATCCTACTAAGTCAGTAACATACTTCAAATAAATGAAGTTTCTCAAAACTGAAATTATAAAAACTCTTCAAGAAATTCAATATAGGCCATGAGCAACTTAAGTGTATAATACAGTCGTATCAGAATAATATGACCACCAACCATACATATACTATGGTAGGTGATCATATTATTCTGATACGACTGTGTAAATGGAAGTGTTCTAAACCTAAGTATGGAGTAAGATTTTGCTAACATAAACTCTTGAGATTTGCCTTCAGATTTCTTTAGACATTTTTATTTTATTTTACATTTTAGAATAAATTTTGGATAACAATGAATAACCTTTAATTTAATAACTTTGAAACCTTTCAATTACGATTTGCAAGGCATTTTTAGTTCGTTTTCTCTTTGGCGTTCTTCTGTAGACATTTAACTTTTTTTATGAAATAAACAACTCTTTTCTGGTTGGGTTGTTTTACTTCTCAGCGGCACCATTTTGCACACATTGGGCTATGTTTGAATTTTTTTTTTTGTATTAATTGAATATTACTAATTGTACTTTCTGAATCCTCCATTAGTTCGAATCCTCCAATAGTTCAGAGAAGGTTGGGGGAAAGGACCCACTGAACCGTGTTAGGAGATAGATGATAGCCTTCCGTCAAGGCCATCCACATGCATTCCTCTCACACGGAGCCATTGCTTAACATCCCGTCAGACGGACGGCGAACTTTCCAAACCCATCGGTGTCCCCTACTGACCTAGGGCAGGGCATTTCGCAGAGATAAATCTCAACCTTCCAGGCGGGACTCGAACTTGAGAACTGCAGATTACGAGCCTGGTATCCTACCGGTTGACACCCCCCCCCCCCCATAGGTATTGAGGTAATATTAGAAGTCACATTTTTCAAATCCTTCAGTAGCTTTAATTTCCACATTTAGAGGATGTTGAATTTGAAAATGACAAGATTTTAAAAGAATATTATAAACGATCGATTCATGCTAGAAATTTGGAAAATGGTTTCGTGGTCAAGGAGTTGATATTGATAGCAGATATTTACCCCTCACTTCTAGGGATGGTAAAAGAAATTCTTTTTGTTTTAACGGATAAATATAAAATTATTTGTGTTTTTTTTTTTGGTATTAATGGAATATTACTAATTGTACTTTCTGAATCCTCCATTAGTTCGAATTTCCATCGTTAGAGAGTCGGAAAATGAAACTTCATTTTCTTTGAAAATGATCATTCTATATTTGCCATCCACGTTATGTTCTCTGCCTAGCTTAATCTGAAAAAAGTAGCAAAAGTAAATTAGTTTAAGGCAGCAGAAATATAAAGTTGTTTGAGGTAACAAAAGAGTAACTTTGTTTATACCAGTGGAATGTCGAATCTGCCTCGATATCCTCCGACCTCAAGTTCATGTCCTCTATCCAGAGGCCTACACATTGTCAATTCACGGTCGGTGGAAGATGAAGAAAATATTTATTCTCGGATTAATTTCACAAAGTCGTCCTAATAGGATAATGACTGCACGAGCACCGTGAGTTCCGTTATTCAAATAGTAAATTATGCTTATTTAATGAAATGTGCTGTGGACGATCAGGGCATAGGGTTTAGTTATTTAGTTATTTATTGAAACATTTAAAACTCCATCCATAATAAATACACAGATTACTTGTAAAAATAGACTTTAACAATTAATAAAAACATCTGGAAAAAAAAATTATCGCTGACGCAGTGGGAATTTAACTCACAGCTCTCCAGATATATGCCAGAGCGCTCTAACCATTAAACCACGGATCAGACGCTAAAACTTTCCAGAATAAGACCTATAAATCTTTCACTGAGATGTGCCACATTTCAGTTAAAGTCTACCCCTTACGCTAGTACGAATGGATTAGTCTCAACAGCAGTTTATTACTGAGAAATGTAATAAACACAGTGATGGTAACAGCGGAAAAGTCTGAGCAGATCAGTGGGGGTGGCATCCATCTGAAGTGAAATTGGGATCTGCACAGATATGACAATTTGGTGTGACTAACGAAATCGGATACACTCGGTGTGCTTGATGCATAGGAAAGAGGAGGAAGTTAGATTATGACATAAGTGTGATAAAAAGTGAGGCAAAGCAGATGGTAATCAACGTTTCGCTAGAGCTGGACTAGAGAGATTGGAAACCCAAGTGATGGATATATGATGTGGTTAAGGCATATTCGTGTTCCTTACATTCTATTGAAGTAGAGTTACATTAATAATTTGCTATGTTAGCAATATATGGTGCTGTCCGGCATGCACACCACTAGATAATGATATCTACATCGATTTTTAAATGATATTAAAGAAATGTTATCTTTTAATTCAGTCGTGAGTGAAAGTTTGAAGCTCGATTGGTTTTCTTCTTTCACATTTGCGATTCTCGACCTGAAGAATAAAGGTTCGTATACGAACTTTATGGACAGTTGACAGTTGAAATAAAAAAGGAAGGCCTTCGCTGTAGTGATAATCATGTGTAGTAATTAGGCAAGTGAGAAACATTTGCCTAATTATCACTGAAATAACATTGGCAGGTCCACCATTCGGCCAAGGTAGGGGTTCTTAGTCGGTAGTGCAGCAGGTTCGTAATCTGCAGTTCCCAGGTTCGAGTTCCAGCTGCGTCAGCGTTGAGATTTATCTCCGCAAAATTCCACGACCTGTCCACGGTCAGAGGGGACACTGATGGGCTTGGAAAGGCTGACGTCCATCGGATGGGACGTTGAGCCTTGGTCCCGTGTGCGGGAGAGTCATAGCCTGTGCATGTTAAAGAACATTCTTGATGGCCCTGACGGGAGGCTACCATCTGTCTCCCAACAGCTGTTCCAGTGGGTCCCTTCCCCCAACCTTCTCTGAGCCTTCGGGGTCCTTATGACCTGGCCATTTAACCCATGGTGCGCAAAAATGTGCCGCTCAGAGATAAAACAACCTAAACAACAACCATATGGCCTGACCAGTTAGCACACTGTGTGCAAAAATGTGTCACGCAGGGATAAAACACTGAACCGAAACATCCAGCCAGAGTAACGTTTCCATCGTCTCCGACAAAATTACAAGGAAGAGACAAGTGCTCTCACTCATAGGATTAATCACCGGACAAAGCAAATTTCACTTTCTAATCTCCTAGACTCTACAGTCCCAAAGTACTATGCTAATTTCTTTCGGGAAAAAATCATGCCCTTAAACATTTTGTTGTAATTAACCTTGAAAATATAAAAGTTACTTTGGAATGTAAAATATGGCTTATTTTTAATACATTGGTGATAAAAATGAAAGGATAATCAACAAAAAACATATATTTACCTCTGAGACTTAAATATTGCATTTTCTGTGTTTCAACATTACCCATTTTTAGTATTTTAAACATTAATTACTAATTATTTTCTCATTCAACAGTTAAATACCCAATTGGAAGTAATGTGAGCAATATTTCCTGTTTAAATTCATCTATACCCAAATCTGCTTTAAAACATTATTTTCTTAAAGGGGAAAAATAAAGAATTTTAATTGAATTTCTTTGAACACTATACACTTAATATATTGTCATCAACGCATTCTATATACAAAACGAATTAATACAGCCTAGTTACTGGAAATTAACATAATATTGAAGTATTTTCTACCTAAAGAATCAAATAAAAAAAACTGAATTCTTTAATTTTAATTACATTTTCAACCAGTAGATGGCGCCACAGTTAGAATTACTATGAGACCTTGTGCAGACGGGAAAAAACTTGAAGCCTTTGTTCAGAGCGCCACCTAGTGGGATTTTTGAATATTTTGAAGTACATTTAGCGATCCCCACCAGGTGCTTTCATGGCCACGCCTACCGGAAATGTTTTTTAGTTAATTAATTTTTAATTATTTATTATTTATGAATTATTAATTATAAATATTAATAAGGGGGCGTGGCCGCTGACGTCATAGGGGAAAAGAACTTAAATACAATATTTTACTAATATCTAGAATACTGAAACAAGCATAAATAGGCTTGTTGAGTTTCAATTTAGTTTGCTTTGATTGTACACATGCGAGGTCGTTGTCAAAAACGCGAAAAGCGTGAAAAGCACATGATGCTACGAGTTTACATACTCACTTTGGGTTCTGAGTCAATTCAATTTTCACTCGATTTCTCAAATTTTCCGACGTTTTTCCAAACACAGCATTATTCATCATTTTGAAGAAATCCTTCTCGAAGTCAATTCTAGCTTTCTTCCGCTGATTCATATTAAATTCTATATATCGTTTTAGCCAGTAAGACTGATTAAATTCTAAAACGCGATGTATTTTCTTCAGCGGCATACCGAAGGCTAAATATTGTTTCATATTACGGTAATGAAGGACATATTTTTCCTTAGAATTTAGATTTGGGGCTAATTTCACGACTGATTGGCTTGTATTTATTCCAAGGTTTCGGGCAACCTCTTGACAATGTGGGGATAGCATGCTGCTGGTAATCTGAAATTTCTCAGGGGCTAGTGGATAATCATTATGCTTGTCGTGCAGAGAAACTGGATAATCTAAATCAACTTCCAATATATACCCTTTATTCGAATCATCAGCAATTGTAATATCTAGATCTACTACTTCTTCTTTATTAAGCCATCGAAAATCGCTTTGCGGAAGATATTGCGACATTGCCCATCCATAACGATTGTTGGCATCAAAGTACATAATGTATTTAGAGGGTAACTGAGGATTATAGGTATCTAAATACTTGTTGTTTGCAGTGCTAAAACAATTGCATATCACTGAAATTCCTCCTCCTATGCCTTTTTCCAGGAAAAGGTACATTGTAGGGTCTGTTATCAACTCTAGATTAATATTTGTCATCTTCAGGCATGCTTGCCAGTCTAGTCCAGGAGCTGTGTAAACATGACAGGGATCAATTTCATAGTATCTGATACATAGTCTTCTGAAATTCTCAAACACATCAGCTAAGAGGAGTACGTCGGTCTTCAGGTACAAGTCGTGATACTGGCCTAGATTTTTCATGTCGAAAGAGTTCCATACTTTCATTGCATGCACATAGTCTTCTTCCCTTAGCGCCTCTTCTGTTAGCTGTTTGTAAAAAGCTTCACGTGGAGGTAATAACGTTTCTTCAAACTTTTCGCTGCTGTCAATGTAACCGTAGGGGTAAACTCCTTTTCTCGTAGTAGGGGTAAACTCCTTTTCTCAAAACCAGGTGTAACCGTTCAGTTTCAACAAAAAATGGAATTCTTCTGGAATTAAAAAATGGAATTTTCATTTAAAATATGGAATTCTTCTGTCGATAGGTTATTGACTAGCTTCTCAAGAGATGCATTTAAAAATTGATAGGAATCTATGAAATTCAAAGTTCCAAGGGAGAACGCTATGTATTTTTCCATGTTATTGGAAATGCAATTAATCCTCTTATTTTTGATCATACCGATTCCTTGCATAATAAGATGACTGTCATATCCCTTTAGGTTATGAAATATAACTGGAATCTTATTTGTGAGCTTAAAATTGAGATTACACGCATTATGAGCGGCTCCTCGGAATTTGCCGGTTAAATGATCGTGATCTCTCATGCGATCTGGTCCCAGAACATCTTTGCAAATATGACAATTGATAGCGTTGCGAAATGATTCCTCTTCGTGGTTTGAAAGGTGCATTGGTTTGATCACCGAGAGTAAATTTTTTATATCGTTTTCTTCTTTAAGCAGATATTCCAAAAATATTTTTACCACATTAGGACCTCTATAAACTACTGGAGGTTTATAGCTGCAGCCATCAGGTCCAACAACAAGATATGCAAATCCACAGGGTTCATGATTTGCCGTGTTAGTGGTGCGAGATTTTGCAGAGTTATGCATACAAGTGTCCACTTTCACTAGGAATGATTCAAAGTCGGCGTAAATCACGTTTGGAACGGGCTGTTGAAACTCGAAATTTGTGAATTTCAGCCATTTCTCCTCTTTAGTTGGAAATTCTACTCTCTGGGGTCCATGTTCTCGACAATAGGGAACATGATCCTTCAGGAGTGATTCATTTGTGAAACGGTGAAGGCAGTAATCACAGTAGAAAGCCTGGCATTTATGTTTAGTGAGAGGACTGAGAAGTCTACTCATATTCTTAATGGAGCAATAATGCTGCTTTTCATCATCCGATAACAGAAGAAGATTTGCATGCTTTTTAAATCTGAATGGCGTGATGTAGAGCGGGAACACCTCTTTATCGTATCCAAAATCATTGACAGAAATGTTGTTCATTTTTTCGAATTTAGATATTTGATTTATTGTTATAGGGAAAATTAGGCCAGATGTGTTTAATTTTTCTTCTAAATGAATATGAATGTAGGTGGTAGGATGTTGTGGATGATCTGCGGCAGGATACAAAGAGGCTAAAACAGACCAGACAAAACATTTTTGGTCAGAATTACATACATTGACAATAGCGTGTTTCAAAAGTAATTCTCTTGGAGTAGGGATATAACTAGACCCTGAAAGAGGGGTATATTTTCCAATGTTCATTTCAGATGTTCATTTCAGAGTGGAATACAGCATACAGTGTCCATCCACTATGTGCTCCTTCAAATTCTTCAAATGAAGTCTAGATCTTCTTGCACGCTGAATCCAGTTCTCTGTTTAGGGATAATGTAGGAAGACTTGTGACACAGTTACTTCGGGAAAATGGGGTGCAGTTTTCGAAGTAAGTAGGTGAGACTTTTCGCCTGAAGCGCACTTGTAAGGCAAGGTACCATTTAATGCTACCTTTCGAGGCCAATTCTTCTTTCAGATGAGTTAGAAGTGACTCCCGCGAGGATTCAAGGAAAAAGATGAGGTCAACAGATGTTTCTTCAGTTGCCATCAGCTTATATGTTGACATCCTTTTCATTTCTTCTGTAAACTGACAGGGCTCTTCAGGGTCTGGTTTTTGTTTCTTCTGGGGAATCCTTTCATCTTCAGAACGTTTTCGTTTATTAATGTGTGACTTTCTTTGATGTCGTAAAAGACTGTCTTTTCTCCCAAATTCCATTGCACATTCTTCGCATTTATAGGTTTTCCTGGAGGTGTGGGTTAACACATGACGTCGGACGTCGTCTCTCCTTGTGAATGTTGATTCGCATTGAGAGCACTTAAACAGACTATTTCCATCATGATTTTTCTTATGACGAATGAGATGAGTCTGAGGAAGTAAAGCCTTCTCACATATATCACATGGATACATTATGAAGCAGTGACTTGTAAAATAACTGATTTATACTATACGAGGACGTCGAGAACTATCACCATTGGCTTCTAACAGTTGAAAAAATCACGGAGGCGCAGCAGCAGAGAACTGTCACTGTCAACGTCTGACAACAGAATGAGACTTCTGACTGACGGATGTCGTATTTATACTAGAGAAGGACTGTCCCGCAGAAACGAAAAGAAAAAAAAATGCTATTAGGTAAAAATATTGTAAAAGATAGAACTTCTAATAGGTGTCGTTGGCATTCAACACGGCGGACTTACTTCACGCTGTAGGAGGATGACGCAACCACAGGGGATGTCAAAATGATGGAATCAGAGGAAAAGAGGGAGTTCTTTTTTAATAAAGGGGAAAGGGACTTTTGATAACGGGTTAATTAATGAGGGGCTGACAGTTTTGATAGGGGAGGTTTAATAAAGGGGAGTGGAACTTCTGATAAGCATTTAATTAATACGTTAAGTGGCAAGATGGCGGAGTCTCGACTTAGTAATTTCGGATGAGGTTAGAAACCAAGATGGTGGACTAACGGCAAAATCGCGGGAGTTTGTGGTAACGTCAGGTTTCTAAATGGTGGACACAAAAAAAATTCGGGCTTTGTGGAAACCAAGATGGACGTCGGTGGAAATTACGAATGGATTATCTAGAATTTAACTGAATAATATAATTTCAGATTATTACATCACTGGAGGGAGGTATTTTATTCACCATTGTCCGACTTCAGTCTTAAAAACAGTGAGAATTCTGACCAATGTGCTTGATAATGACCTACCACCAGCTTGAAACACATGGGTGGCAGGTCCCATAGGATTAACATTGACCCGCCACTGATCCAGAATCCCCATTAACCTCCTACTTATGTGTAAAAGACTGCACTGAAAATGGACGAACATCGAAAATACGTACGCGTAAAACTCTCCCGCATTTACATTTGCCGCACCTAAGCCGGAATAACTAAATGCAGGTGGGATGGGATCTTTCATTCGTTTGAATGAGTTGTGGAGGCCATAGTGAAATCGGTGCTTTCAACCCTTCACGTTTAGCATTGTACGCAGCCTTTTCCATGAAATGTTCATCATTTTGGAAGAAGTCTCGTGAAGGGTAAGAAATATCAACCTAACTGCCGTTACAATATTCAGTGTTTCTCACAGATTTAATTAAATATGATCTTAAAGTTTTGCTTATGATTAAAGTATATATGTCTATATTATAGACATATATACTACGTGCAAAACTGTATAGGTTATATTATGTTCTTCGGGAAAGAACGCCTAAAATAATGTTCAGACCACCAGTTTTTGTTGCTGCTTCTTTTCTTAGTTACTTGATGTCCCTTTTTTTTTAATTTTTTGCTGTTTCTTTTCTTAGTTACTTGCTATCCCTTTTTTTTTTAATTTGTTGCTGTTGTTTTTCTAAGGCGTGCGCAATGTTTCGAGCATGGTAACAACAACACTCGTTGCTTTATTGCATGCTGAAGCAAAGAAGACGAGGCCTCATAAATCACTGGAGAGGAGACACTTTAATCTGCTTCCCAGATGGACTGACACGAAGCGATGGATTTTCTTAGACGGATCCAAAGTAAGGAGACTAGCGTCAGTTGCTTGTGTATCTAAGGATGGAGGAAGAAGGAGGCGAGTTCTTTAAACACTTCTTCTCTGTATTACCTACTAAAGCCTAAAATGCTTTTCGGGATAGAAAAAATTTTAAATCCATCTGTTATCCTTTCGACATGTTTAGAATAATTTGAGAAACATTTCGTAAGAAATTAATGAAAAAAGAATTTCTATTTTTTACTCCATTGGCAGAACGTAAATATTCCTTTTTTCCCCTCGTCTATCTGTGTTCTTTACTTGAATGATAAATGACATTTCTTATTACGAGTTAATTTTTCTGAAGAAATACCTGTCTTCGGGTTGGCGAGTTTTACCTCTGAGCGGCACACCATGGGCTAAATGGCCAGGTCACATGGACCCCGAAGGCTCAGAGAAGGTTGGGGGAGGGGACCCACTGGAACAGTTGTTGAGAGACAGATGGTAGCCTCCCGTCAAGGCCATCCAGCGTGTTCTTTAACATTGGGTTGTTTTACCTCTGAGCGGAACTTTTTTGCGCACCATGGGCTAAATGGCCAGGTCACATGGACTCCGAAGGCTCAGAGAAGGTTGGGGGAGGGGACCCACTGGAACAGCTGTTGGGAGACAGATGGTAGCGTCCCGTCAAGGCCATCCAGCGTGTTCTTTAACGTGCACAGGGTATGGCTTTCCCACACACGGGGCCACGGCTTAACGTCCCATCCGACGGACGGCGGCCTTTCCAAGCCCATCGGTGTCCCCTACTGACCGTGGGCAGGGCGGGGAATTTTTGCGGAGATAAATCTCAACGCTGACCCAGCTGGGACTCGAACCTGGGAACTACAGATTACGAGCCTGGCGCGCTACCGACTGAGCCACCCCCGCCCCCTGTCTTCGGGAAATCAAGTTTAATTTTAACCTATCTTATGCAAACTTTTATTTTTATTCACTCTTCAGCAAACAAATACTCCTCAGTTTAAAATAACTTACTTAAACTAAGCCATTTTGTCAGAAATTACCATCACAGATAAGTGTTATCATATAAATAAAACGAAATGTGTGTGTGAGTGTGCTTTGTATCTCAACGCTGTAACTCCAAAACCAAGAAACCTAGAAGGCTGAAACTTTGCAAGCATAGTTAGAGAGACTTGCATGTATGCACCTTGAATGTATTTTTTTTTACTCTAGCATTTCCCTCCCACCCCAGAAGGGTTTTTCCATATTTTCCATAGAGTTAACATTTCAGTTCTTTCCATTGTTGTTAGAAATGAGAGTAACAGGCACTTTCTTTTTTCATTGTCAATAAAAAAAGAGTCATGAAGGGATTTTTCATGATGAAAGAAAAAAACCTAGTGTAAACGCCGTGATAACGTTATTGCGTGGTGGCAGTTTTCAGCGCCCTTTAATTCTGCAGATACTGTACTGAATTTTCACAGATTTGCTATATTGATTCCTCTTTTGGGGACCTGTGTTCGACTAAGAGTTCTGGTTCCTAGCTGCTGTGACTCGTGATTAAACCTGATGCGAGTGTCAAAACCTCTGGAAGCGCTGCCGTCGCTTCGGCTGCCTTGATGGTTATGAATCTTGATGGTTATGAGTAGTATATTATCGACGGGGAGTCATTACCAATGAACAGTATTCCGTGCCAAATTTTTGACAGGTTGTTGAGTTGTTTTACCTCTTAGCAGCAATCTTTCCCCATAAGATGGGTTAAATGATCAGGTCACAACGATCCCAAAGACTCAGGGAAGGTGGGAAAGGAGACCACTGGACAGTTGTTAGATATAGATGGTAGTCCCCCGTCAAGGCCATCCTGTGGATTCTTTAACGTGCACAGGGTATGGCTCTACTGCACACGGGGCCACGACTTAACACCTCAACCTACAGACGGCAGCCTTTCTAAGCCCATAGGTCTCCTCATTCTGACCAAGGCCAGAGTGGGGATTTAGCGGAGATAAATCTCAACGCTGGTACCGGGAATTGCAGATTACGAACCAGTCCTGCTACCGATCCAACCCACGTCTCCTACGAAGGAGCTTCCCCACTTCACGACAGAGGAAACTCTTATGAGGCAGATGGGAGCTTAACTCCAAGGCCATCGAAAATTGTGAAATATACATTTAAATATGTCCTTCTGCGATGGGATGTCATGAATTAATTTCGACTTTTATGTTCTCTCTATCAAAATTATCGGTTTTAGGGAAATTTGGCTTTTTTTCTTTGCCACGAATGTTTGAATATTGACCATTGGGCCACCTAACAACACTACGTCAGGACTTATTAATCTCTAATATCAGTCTTGACATCATCCATCTAGCTATTTCTCACACTCACTGAACAATTTTTTTTATTTATTATTTTTTTTATTTGCGACATATAGGACAGAGAAGAATCCTAGAAGCTACTCTTAGCTTTTACAGGATTATTATTGATATTATTTTACAGATATTATTGTTATTGCTTTCAAGAGAACAAATTTCTCATTTTACCAAATTCTTTTTCTCAACGACTGGCAATATTAAAACGTTGTTCACACTACAAAAACAAAAAGTCTACTTGAAAGAAAATGATAGGCCTGCCACTTCGAAGGAGAGGCCAATATATGGGAGCGTGGAGAAATCTTGACTTTGATTGGCATCGTGTGCTGTAGTGCTGTTTTCAGAGTAATGTTCCCGAATGTTAAAAATATTTAATCTCTTTGGATTTTTCTTGTTTTCGAATTTTTTTCCAAAACTTACACCTCGAAAAGCTTAACGTAGAGTTCAGCGATTATTTCATTATAGATATCATCCATTATAAACACAGTCATATTCCACAGTGAAGTGAATTAAATAGATATTAAAAGAACACGGAGAGTAACAACTGTTCACATTGCTGTTTTGCCAATGAGGGTGCCATTCTATCAACAGAAACTCAACACAAACATTGCTGATATCAAAGGACATTTTTGTTTTCATAAGCAGCCAAGTGACACAATGATTTGAAGAAATATCAACTTAGGTTAACACAGAGAAAATGAGGAAGATCAGAGGAGAAAGGAAACAGCAATAATGAATGCCTTGCCCGAAATTTGAGCCAGGGTCTTCTTATACTGCTGCTGAATACTCTTCGTCCAATGATAGACAGAAAATCTAAGTATTTTGAATGTTCACGGGGGGGGGGGGGGAATTTACTTTTGACCTCAGTTTAAAAAAAAAAGAAAAATTCTTCAAAAAATGAAAAAGCATTAAAGGAAGGAGACTAATAAAATGCAGCCTTCTGCAAATCAGATTTTAGCAAAGTAGGCACGATACCCTTTTACAAGTAGTAAGATAGAAAGCAAAATATTATTTGTTATAAATAATTCAATACTCATTCTTCGAATGAGAAATGTAAGATTGATTAGGGTAGAATAAGGGAATGGCTAGAAATGCCTATTCTAAAGGGAATCCCTCCTTCCTCACATGCCAATAATTAATGACGTGAGTGTTTGATGACAAAGAAAAACGATGCAAAAAGGACGTTTTAGAGAAATTGCTAAAAACAGAAGAAAGAGCATCCCCCCCTTATAACAACTCGGTAACCACGATGATAAAGTCGTTATCTTCCAGCTCTTTATATTCCTGTCGGAGAAGAGAACGGAGATGCTTACACGCAGTTGCGAAACGTAATACCTTTGCGAAAGGAGTCTCCTCTGCGGGTACGGAGGTGTGCGAGGGGCTGGGGAGGGGTAGGAGTGTCCCCGGGGCTGGATCCCAGCGACTTAGTGGCAACACTTTGAAATCATTTGTCGCTGCCATTGATTATCGATCAACTGGCAGAGCAGACGGCGCGACGCGTGCGCCGAAAGTCACGTGTGTTGGTTCCGTGAACGGGAAGGCGAAGAGTCATAGGATGGAGGAGAGGATCTCGAGTTTCGATTTTGTTTTTACTTCAAAATATAAAGATAAATCTCTCCCGCATGCAGTCTCGTGCCATGTGCTATGAAGGAATTCAGAATAATCCAGTCAAGGTAAAATGATCTTCCTTTTCTGTGATTTATGACGAACCGCTACCTTGATATTCGACCGGCGTGGTTTAAGTTTTTTTTTTTTCGTGTCATCCATACACAATCCTGAAAATTCGGAATAAAGATTCAGATTTAAAATCCAAATAGTGAATTTGTTTTTAAGCTTAGATTCATATTATTTGCTTCGATTAGATTGTGGTTATATTACAGATGCTGGTTAAAAATATTTATATTATCTTTGAAAGGCACGAAAATGAGTTTTTGTTTAAATAATGCCGACGTGGAAAAGTAGTATCCCACAGATGAAAGTTAATTAATAAAGTTTCATACTTGACTCGAGCGGCACTTTTTTTTGTACACAAGGAGGAAAAATGGCCAGATCACTAGGACCCCAAGGGTTCAGAAAAGATGGGAGAAAGGAACCAACTGGACAGTTGTTAGGCGGTAAATGGTAGCTACCTATCAAGACCAACTATCACGTTCTTTAGCTTACACAGGGTATGGTTCTCCTTCACTTGGGGACACGTCTTAATGTCCCATCTGAAGGACGGCGTCCTTTCCAAGCCCATCGGTGTCCCCTTTCTCACAGAGATCAGACTGAGGGTTATAAAAATAAAAATAAATACCCCCTCAAGCAGCTGCTTGCCACAGAGGTCTGACAGGAGCCTGTCAGTTTATATGCCACAGTAGAAGATCTGAGAGGATGGCAGGACCTCAGCAGAAAAACGACACACACATCCATGCCTGATCCGGGGCTCGAACCCAGGTCCCTTAGATCAGTAGCCAAGCGTGCTAACCACTCTGCCACGGGACGGCTAAATAAATACCCCCTCAAGCAGCTGCTTGCCACAGAGGTCTGACAGGAGCCTGTCAGTTTATATGCCACAGTAGAAGATCTGAGAGGATGGCAGGACCTCAGCAGACAACAACACGAACATCCATGCCTTACCCGGAACTAGGGGAGATAAATCACCATGCTAGCACAATTGAGACTCTGAGACCTGGGAGATGCAGAGTACTAATCCTAATGCGCTACCGACTAAGTCAACCCTGCCCTAATTAATCGTGACTGCACTGACTAGCACTCTACCCTAATTGTATTGAAAAACCTTGGGGGAGGGGTTGTCTTCCTCGAGGGACAGATACAATGGACCAGAAAGGGAGAATATGTCAAAATATGTAATCAAAAGGAAAACAAAAAATTGAGCATATTGTAATAAATTCAAACAGATGAAAAATTAACGTGAATTCAAAAATAATATATATGTATACTAAAGTGTGAATTAAGTAACTTATTGCAAAGGCACAAAAATTGTACAAATTATACAATCTTATCTAAACACAAGTATTTTTATTCCTCTTAGTATAAAGTCAAACCATAAAAAGAACGATTTACTATGTTTAACTAATTTTCAATGTTTAAACCACAATGCTGTCAATATTCAGTTCCTAAGACAAAATAGAACCTATTACTTTATAACATCCAACAAACAAACCAATTTATATTGAATTTCATTTGCGCTAGATACCTTAATAATGCTTTATACTGTTACGACAGAAGAATCTGGCAACCGAAAGCAAAGTTTCAGCCAACGAATAAGAACTTTGGGAGAATTTGGAGAAGAAGAGTGGAGCGGTAACGGTCGTTGTGTTGTAACGGTCGGAGAGTTCGAAAATGGACGGTGAGCTGTTCTGAGACAGTGCGCGTAAGTATCAAGAAGTAACTTGATGTGTTGTGTATACGCGGAAGGATAAAAGTGGGATCTTTTATCGTTAAGTATCAAGAAGTAACTTGATGTGTTGTGTATACGCGGAAGTATAAAAGTGGGAACTTTTATGGCTAACTTCGAATGTCTACACGGACTGTCTTTTTGTTCGGCTAGTGTGTGAAAAGTTATTAGCACAGGACGAGAATTGGTTTACGAGTGAAGATCTTCGGGTGACCTGGTAAATCAAGTAAAAGGTAGTATTTTAGTAAAATACACAGAGCTGATATTGTGTGCTCTACGCAGGAAGATTGATGACTTGTGCATGTTAATAGTTGATTTGTTAATAAGATACTTCATCCATATTTCCTTTGTAACAATTTACCTTGTATTGAATTTGGTTTTGAAATATAGCTTTTAATACTCACGCTCAGTGGCTATCCATTTTTGTGATCCGCAACATTTGGTGTCAGAAGCGGGATTAATTAATTGAATGCCGTTAACTAGAAGTATGGATGAATTAGTAAAGTTGATAAATAGCTTCAAAGCCGATATGACTACGCTGATGACTGATATGAAAGCCGATATGACTACGCTGATGACTGATATGAAAGCCGATATGACTACGCTGATGACTGATATGAAAGCCGATATGGCTGCGCTGATGACTGATAGGAAAGCCATTATGGCTACGCTGATGACTGATAGGAAAGCCGTTATTGCTACGCTGATGACTGATAGGAAAGCCGTTATTGCTACGCTGGTGACTGATATGAAAGCCGATATGGCTACGCAGATGACTGATATTAAAAGTGATCTAGCTGCCCAAAGCGATAAAATAGGTGACTTGAAAGCCGAAATGGCCGCACAAAATGCTGAGATGAGAGATGAAGTGGCTCCTCAAGTTGGTAAGATTATTGATCAGTTCAAGGATAGTAAAACCGAACTCAATAGACAATGCAATAGTTTAAATGTTGAATTTGTCAGTGAAAAAGGTGATCTTGATAGTGTTAAGTTAGATTGTAAACATGGAAAAGAGAAAGGCAACGCATATAAAAATGTGGATCTGCTACTGGAAATCAAGAATCGTAGATATAGCGCAGATAATGCCTTTGACCACGCAACTACTGGTGATGCATGGCAGAGTGTCTATGTCGCTGGTGACATGTCTAGGAACTGTGAAGAACAATCACACAGATCAGAGAGCTGTGAGACTATACAGTACGCTTTGCACTTCAAAATACCTAGGTATACAAGTCTGGCACGATCTGAAGAGAGATCCACACGAAAGGTATTCTATTCCTCGCCGTCAGCAAAATGCGTCATGGACAATTATCGCAAAGGCAGAGTAACGAGTGGTAATGAGGGGGAAGTCGGAGAGATTTTTCCGAAGCATATAGCCACACTTGAATCGTTTATAGAAAGTGGGGATTTAAGAAAGAAGAATTCCGAAGAATGGCTTAGAAGCGTAACAGGTGATGCTAGTAGAGGAGCTTCAGGCAGAGACAGTACTTCAAAGACTAACTTTCTGGATGAAACTAAGCCTCAGAGTTACGATCAGAGAGAAGTGAATCCCTCAGATAATTTCAACGTAGCCACGCTGAATTTCTTTTCTGAACAGTCAATGTGCAGATTTGGACATTATAACCATTTAGATTATAAGGATATAGAAAAGTTTTATCACGACTACAAGAGCTCTAAAGTGGACAATATGTTACAAAACTCGTCGCTGATCTCCAGAATGAACAATTTGGCAATCATGACTGATATTTCCCTGGTTAATTACAATGAGAGCTCGAAGAAAGGGAATTCGGAAGAAACAGCAACTATGACCTCCTCGGGTCATGTGTTTTGCTGGAGACCCGAGTGGCGCCATCGGATGGTGGATAAACACAGCACAAGAGGTGTCAGCGACAAAGTGAGTCTTGTCTTGGCTCCTGCACTTGCTGCTTTAGGTCTCAAGGTCCCTATGATCTCCGGTCGTGCTCTCCAATTGAAGGGATATACTCTGGACAAATTGGAATCCATCCCTGGCTTCACAGTCGACTGCACTAAAGATAAAATCGAGCAGATGATGGAAGACGTCGGATGCTGCATCGTAGGACAGACAGTGGAGCTGGTGCCAACAGATAAGGAGATTTACCGCTGCAAGGATCTGACGGCTACCGTAGATAGCGTTCCTCTAATGAGATGCTCAATTGTGTCCAGAAAGCTGGCTGAAGGAGTGTGTGCTTTGGTTTATGATGTTGAATTCGGAAAAGGAGCTATTGATCTCATCAGTACAGAAGACGCTGTTGATTTAGTTAAGAAAATGGTTGCAGCATCACAAGCTCGTGGAATGAAGAGTTCAGCTGTTATCAGCAACATGGATTCACCTCTTGAAAACTCTGTTGACAACTCTCTGGAAGTGATGGATGCTGTTCAGTGTTTCCTTGGTAACGGATCCTTGGAACTGCAAGAGCTCGTCGAAGAGTTAGAAGGAGAACTTATGCGTTTGGTGAACATTGTGGATAATAGGGTAGATGAAGCATCACGTGTCCGCAAGGTTCTGGATAACGGCAATGCTTTGAACAAGTTTCGTAACTTGTTAATAGAACAAGGAGTATCTGAAGATGTTGCAAGCTGGCTATGTGAAGGTAAAACAGAAAAAATATTGCTAGCAGCCCGACACATCACTGATTTCACTTATACAGGAGAAACAGGTAAGGTTGTCGGATTAGAAGCTGCAGTTCTAACAAGATTATGGAAGGAGGAGATGGACCGAGGCGCTAAAAAGAATTATGGAGCTGATATTATAATTGTGAAGCACCTTGGGGATCAAATTGATTCAGGTGAAGTATGGCTGAAGGTCCATCACGACAGTTCTGAATTAAGTGAAAGTCAACTGACAAAAGGGTCAGACTGGAGGATGAAACTCCTCCCTAGATTTTATGTCACTAATGACTTTCATTCCTTGTTACTGTTGATAGAAGTAAAAATCCAAAGAAGAAAACTTTCGACAAAGAAGAAAACTTTTTACAGGTTTTGCACGAAAACTCTTAGTCGATTCTTCTCCCTGCGGAGACATAAACGTGTTCACAAGGGCTATAGGCCTTACACGTATTATGTTTGTGGACGAGGCTTCAGTCAGAAAAGAAATCTAAGTCATAATGAGATTCGCTTTCATTTTGACACAGACGTGGAATATCGCATTCGTCGACGTCCAGCTACAAAGAGCAAGGTGGTTCACGTGGATCGTTTGGCCCCCGTTTCATCGAAGAACTGAAGAAACTTTGAAATCCAGAATTGTTCGGGACGAACAAGACCTAGGAAGGGGGCAGTGTTACGACAGAAGAATCTGGCAACCGAAAGCAAAGTTTCAGCCAACGAATAAGAACTTTGGGAGAATTTGGAGAAGAAGAGTGGAGCGGTAACGTTCGTTGTGTTGTAACGGTCGGAGAGTTCGAAAATGGACGGTGAGCTGTTCTGAGACAGTGCGCGTAAGTATCAAGAAGTAACTTGATGTGTTGTGTATACGCGGAAGGATAAAAGTGGGATCTTTTATCGTTAAGTATCAAGAAGTAACTTGATGTGTTGTGTATACGCGGAAGTATAAAAGTGGGAACTTTTATGGCTAACTTCGAATGTCTACACGGACTGTCTTTTTGTTCGGCTAGTGTGTGAAAAGTTATTAGCACAGGACGAGAATTGGTTTACGAGTGAAGATCTTCGGGTGACCTGGTAAATCAAGTAAAAGGTAGTATTTTAGTAAAATACACAGAGCTGATATTGTGTGCTCTACGCAGGAAGATTGATGACTTGTGCATGTTAATAGTTGATTTGTTAATAAGATACTTCATCCATATTTCCTTTGTAACAATTTACCTTGTATTGAATTTGGTTTTGAAATATAGCTTTTAATACTCACGCTCAGTGGCTATCCATTTTTGTGATCCGCAACAATACCTTATAGATGCGAAACATCTAATGTTGATCTCTCCTGATAGAGGAGCCAAAAATAACTTTACTGTTGATTCCCTTTCACCACCTGAACCAGGTTCATCTTGACTCAAATAATAATAATCTTCTTAAGTAGTATCACACAACACTAATATAATATATCCTTAATTCTTCACTACTCCACTACACTTTTTTTTAGGGGCGGGGTGGCTCAGTCAGTAGCGCGACAGGCTCGTAATCTGCAGTTCCCAGGTTCGAATCCCAGTTGGGTCAGCATTGAGATTTATCTCTGCCCTGCCCACGGTCAGTAGGGGACACAGATGGGCTTGGTAAAGGCCGCCGTCCGTCGGATGGGACGTTAAGCCGTGGCTCCGTGTGCGGGAGAGCCATACCCTGTGCACGTTAAAGAACACGCTGGATAGCCTTGACGGGAGGCTACCATCTGTCTCCCAACAGCTGTTTCAGTGGGTCCCCTCCCCAACCTTCTCTGAGCCTTCAGGGTCCATGTGACCTGGCCATTTATTTAGCCCATGGTGTGCAAAAAAGTGCCGCTCAGAGGTAAAACAACCCAACCCTTTTTTTTTGTTTTCCCTCCACGAATCTTCTTATTCCAAGCATCTCCGTTCTAAACAGTTGATAACGTAATTTTCACGCAGAAGCATACGCGAGCGTACATGACACGTTTTCATAAATTCATTGCAGCATGTTCATCTGTCGTAAAAATATATTTTAGAATGAATATAAGAAAATATGTTTTTGTATGATAATGAGTCTGACAATAAGATTCTTTGGCTTAGAGTTGCCAATTTGTTTTACAATAAAGAAAGATACAGTGAATAGTGAAATAAAATATAAAATCCATATAAGCCGTTAAGGTATTAAGTAATAATATAAATTATCTTTAACTTATCACTGCCTTACCTATTCCAGGTTAATGGAAATTGATAAGGCAATGTGTAATAAATTAATGTTAAGGGAAATTAATGTTAAAGGTAAATGTTAATGGGGATTTAACTTCGAAGTTCTATAACGTCTAATATATGCATTTAATGGAAAAATATGACTGAAGATAAATTAAAAAATCATAAAAGCGCGCTTGACTCCTGATCCAAGGGACCTGGGTTCGAGCCCCGATTAAGGCATGGATGTATGTGTCGTTTTTCTGCTGAGGTCCTGCATCCTCTCAGACCTTCTACTTTGGCATATAAACTGACAGGCTCCTGTCAGACCTCTGTGGCAAGCAGCTGCTTGAGGGGGTATTTATTTTTTATTTAATCAAATCTATTTAAATCTCGATTTTAAACAGTATTCATTCAGTATTTAAAGAGTTGTGGAAACCGAAATGTTTCACAAAAGTAATCCATCAGAATACTTCAAAAAGTAAAACTAAATAATAAGTATTGTTTCAAACCATTTGATAAAATAGATCATTATTTTGCAATTTTGCTCAATATTTTTTATTAAGATGCTTATTATTTCAATATTAGATAGTTATGAATGATTCGTAAAAAGGTATTACAGGAAAACGTCCTTAGACAAGAAAACTTGAAATAATTAGCTGAAAAAAATTTGGTTTTGCCCAGAGTGGGAAACTTATGGTAAACCAAAGGTTTTTTCAGCTAATTATTTCCAATTATGAAAGATTTTTCTAAAACGATAATTTATTAGCAAATATTTCAGAACTCTTTGAATACTGAATCAATATTATGGAAAAATGAGTTGTTGGGTTGGGTTGTTTTACCTCTGAGCGGCACTTTTTTGCACACCGTGGGCTAAATGGCCAGGTCACATGGACCCCGAAGGCTCAGAGAAGATTGGAGGAGGGGACCCACTGAAACAGCTGTTGGGAGACAGATGGTAGCCTCCCGTCAAGGCCATCCAGCGTGTTCTTTAACGTGCACAGGGTATGGCTCTCCCGCACACGGGCCACGGCTTAACGCCCCATCCGACGGACGGCGGCCTCTCCAAGCCCATCGGTGTCCCCTACTGACCGTGAGCAGGGCGGGGAATTTTGCGGAGATAAATCTCAACGCTGACCGAGCTGGGACTCGAACCTGGGAACTACAGATTACGAGCCTGGCGCGCTACCGACTGAGTCACCCCGCCCATGGAAAAATGAGATTTAAATAGATTTAATTATGATCTTTAATTTATCTTCAGTCACATTTTTTGCATTAAATGCATATTTCAGAAGTTATAGTGTTCAACATTTTCTCATTGACATAGCTTGGAAATTCTCTAATACAGGGTGTTTCGAAAAGGACGCAGCCCTAAATATAAGAGAGTAGAGCTTACGCGCATGTACATTTTATGCCATAATATTAGTCAGATGGCATTATTGTACTCAAGGTTAACAGCCTTTAGCAGTTGTAATGACCTTGTCACGCGCTAGTCTCACTCAAGCATTCATTCCTTTGTGTTGGGTCAGCTATGTTGTTTTTCAAAAACGAACGTGTATTTATTGTTGAGACTTATTGTGCGTACAAATCTTACAAACGTGTGAGAGAGGAGTTTGAGTTGTCTGCAGTTCCCAACAAGTCAACAATATATCGTTTGATTGATAAATTTCGTGATACTGGGTCTGTACAGGATCGAAAGAGCCCAGACCGGCCATCACTGTTAACTGCCAAAATTCTTGATGATGTGTCTCAGCGTTTAACTCGCTCACCCAGAAAATCTCTTAGAAAGTTATCTTCACGGGTTGGACGTCACCAGCTACTGTTTCCAGGGTTACAAATAAGTTAAAATTTCATGCCTATTGCATTGGCATGAACTGAAAAGAATTTAACCATGAAAAACGTTTACGGTACTGCCGTTGGTTTCGTTCTTTCGTTGATGAAAATGGAATTGAGGTGTTAGACCGTGTTTATTTCAGTGACGAGGCTTGGTTTCACTTGGATGGGTACGTGAACAGTCAAAACAGTCTAATATGGAGCAGTGAAAATCCTCACACTTTTCACGAATAACCATTACACGCACGGAAAATTGGTGTTTGGTGTGCAATTTCCCGTCATCGTGTGATAGAGCCTTTATTTTTGACTCAACTGTAACTGGTGAAGTTTATTGTGACCTCATCCAAAAATTTATTGTACTATTGGATGTGAATGAACGAGAGTGTTGGTTTCAACAAGATGGTGCGACCGCCCATACTGCAAATGACGCAATGGTCATGTTGCAGGAATTTTTTGGTGATCATTTGATTTAAAAAAATTTGTGTCCCCCAATATCGCCAGATCTTACTCCTGCAGAATTTTTCCTTTGGAGATATCTCAAATGTGTAGTGTTTCAAAATAATCCTCATACACCTGAAGATTTGACGGCTAGCATTGAAAGAAAGATTTTAAACATAAGAAAACAAACATTATGAAAGGTGGCTGCAAATGTCATGAAACGGGTATGAACCTGCATCCAGGTTGCAGAAAATCACTTTCAACATCTGTTGTAAAGTTAGATTATATGTCTAATTTGCATCTTTTAAAATTTGTGTCTTTTGTCAAGTTTAAATTGCACTATTTTTAGTTATTACATTGGTTTTGAAACACACTGTATTTTGTAGGGCAGTGTAGTAACAAAGCGAAAAACCTGAAGACAAAGTGGAAACTATGGTTCGTTTTTGTGAGAACGAAATTAAAGAGGACATTTCAGTTCTTAGGAGGAAAAGAGGACAATGTGCTCAAATTAAGGACAATTTTCAAACCTAATTGTAACTCAACAATTAGTAGAAATGTTATTAATGAAGTTAATTAATAGCAATGCAATTAGCAATCACATAATTGGTTTAGTAGTCGTCGTATTTCAGATAAATGATCAGTAAAGAATGCATTTTACAATTTAATTAATGCAGAAAAAGCCATTAATAACTAGATTTTTTTGCAGTCTTTTTAAATAAAAAGTTAAATTAGTGAAGCATTTGATCTGAGGTTTTTTTCTGTCAGTGTGTATTGAATTCTTGTCTAGCTGAACGAGATTCGATGACAAAGCTTTAAACAACTCCATATCTCAAAAGCGGAGACAGAATGAACTCAGCTTTCCAATCTCTCTTTCACGAAGGGTCTCGTCGCGGAACTTTCCACATTTTCGCATTCGTCTCATCAATCATTTAAGTCGCACGTGGCTTTTAAAGACACTTGGCCGCAATTGTTATCGGCGATGTTGTTAAAAATTCAACGTCATCGTCATTTTCTCATGACACAAACCCAGAAAGTTCACTAACATCTTTTGAGCAGAGTGTTAGCTAACTGCTATCGAATGACTAATAAATATTTAAGATGTCATTTAACTTCAAATACGACAACGCTTCTTCTTTCATTACTACCATTTTATCATCGTTGTGGGGTTATTTTCTTGCAAGACAAATGTGTAAAGACAAACTTATTACTGGAACTAGTCTCGTTTCGAGTCAGGAAGTTTTGCTTTTGAATGGCACTTTTTCTTTTCATTCTTAATATCTAAAATGTCCAGATTACAAAAGTCTCAAGCATTAGAGTCTGCAAGGGCTGAGGGGCGGGGGTGGCTCAGTCGGTAGCGCGCCGGGCTCGTAATCTGTAGTTCCTAGGTTCGAGTCCCAGCTGGGTCAGCGTTGAGATTTATCTCCGCAAAATTCCCCGCCCTGCCCACGGTCAGTAGGGGACACCGATGGGCTTGGAAAGGCCGCCGCCCGTCGGATGGGACGTTAAGCCGTGGCCCCGTGTGCGGGAGAGCCATACCCTGTGCACGTTAAAGAACACGCTGGATGGCCTTGACGGGAGGCTACCATCTGTCTCCCAACAGCTGTTCCAGTGGGTCCCCTCCCCCAACCTTCTCTGAGCCTTCGGGGTCCATGTGACCTGGCCATTTAGCCCATGGTGTGCAAAAAAGTGCCGCTCAGAGGTAAAACAACCCAACCCTGCAAGGGCTGTAACTGACCCTTTAAAAGTTCTCACAAAACTTATAAATATTACATAAACATTTTTGTACCCTTTTCCCTCTACCCTGGGAATAAAAAAATAGCATTCCCTCATGGGATTTGCAAACTATAGTTTCTCCATGGGAATAAGAAAAAAATTACCACTTGGAATTTGTAAGTTAAGATCCCTTCACTCTTGGGAATAAAAAAATTGCGTCATGGATTTTGTAAATTGCAATCCCCCCCCCCCATCCCCCAATCTCTACTTCCGATTTTTCTGAAATCTCTAAGATACAGTTTACATGTTAGTGTATTTAAATGGTTTAATATTATGAAAAGAAAAATATGCATTTCTACCAGACCTCTGTGGTAAGCAGCTGCTTGAGGGGGTATAAAATATATTCTTCGGTCCTTCTTCGAGCTTAAAATTTAAAGTTTTAACTCCGATTTCTTGTAGTTAAAACCAAACACTGTCGATCATTAATATATAAATAATACGAATTTGTGTCATATCCTTCCCTGTTCGAAGCTCCAGCATTTCTAAAATAAGCATTTTGGGAAAAACATGACTCTCGTCCTAAAACATTTCCTTCAGAAATTGCCGAAAACTGAAACACTAAGTAAACATATAAAAAACACTTAGTAAAAAGTTTCCTTAATAGTTACTTCTGCTCAGTAGAGTACCTGAGGGATGTCATGAAGATATGCGCTCCCTTTAAGGGGAGCCATTAGTCATGTGCATATGAACATCACCCCATCTTGAGGCTTAAAAATATAAATCTTATAAGACAGCCCCCAAAACTCAATGGGTAAGCCTGAAAAAGGACCACCCAATTATTGTGAAGTTGAATCAATCAATCAACCCCAAAACTCAGACTTAAGAGAATGCCATAGACACCAATATCAGACTGATACATTTTAAACTCCACTGTTCCATTTGAACTTTCTGAGTGACGAGCTTCTTTGGGGAGGGGTATTCCACTGCTTCTATTTGCTTTTGAAATGTCTTAACTGGCATAGTGGTTAGGCAGTTAGCGACTGTTCCAGCAAGGCAAACTTTGTGTGTTGTGTTAGCTCTAACTAAGGCAGTGGTCAGCAGTGACTTCGGTCGTAGTAGGGCATGTCCTTGTATGAAAAGGCCTGTAAAAAAACTAGGAGTAGCTTCTAGGATTCTTTTCTGTCCTATATGTCGCAAATGTCGCAAATAAATAGATTCTCTAGACTAGTGGTTCTCAACCTTTTATGCTTCACGTATGTAACTGGAAATGTGTATGTAACTGGCGTACCCCTTGTATAGATAGATAAAACTACAGTTATAGTATAACAATGGTTATTTTTACTTTGTTACTAGTTCTAGCGACTTTTGAGTTGTCACGGTGTACTCCAAAAAATTTTACCGCATACCCCACGTTGAGAACCCCTACTCTAGACTAACATATTATATTCTCTGCTTTAAATACCGAATGACTATTATTCAAAATACAGATATTGATTCATAACTTTAAATTATCTTCGGTCACACATTCGATCAAATGATAATTTTAGAAGTTGCGAAATTTCAATATGTCTTTCTCCTTTTGCATAACGCGCCAGAAAAATTTCTATAATTATTCCGCAAAAAGACAATTGCTAAACTTTCACTGTTTGCGAACAATGGCCACTTCTGATTATCTCTAAGGTAATAATAGCAACGAAAAAGGAACTGAACAGTGAAATGATTTTTGTGTTCACAGATTTTTTCCTCCAGGAACCGTCGGGCAAGGACTGACAACACAAGCTGTGGGCTGAAGCTGCAGAGCCAGAGGAAAGAGTAAAATCAAAATGTTAGCATTAGATATAGAAGAACGAGAGAATAACACACCTTACAAACGTATTCTTCCTTTTTATCGGGTTGTTTTGCGAGAGTTCCATGCCAGAATTGTTTTTCTTTTTTACTTTTCCACTGAATATGCACTGATTTGATTTTTTTTTTTTTCGATTCCCTCTCTTCGGAACTAAACAAGGAACGAGTCTAAACAAGGAACGACTTCTACTGCTTGAGTAGCAATCCGAAGAAACTAAAAAAATTGCATCTGAAAAACGATCATATTGGAATAAGGAGACTGAAGTGGACTTTTATTCGTTCCTGACGTAGGCAAGTGCAAAGAACAGAATGGCTGGAGATACCAAACCATTATTACCCAGCATCAAGCGCATGATTTTAGATGTTATATTTGACTCTAAAAAATGCAAAAAAGGAAAAAACAGAATTTTTTTTCATTATTGTATTGTATTTATTATTAAAGAATAAATTCTGGTAAACTAATAACGGTATAAGTGTGTTAAATTTCAAGTTTAAAGCTAAATACATAACTGAGTTACAAAATAGAAACTCAAAGTGTTTCTATTTGAGTGGTTTGTGCTGTGGAATCAGAACTACTGCAAAAATACTGCTAGGATCCGCGCCAGCAGCCACATGATATGGAATAATAAATCTATGCAATGCTGGAACAAGCTAAGGCAAGTAGTCTAGGACTAGAGTAAGCGAGAAAGGAGCCCGGAATGTCAGTATAAAAGTATGTTGTACCGTAGAGAAACATAATAGAGAACTGAAATCTCTTTTTTATATTAGTTTTTGCAAATCATGTGAACTGTTATTGGCTTACGTCACATGTGCGACTCTAGGAGCAAGGGAAAATGTCCCAGAGTAGGTAATATGGACAATTGATAATTCAAGAGAAAGAAGAATGTGCAGGTGCGCATTGCAATCAAAGAATGTTACTTGGCGGTCTTTATGCAAATTCTATGAACTGCAACTTCATAAGAGAGAGTGCTTTCAACAGTATCCTAATCTGTTCAGGTATTTGAAACATTTGAGATACTCTCTTGCATATTTCAAATAAATTAGTAAATGTACATAGATGACGTTATTAATGAACATGGCCATCGGCAGGGGGAACAAGGAGGGGGGAAATTTGCCCATCATCTCTTGGAAAAACTGATTGAAAACATTATTTTAAATAATACAGGTGTACCAATTTTTTTTTTTCTTAACGATATGTAATTTTCATTTTTTACGTTTTCTTTTGTCATAGGACGTTTATCTTTTTTTTATTTGTTACTATAGAAAACATTTTTCACCTGTATTTTCAATAATAAGTTTCCTTTCTTTTGTTTCCTGGCATCTTTAGTTGAATTATGATGTATTTGCAACTACGCTCGTTACCAAAAGGCTCGATATAAACAAGAAATGTTGAAATACAACATTTTAAACGTTTGGAAAATGACTATTTACTCCTTTTATGTCCAGTACATAAGCGCGACCTGGGTTCGAGTCATGGATAAGGCACGAATTGTTGTGTTGTTTTTCTGCTGAGGTTCTGTCATCCTCACAGACCTTCTACTATGGCGATATTTTAGATTTCTTTGAAATAACTGCCCATTGACAAAACATGGGAGAGAGTGGTCATTATTCAATGATCACTCGGTGTGTGTTTTACATTGTTCATCACTGATGCTATATATTTTCTTTATTCCGACTGTTCACAGTTTTTCAATCAGATTTCCTCAGTTGGCCAAGTCAGTTTCTGTTGATTTATATGCATTTGTTTCTACAAGACGAAGAATACAACAAATCGAAAGCAGAAAATAATTCCATTCTTAGTTCCCCTTATCTTCTTCCCAATTTTCCGTTCTCCGATTTCTTCCATGATAAAGATATCTCAAAAACCAACTCGTAGAACAGCAAATACAATTGCAGAACTCTCGCGGGAAATCACAGATGTAGGTTTGGTCGACGAGTCTCTTTTCTCGTCCCGGTGCCGAGGTGTTTTCCTCGAGAAGGGAGAAATTTCGAGATGGGGTGGGCGCTCTAGGAGGCAGCAAAAACAAGATACATGATTTTTGTTTTCTGCATTTCAAGTGGTAGGAAACGTGAAGGCGAAAAGCAGAACTTGTGATTAAATTAAACCATTTTAAGAGTTTCGTCAGAAAAGATGCTTGGGAGATTTTTAGAAAAGAAATGATGATGGCTGCTGAAACTGTTGAAAATATGCTAGTTGTTTTATGGGTAGATCAAACAGCAAAAAAGATGCAAATGATCTCGTAGATTGATTGATCCTTTCGAAATTTGAAGAATCGTTGACGTGAAAATCTACTGATGACTGAAATAGAAGACATTTCGTCTATTTTTTCTGAGTTTCAAAGCCAGAATTGTCAAAATGAATTTACCAGTGGTTCTCTCTTTTTAAATTCAAACCATACACATACTGAGTGTTGAAATAAATTCATTTTTTGCGTTCAAGCCTAAAATTAAAAGTTTATTAAAGAAATTTAGTCTTGGGTGGTTTGTGAAACTTAATTTTAAAACAGACTACGAACTTGGAATAACATTCGCATAATTAAGTTTCAGAAGAAATTTATTCTTTGGGATTCAATGGGTTTCAAATCCATATTAAGAAAGCGAAGAATTCTTCGCTTTCTTAACTTTAATCGTAATTGGAGTTAGTAACCTGTAGTTCCCAGGTTCGAGTCCCAGCTGGGTCAGCGTTGAGATTTATCTCCGCAAAATTCCCCGCCCTGTCCACGGTCAGTAGGGGACACCGATGGGCTTGGGAAGGCCGCCGTCCGTCGGATGGGACGTTAAGCCGTGGTCTCGTGTACGGGAGAGCTATACCCTGTGCACGTTAAAGAACACGCTGGATGGCCTGGACGGGAGGCTACCATCTGTCCCCCAACAGCTGTTCCAGTGGGTCCCCTCCCCCAATCTTCTCTGAGCCTTCGGGGTCCATGTGACCTGGCCATTTAGCCCATGGTGTGCAAAAAAAAGTGCCGCTCAGAGGTAAAACAACTCAACCCAACTCAAACCGCCATCTTCGTAAACAAACACTTTATCAACTTTAGCTTTTTTCACATAAAGCAAAGCGCATTTCACTTTCAGTTTCCACGCCACGAAATATATCCAAATGCATTGTTTTGTATAGATACGTTTTTTCCTTTACCTTTTTTCACTCATGTTTCTAAAAATTTCAGCTGCCCGAAGTGTTCATCTCACTGCATCCTGCCTGAGAGGCACGAGCCTTCCTCCTTACTTTTCATCGCTGTTTCGAAAGCAATGTGTCATTCATTCATCTGGATAATTGATCCACATTAGCATAATGCTCCCTCTTCATTCCATCCGAAAAATATCTACACTCTCTCCGTATGTGGGTGTCAAGTTTGCGCTCCATCTGTCTCTCTCGTCCCCTCCTTCGCTCCATCGGCTCTTCGTTTTATCTGCAGCTTATTTCACGCTTAAAACTCACCAATTTAAACGCTGCCATTTCATCAATGCTAAGTTCACTTTGCACTTTCTTTATGCGCAGTTGACAGGAAATTGGACTCGGTCCACTCAACAGCTCGAATACACAGCATAATGGAGAGTTATCTTCATTTGCCCACTGAGTGCGGGACCTAACCAGCTGGACCTTCCCAAGTTCGAATCCCACCTGTGCCAGTGTTGAGATTTATCTCCGCTAAATGCTCACCCTACCCTCCATGGCTTCAAAAGGGACAAATGTTTGGTAACTTTAAATAAGGAGGAAATTTCACATTAACACTTTTTAATTTATGGATCAAAATTTTATTATCGGTTGAAATTGAAGAATAAATTTGACCATTTCTGTTACAATGTCACAATATTGAGAGTTTATTTAAGAATGCTACATGAGATATTTCAATGAATGTAAAAAGTAACAGGTTAGAACTGCTAGTTACATTGACCACTTATTTATTTTAAATTCCTTTTTTATTTCTAAACTACTTAGGCGCTTTTAGTATTATAGGAAGTGCTTGTGAGTACACGATATTTGTCTTACTTTATGTTTTACCTTAGTGAACATTGCAATATCATATTGTGCATCTTATATATGCATTTACTCAATGTATATACGGTATTGCAATGTCCCATAGCAGTACATTCTGGAGTGCTCTCCAGATCCAACGAATCAAGCCATGAGTCTCCTTACTCGTGATATTTGCATGCCAGGGAGATAACAGCCCCGAACATTCTGCTCTAATCAAAACGTCTTCCTTTTAATCCTAGGAAAGAAAAATCGTCGATCACGGTCACCCAAGACGGGTTTCAACAGTTAAGGATGAAACAGTACGTTTTGCAGGCAATAATAATAAGAGATCAAACAATACACTCTTTGAATACTAGAAATATTTGATGACACACCAGGTCGTAATCTGCGTTATAGGCTCTTTAATATTTTCCATTCGTCAGCTCTCTTTATAATCTTCAATCATCTCTCCTTTTAAGTACCAGTTATCTCTTTTTATAATCTGCAAAGGAACTTCTTTTATATTTCAATCAGTACTCCTTGTAGCATCCAATTATCATCCTTGTAACGCCAATCAGTCGTCTTTGTAACACCTTAATCAGTCGTCCTTGTAGCCTCCATTTAGCACTCCTTATAGTCTTCAATCAGCACTCCTTGTAGCCTCCAATCCTCAGCTTTCTAGCCTCCAATCAGTATACTTGTCACCTTCAATCAACTCTCATTGTAACGTTGGTCCTAAATGTGATAGTAGCTGGAGAATCTACCTACTGTGCCAGTCAATTGTCTGGCCCTCGCGTGTTATGGGTTAATTTAAACTTATGTACAAGTCAACGAACTTACGTTTTGTCTCACTGAACATATGTACTTCTTGAGAACGTTTATCTAAGCTAGGAGTAGCATCTACGCTTCTCTGTCTGATGTTCAACAAACAAATTTCATTATTTAGTCCATTGTGCATCCAAATAGCGCTTATCAGGGAAGAAGCAATTCAATCCATCTTGATTCGAAAATTCTCATTTCAACGAAGATTACTTCTGGACATTTGCTTTTGGCAGTGTTGCCGCATTGTTTCGGCATTCATGCTGTCATCAAAACATACTGATCTCTCGAACAAATGCTCCTAAAAAAAGCCCTTTCCTCTTCCAGTTGAAACATTTTACATCAGGAACTCAGTTGTCTTCTCCCAAATGACAGCATTAATACCTGGAATGGTGATAAAGAGAATACGAACTTGAAGCTTATGACGTCATTAGAAGCGTATCAAAGGCCACTAGGCTGTCATGTGCGAGAAAGAAACGGGATCGTCACCTTGGCAACCGTCCAGACGTCTCTACTGCATGGCGATAGAAGGGATGAGGATGCAGGCGGGGAAAAGATGTAATTTCCCACATTCTCGACTGTTGAAACCGAAATCACTTGATCTTTCAAGAATGCATTCCTCTAAGATATAGTATTGTCAAGCGTCGATTGTTATCGTCGTCAACAATAAACGTTTTAGATTTCTCCAACAAAGGAGTTATCTCGAAGACATTGTCTGTCTCAACCTTCAATTGAATGAACTTTAACCTTTACAAAGTTTACAAAGACTTCCTTCCATTCTTTCATCGTCCTAGTTTGACTCTAAACTTAAGTGGAACGAATATGATAATTTACATTGAAGATGATTACTTTCAACATCGGATAATATTAAAACGGATAAGGCGAATAACGTGAAAAATGATTTTGGGCTGTTCTGGCGTCAATATTTTTTATATGTATTCAGTGGCGGAACTAGACCGGCGCAGTGCCCCTGGTCCGGTGAGAAAGCCTTGATTGGGTTTCGAGGAACATTTCTCTTAACAGAAATTTTGAGAATTCAAACTTGACGAAGTTATTAAAGAAATGTTTATTCCTATTACTTGCTCTCCAGGCCCCTCTGTTAGAATTTCTAGAGTCACCATGATCCTTCAAAGAGAGAAAATAAGTTTGATTTTGCGCTATGTGAAAATTTTCTTCTTCCCTAATGGAAAATTCTTATTAATTCAAAATTAAAGAATCATTTTTAGGATTTCGGCAAGTTATTGAACAATCTTCCTCTTGATTTATAAAACATTTTGTATTGAAGAAAAAGGCATTTGATATAAAGAAATATCGTAAGCAAGGACATGATGAAGCTGCAAACATGAAAGGGTGTTATTCGGGAGTACAGTCGCTCAAAAAAGTATCCGAACACTATGGTTGATTACAGAATTCAGAAAGAATATCTGGCAAAGATATTTTTAGAAATTAGTGATCTGACAATCTTCGTGTCACGTGACACAAAGATTGCCAGATCACTAATTGCTAAAAAAATCGTTGCCAGATATTTTTTCTGAATTCTGTAATCAACCATAGTGTTCGGATACTTTTTTGAGCGACTGTACAAGCTAGGATTTCCAAATAGGAATATTCAGCTGACTATATGTTTATTATGCTATAAACTACAGTAAGTCGCTCAAAAAAATCCGAACACTATGGTTCATTACAGAATTCTGAAAAAATATCTGGCAACGATTTTTTTTAGAAAATATTGATCTGGTAACCTTCGTGTAAGTACACGAAGGTTGCCAGATCCTAATTTCTAAAAAAATCGTTGCCAGATATTTTTTCTGAATTCTGTAATGAACCATAGTGTTCGGATATTTTTTGAGCGACTGTACATTTAATACCTATTGTTTCCTTGCGTACCTCAAGTAATTTTTAATTAATTTTAGCTTAGAAAAGCTTCATTCAGCGCTATAAACAGTTACAGGTATGGTAAAAAATAATGTCATGTCAGTTAGTAAATCAGGGAAATTCGACAATAAGGCGATTTATCCTGCATCAATTGCGACCATAGTTCTCGAATTGTTGGGATGATTTTAATTTGTTTCCTAAAACAACTACGGAAAGAAGTTAAATGTCCCGGAAACTTTGGAGAAATATTCCTTTTCCGAAATTTTTCCATTTTTTTCAGAAACTGGTTTTCTGAACTGATTATGTAACCCAAAGACTTGTAGAAGACTGCGACTATAAAATTCTTTTTGCAATTGGCGAATTGTAATCTTCGCCAAATTAATCAAAATGCCATGAAAGAATGAGCTGAAAAAAAATTGGTTTTTGCCATGAGTGGGATTCGAACCCACGTCTCCAGGAAACATGCCTGTTATGCTACCACTACACCAGCAATGGCTAAGCTTTTCTCAGCTTGTGTGACGTTATCAGCTTTCCGGATTTATTTATTTGAATCGCACAGAGGCGCCATCTATCCGGGAAGTGGACTACTCTGTTGCCTCAATACAGATGGAATTAATATTTGTCACTCACGCTCAGGGCGTTAAATAAATAACTCAGTAGTAAACAATCACAGGATAAGTCCTGTAGACAAGGAACTCATGAAATAATGAGCTGAAAAAAAATTGGTTTTGCTCCTTTTCAAGTTTCTGATCTGGTATTTTGTTTCGTTTCCCCCATTTTATAGCCATTTCAGTTTCTGCTTTTACAGTATCATTAAAATTGTTTCCTGCATGCAATAGACATTCGATTGAGTTCTGAAATAATATTACTGATTTGTCAAATGCAGCACTTTTACATTGTAAACATTTTCAAATAGTGTTCGTAATTTCCATATTTATTATTTAAAAAGCATCATTATTAAAGATTCAAATTTTTCGAATTGAATTTTCAATGTCATTGCTTCTGTACGTTCTTTTATGCTCATTTCAAAAATTAAAAATTATTATTTATGTCAGTCCTTTTAAAATATCTACCTACTGAATACAAATAGAAACCAAACTGTCATATATACATGACCACGAGTCGAGCAATGAATATTGAAAATGAAAATGTTACTTGTTAAGTAACAGAACTTCACCTAGTTACACAAGTATTACCCATCTTTTTATACATGTCCAAAAAATGCACTTTTTTCAATAATTTCTTAGAAAGTCCTTAATTTTTAAAAAGTCTTTAAGGGTGAGGTGGCATTATGGACAGTAGTTGAGATATCAGCTGAGAACGAAAAGCAAGAAATTTAGACGTGAAATAGTTAATTTGCGTTTTTGTCCAAAAGAAAGTTAGAAGAGCTAGTTTTAAGTAAAATGAAAGAATAAATTTTAATTTCATACGTCTCATTATAATCAGATATACATAATATAAATATTGCATATTTTAATTAAGAAATAGGTTATGTTTTATTTGTCGAATGAATTGAGTGAGTGCTTCTGCAGTTAATTAGTGACCTAAATTTGAAACTTTTAAACACGAGTTCACGAGTGATTCAGGAAACTAGAAGACATTTTTAACTGAGAACAACATTTACTTCGATACAATAAGCTCGTATTCTTTCTTGTTATAAGTTTAAATAGTGGACAACATCATTGTTAATTTTTTCCATTGTTTGCAGGCATATGTTTTCGATTATTTTGCCATCCCAGTGGTTGAGTGGTTATCGCACTTGTCTACTGAGGGACGGGGGTGGCTCAGTCGGTAGTGCGCCAGACTCGTAATCTGTAGTTCCCAGGTTGGAGTCCCAGCTGGGTCAGCGTTGAGACCACGGCTTAATGTCCCATCGGATGGGACATTAAACCATGGCCCCATGTGCGGGAGAGCCATACCCTCTGCATGTTAAAGAACACGCTGGATCGCCTAGACAAGGAGGCTGTCTCCCAACAGCTGTTCCAGTGAGTCCCCTCCCCCAACCTTCTCTGAGCTTTCGGGGTCCTTGTGACCTGGCCATTTAATCCATGGTGTGCAAAAAAGTGCCGCTCAGAGATAAAACAACCCAACCCAACTTGGCTACTGATCAAAGAGACTTGAGTTCGAGCCCGGATAAGGCATGGATATTTCTGTGTTGTCTTCCTGCTAAGGTCTTTCTTACCTAATAGATTCTTCTCTATGGGATATGAAACTGGCAGCTCCTATCAGACATGTGTGACAGGCAACTGTTTGAGGGGTAATTAATTTCAAACAATTGCTTGTCACACATGTCTGATAAAAATTTTCCACAATTTACGATTTTTAGGATCATACAAAGGAAGCTAGTAGAAAATAAACACAAGATTGCTAATGAGGACCCTTGACATTTAGTTAACCTTATAAAAAGTAATATATTTTCCATCATTAAATCCTTAAAATCAGTTTTTATGATACCAAATTTCTAATATGTCATATTCTCATTATAATGTTTTACTTAGCATACAATCTTGACTAGTATTTCTCAACTGTCGGTCCATTAGGGCCCTTCTACCAAATCGTGAGCATATTTTGAAAAGACTTATTTAAAAATAAAAGTGAAAATCATTTTGTAGAATGTGTCAAGACAGGCAGGCTTTCATTTATTAATTAAAAAATTTGTATGGTGTTATGCTAACAAAAAATAAAAGTATTAGTAGCGAAAATATTATTTTACTATTGTAAATAGTTACAACCGGCCCACGGAATAAATTGTAAAATCTATCCGCAACATATTAAACCTTAATATTAAACGAATTACCAATAACTTCCTATTTGTAAATAACAAAAATTAATTATTGTATTTCAAAATTGAAACTTCTGCATTTTATATACAACTAAATTTAACATAATCTCAACTATTATTTAATTAACAATATTTGTTAACTAGAAATTTGAAGTGAATGAGTCAATGCTTAGCATTCGATGTATTGAAAACGAGGGAGTGTATCATCATCAGCATCATCAGCATCTTAATGCATATTTAATGTGCTATAAAATTTTTCTTTGTCAGAATTTTGAATGATTTTATTGCCATGTATTTATACAAGCCCTTACATTCAAAATGAACATCACAAATGCATGCAATAGTTGCTGAATGTTGTTAGAAGTTTTTGGATCGGCACAAGAATACGTGTGGGAAGTAACGTTATTCTGAAATGTTATTAAGCTAATTGGTATTCATTTGCGAGACATAAGGAGCTTTTGTAATGAAGTAATTAAACTGCGTGCTCATTTGCGTCCTACGCCAAGGTTACGGTTAAACCACAGCATGACAACGGATGCACGTGTATCGATCGCCCACACACATATCAGACTTTTTCCCGCTTAGTGAAAGCGCTCAGTGTTGTGGTAACTTTAGGTCACATTGTTGTCTTGTCGCGATTCTTGGCCTCCACCTCCCCACAATGTTTCAGACGACAAATGCGCATAATCATCCACCCCCTCCCCTATTTCTCCAATTTTTAATTAATAATTTAAAGATCGGTTTTGTGATATCCACTGACAAGAGGAAGGTTACTGTTAGAAGCTCTGAAAACGTATTACTAATTAGAAATTAATGATCCTTTGAACCACAACTCTTTTATTCATAATTATATTATCTTCAGTAAACTGATTTTCGTTTATTTTTACCTAACTTAAATGCACTGATTTACAAAGTTAAAGTAATAGTGTTTTTCATCAACATTTTAATTTTAACAACATTCCCGAAGATAAAAATATGCTCTTGTAAGCAATATTGCATGCAAATTTCGAACATCCAATCGAAGTTGGGGAAAAAAAGAATCCTAAAGAATCCACACACCTAGTCCTTGTAACATGCAAATTACTAATGCTATAAAACCACAAGCTGCTACCAGATCACTCCATTTCAAAGTTGTTTCTTGAAAGGAGGTTAATCCAACACCTCCTATAACAGAAAGCCAGGGGACCAAATTTATGACGTCAGCTTAAATAGTCATGCCATATAGATATTTCTTATATTTTTTATTTTAATATTATTACTGGTGGTTAATTACTATGCTAATCTTTATACTAATGTTTATCTATAAATATATTTTATTTAGGAGAAAATTTAGTTGTATTAATTAGCATTATTATATTTGATAATAAATACAAATAATTTTCTTCCTAAATAAAATATATTTATAGATAAACATAAGTATAAAGATTAGCACAAAGTCCACCAGTAATAAAATTAGAATCAATAATATAACAATTGTCTATATAGTAGGACTAATTAGTGACGTCAAAAATTTGGTACAATGGCATTCTCTTATAGGAGATGTTGGTTAATATCATTATTTCTACTAAAAATGGCAAGCTATCATTGTTTAGATAGTTCCTTGCAATGGCTGGCTGTTAACAAGATGGCTCAATATGTCGAAAAATATGGTATCAACACTTTGGAAACACTTCCAGGAGACAAGAACAACTACCAGAAGAGTATTGCAAAAGAATCTCTCTGGCAACCTTGGTGAACTTCAACCCGAACTGACCGTTACTTAGCTCTAACGGCAAAACGGAACACTACGATAACATATCAGCTATCTCTCGAGGTTTTTGTGGCATTAGGTGAAAGGATTTCCAGCAGAACAATGTCACGGAGGCTTAATACGAATGAGCTCTATACCAGGAGGCAAGTGGTTTGTATTCCACTAACCTACAATCACCGAAAAGCTCATTTAAACTGGTGCCGCCAACATCACTTGGAGCCCTAAACAATGAGCTAATAATCTCTTTCCTGACGAGTCCCGATTTAGCCTACAGCCAGATTCTAGACATTTAATCTGGAGAGAAACAGAATAGCAATACCATCCTTCCAATATTAGAGAAAGGGAAACTTATGATGGTGTAGTGATAATTTGGGGTGGCACTACCATAAAAGGCCGTACCCCTCTTCATGTGTTTGATGGAGTCTCCATAATTGCTGACAGGTACAAGAGATCCTTGAAATCTATGTACAATTTTTTCGGAGTGTGGTTGGCTCTGGTTTCCTGTTTATAAACGACAATGCCGTCCACATAGAGCTAACCTGGCGCAGGAGTACTTAGAAAGCGAAAATATTCAATGAATGACTGGCCAGGAATGTCGCCAGACCTAAATCCCATTGAAAAAGTGTGGGATGCCTTAAAAGATGCATTGTAAACCGTCACTCACCGAGGTCAAGTTAGCTCTGATGGAAGAATGGGATTTGCTGCTTCAGACCCTTCTTAACAACCTTATATTCAACTTGGATCGACGATGTAAGGCCTGTTTGTCGTCAGATGGGCGACGTCATATATGTGCATATTTTGGGTCATCTGAAGTCAACTCTGCGATGTATAATATTCTCTAGTTTTAATGACATCATTGGAATACGTTAATTTCCTACCTGGGATTTCTCGTTCTTTGCACATTTCCCCGTTGTACTAAAATACATTTCTGGGCCAATTTTCGTTCAACTGTATTGTATAATAAAAAAGGTTATGACACATTTTGTTACTGTTACCTAATTATGTTAAGCAGAGTAGTGTTTTTAATCCATATATGGAGCGATGGTTCTCTCAGTCAGTAATGCTCCAGGCTCTTAATCTGCGGTTACCAGGTTCGAGTCTCAACTGTTCGTACGTTGAGATTTATCTCCGATAATCCCCACCTACCCTCGGTGAGAAAGAGGACATCATTGGGCTGGAAAGACCACCGTCTGTTAAGCCATGGCCCGTGAGAGGGAGAGCTATACCCGGTGCACGCTAAAGAACGTGTCTTAACGGAAGGTTTCTGTCAGTAATCTAACAGCTGTACCAGTGGATCCCCTTCGCGAATTTTAACTAAGCCTTTGGCATCCTTATGACGTGGTAGATTGGCTCACTGTGTTCAAAAAAGTGCCGCTCAGATGTAAAACAATCCAACCTATATAGCATATAAGTAGCTCCTTACAATTTACTGTTGCACGTATTGGTCTAATTAGGATCCTCCAAATTTCAAGCCGCGCCCAGGAAATGTCTCTTTGATATCATTCTGTCTGCGAAACCATGCTATACTAATACTCTGTAATTCAAAAAAAAATGGGGTGGGCTGCTAATAAAGAATATGTTTCATAAAATTTATCATCTCTTTCCTTAATTACAATTTCCTGAGTGTATCTAAGCTTCGTCTTCTCAGGATCGCTATCAGAGCAATCTCAACTTCAGTAGTTAATAAAAGCAATTTTTCACTCACAGGGCGACATTCTCCCGCTCGGCGATGCAAACCGATAAACACGCAAGTCTCCTTCTCCATCTTCCCAGTGCAGAGTGTCTGCCATTCGTTGGAGCACGAATCAATCAGAGGCGCTTCTCCAAAGATCTCGAGAGTGCACGTGCTTTCTCTTAAGCCTCCAGCAGCATCGCTACAGCCGAGCGAAGAGGAAGAAGTGTCTTCCACGTGTTTCCGAGGCAGACGCCAAACTCTTTAGCCTTTTCTTCACCCTCCTGAAAAATCTGAAAGCGCCATTTCGCAGAAGAAGCAGAAAAACGTTTTTTTTTTTCATCCTCTTCATTCTCTTCCATTCCTTTGGACATAAAGCGATCGAAAGGCAGCTCCGAGAAGCAGGCGAACTTCATTAATATTTGAAAGTAGTAATATCTCTCGAAGAACGCGGAAGAGAGGGGAAACATCCACCTCCTCCTTTTTCTTGCTCATTGCCATCAATATTTAAACTCAAAATGAGTTTCGGCGGTTCGAGATAGCTGGATGAAAAGAGAACGAAAAAGAAAATTCACATCCTTGGCTTGCACGTACGCGCGAGTTCTGTGGGTGCGCACAAAGAAGGGGGGGGGGGGTAAAGAGGGATATAAAACAAGAGGTGGGGCCGAAATTACTCTTTTCCCCTTTCTCTTTTATTGGTTGTTTGATTGACTTAAACCTTAATTATGTGCATAGTTTATGGGAAGTCCAACTTAGTAAAGAGAGCGCTACGCTGTTTCAAATCACGTTCAATTAATGGAGTCTCAGCACATATCCGGAGACAGTTTTGATAGTTTGTTATAAATGGCTATCTTCTAGCGGGTTTCAAAACGTTAAAGTTATTTCGAGCATATATCCGCATCCTCCGAGAAGTGAAAAAGAAGGATTACTAAAACTTTATGGAGGAGTGAGGGATAATATTACGCTGTACAGAACAATCAGTGATTTAATGGTCAATGCTATAATTTAACTTATGTATAAAAGCCCATTGGAAGGATTTCCATGTGGCCGATGCCTGAATTGAACCGAAATGAATAAAATATCAAAATTCCAGCAATTCTGCGCTGCAGCCATTCGTTTCAGATTTATATACGCTTTTAAAACATGATTGATTTGAATGTTTATGAAAAACAACTTTTAATACATGAAACGATCATGTTTTAAAAGCGTATATAAATCTGAAACGAATGGCTACAGCGCAGAATTGCTGGAATAGCATAATACCAGTTCTACATTTCTAATTTGTTTTGGGAATAAGAACAAGACTTATTTTGCACAGGATGGCCCAAAACATCACATATCACATTAATCCTACTTTAATTTTAGCCATCGCTAACGCATCACAGTCAAGGGTATTGCGGAATGATTGAATGATTGTTGGAGTATGCGAAGTGGTACAAGCGATATCTCCCAGACATCTTGCCAGACATTCTTAATTTCCTCATTCGTCGAAGGTCATTGACAGTGTGCATAGCGTAACAAGGATGTACTGGGAGGATCCAGGGCTCCCGGACGCTCCAAAAACTCGTCATCTTAAACGAACTCTCGGACTTGTCTACCTGCTTCGAAATCGAAAACAACTGTCTTTGTGCAGTGAATGGACAAATTATTATATACACCCCAATGATAATATACAAAGCAGAAGAATCGCGTCCAGTCACGTGGGATGATGAAACTGGCAATGCCTATAAATAGAACAGGTCTCTACGCGTTGGGAACCAGTCACGGAGAAGTAATCACGGGTAAAGGTAGTGACTAAGTGAGTTTGACCGTGACCAGATAATAGGTGCGAGGAAAGCCGGTTGTTCAATCACCGCAACTGCTGAACTGTTGGGATTTCCACGTTCATACCGTTGCATGTGTATACCAAGACTATGTAAAATACGACAAAACTTCCAACCAGCATGAGAAATGTGGACGTAAACGTGTAATTGACTCTCGAGATGAGCGCAGACTGTCCCGCATTGTTACAAGGAATCGCATGATACCGTGGAGCAGATAACGTCGGAATAGAATGAGGGCGCGTCCACAAGCTTATGCACAAAGACTATCCCTCTTAACATGGAAAAACATAGGCTATGGCAGTCGGGGTCCACATCGTGTCCCCTTGTTGACTGCAAGGCACGGAAAGATTAAGCAGCAGTTTCCAAAGGCCTATCGCAACTACAGTGCGGAGGACTGGAAACACGTCATCTGGTCTAATGAATTATGATTTCAAATCTATCATGCCATCGGAGGGTGTATGTGTAGCAAAAACCACACGAAGCGATAGACCTAGCTTTGCTAATTTGGGCACGGAAATATTAAGCTGCAGTTTACAAAGGCCTATCGTAACTGGAGTGCAGAGGACTGAAAACACGTCATCTGGTTTAATGAATTATGATTTCAAATCTATCATGCCATGGGAGAGTGTATGTGTGGCAAAAACCACATGAAGCGATAGACCTAGCTTTGCTAATTTGGGAACGGAAAGATTAAGCTGCAGTTTGGAAAGGCCTATCGCAATTGGAGTGCAGAGGACTGAAAACACGTCATCTGATCTAATGAATTATGATTTCAAATCTATCATGCCATGGGAGAGTGTATGTGTGGCAAAAACCACATGAAGCGATAGACCTAGCTTTGCTAATTTGGGAACGGAAAGATTAAGCTGCAGTTTGGAAAGGCCTATCGCAACTGGAGTGCAGAGGACTGGAAACACGTCATCTGATCTAATGAATTATGATTTCAAATCTATCATGCCATGGGAGAGTGTATGTGTGGCAAAAACCACATGAAGCGATAGACCTAGCTTTGCTAATTTGGGAACGGAAAGATTAAGCTGCAGTTTGGAAAGGCCTATCGCAATTGGAGTGCGGAGGACTGAAAACACGTCATCTGATCTAATGAATTATGATTTCAAATCTATCATGCCATGGGAGAGTGTATGTGTGGCAAAAACCACATGAAGCGATAGACCTAGCTTTGTTAATTTGGGAACGGAAAGATTAAGCTGCAGTTTGGAAAGGCCTATCGCAACTGGGGTGCAGAGGACTGGAAACACGTCATCTGATCTAATGAATTATGATTTCAAATCTATCATGCCATGGGAGAGTGTATGTGTGGCAAAAACCACATGAAGCGATAGACCTAGCTTTGCTAATTTGGGAACGGAAAGATTAAGCTGCAGTTTGGAAAGGCCTATCGCAACTGGAGTGCAGAGGACTGGAAACACGTCATCTGATCTAATGAATTATGATTTCAAATCTATCATGCCATGGGAGAGTGTATGTGTGGCAAAAACCACATGAAGCGATAGACCTAGCTTTGCTAATTTGGGAACGGAAAGATTAAGCTGCAGTTTGGAAAGGCCTATCGCAATTGAAGTGCAGAGGACTGGAAACACGTCATCTGATCTAATGAATTATGATTTCAAATCTATCATGCCATGGGAGAGTGTATGTGTGGCAAAAACCACATGAAGCGATAGACCTAGCTTTGCTAATTTGGGAACGGAAAGATTAAGCTGCAGTTTGGAAAGGCCTATCGCAATTGGAGTGCAGAGGACTGGAAACACGTCATCTGATCTAATGAATTATGATTTCAAATCTATCATGCCATGGGAGAGTGTATGTGTGGCAAAAACCACATGAAGCGATAGACCTAGCTTTGCTAATTTGGGAACGGAAAGATTAAGCTGCAGTTTGGAAAGGTCTATCGCAATTGGAGTGCGGAGGACTGGAAACACGTCATCTGATCTAATGAATTATGATTTCAAATCTATCATGCCATGGGAGAGTGTATGTGTGGCAAAAACCACATGAAGCGATAGACCTAGCTTTGCTAATTTGGGAACGGAAAGATTAAGCTGCAGTTTGGAAAGGCCTATCGCAATTGGAGTGCAGAGGACTGGAAACACGTCATCTGATCTAATGAATTATGATTTCAAATCTATCATGCCATGGGAGAGTGTATGTGTGGCAAAAACCACATGAAGCGATAGACCTAGCTTTGTTAATTTGGGAACGGAAAGATTAAGCTGCAGTTTGGAAAGGCCTATCGCAACTGGAGTGCAGAGGACTGGAAACACGTCATCTGATCTAATGAATTATGATTTCAAATCTATCATGCCATGGGAGAGTGTATGTGTGGCAAAAACCACATGAAGCGATAGACCTAGCTTTGCTAATTTGGGAACGGAAAGATTAAGCTGAAGTTTGGAAAGGTCTATCGCAATTGGAGTGCAGAGGACTGGAAACACCTCATCTGATCTAATGAATTATGATTTCAAATCTATCATGCCATGGGAGAGTGTATGTGTGGCAAAAACCACATGAAGCGATAGACCTAGCTTTGTTAATTTCGGAACGGAAAGATTAAGCTGCAGTTTGGAAAGGCCTATCGCAACTGGAGTGCAGAGGACTGGAAACACGTCATCTGATCTAATGAATTATGATTTCAAATCTATCATGCCATGGGAGAGTGTATGTGTGGCAAAAACCACATGAAGCGATAGACCTAGCTTTGCTAATTTGGGAACGGAAAGATTAAGCTGCAGTTTGGAAAGGCCTATCGCAATTGGAGTGCAGAGGACTGGAAACACGTCATCTGATCTAATGAATTATGATTTCAAATCTATCATGCCATGGGAGAGTGTATGTGTGGCAAAAACCACATGAAGCGATAGACCTAGCTTTGCTAATTTGGGAACGGAAAGATTAAGCTGCAGTTTGGAAAGGTCTATCGCAATTGGAGTGCAGAGGACTGGAAACACCTCATCTGATCTAATGAATTATGATTTCAAATCTATCATGCCATGGGAGAGTGTATGTGTGGCAAAAACCACATGAAGCGATAGACCTAGCTTTGCTAATTTGGGAACGGAAAGATTAAGCTGCAGTTTGGAAAGGCCTATCGCAATTGGAGTGCGGAGGACTGGAAACACGTCATCTGATCTAATGAATTATGATTTCAAATCTATCATGCCATGGGAGAGTGTATGTGTGGCAAAAACCACATGAAGCGATAGACCTAGCTTTGCTAATTTGGGAACGGAAAGATTAAGCTGCAGTTTGGAAAGGTCTATCGCAATTGGAGTGCAGAGGACTGGAAACACCTCATCTGATCTAATGAATTATGATTTCAAATCTATCATGCCATGGGAGAGTGTATGTGTGGCAAAAACCACATGAAGCGATAGACCTAGCTTTGTTAATTTCGGAACGGAAAGATTAAGCTGCAGTTTGGAAAGGCCTATCGCAACTGGAGTGCAGAGGACTGGAAACACGTCATCTGATCTAATGAATTATGATTTCAAATCTATCATGCCATGGGAGAGTGTATGTGTGGCAAAAACCACATGAAGCGATAGACCTAGCTTTGCTAATTTGGGAACGGAAAGATTAAGCTGCAGTTTGGAAAGGCCTATCGCAATTGGAGTGCAGAGGACTGGAAACACGTCATCTGATCTAATGAATTATGATTTCAAATCTATCATGCCATGGGAGAGTGTATGTGTGGCAAAAACCACATGAAGCGATAGACCTAGCTTTGCTAATTTGGGAACGGAAAGATTAAGCTGCAGTTTGGAAAGGTCTATCGCAATTGGAGTGCAGAGGACTGGAAACACCTCATCTGATCTAATGAATTATGATTTCAAATCTATCATGCCATGGGAGAGTGTATGTGTGGCAAAAACCACATGAAGCGATAGACCTAGCTTTGCTAATTTGGGAACGGAAAGATTAAGCTGCAGTTTGGAAAGGCCTATCGCAATTGGAGTGCGGAGGACTGGAAACACGTCATCTGATCTAATGAATTATGATTTCAAATCTATCATGCCATGGGAGAGTGTATGTGTGGCAAAAACCACATGAAGCGATAGACCTAGCTTTGCTAATTTGGGAACGGAAAGATTAAGCTGCAGTTTGGAAAGGCCTATCGCAATTGGAGTGCGGAGGACTGGAAACACGTCATCCGATCTAATGAATTATGATTTCAAATCTATCATGCCATGGGAGAGTGTATGTGTGGCAAAAACCACATGAAGCGATAGACCTAGCTTTGCTAATTTGGGAACGGAAAGATTAAGCTGCAGTTTGGAAAGGCCTATCGCAATTGGAGTGCGGAGGACTGGAAACACGTCATCTGATCTAATGAATTATGATTTCAAATCTATCATGCCATGGGAGAGTGTATGTGTGGCAAAAACCACATGAAGCGATAGACCTAGCTTTGCTAATTTGGGAACGGAAAGATTAAGCTGCAGTTTGGAAAGGCCTATCGCAATTGGAGTGCGGAGGACTGGAAACACGTCATCTGATCTAATGAATTATGATTTCAAATCTATCATGCCATGGAAGAGTGTATGTGTGGCAAAAACCACATGAAGCGATATACCTAGCTTTGTTAATTTGGGGAGGGAAAGATTAAGCTGCAGTTTGCAAAGGCCTAACGCAACTGGAGTGCGGAGGACTGGAAACACGTCATCTGATCTAATGAATTATGATTTCAACTCTATCATGCAATGGGAGGGTGTATGTGTGGCAAAAACCACACGAAGCGGTAGACCTAGCTTTGCTAATTTGGGAGTTTGCAAAGGCCTATCGCAACTGGAGTGCGAAGGACTGGAAACACGTCATCTGATCTAATGAATTATGATTTCAAATCTCTCATGCCATGGGAGGGTGTATGTGTGGCAAAAACCACACGAAGCGGTAGACCTAGCTTTGCTAATTTGGGAGTTTGCAAAGGCCTATCGCAACTGGAGTGCGAAGGACTGGAAACACGTCATCTGATCTAATGAATTATGATTTCAACTCTATCATGCAATGGGAGGGTGTATGTGTGGCAAAAACCACACGAAGCGGTAGACCTAGCTTTGCTAATTTGGGAGATTGCAAAGGCCTATCGCAACTGGAGTGCGAAGGACTGGAAACACGTCATCTGATCTAATGAATTATGATTTCAAATCTCTCATGCCATGGGAGGGTGTATGTGTGGCAAAAACCACATGAAGCGATAGATCTAGCTTGCGAAGGTTGGGTCATACAGGGAAGTGGAGGCGGTGTAACAGTTTGGGGTGCGTTTACATGGGCTTCCTTGGGAGCCCTCGTACCCCTCGAGATTTCCGTCACCAGCACAAGGTATGTGAACATCCTCGCCGACCATCTACATTCGTTCGTAACGATTCTCTTTCCGCACCATGACGCCATCTTTCAACAAGACGACGCCACACTGCATACTTTTCGAGTGGCTACCAAATGGCTCCAGGAGAATTCAATTGAGTTTACCATACTAATCCCCCCTCGATCGCCGGATCTCAATCCCATTGAGAATTTGTGGGACGAATTGGAAAGATCCACCCTAGCCCGCCAATTCCCATCGGCAACTACGACAGGCGATCCCTATTCATGGGTGGCAATACCACTTCCGTGTTTTCAACACCTCATTAAGTCCTTACCAAGGATCCTCTTAAGTCTGGCTGTTATTGTGAGGGCAAAAGATGGAGCAACAGGTTATTAGGTATACGTATGTAATAATTTGCCCATTCAGTTTATAATTTTAGGCCCATGTTATATGCACGAAACTAAAAATAGATTTACAAAATAAATTTCGTTTCGTATAGAAATATTTAAACCTTTCATGTCCGGTGGAATATTTTAGCAATTGGGAAACCCTACTCAAGTGTTATTCTCGAACTCCCGCCTCTCCACTCTCGAAACCCAATTATGGGTGCGTTCCTGTAACGTAGCATTAAAATTGTATTTCAAAGTTTAATTAACTATAACCTAAATCTCGCATTAAAGCTCAAATGCTTAACTTTTCAGGGATTACCCAGTATAGGTTCCAGGAAAAGATTTTTAATCCGTTATTATTTTGCATATAACTTAAGTCATGGATTTTCAGACTGTAGAACATCGAAACTTTTCATATGGTGATTAGAAGAATTAAATGTTTACATTAAAAGTGATATTCTGCAGCAATCTAACAAGTTATAAAATGAATATGAAAGCATTCATTTCTTTTTAATATTTGTTTGAAAGGAAAGTGGTCCATAATAATTCTGAAAACATTAAATAGGGCTTATCAATTTTTTTATCATTATTTTAAATGATTATATCTTGATGTATACCTAAAATATTTATTTAGATATTTTTTGAAGATATTGTGATTGACTGTACGAAGACAATATGGATGACAAAAGGTGGTATATTTCAAAAAAGGAAAAAAAAAGGAATCTTTTAATCCTGTGTCCTAAGTGACTGAAGTACATAAAATCTTACGACTTATATTTCGTTGATCTGATTTGGCATCCTTAATGTTCTTATCTGTAACTCCACGCGATCCACTCTTCCTCTGGCTAAGAATACTCCCAGATGCAACTTGTCAGCTCATCACTTGTTGCCTGTCTCTTACACGTATAAGGAGCGGGAAAAAATCTTATCTCACTTTTAAATAGTTCCACCTTTCTCCGCCTGTTACTGAAGCATCGATCTAAATAAAAAATACCCCCTCAAGCAGCTGCTTGCCACAGAAGTCTGACAGGAGCGTGTCAGTTTATATGCCAAAGTAGAAGATCTGAGGGGATGGCAGGACCTCAGCAGAAAAACAACACATACAACCATGCCTTATCCGGGGCTCGAACCCAGGTCCCTTAGATCAGTAGCCAAGAGCGCTAACCACCCGGCCATGGGATCTAAATGCACAAAGTTAACTTATTAAAATAATAATAACTTAAGAAAAATACTTCTTGTTACAGAAGTCTGAACAAGTCAATGTAAAATGCCATAAAGATGATAGATCAGTGAGAAAGTGAGACCTCAATACAAAGGCAATATATATCAGGAAGAAAGGATTATATTCTTTATTCAGTATTTGAATCAACGGTATAACCAGAATTTTTCAGGGGGGGGGCGTTAAAATATTGGCAATATTTTTGTTAATATGAGATAATAAACTTTTTTTAAGAATAAACTTCCCGCAATGGAGGGAGGCCCAACTCACTCTCTTCTTAGCTACACTAGGGATCTGAATCCAGATTCCTTTTCTCTGTATCCAAAGGGGAGGGGGTGGCTCAGACGGTCACGCACCAGTCTCGTAATTTGCAGTTCCCAGATTCGAGTCCTAACCTGTTAACCCCCCCCCCCCCCCCCCCCCCCCACCCCCCCCCCCCCCCCCCGCTCAGTGAGAAAGAGGACACTGATGAGCTTGGAAAGGCAGCCGTCCGTCGGATGAGACGTTACACTGTGGCTCCGTGTACAGAAGGTCCACAACTTGTTCACTTTAAAAATCCCACTGGATGGCCTTGACAGGATGCTTTCATCTGTCTCCTAATAGCTGTAGATACTCTTCCCCAATCTATACTGAGCTCTTAGGGTCCTTATGACCTGCCAAAAAGGTTTAATAGAATAAAAGATTTTCTATTCGATTAACTGGAGAAACAGAATCAGTTTTGACTGAATGTTGAAGCGCAGTTCGGCCAAGAACAAAGCATTTGATGGGATAGCATTATAAGCTACTAAACACGTTTCTGTCGTCTTAATAGCATGAAATTTAGTTTATCAAAGCTGAATCCTAAATATCTACCTGAAGACTGGATTACCAGTTGTATGAGTTGTTTTAGCTCTGAGTGGCGCGTTTTTTTAGCACAGTGATCTAAATGGCCAGGCCACAAGGACAGAGAGAAGGTTACGCTAAGTGAGGATTGCCGTTACCATTCGTTACAGTAGTATAAATATATATGCCGCGTATATAAACTTCATTAACGATGAACTTTGGATTCAAAGAAAGGTAAATGAAACTTAAAGACATGATTGAAAAATATCAGTAAGTTGATTATTAATGAAGGAGGCGCACCTCACATTTTTGAACATTGCTCCGTTTGGATTGGGTTGTGTTGTTATACCTCTGAACGGCATCTTTTTTGCACACAATGGGCTAAGTAGGCAGGTCACGAAGATTCAGAGATAATTGAGAGAAGGGGGCCACCATTAGGAGAGAGATGATATCCTTACACACAAATATCACAATGGAAACTCCCGTCAAGGCCATCCAGCGTGTTCTTTATCATGCATTGGTACAGGGCTCTCTTGCACACGAGTCACGGCTTAATCCCATCCGATTCTTCCCAAACCATCCAAACCCATTGGTGTCCCCTTCCAAACACCAATGGGTTTGGGAAGGTGACCTGTTGGTGGACTGTATTCCCTTGCCAGACGTTGCATGAAGTGGAATTTACGAATCAGATTTCGTAGATTTTTTAACTATAATATTTCTAGTTTCGATATTTATTAAGGTGACCTTCCCAAACCCATTGGTGTCCCCTTTGTCACTGCGGTCATAACGAGAGTTTAGCGAAGATAAATCTGAAAGCTAGCACAGTTGGACTCGAACCTGGGAATGCAATTATGAACCACCTTCTCCCACCTTGAAACCAATTAAACCATTAGACTGTACAACGACCATTCGTTAGTAATCATTAGAGAAATTTCGATGAAATCCAATATTCTCCTTATAACAGTTTGAAAGATGCACCAAACCACATTCGGCTATAATAGAGTCCGAGATGACACAGAAAGTAACAAACAAGCCGACGAACATGTTTACATTTCACGCCGCGCAAATCAACAATTCATGTACAGTCGCTCAAAAAAGTGTCCTTTTTTGAACGACTGTATTCCCTTGCCAGACGTTGCATGAAGTGGAATTTACGAATCAGATTTCATAGATTCTTTAACTATAATATTTCTAGTTTCGATATTTATTTATGAAAACTAGTGCGTTAATTAAATAATATCGAGATCGTATGAAGTTAATGGTGGTCTCATTTTTAGGCTCGTTACAAAATCTCATTAGTAAGAGTTCCTTAATTACTCGCATACACCAAATGGAAGCAATTATGCGCCAAAGTTTCACTCAATTCTAAATTGCTACGGCTTTGTCTTCTTCGAGTTGTTGTTAATGGCTGCAAAAAGCCTAATGCCGTCAGAAAACTAAAGAGAGTTTCTTGCATCACGTTAAGGAAGCATTAAGAGATAGACACGCGCTTGAACTCATTCTTAATAGAGCAAATGAGAATATGATTGTTGCGCAGTGCATCTCTTCGTTTATCCTCCTGCGATCCCCAATGCCCGTAAATGATACAGAGATGTAGAACTCCTCGCGTGCAGCATCCTCACGAAGCTTCGCAGGGAGCATTCGTCTTGCGTGTCAGACGTGCGACTTCTGTTTTCCTCCACTGCCTGACAGTTTCAGACTCTCTCTTCCTCAGCCTCATCGTTTCTGCAACAAAGATGATGCCCTGTGTCAGTCATCGGATATTGTCGCAACGGGCAGACGTCGTTGGATCAAGAAGAGCTCTTGATGACTATCTTAATAGTTTATCGACAGATAACTGACATAAGAGAGCACGTGGCCTTTAAATCTATTATTTCTCGTTTGAATCCCCGTTCTGCAGTCCGTGAAATAGGCGACACTGATGGGTTTGGGAAGATCGTCGTCCATCGAACTGGATGTTAAGTCGTGACTCTGTGTGCAGGAGAGCCATACTCTGTGCGCTTTAAAGAACACCCAAGATGACTTTGACAGGAGGTTTCCATATGTCCCTAACACTACCCAGTGGGTCCCCTTCCCCCTAACTATGTCACAAGGACCCTTTGGGGTCCTTGTGACCATTGTAAGCGCAAAAAATTGCCGCTCAGAAGTAATAACAATCCAACGTAATTCTACTCCCTGTACTATGTTGATCGAAATAAACCGGCACATTACGATGCTATTTTTCAAATCATTTAATTTTGTTTCGACAGCGCACATTTCTATCAGTTCCACAGATCTCTCCTTGGACTTGGCACGATTAGATTGTAGACACGATTGCCGAAAGGAATGCAGAGGCGAACAATTCGTTGCCCATTATTGCTTTTGATCACTCCTTCGGAACAATTCCTTGCCCATTACTGCTTTTGATCACTCCTTCGGAACAATTCGAGTGCACCTGAGCGATGAATTGAACGGAAACTTTTGAAGTCAGAATCCTTTCTTTTTCTTCCACATGAGGAAGGATTTACCTCCAGATTATGAAGTTAAATTTCACTTTCCACTGAAATACTTCCACGTGCAAATAAAATTCCGAAAAACATTTCCATTTTTGCTGTAAAACCCTTCCAAAGATATTTATCGTTGGCCTCGTCCCATTTATTATCATAGGAATATGAACAAATGAGTATTGATTTGCGTTTCAGCCTCAGCTGCAGAGACAAATGCAAAAAATAATGGTAAAATCAGACTTTGAAACTAAATGATAATGATGTCTAATAATAATGTAACACTAAATGCAATTGACCAAATTGCGATTTTTTTTGTTAATGAAAAGTTTTGGAAGTGCCGGAAATGTGAAACATTTGAGGCGAATTTCTTCCTGTTTGTAATTGAATACCGAAAAATATATGAAATGCGAGGAATTATGCAATTTAAAACAGAAACTTAAAGAATTTTTAAAGTGAAAACAAAAATGGTTAAAGAATGGCAGGTAATAAAATTTCTAATAAAATTTAAAATAATAATAACTCATTGTTTAACATAATTGATGGAAATTTTATTCCTTTACAGTTTAAAAATAAATTGAAAATGTTTTAAGGAAATACTTAATATTTCAAAAAAGTACTGTATGATTTTGAAACTATTTAAAAAACTAAAAGCTAAATTACACATTTTCGTAGATTAATGACGCCTTCAAACAGTTGATGAAAAAATTGTATTTTTATGATTTATTTCAAGTTTTAAGACTAAACAAATTCTATATTTAAATATATTTTTTTGTTCAAAATAGATGATATATAAACATTACAGAAATATTGTAAAAAATTTAAAACTTTTCAAATGTAATTTTTACTAAATATTGCAAGACGTTTAATATTGAATTATTTACTTTATAACTATAAAAATATGTGCTCGTATTAATATTCAGTATGTATCGCATCCTCAGAAGATCAACTTTTAGCTTTGCTGGAAACTAGTGAAATTTTATAAAATAATCAATGTGATAAATAAAGATGTTTTTATTTGAGAAAACAAAATGTAGCTTTTTCAGCAACATTGCAAAATTTAGTATTAACAAATTTAACATTTGAAACAACGTTTTACAAATATAGTGTTTCTGTCTACTTAAAATTTATTTGTTTTAAGTGACACTACAAAATGCAGTACTTTCAGTTACTTTAAAATGTAGTGTTTAAAATAATAAATGAAAAAATAAATAATCCCCCAAGCAGCTGCTTGCCACAGAGGTCTGACAGGAGACTTACTTTAAAAGCCACAGTAGAAGGTCTGTGAGGATGGCAGGACCTCAGCAGACAAACAACACGGATATCCATGCCTTATCCGGGTCTAGAATCCAGATCCTTTAGATCAGTAGCCAAGCGCGCTAACCACTCGGCCGTATCGCAATTAAAATGTTTGAGGTGACATTAAAATTATGGTTCTTAAGGTGGCATTGCAAACGTAGCGCTTTAAGTTGCATTGCAAATATTTTAAGTGCCGTTATAAATGTAGTGATTGAAGGAAGATTACAAATGCTGTTCTTGAAGTAAGACTGCAAGTGTGGTGCTTAAAGTAGTTTCTATGAATTATGGAACAACCTAAAAACCCGATTTTTCTCGAAGGCTTGTTGGATCTGTTGTATGTGAATCGGAAGATACATATGTATGTGTAATAAGCACTTTGCATAATAATGACAGTTGAAAAAGGGAATAACACTTTTATTTCCAAAACCATATACGAATGAAATACATGTTAAAAGGATAAAGGTCAACTGAGATAGGCAAAATGGTTTAATATGGAGTGTGTTCACCTCTTTCCGCTATGCAGGATATTTAGCGATGTGTCATGTTGCTAACAAGACTGTGGGTACTGATCTCCATTGCTCCTCCAATAACGGCGAAGCTCCGGGAGGCTTGCATGAGCGGGATTCAGGGAAGCAGCCTATCTCTGGACACCGTCCCATGTTGTTCTATCAGATTTAAGACATGAGACTGGGCTAGCCACTCCATACTGTTGTGAGTGTTATTCTCTTGACAGCAATCGACAATGGTGCATTATCATAACTGTAGCGGGAAGGTATCATCTATTGCACCCGCGTATGAATCACACGAAAGGGTCCAATTTTTCATCCTTGTACCTGTACATAGACGTTAGCATCTACAAATCTATCGGCCACCCAAAGATATCCCTCTTCAATCCGTGACACTACCACCACTGTTGGTGTCCCTTTCACAGATATTTATGGCGTGATAGCATGTACCTGGTTTCCTCTGTATCAACTGATGCTACGATTCACTGGAGGACAAATATCGATACATCCGTGAAGAACACAGACTGCCATTGCTCCTGGGTTCAATTGGCATGATGTCTGCACCAATTTAGTCTGTCCCTCCTGTGGCGTTGGATCAGGCACGCACACCAATATCCACCTAGCATCCGTCCCGTGGCCGAGTGGTTAGCTCGCTTGGCTAGTGATCTGCTGGACCTGGGTTCGAGCCCCGGGTAAGGCATGGATGTTCGTGTTGTTTTTCTGCTGAGGTCCTGCCATCCTCTCAGATCTTCTACTGTGGCATATAAACTGACAGGCTCCTGTCAGACCTCTGTGGCAAGCAGCTGTTTGAGGGGGTATTTATTTTATTTATTTATATATAAGTACATTTCATGACGACTTTGACGTACAATGGTATATTGCTGTTCCACTCGCTGATGCGCGTTCCAATCGCAGTTGACGTACTGTTGACATCCTGTTCCTCCGGTTGCATAACACCAAACAGCGGTCCTGCCTCGGAATTGCTGCCCGTCATCGTCCACTGCTGAATCGTCTGAATGCATTCTGTCCTTGTTGGAATCTCTGTCAAAGTCTATTCACCACTGAACGATTCATATTATGCCATCTCGCAACATCTGCTTGACTTTGGCCTACCTCCAGCCAACCTATTGATCACAACTACACTTTTTCCAATGAATGATGTCTGGTAGACATACCCAACATATCTGCTGTCTCGCACTTCGCAGGAGAACTGCAGAACAGTTTCAAAACTTCCACTTTTACCGCTCGATGCATTTATATCTATACCGCTGCCAGCGCCATTCATTTGCATACAGATCTCAATCCTGTTTCGTACTTTACTAACTATACACAACTTTTGGACATTACTACGTCGGAGTTTTACCATATCGCTTTTTCTCTATTTTTTTCTTAATTTGTGAAAACCTGTGTACCTCACAAGTGCTTGAATAACATCAGAAATGTAATTGTTAGTGATATTAACATTTCTGCCTAAGTATACATACACATATGGAAGTCCAAGAGGCTGATTTCACAGAATTTTACATTCATCTAGCCAAAGGTTAAAGAAATTGATCAAAATAGAGTTTATCATCATCTAAGATTTATTACTGAAGATATCAGACATCCATTTAGGCTGCATATACCTTACTCCAGAATTTAATACGTACTGTGGAATTTTCAAGAACCTACATGGCCGAGTGGTTAGCGCGCTTGGCTACTGATCTAAGGGACATGGGTTCGAGCACGGGTAAGGCATGGCTGTTTGTGTCGTTTATCTGCTGAGGGCCTGCCATCCTCTCAGACCTTCTACTATGGCATATAAACTGACAGACTCCTGTCAGACCTTTGTGGCAAGCAGCTGCTTGAGGGGGTATTTATTTTTAGTTTTTATTTTTAACTATGTACTTCCTCGTACCAAAGAAACTTAAAAATATTTTAGTTCATTTTTCTCTCCGTAAAATACGACCAATCCATTTGCCTTGTTTCGGAAGTAGATTTTCTACGGAAGCGTATAGCATCCTTATATGCTTTAGCAAAGAGAATGAAAAGGCTCAGTAGCGTCTTTGTACCTAGCTGTAGCTGTTCGGAATATAGTCTTTGCATGTGGGGTTCTCGTTGAAAGTTTCACGTTGAGCAAATAGCTCAAGAGTTTTTTTTTCCTTCTTCTTCGCACATAATGTGTGTGAAGAGCAAGCGAATAAGAATCGACTTCACTTCAGTGATCAGCGTTTGCCTTTTCCAAAACTTTCCCTTTTTCAATTTTTGTTGACTAGTTCATAGAGACAACACAGCTGAGAGAGAGGAAGAGAAATCTCCGAGTTAAAAGTAAAGAAGTTACTCACCGACGTATCATTTATGAAACTTTAACGATTTTTGTCTGAAGATTTTCGTGAAAATTATACTTCGTTAATATTAATCCAAGACATTATTCTTCATTCTTACTTACTTAAGAACATGGCAAACAGTAAAGATCTTTTCGTAACAATGACTTATTATCTTATCCCTTGATTTCCACAAAAGTGAACCTTAGAAGTGTTACCAGCCTTATAAGTATATCAGTGGCGTAACTAGGTGATTCGCTGCCCAGGGGCGAATGACTGTTACTGTCGCCCCCATAGTCCAGTGCACTACAGTGCGTCAGTTTCCCCAAAAAATTTCAAAAATGGGCAAAATGAAAAAACATTTCTGAAAAACATTTTTTTGAGAACTTCATTATGTACCTTTTTCAAGAAAAGAAATTATCCATAAACATTTCATGATTCTAGCTCCACAAATTTTTAATACATTACCGAGCAGTATAAGGGAAGAAGAAATTGAGAATGTCTTTAAAATAAAAAGCAGGCAAAGATTATTAAATATAAACAATATTGAGTCTTTATTTCACGTGACACGACGGTTGCCAGATCACTAATTTCTAAAAAAAAATCTTTGCCAGATATTTTTTCTGAATTCTGTAATGAACCCTAGTGTTCGGATATTTTTTGAGCGACTGTATTAGACGAGCATATTTATTGCACTAACCACAGAATAATAGACTATGTGAATGAGTTGTTATCTGTTTCCTTCCTTTTAAAACGTTTGTCCTTCAAATTGGTCTCCCATTCAGATTCTATTTATTTTAATAATGTCCTTTTTAAAAAGGAGTAAATGACTAATTTGCAATAATTAAAACATATTGATTTTGACTCTAGATGCTTACGCAATATCGTGGGCATTAGGTGGTTCAACTTTATAACTAATGGTGAGGTTAGACAAAGGAGTCGGCAACCTCCTTTAAGCAGCATATTGTGCAGAGAGAGACTCCGTTGGTTTGGCCATGTTGCCCGTATGGATAATTATAGATTGGCAAATAGGGTTATGAACAGTGAGCCTAAAGGCCTCAGAAAGAGGGGGAGACCTAGGATGCGGTGGGCAGACAATGTCAAACAGGACCTTGTTAGAATTGGTGTGCAGTGGCCAGATGCAGTAGATGTAGCTCAGGATAGACTTGCTTGGAGAACTAAATTGCACGGTCTGGTTGGACCTCCGTAGCCCATGGCTGCTTGATGATGATGATGATGATGATGATGATGATGATGGTGGTGGTGGTGGTGGTGATGATGATGATGATGATGATTGTATGAAGATGGATTACGGTGACTTGCCGCAATATACAGTTATTTTACTCAGAACTTTTTCCTTACATGAGTTTCTTTAATTTCTTTCATTTTACAGAAACTACCTGGGTGGTAGACGAGGGGGGGGGAGGGAATAATCGTTCTAGTATATACTGATCAAAATCACTTTTAAAGTAAATCGATAATTAATATTTTTTTTTCTACTCGTCAGTGCGTAAGCCATTTGGGGATTTATAGTTTGCAAATAAACAGTTAGATGGCAGTGGCCAATTTAGAATTGCTAAATAGCGAGTTATGACGTCTATATCTTTCGACATCCCTCCCAACTACTTCTCCACAGTATCACTGATCCCATAAAGGATCTAAAGCCAACATCCGTAATCGAATCCCGCAGGCAGACAACAAGTGTGACGTCCCATCCACGTGGCCTGCCCTTGCCTGTGAAAGATCGCAGCCTGCGGACATCCAACTGTCATGGCGGACGTCCAAGGTGGGAGGGGGCGCACGCGCACCGCCCGCCTTTTCCATATACTGGCGATGCTCTAAATATAGGGATCAAATATTTCAGCGCAAGCAGAATTTGGCAGCTCATTGAGTCTAAGGATGGCGACATCGTTCCCCATCCCAGACCGTAAAGATGTGGTATGCTCTCCTCTGAGGATCCGGTCACGCAATGACAAGAGTGACACTGGATCTTCCTCATTCTAATACCTCTGGAGATTTTTTGCACATGAGCAGTAAAACACTTTCACAAGAACTTAATTCATAAATGCCTTTCACGTGTTAATTTGATTTGCTGAATAATGGATACAATTCTTTTTCTACAACACGTGAAGCCTGTTTCTTGGTATCTATGCTACGAACTGTTGTTGTAATGGGGGGCGAGGGGGGCTCAGTCGGTAGCGCGCCAGGCTCGTAATCTGTAGTTCCCAGGTTCGAGTCCCAGCTGGGTCAGCGTTGAGATTTATCTCCGCAAAATTCCCCGCCTTGCCCACGGTCAGTAGGGGACACCGATGGGCTTGGAAAGGCCGCCGTCCGTCAGATGGGACGTTAAGCCGTGGCCCCGTGTGCGGGAGAGCCGCACAATGTGCACGTTAAAGAACACGCTGGATGACCTTGACGGGAGGCTACCAGGTGTCTCCCAACAGCTGTTCCAGTGGGTCCCCTCCCCCAACCTTCTCTGAGCCTTCGGGGTCCATGTGACCTGGCCATTTAACCCATGGTGTGAAAAAAGGGCTGCTCAGAGGTAAAACAACCCAACCCAACCCGTTGTTGTAATAACCCATGTTTTCGTGATCGAAACAATAAAATCTCGCATAGATATCGCAAAAAAAAAAAGATCGATCTTTCTGTTTCAATAAGAGTTTGAAACTCAAAGCATCTGCTTCTTGCAATGACTATTATGAAAATTTTGAACAAAAGCAGTGATTCGAGACAAGCTTTGGAATGTTCGTTGGCTGCTACGCATTAAACCTCGGATTTCCCAACTAAAGGTACCTTCGGGGCTTAATGTCTAATAAAAGGTTTCTGAGACGTCCATATGTATCATAATGGGGGTTTCCGAACTTTTTTCTTCACGGCACAAAAAAAGCCCTGAAAAAACTAGAATGGCTGAGTTGTTTTACCTCTGAGCGGCACTTTTTTGCACACCATAGGCTAAATGGCCAGGTCACAAGAACCCCGAAGGCTCAGAGAAGGTTAGGGGAGGGAACCCACTGAAACAGCTGTTGGGAGACAGATGGTAGACTCCCGTCAAGACCATCCAGCATGCTCTTATAACGTGCACAGTGCATGGCCCTCCCGCACGTGGGGTCACGGCTTAACATCCCATGCGACAGACGGCGGCCTTTCCAAGGCCATCGGTATCCCCTACTGACCGTGGGCAAGGCGGGGAGGTTTGCGGAGATAAATCTCAACGCTCACGCAGCTGGGACTCGAACCTGGGAACTGCAGATTACGAGCCTGGCACGCTACCGAATCACTTGAGCCACCCCCGGCCCAAGTGATTCGAGACAAGCTTTGAAATGTTCGTTGGCTGCTACGCATTAAATCTCGGATTTCCCAACTAAAGGTGCCTTCGGGGCTTAATGTCTAATAAAAGGTTTCTGAGACGTCCATATGTATCATAATGGGGTTTCCGAACTTTTTTCCTTCACGGCACAAAAAACAAATGACATTTTACGAAGTCCTGAAAAAACTAGAATGGCAATGTAGATACAATAAGTGTGAAATAAAGTTTTAATATTCATATATTTCATGTAATTTAGTAAATTAGTATAAACAGATTTAATTTCAACGAAGTATTAACAATAATGAGTAAATATGGCTATGAAATAAGAATGACATGGATTTGAACATTCGTAAAAAAATTACTTGATTTCTTTCAACTTTTATTAAATCGAGGTGCTTAATTTTTCATTACATTTCATTTATGACATGAATTCTTTTTCAAATCATCAATCATTTTTCATTTTCTTATATTTAGAAAATTCAAAGTTAAAATTGGGTCGCGGCCTTTGCGGCCCATTCGAGAACTTTGCGGCCCATTCGAGAACCGCAGCCCCTACTTTGAAACATTTTGTATTAGACGAAATCAATAATTATGCATTTTTTTTCGCTTGTAAAATTTGTTATACATTTATTTTTATCGTGTGTTTTTTAGATCAGCAGCATTGGGATTAAAGACACTAAAGCCCGTCGTTTTTTTTAAGAGAACTACGAAAAAGAAAATAGATAAGGGTAAACTAATGGTTGAAGAAGAGCATGAAAAAACAAAAAATTAAATACCAAACGCACATGTAACAGGGAATAATCAAAAAATCACAGACTTTTTAAGGAATTCTGTCTTAAGGAATATTATCTTCATATAAACGATCTGAAATAATTAATTTTTCCACATAAAATACAATTTTATTTTTCATACAAAAGCCCATGATTGCCAAATGCTTCTTTGCAGCATATCATTTTAATTGGAGTAAAGATTTTCGCATTTGGAGCAAGTTTTCTTTCCACCTCCAATAGCATATGCTTCAAAGAAAAATTTGGAAAGCAACACCTGCCTCGGCAAATGTTATCAGAAATTCGACGACCATTTCAGATCATGCCAGTTGCTTGCACCTTGTAAACCATCCTTAGCACTGTTAAATCTTGCACGATATGCGGTGAGATCAATAGAAATGAAATGAATCAAAAAGGATTGCTTTTCCTTGAACGAAGCTGCAGAAAGAGAGGGAAACGATGAAAGGATTAGTTTTGTCACGGAAAGATTGCTTTAGATTGTTTTATTTACGAATTCAATCCGTGAATTTATTTTATGTAACTGAAATTGAACCGTGAGACTTACCGTGGAATTTTTGGATAATGGAAATTTCGGATACACGTGAATTAAATGTATTATTAGAACGTTTGCTCTAGAGTCAAAGCCAGAAGCTCTGACAACTCCATCTTTGCTCTCTGTTTGCAATCACTTCAACTACAATTATTGATCAGAATGTGGGTGCAGACTAAACGCTCGTTTCGCGTAATCCTTCATGTAAGCGAGACCATACAACACCTCCTGTAACAGAAGGCCAAGGTACCAAATATTTGACGTCACTAAATAGTCCTACTATATAGACAATTCTTATATTTTTGATTCTAATATTATTACTGGTGGACTCTTGTGCTGATCTTTATACTTATGTTTATCTATAAATATATTTTATTTAGGAAGAAAATTATTTGTATTTATTATCAAATATAATAATGCTAATTAATAAAAATAAAGTTTCTCCTAAATAAAATATATTTATAAGAACAGGAGTCCACCCGTAGTAATATTAGAATTAAAAATGTAAGAAGTGTCTATATGGTAGGACTACTTAAGTTAACGTCATAAAATTGGTCACCTGGCTTTCTGTTAGAGGAGGTGTACAACTTGAATATATAACCACAGGGATACAATATTCAAGAAATCAAACTCTGTGTGGATTGAATCAGAAACAAGTGTTCGTTGATCCATTCATATCTTTTAATCTCAAATTATTTTAGATGCCTTAAATCAATTCTTTTACTCCCAACACTCGATGATTTCATGCAGTGCCGTATCCAAGGAGGAATTATGGGGCTATAGCATCTCCTCTCCTTCTTGAGGGCTTGAATGAATTATATTTTCTAAAGCAGATCCCATAGTTAGAGATTTCAGCATATCACTGTTTCTGTCTCTTATTACTCGTATCAAGCATACGAAAATCAGTTTCTTGAGTTTTAAAATCGCAGTAATCTTTCTCGACTTTTTAATATCAAAATTGCAGACTCTCAGCAAAAGTGTTGCAAAAATTGCAGAATGATCTTAGAGGTGCTTCAGAAATCGAAGAACATGCTTAGTAATACTTACAAATTTTCAGGCTGGATGTAGGAGTGGGTTAGAAATTGTAAATTGAATTTAGGGGTAATCGAAATTTCAGAATATACTGGTGGGTGCTTCAGAAATCGTACACTGCCTTTAAGAATGCTGCATAAATTGTACATTGTGAGTACGAGTGTGGAAAAATTATAAAATGTACTATGGGATGCTGCAGAAATTGCAGGCTATGCGTAAGTGCGTTGCATGAATTGTTCATTTTGCTTGGAGGCGTTGCAGATGTTGTAGAATGTTCTTAGAGCTGTTGTAAAAATTATAGAATAAACTTGTTGAGTAGGGAGCGAACAAAAACTGCATACTAGGAGTAAGAGTGTTGCAGAAATTGTAGGCTGTGCATAGGATTTCTACAGAAGTCCTTGGCTGGGCATAAGAGATCTTCAGAAATTTTAGGCTGTGCATAATGGTGCTCTGGTAATTTAACTAGATGCTGTAGAATATATGTAAAAGCTGAACACAAATTGTAGAGTATGCACAGGGACATACATAGATTATGGACGCCAGACAGGAAAAAAGTGTGGGACACTGGACGATGTGTATACTGAATTTTTTACCTTTATTTCAGTTCTCATTTCAACACTATCCTAATGTTCTTATCTATTAGGACAACATACTAAAGTAGACCATCATTGATAATATCCAGTTTTTCAAATTGCTTTACTTCATTTTCGAATTAAATTTACTCGTGTTTCTCCTTATTCCTCGGGCGGGAGTGGCTCAGTCGATAGCGCGCCAGGCTCGTAATCTGTAGTTCCCAGGTTCGAGTCCCAGCTGGGTCAGCGTTGAGATTTATCTCCGCAAAAATTCCCCGCCCTGCCCACGGTCAGTAGGGGACACCGATGGGCTTGGAAAGGCCGCCGTCCGTCGGATGAGACGTTAAGCCGTGGCCCCGTGTGCGGGAGAGCCATACCCTGTGCACGTTAAAGAACACGCTGGATGGCCTTGACGGGAGGCTACCATCTGTCTCCCAACAGCTGTTCCAGTGGGTCCCCTCCCCCAACCTTCTCTGAGCCTTCGGGGTCCATGTGACCTGGCCATTTAGCCCTTGGTGTGCAAAAAAGTGCCGCTCAGAGGTAAAACAACCCAACCCAATCCAGTTTTTCAAATTGCTTTACTTCATTTTCGAATTAAATTTACTCGTGTTTCTCCTTATTCCTCGGGCGGGAGTGCCTCAGTCGATAGCGCGCCAGGCTCGTAATCTGTAGTTCCCAGGTTCGAGTCCCAGCTGGGTCAGCGTTGAGATTTATCTCCGCAAAAATTCCCCGCCCTGCCCACGGTCAGTAGGGGACACCGATGGGCTTGGAAAGGCCGCCGTCCGTCGGATGGGATGTTAAGCCGTGGCCCCGTGTGCGGAAGAGACATACCGTGTGCACGTTAAAGAACACGCTGGATGGTCTTGACGGGAGGCTACCATCTGTCTCCCAACAGCTGTTTCAGTTGGTTCCCTCCCCTAATCTTCTCTGAGCCTTCGGGGTCCATGTGACCTGGCCATTTAACCCATGGTGTGCAAAAAAGTGCCACTCAGAGGTAAAACAACCCAACCCTTATTCCTCTCACATTTTATTAAAGAGAAAAAGCTGCCGAAATACATTTGGCGACCTGCAAGTGAAAATTTGATTTGTTCGTTTCCCTAACAGATTAAAACAAAGTTTTACTTACAAGTAGAACATCAACTGAGAGTAACATGAAAGATGCATTTATTTTTAGTGTAGGTTCAAGTATCACGTAAACGCATTATGAAATAAACGAACGCATAAAAATATTTATATTCGTTTAGTATTTAATTTCGTTATTATTAGCTGATATCTTCGTTTTTTGTTACTTGGTATCATCTAGTTTTGCCTACGTCATCATTTTGACGTTTGACATCATTCTTGAAACGGTCATAAACATAAACCATAAATCTGTGTTAAATCAGGAAGTTCGTATTAAAAAAAATTATATGTAATATGCTCATCTTGGAAATGTCGAGAAAATCGGTTAAAACCGCATTTCGTGTAGTCTGACAGAAACTGAATAAAGATCTTCGCGATGATCCTTATTTTGAATCCTTAATGTTCCCATTACTTCGAGTGAAGATTCTAAGATTCTATTTTACGTGAGCAATTTGAGCTCTTCCGCTGATAACGGAGCCTTTGATGAGTGAAGATTTCATGATCTTCATTTTCGGCAAAGAAATCGAGAGTGGAAGGAAACGTAAAGAAAGCAGAAGCAGCAAGAAGTCGTTGTGATCAAATGATCAGGAAGAGAAAAAGATCAAACGCTTTGAGGAAAGAAAACATTTGGGAATGGATGTTATGCTCCATGTAAAATCGAAATTTCATTCATTTAGAAAGAAAGGTAAGACATAAAAATTCAATCAGTTTTATTTCTTCACTTTGCAGAAAACTTTTTCTTCCTTATGACAAGAAATTTTCATCATTAAATCCTAATACTGGAGAGGCTAGGTGGATTTGCAGAGATTTTAGTTTTTTTTTACATATTAAATATAGGTTGGGTTGTTTTACCTCTGAGCGGCACTTTTTTGCACACCATGGGCTAAATGGCCAGGTCACATGGACTCCGAAGGCTCAAAGAAGGTCGGGAGGGGACCCATTGGAACAGCTGTTGGGAGACAGATGGTAGTCTCCCGTCAAGGCCATCCAGCGTGTTCTTTAACGAGCACAGGGTATGGCTCTCCCGCACACGGCTTAACGTCCCATCCGACGGACGGCGGCCTTTCCAAGCCCATCGGTGTCCCCTACTGACCGTGGGCAGGGCGGGGAATTTTGCGGAGATAAATCTCAACGCTGACCCAGCTGGGACTCGAACCTGGGAACTACAGATTATGAGCCTGGCGCGCTACCGACTGAGCACCCCCGCCCCACATATTAAATATAAGGAAGCCGTATAATAAATTTTATTTCGCTTGTTCAAACAGAAATAAAATAAATTTCTATATCTGTACACCAGACCCGTTCAAGCAGAAATAAAATTAATTATTGTATGTATACACCATTTCAAACCCGCGATCCATTGGGGCGGGGTAGCTCGTAATCTATAGTTCCCAGGTTCGAGTCCTAGCTGGATCAGAGTTGAGATTTATCTCCGCGAAACTCCCCGCTCTGCCCTCGGTCAGTAGGAGACACCGACGGCCTTGGGAAGGCCGCCGTCTGTCGTTAAACCGTGGCATCGTGTGCGGGAGAGCCGTACTCTGTGCATTAAAGAACAGGCTGGATGGCCTTGACGGGAGGCTACCATCTGTCTCCCAACAGCTGTTCCAAGTGGTCCCCTCCCCAAACCTTCTCTGAGCCTTCGGGGGCTTTGTAACCTGGTCATTTAGCCCATTGTGTGCAATAAAGAGCCGCTCAGAGGTAAAACAATCCCAATCCGCGATTTATTGCAAAAGAACTTGAGATTTATAAAACGAATTATCAATATACTGAATTTGGCTCCTTTCCTCCAATTTTTTGACCAAACATTTTTATTGGCTTTTTGCCAATTTATAGTACTAATTAAAAATGTATGCTTGAAATAATGATTTGAAAAAAAATTGTTGAAAAGATCCCCCAGAAGCATGCAGGGCGTCATAAACCGCTAGACGTTTATGTCGCCCGGCATGCTTCAGGGATACCTGGGTTCGAATTCAAGTCAGGACAAACAATTTTTTTCAACTCATTATTTCATGTGTTTCTTGTCTACAGGACGTTTTCCTGTGATAACTTATTGCTAAAAAAAGTATATTTTTGTTTCTTAAACTAGACATTTCTTGACTTCTTTAAAGTATAGTTTTTGTTTTTAATTCATCATTCATTAGAAATTCATGTTTTCGTTTTTAAGTAAAGAACAAGCTTTAAGTAAAGCTTTTTGAGCCGCTGTTTTAAAATAGATGTTTTATTTTTCCTAATGCCTCTTCATTAGGTTTGGGTTGGGCGGAGATGCACTAGACCTTACCGAAGGTTGGGTTGGGTTGTTTTACCTCTGAGCGGCACTTTTTTGCACACCATGGGCTAAATGGCCAGGTCACATGGACCCCGAAGGCTCAGAGAAGGTTGGGGGAGGGGACCCACTGGAACAGCTGTTGGGAGACAGATGGTAGCCTCCCGTCAAGGCCATCCAGCGTGTTCTTTAACGTGCACAGGGTATGGCTCTCCCTCACACGGGTAACGGCTTAACGTCCCATCCGACGGACGGCGGCCTTTCCAAGCCCATCGGTGTCCCCTACTGACCGTGGGCAGGGCGGAGATTTTTGCGGAGATAAATCTCAACGCTTACCCAGCTGGGACTCGAACCTGGGAACTACAGATTACGAGCCTGGCGCGCTACCGACTGAGCCACCCCCGCCCCCCTTACCGAAGGCTTGGTTTTTTTGGCTCTGAGAGACATTTTTGGGAACAAAATATGCTACGCCTTTTTATATTTTATATCACAAACGTTTCTTTATTACTTATTGTGGGTGTCCTTTGATAGCAGCTTTTGCTTTTTCGCCCCTCTTAATGTTTTTTCAAAAAGTACATTTTTAAGGAGAAGGAAAGTGCCGCTAAAGAAGTTTCGAACCAGGGCTTAGCTTCACTTTGCTATGTCACTGCTAAATGGCCAGGTCACAAAGACCCCCAAGTTTTCAGAACTGGGTAGGGGAAGGGACAGAACAAAGTAGCTATTAGTACACAGATGGAAATCTCCTAACAAGGATCCCCTCGTGTTCTTTGAGATGTGCTAAGTATGGATTTTTGCACACGGGTCCACGGATTAAAGTCTCATCCGAGAGACGGCGTTTGTTTCCAACCCCGTAAGTATTAGAAAAATCTCAATGCAAGCATAGTTAGAACTCGAACCTGAGAACAACATATTAGTAACTCTTACTAACGATTGACAGATGCAGTATAACTAAAATTTAAATTTTTCTGAAGAACATTCTCGCAATAGTCAATTATATATATATTCGCAAAATAATCGTTTGCTACATTGGTTTGCCTTAATGTGTGATCATTTTTTTCCATCGATATGGCTCATCATTTTCAGCATTGTTTTCTCTTATTTTTATGTTTTATTATTTGATTTTACTGTTTATGTTCATTCTTTAGTTCATTCATTGTTTCATTCATACGTTTCATTATTTCCACCATTATTGTATATCTTTGTCCCATTCTTTGCTTCATTAATATATTTCTTTGTTGGCACTTTTCATCGTTTAATGTTTTACTGTTTGTGACATTGTTTAGCCATATTACACTGGGGAGATGGTGGCTCACGGTATTACACTGGGGAGATGGTGGCTCACGGTATTACACTGGGGAGATGGGCTCACGGTATTACACTGGGGAGATGGTGGCTCACGGTATTACACTGGGGAGATGGTGGCTCACGGTATTACACTGGGGAGATGGTGGCTCACGGTATTACACTGGGGAGAAGGTGGCTCACGGTATTACACTGGGGAGACGGTGGCTCACGGTATTACACTGGGGAGACGGTGGCTCACGGTATTACACTGGGGAGACGGTGGCTCACGGTATTACACTGGGGAGACGGTGGCTCACGGTATTACACTGGGGAGACGGTGGCTCACGGTATTACACTGGGGAGACGGTGGCTCACGGTATTGCACTGGGGAGACGGTGGCTCACGGTATTACACTGGGGAGATGGTGGCTCACGGTATTACACTGGGGAGATGGTGGCTCAGGGTATTACACTGGGGAGATGGTGGCTCACGGTATTACACTGGGGAGATGGTGGCTCACGGTATTACACTGGGGAGATGGTGGCTCACGGTATTACACTGGGGAGATGGTGGCTCACGGTATTACACTGGGGAGATGGTGGCTCACGGTATTACACTGGGGAGATGGTGGCTCACGGTATTACACTGGGGAGATGGTGGCTCACGGTATTACACTGGGGAGATGGTAGTGCGACAGGCTCTTAATCTACAGTTTCCAGTTTCGAGTACAGTCACTCAAAAAAGTATCCGAAGACTATGGTTGATTACAGAATTCAGAAAAAATATCTGGCAACGATGATTTCTTTTAGAAATTAGTGATCTGGCAACCTTCGTGTCACGTGACACGAAGGTTGCCATTTCACTAATTTCTAAAAAAAAACGTTGCCAAATATTTTTTTCTGAATTCTGTAATCAACCATAGTGTTCGGATATTTATTTGAGCGACTGTATCAACTGTGCCATCGTTTGGATTTATCTCCGCTACACCTCCACCCTTCCCTCGGTGTGGAAGGGACCGCCGTCCGTCGAACGGTACGTAAAACCGTGGTTCCGTGTACAGGAGAGCGGTACCCTGTGCACGTTAAAGAGCATTCTGAGTGGCCATTACGGGAGGGCATCTATTTCCTTACAGTTGTCTAGTTCATCCCTTCCCCCCCCCAACTTTCTATGAACCCTTGGGATCCTTGTGATCTGACCATTTAGCCCATTGTGCGCAAAAAAGTGCCGCTCAGAGGTAAAACATCCCAATCTCATTAGACTTTCTCTATCGTTGTTGCATAAACATTGACCTGATATTAGTATAAAGTCTTCCATTATCAGTATTTTATTCCATTTATTCTCGTCTAGTCTTTAATTAACATTCCTCCTCGTCTTCATCAGAATAAAAAAAGGAAAAAGAACAACGCATGAAAATGAAACTGGATTCGTATAACTTGAGAAAAATTAAAAACCCTAAGGACCCTAGAAATCATGACCTAAATCTTATCTCTACAAATGTAATCAAAATCGAAAATTTATCTACAAATATAATCAAAATCGAAAATTTATCTACAGCATATAACGAAAGAAAATATAAATATCTTTGTAAGGACACTTAATTCTCAATAGCTATTAAAAGTTCGCTGCTAAAAAGCTGAAGTGTCTTCAGCATTGGTCGTCCTCGCTGAGAAAGAGAGAGTTCAGAAATCGCAACGGCCAAGTGGTTAGTGAGAAAGAGGTCTCATCCGAGATGCTTCCAGCAAACTGAAAACGCAGCAAAGTATCCCCTGCATCCATCCATCTGAAAATGGAGATTTAAATGTTACATAATAAGTGCAGACTGCAACATTTGCTCCACTGGAGCCTTTAGAAGTGTATCCATGGTAACCGTGCAGTAGGAGTAGCCCGCGATGCGAGAGTAGTCAAAGCAGCGCCTGCGCGTTGTTGCAGAACTTATCAGCGCAAGGCCACAATGATTTTGCTGCAGGTATTTGCAACGGAATTCTGCGTGCATTAGCCTCACTCTGACAGCTCACGGTTACGGGCATTCATAAGTTTAATGAGCCTCACTTTACGCAGGTTAATGTCGTTTATAGTAAAATTGCAAGGACTCGAGGTTTCGACACCGGCTTTAAATACTCTTCATTAGGAGGCAGTGGAAGATTGTGTCCGCGATTCGTCGCCACACTCCACCCTCCTCTGAAAGATTTTCATTCAGAAACACAGCAGCCATTGTTCCTCATTTGCGAGATAAATACCACACCTTATTTTTGCTTCCAATTAGAATAATTTTATCGTTTTTATTAGTTTCCTAAGCTCTTTGTTTATAATTCAGATTGTCGTCTTATCCACAAATCACAAAAGAATTTGTATTCAAAGGAAGCAAAGCTATTAAAATTTACTTTAAAAGTAAACGTTTCATTTTCATGTTTATTGGCTCAGGCGATAGCGTTCCAGGCTCATAATCTGCACTTCCTAGGTTCGAGTCGCGCCTCTGCCAGCTTTGAGATTTATCTCCGCTAAACCTCATCCTGCCCTCGGGTAGAAAGGAGGCACTGATAGGCTTGGAAACGCTGTCGTCCATCGAATGAAACGAAAAGCTGTGGTCACTTGTATTAGGAGAGCCATACCCTGTGCACCGTTAAAGAATACGGTGGTTAAAAACACGGGAAGCTACCATCTGTCTCTTAACAGTGGGTCCCCTTCCTCAACCTTCTCTGTGTCCTCGATGTTCGCTTTGCGGCCTGACCATTTACTCCATTCTGTACAAAACAGTGCCTCTCAGAGATAAAACAAACCCAACCCCACTAAGCTCCAACTTCAGTTCCCCAAGGGTCTTTCAATCCGGATGCAGATGTGCCAGTATCATTTGAAGATCAGCAAAAGATAAACAAGTTTGCTCAACAGAATGCTAGACTAGAGGTTCTTATAGATGAGCTGAAAGCTAAGGAAAAAGAGTTACAAAATTTATAGATGCAGAGGCAGATTTAATGCTATCCATGGATGAGTCAAAGATTCCATATATGTTTGGAGAGCTTCCGCTTGATGATGCAGAATAGATGTTAGACAGTTCTAAGGATACTGTAAAGAAAGACACTGAAGGTCTTAAAGAACAGCAAGACTGAATTAAGCAAGTCATGTCAGATCTCAAAGTTCAGCTGTATGCCAAGTTTGGCAGCAACATCAACTTGGAACCAGATGATAGTTAATGAAATGAAGATTTCCATGAAAATGGTCACTCTTGAGGACAATGGGTTTTTCGTCACTGTTTTTAGTTCAGTGTTGTTGCGAGTATTTAGAATTAAATGAATAATATATGCAACTTTTTAGCTGTGAACTATTTAATGGCTGTATACGCTAAATTGTTAAACAGTTTTGCTCATAAAAATAATGTTCTCCGTATAAATTTCAGTTATGTTGACGCTAATCCGACATCGGATCGGAAGAAAACTGCTCACTCCGTGGTACACTTCTGTACGACTACAGATGGACGACAATGGCTCTGTATCATCCTTTTGCACATACGGGACCCACTTCACTCTCAGTTATCGCGAGGCAATCGCCGATACACTCGATTGCATCGTTTGGGTCGAGGCAAACCTACAAACAATTATTTAGACACTCCTAAACGAAGCTAAGGTAACCGTTTGGTTTGTGTCCAATGCCGACTTGGTGTTGTGACCACTTTTTGCTTCGACCTCAAAGCATCATCCTACCAGCGAACGTGCACAGTGACAGGGCAACAGTAGGACACCCGAAGTCATGTGTTCCAATCCCCGAATTCAAGGACCACGTTGTGAGCGGCTTGATAGCCATACAACCGAAGATGCACTTCGTTTCAGTGATGTCCTCCATTCAAATAAGGCAGTGCATGCTAGAAACTCAGGGTTGCGTTGTTTTACCTCTGAGCGGCACTTATTTTTGCACACAATAGGCTAAATAGCTAGGTCACAAGGACCCCATGGTCTTAGAGAAGGTTGGGGGAAGGGGATCCATTGGCCAGCTGTTAATAAACAGGTGGAGGTCTGCCGCCGAGGCCGTCTAGCCTGTTCTTTAACGTTCAAAGAGGGATAACTCTCCTGAACCACGGCCTAACATCCTATTCCGACGGACGGTGACCTTTCCAAGTCCATCGGGTCCGAAGGGAGGGTGAGAGTTTAGCGGAGGAAAATCTCAATGCAAGCACAGTTGAGACTCAAACCTGAGAACTGCAATTACAAACCCAACAATGTCTATTTTGTGATGAACGTTTGTTATGACTACGTGCCTGCCATTACAAGCAATATCAATGGTAGTCAATAGTCAGCTTTCTCCGCAATGCTTTATATTAGGAAATTCGCAAAATTGTAATTTTCTTAAATACAATCACAGTTGTGCTAATTGTTTATGGAAATATTTTTAACAGTATAAATTTAAAGTTGATTTCAATTAAATCTCAGAATTCCCATAACTTTCAGGGGCGGGGATGGCTCAGTCGGTAGCGTGCCAGGTTCGCAATCTGCAATTCCCAGATTCTAGTCCCACCTGGGCAGTGTTAAGATTTATCTCCGCAAAACTCCCCGTCCTGGCCTCGGTCAGTAGGGGACACCGATGGGCTTGGAAAGGCCACTGTCCGTCGGATGGGGCGTAAAGCCGAGCTCCGTGTGCACATTAAAGAACACATTGGATGGCCTTGACAGGAATCTACCATCTGTCTCCTAACAGCTGTCCAGTGGGTTCCCTTTTCCCCAACCTTCTCTGATTCTTTGGGGTCCATGTGATCTGGCCATTTAACCCATTGTGTGCCAAAAGTGGGGCTCAGAGGTATAACAACCTAGTCCAACTAATAAGAAAGAAATGGGTTTTCCGTAGAAGTTAATCATCCATAATACTGAGCTGTCAAAAACATACATCCGAAATGTTTCGAATTAAAAATCGAATTTAATAAATTTATTTCACAAAGCATTTCTCAAGTTTATATTTTCCGTTTACAAATACACTGCAAAACTTTCTGAAAGGAAATGTTCGTTAAATTTCAGATCCAGCATTTTCCTGCAATGCATTTAATAACTCGAAGTCAGTCTTTAACTTCCTCAACAGCAGCTCGTGCGTTTCCGACGTGCATGCCGGAAGTACCACACGACAAGTTGCTGCACTCGCGTGACACTAGGACTGTGCTCACGAGCCGTGACAACGATTTGGTTAGTTTGTCTTTCCGTTTGCAATTCCCACACACCCACACACACAAAGAATTCAAATCGTAATTATAACATGTCTCCAATAATAATAATACTATTAAAAAAAACATGCCATCGTATGATCAATCAACCTTGTCGGCCTATTTTGAGGTATAAAAGACACGTCATCAGTTGAACAAAAGGATATGTTTTAATGAACAACGTGAACTTCTAAAAGCCGTTCCTAAAACTTGTCTCCATGTGCAGGAAAGTCATGACTTCTCTTCATAAAGAACAGGCTGAATAACTGTAGACTCCTACAGTTATTGTCCCACCAGTGCTGCGTCTGAAGCACTGGTGGGGGCGGCCATTGATGCTGCCATTCAGGGAGGTCCCCCCCCCAAAAAAAAAAATAAAAATACGGTCGTCTGATACGAAATCTCAAACTTATCTACTTTCTTTGAAATCTAAAAAAAGGTGTCTTTGTATAATTTTACTTTAAACTCATATGCTCGCACTAAAAATAGATATAAAAAAACAAACATTTGTAAAATTTTATTCCACATGAAATAAGATTTTAATCTTTTCTGCTGGTGGAATATTTTAGTGATTGGGAAACTCTACTGAAGTCTTTTTCTCACCCCCCCCCCCCCCACCTAAAGAAATTTTCGAACCCTCTCCGAAACTAAACTCCTCCCCCACTCCAAGCTAAATACTGGATACGTCCCTGCTGCCATTGTCTTCCTCTTTCCAAATGACAGCTCTGCAGGCATTTTAACAGCAAGGGCCTTTCTTCGAAGTGAAGTGGTCATTCTTCCTGGTAAGTCAAGTCCTTTGCTACAGATTCTGAGAACCAACGGTCAGCTTAGAGTCTAAGAGACAAGATTCTACTCATGGCCCCTGTCACGTGAAAAGAAACTAGAATTAAGCTCTTCCATCCCATGCTGTTTCCCTTTTTGTTTCCCTCTCGTTTGCTTTTATATTTTTTCTCTCTCCCACGAACTCACCAAGACCTCCGCAATCACGGTGAGCAGCACGTTTTAGCCCTCTTTGCTTCGGCGAATGTCGGTTGGGTTTCAAAATTTTTTTTACCATTCTTTTTAGAGGAATTCAGTTTACAGGAGTATGGACCTAGAGCCCAGTACTCTGTCTTTCATGGTCTTGGATCTTCGACTCTGTCTCGATCTGTCTCTCCGGTATCTTCAAGAACGTGAGGAGGAAAGTCAAACAGCAGCCCTCGGTAGAGTTTTACCCATTTCTTTGTTCATAGGTCCTTGTAAGGCCTGATATTGACTTTTAAATATTTATTATATAGTGACGTCAGGATTTTCTCGTATTGATACCACAAAGGTAATCACAATCCTGACTAGATTAGGAAACAAACCCTTATTCCTATCTACAATACAACCTTTGATGGTGTAACGTCTAAAATAGCTTTAATTGGAGATTCCGATCCCCATCAGCAGTGGTTCTCCTTCCTCTTTCCAGGTCGAAATTAAATTCCTCTTTTGGAGCTAAAATGGTGGTGGCACAACGTCAGAGCCACACACAACTATTCAGTGATTAACAAAGTAAAGAGCGTTAAAATCCGGGAAATAAATTGCTTAGTGATTCCTTTACATCGTCATTAAAAACTCTTAGAAATCTCAAGTGTAATATCACAATTTACACTAGTTTTACGAAATTATATATGGATCGCAAATAACGTTATTTAAATGTTAGAATTCTGTCTGCTGTCATTCATACACGTTCACTAACGCTAGTTTTTTTAGGGGCGGGGGTGGCTCAGTCGGTAGCGCGCCAGGCTCGTAATCTGTAGTTCCCAGGTTCGAGTCCCAGCTGGATCAGCGTTGAGATTTATCTCCGCAAAACTCCCCGCCCTGCCCACGGTCAATAGGGGACACCGATGGGCTTGGAAAGGCTCGCCGTCCGTCGGATGGGACGTTAAGCCGTGGCCCCGTGTGCGGGAGAGCCATACCCTGTGCACGTTAAAGAACACGCTGGATGGCCTTGACGGGAGGCTACCATCTGTCTCCCAACAGCTGTTCCAGTGGGTCCCTTCTCTGAGCCTTCGGGGTCCATGTGACCATGGCCATTTAGCCCATGGTGTGCAATAAAGTGCCGCTCAGAGGTAACCCAACCCAACGCTAGTTTTTGCCATGTAATAAAAACTAGAAAAATTGTGAACTGGGATTAACATTCTTCGTTTCCTCCCAAGACTATAAAAACTTTAAAAGAATAAATGTTTTTTTTTAAGAATCAGGAATGCTCGTTTTCAAAAAGAATAAATATTCTCATTTTCCCACTTTTCAGCTCTCTAACAGTAAAAATTCAAAATAATAAAAGATTGAAATACAAAATGAAATTTTGGTTTTTATCTTAAAAACGAAAAAAAATCCTTTTTTTTTTCTCATTTTCCAGGAGTAAAGGGAGTAATCGTTTTGCAGTCATCCTTACCTTCATCACCAAAATTTCAAATTTCTACCATCGTTTGCAATATTCGCCTCAAGTTTGGTCATTTTTCAATTTTTCCACTCTTAAAAGGCACTATTAACACTCTTTGGGAGATTCAGAAAGTGTCAATCCTATTAAGTATTTCGTCAATACCTAACCAACCTGAAAAAGAGTTTTCCATTTATCTCTAACCGTGTTGGCATGACCCATTTGTTACCTTGCTTCTCTGTTGTTCAAATGGGGGCGCGGGTGGCTCAGTCGGTAGCGCGCCAGGCTCGTAACCTGTAGTTCCTAGGTTCGAGTCCCAGCTGAGTCAACGTTGATATTTTTCTCCGCAAAATTTCCCCACCCTGCCCACGGTCAGTAGGGGACACCGATGGGCTTGGAAAGGCCGTCGTCCGTCGGATGAAACGTTAAGCCATGGTTCCGTGTGTGGGTAGAGCCATACCCTGTGCACGTTAAAGAACACACTGGATGGCCTTGACGGGAGGCTACCATCTTGTCTCCCAACAGCTGTTCCAGTGGGTCCCCTCCCCCAACCCTCTCTGAGCTTTTGGGGTCCATGTGACCGGCCATTTAGTCCATGGTGTGCAAAAAAGTGCCGCTCAGAGGTAAAACAAAGCAATCCAATCTATTGTTCAAATGAAGCTCATTTTTCAAACGAGGTGAAAACTAAGTTTCTAGGCACGATGTTGAAAAGAATTTAATTTTTAAACCAACTCTTTCGAAATCTTATGTATTAACCAAATTGTAATTTTTACTTTGCATAATCGATAAGAGTTTTGATTTATTTTATTATTTATGATTTATTCGTTCTTACGAACTGGACATGAATAAAAAATATAATAATCGTAAAATATTTAATACCGAATCCTTACAAATCTTAAACTGCCATCATTATAGGCCAATAAAACGTAGAGTTGGGTTGTTTTACCTCTGAGCGGCACTTTTTTGCACACCATGGGCTAAATGGCCAGGTCACATGGACCCCGAAAGGCTCAGAGTAGGTTGGGGGATGGGACCCACTGGAACAGCTGTTGGGAGCTCCCGTCAAGGCCATCCAGCGTGTTCTTTAACGTGCACAGGGTATGGCTCTCCTGTACACGGGATCATGGCTTAACGTCCCATCCGACGGACGGCGGCCTTTCCAAGCCCATCGGTGTCCCCTACTGACCGTGAGCAGGGCGGGGAATTTTGCGGAGATAAATCCCAACGCTGACCCAGCTGGGACTCGAACCTGGGAACTACAGATTACGAGCCTGGCGCGCTACCGACTGAGCCACCCTCGCCCCTCAATAAAACGTAGAGAGTATGTATACTTTTATCCTCTAGCTGCTGAAATGGTAACAATGATCTGGCTAGGATGATGAATACATTTTGAGCTAACTTCGTGTACTGCTCAGAATTTACACTTTTGACAGCGATACCATTTCCGTCCTTCATCCCCGAAATCGTTTCCCACTAGGGGCGCCCTTCTCTCGTGTAACTCGTGTGGCGTTGAAGCTGCATTTAAAATATGGCCAAGAACACTGTCAGCGTCATTCCAGGCAATGATTAATAGCTGTGTTAATACCACCTGCTCAGCCACATGATTTGCTTTAAGCCAAACGAGATTTTGCCAGAATAGGAGATGGTCTTTTCCTTTCAATGCTTTTCTATCTTGGAAGAGTTTTCTTAGCATTTGCATTGCCATTCTGTGCCTAAAAGCTGATGTAAAAGGGTTGGGTTGTTTTACCTCTGAACGTTTCTTTTTTGCACACCATGGGCTAAATGGCCAGGTCACATGGACCCCGTAGGCTCAGAGAAGGTTGGGGGAGGGGACCCACCGGAACAGTTGTTGGAAGACAGATGGTAGCCTCCCGTCAAGGCCATCCAGCGTGTTCTTTAACGTACACAGGGTATGGCTCTCCCGCACACGGGGCCACGGCTTAACGTCCCATCCGACGGACGGCGGCCTTTCCAAGCCCATCGGTGTCCCCTACTGACCGTGGGCAGAGCGGGGAATTTTGAGGAGATAAATCTCAACGCTGACCCAGCTGGGACTCGAACCTGGGAACTACAGATTACGAGCCTGGCGCGCTACCGACTGAGCCACCCCCGCCCCTGATGTAAAAGGGATGGGAAGGAATTTCCCTTTGTGGATAGTTTGCAAAAACTTATCCATTCTTTCGATATTCAAATTTAAATTTTTTACTGGGTTGTTTTACTCTGAATTGCGCTTTTGTGTACACATTGGCCACAAGAAGTTACGACAGACACGCTACGTGGGAAATGTGCCAATGTGTACTACATTGGCCTTGCATGTCACAAGGACCCCAAGGGCTCAGAGAAGGCTGAGGGAAGCAGAAATACTGAACGGCTGTTAACTGATGGAAGCCTCCCGTCAAAGCCATCCAGCTTGTTCTTTACCGAGCATAAGGTATGGCTTTCCTACACACGGGGTCATGGCTCAACGACCCATGCTACGGACTGCAGCATTTCCAATCCTACCAATGCCAATTTTCTCTCCGAGGGTAAGGTGAAGGTTTAGCAAAGATAAATCTCAACGATGGGATATTTGGAACTGGAACCTCGGAATTATCGATTACGAGCCAGGCGCACTATAGATGTTTTATTTCTCCTAAACAAACTATTACTTTTGGTTGACTCATGATCATATCTGTTCACCAAAGTATTCTCTTCCCCAGGGTCCTTCTCTTTATTCTCTTTAATGATCTGCACCGACATGCTCCTATCAGATTTGCGTGGCAAGTGACAAATCCGGAAAAGAATTTTTCTTTTAACAGACTTCGAAAAATTGAAAATATATAAACAATATATATATTGTAACTCTATCATCATAAAATATTCTACTGGCAACTGATTTTCTTTCAGTTTCGTACATTATTGTTCTTTTTTTAAACCTGTGATGACCCTTTTCTTACAAGCAATTGGATAAATGGATAGGAGCCGATGACCCCAGCGCTCAGCGAAAACCGGCAATAGCAACGTTTTCTTTAAGAATTATAGGGCATGGTTCCCCTTCACACAGGAAAGTGGCTTAACGTCATATCCGATGGATTTCTTTCCGTTCCATAGATGTCTGTTATCTCACCGAAGGAAGAGTGATATTAGGGGAGAAACTTTCAATGCAGAAATATTGATGAATCGAACTTCGGAACATCAAGTGATGACGCAAGTTATCATTATTTGCGATATGTCATGTGACCGACTTTGTCATTCTCTACCTCAGTAATTATATTAAATGGTGATGTCGCAACTAATATGTGCTACATATTCATAACTATAATGGCAACTTTAAACAAATCTCTTCTCATTTTTCTTGTGAGAGGAAATGTCTCTCTAGTTTAACAGCCTCCTCATCTTTTTCTCATCAGTTCATAAACTCTCCTGATCTTTTGATATCTAGCCCATTAGAAAATGTATCGAGAAACACAATCGTATCATTGTACAGGATGTTTTAAAAGTAAGTTGAAATCGTTAAGAATATGTACTTACGTCTGTTGATAAATGATATATGCAAATCAAATGCATAGAAATGTAGTCAAACACATCAAGTTTTGTCAGATGCATCAGAGTGACAGTTTGATGTGGCTTCCAGATTAAGACGATAAATATCCCAACTCTAATGAATTTTTTTCCCACGTAGCGTGTCTGTCGTAACTTCTACAACTGCGCGTGTAATCCTTATCTTTAGATCGCAAACATTTTGCAGGTAAAGGTGGAAAGTACATTTTATCTTTAGCAAATCCGAATAAGAAAAAATCTATTGCAGTTAAATAGTGGGGACTGAGGTGGCCATGATATCGAACCCTCTTGGCCTGATTTATAAAACTGATAAATCTAACAAAACTTGATGCCTTTTATTTAAGAGATAGGCTACATCCTCTCAAAGTTCTAAACCTACTTTTGAAACATCCTTTATTTTCAACAATCATTTACATTGGAAATACCTTGACGGCTAGGAGCGGGAGTGGCTCAGTCGGTAGCGCGCCAGGCTCGTAATCTGTAGTTCCCAGGTTCGAGTCCCAGCTGGGTCAGCGTTGAGGTTTATCTCCGCAAAATTCCCCGCCCTGCCCACGGTCAGTAGGGGACACCGATGGGCTTGGAAAGGCCGCCTGTCCGTCGGATGGGACGTTAAACCGTGGCCCCGTGTGCGGGAGAGCCATACCCTGTACACGTTAAAGAACACGCTGGATGACCTTGACGGGAGGCTACCATCTATCTCCCAACAGCTGTTCCAGTGGGTCCCCTCCCCCAACCTTCTCTGAGCCTTCGGAGTCCTTGTGACCTGGCCATTAAGCCCATGGTGTGCAAAAAAGTGCCGCTCAGAGGTAAAACAACCCAACGGCTATGTTTAGTACTTGAATTCTACCTATAGGAAGATATAAAATGTAAGCTGAGGCCATTGAATGCTTCAAAAAATTAGCTCTAAATTGTTAATTATGAAATGTACAATGCATTGATAAATGATACAGAGGGGAAATGTTTCGAAACTTAAAGGTGAAATATTTACACCGTAATAATAAAACTCTAGAATAAGATAAATATGCAATAAAAAAAAGGCAAAAATAGTGATGCAGTTGTAAGACAAAGAATTTAATGATTTTGACAAAGAAACAAATAAATCTTCAAACATAATTTTCAACTGATGCAGATACTGGCAGAATATTTTAATCACAGATTTCAATATTCTGCCAGATCTCTGCATCAGTTGAAATGTAATGATTTAATTAGAATTACTCGACAATCGACAACATTCTCCTGGCCAGGAAATGCTTCAATGTCTTAGAGTTATAGTTATATTGTCATTGGATGACACTGAAGTTTCAGGTGCATTGGAAGACTAAAACGAATCTCTGTGTGCTTCGCATTTGAATCAAGAGCATGATTCCCGATTTTTAAGCTTCGTGGCTTCACTCCCACCTGCACGAAAACTCATCAAGTTCCCTCAAAACGAAATATCTAATTATCAAATCGTCAATTAGTTCTGTCTCACTCGTAACGAGTCACTATCGTCCTCTTGTCATGACAATAAGCTTTGTCTTAACGTTTAATCGGAAGATTTGCTCAAGGCATTCGACCCCAAATAGAGCACTTAGGCTCTGCCATAAAACAACGTTTTGCATGCGAATCCCGCGGAAGACTAACCTTTCAGATCTAAATAGCATTCACTGAATTGAAAACACCTCCAAATTAAAGACAAAGTATTCACCTCGTTAGCTGCAATGACAGACGGAACTTATCGTAAGTGAATTTTCTCCCCCCTTCCCTCTCCCCCTCCCCCTTAACAATTAAGTGAATCTTGGATCTGCAGAGGTCAGTTAAGGAAATGATTTCCTCATCCGAAAGAGGCAGGAGGTAATTGTTTGTGAGGAGAAAGCGGCCTTTAATTGCTGGTGAACCTATTTGCGGTGAAAATGTGTCGCGTTTTCCGGTTGGTTTACTCTTCACCCGAAGACAGTAATCACGTCCACGGGATTCAGGAAGCGTTGACAACTTTTATTGATTGCAAGGAACGTCGGTGAAAATTAAGCTTTCTTATCAACTGTAACCACAAAATGGGGTTTACTGCTGAAAACTGATTTTTTTTTGTCCAGAAAGTAAGAGCAAATAGACTTAAATCACCAGCAAAACTTCACAACGGAATTAAAAAAATGCGATTTTTTAAATAATGCATTGAAATGTCTTGTGAGAAGAAAATTACATGGGTTAAAATGAGATCAGTTGACACATTCTCTTCAGAAATTAACTGATTTCTTTAAAAGAAAAGTACTAAAAGAAGAGTTGAAGTTTTTTCTGCTTCTCTTATTTTTATCGTGATTAGTGTAGCGCTCCGAACATTACATTTTCATTTTCTAAAAATATATCTTTTTTCATATTGCACCGTTCTCGTAAATAGATGCAACAGCAAGAACACATTATGTAGCTAAACACTCTTTTAAATACAATGCTCTTGTAATAAAAGAGAACAATTTTAGAACGAATCTCTTTTTCTTGGGGGCGGGGATGGTTCAGTTAACGGCGTGCCAGGCTCGTAATCTGTAGTTCCCCGGTTCGAGTCCCACTTGGGCCAACATTGAGATTTATCTCCCCAAAACTCCTCGCCCTGCCTACAATCAGTACGGGACACCGATGGGCTTCGAAAGGCCGTCGTCCGTTGGATGGAAAATAAAGCAGTGGCCCTCGTATGCGATAGCACCATACCCTGTGCACGTTAAAGAACACGCTTGACGGGAGGCTACCATCTGTCTCCCAACAGTTTCCCCCAACCTTCTCTGAGCCTTCAGGTCCTTGTGACCTGGCCTTTAGCCCTTTGTGTGCAGAAAAATGCCTCTCAGAGGTAAAGCAAGTAACTCTTTTTCTTGTCATTTAAAGAAGAAATCTTAATCTTTGCAAGGGAATAAAAATTTTCAATTCTTCTTCATCATCTTGTTGCGCCTTATATTGCTTATTCCTCACATTTGGGGGGGGGGGCGGAGGGGCTCAGTCGATAGCGCGCCGGGCTCGTAATCTGCAGTTCCCAGGTTCGAGTCCCAGCTGGGTCACCGTTGAGATTTATCTCCGTACAATTACCCACCGTGCCCACGTCAGTTGGAAAGGCCGCCATCCGAATGGGGCGTAAAGCCGTGGCACCGTGTGCGGGAGAGCCATACCCTGTGCACATTAAAGGACACTTTGGACGTTATTGACGGGAGGCTACCATCTGTATCCCAACAGCTGTTCAGGTGGGTCACCTCCCCCCAACCTTCTCTGAGCCTTCGGGGTCCTTGTGACCTGGCCATTTAGAACATGGTGTGCAAAAAAGTGCCGCTCAGAGGTAAAACAACCCAACCCGCACATTCGGCTATCCAGCGAGAGAAAAAGGTGGTAGCGGGAAGGGAAAAGAGCGAGAGAATAGGGTGGGTGTGGGGAAATCTTAGACCGAAAAGTGTTGTATTTTTTTTCTCTCTCTTCTGAGCTTTGCAGTATGAGAACACGCATTGTCTTTAAAGAACACACCTTTGCCATTGAGCAATGACTGTTGCTTTGCAAGCAATTTATCCTGATTCCGTGAAGATGCGTCTAGTAGACATCGCAGGGATTCGGTATCGTACACTATGAGAAACTCTTTACAAACAATCACTGGGGAATCTTCTGTTTGCAACCTCAACGTAATCAGGACCAAATTTCAAGAAAAAGCAACCGTCAGGTCAATAGCAAAAGTGCGTTCCTTAAGTGCGCGTTCTCATACTGCAAAGACGAAGAGAGTAAAAAAATCGACAATTTGGAGTGTAAGATTTTGCCACGAATTGAAGAGGAAAACATATTGAAGACGAAATTAGAACTTTTCTTCCCTTTTCGATACCAAGATTTCTTAAATTACACAAAGCAGACTCTTCCTTTGGTATAGGCCTTGAGGTGGATGCCGGCGTACTCTTATTGAGGGAGAGGCATTGGAACGACAGCCTAGTACATTGGTTTCCATAAATTAAGGAAAAATGAGAAAAATCACGATAATTCGCCAAAATATTGTGCGATCCTCACCAAACTTGTTCATGCAAACAGTAAAGTAATAACCAGTAAGTCACCGAATGAGCATATCGTATGCAAATTAGTTTAGGTTGCGTCAATTTGCGTAATCGAATAGTGGCATAAAAACGAGTGTTTTGGAGTAGATCGTTATTTTATTTTGTAAATGTAAGTAAAAAAATTCGAAATAGCCATTTTGTAGGAATGACCTCGAGACATCATTTGGCAAATGAACTGCTTTGGAGAACTATTGGCCGGCTCTTCGAGCCGGCCAATAGTTCTCCAAAGTCAAAGGCCAAAGTCAGTCAGACGGGGCCAAAGTCAGTCAAGGCCAAAGTCAGGGCCAAAGTCTTCCAAGGCCAAAGTCAGTCAGACGGGGCATCATGGCTGAATGTGGGTCCTTCTGTGGTCCATTGACTCTGGAATCAATTTCTTAGCACAGATTCCGCTTCTCGGAGGTTTAGTCGAGGAAGGGCTAGAGTTACGACCTCTGTACAAGACCGATATCTGCGATTAACAGCACGAAGGAGCAGGACGTCTGTCTACTTCCTCTCAGCTACGATTCTCTCTTGCAGCAGCCACTAGGAAGATTGAATCAGCTTCTACTGTGCGTAGAAGGCGTCATGAGGGAGGTCCGTACACTAGAAGGCCAGTAATTTGTATACCCCTCACGTCCCATCACAAGAGAGAGCGGTTGAATAGGGCACGCACGCATGTCAACTGGACAGAAGAGCACTGGAGATCCGTACTCTTCACAGATGAGTCCAGATATTGCTTTCAGAGTGATTCCGGACATTGTTTGATATGGTTAGAAAGAGGTACCCGCTATCATTCCAGTAACATCCGTCAAAGAGATAGTTACGGCGGAGGTAGCGTGTGTATTTGGGGTGGCATTTCCTTAGGTGGATGCACAGACCTCTATGTGTTGACGAGTGGGAACATCAATGCCCAAAGGTATAAAGATGACATTCTGGACCCTTATGTACGTCTTTACCCTGGTGAATAGGTGAAACATTCATCTTACAAGACGATAACACTCGTCCACACAGAGCTCGACTAGTGGAACAATACCTTCCAAGAGGAGACCATTATGTGCTTGGAGTGGCCAGCTCGATCTCCCGACCTAAATCCGATTGAGCATGTGTGGAATACTCTAGGGAGACGTGTTGCTGCCCTCAACCCGCCACCTGAAACAAAAGGGAGCTTATTACTGCTTTAAAGTAACAATGGTCGTTACTCCCTACTGAGCTGATTCACAACATCATAAACAGCATGGAACATCGCTGTCGTGCCTGCATTGCTGTAAGGGGTGACCACACTCCTTATTAAAGAGCTTTGCCCATTGCGTTCTGACACCTCATTTTTGGACAAGTTCTTGTAAGTGCTATTTTTTTGACGAAAAATGTTTCTAGTGTAGAATATTTTATGCCATTCTGAAACTAGCATTCTAATTCATGCTTCCATCAAATTTCATTAAAATCATTCATATAGTTTTTTGTCATAATTTTTCTGAATTTTCCTTAATTTATGGAAACCAGTGTATTTGCCGTATGTAACCTAATTTTCATCACACGTTAAAATGCGTGTTCTCTACGAAGGTGGTAATTATTACATTTGAACTGTTTCAATCAATAAATGTTGCCTAAAAATTATGCAACCTTTTTGAAATGTTAAATGTCTCAAGTGACAAGATTTCGCTTTTAAATCTAATATCACAATCGCACACTCTGGGACGGGGGTTGTGCTCAATCAGTAGGGCGCCAGGCTTGAAATATGTAGTTCCGTGGTTCGAGTCCCGCCTGTGCCAGCCAGTATTAAGATTTATCTCCTATAGCTCTGTTCTCGGTAAGGAAGAGGACACCGATGAGCTTGGAAAAGTTTCCGGCAGTCAGGTGGGAGAAAAGCCATGCTACCATGTTCAAAAGAGCCATAACCTTTGTGCATTAGAGAACACATTGGATGGCTTTGACGGAAAAGGTTCATCGGTCTCCTAGCAGATGTTCAATGGGTCCCCTCCCCCGACCTTCTCTGATCCCTTGGTGTCCTTGTGAACTGGTTATTTAGCTTAATGTGGAAAAAAAGAGTGCCATTCAGAAGGTTGGGTTGTTTTACCTCTGAGTGGCACTTTTTGCACACCATGGGCTATATGGCCAGGTCACAAGGACCCCGAGGACTCAGGGAAGTTTTTGGGAAGTGAAACCACTGGTCAGCTGTTAGGAGAGAGATAGAAGTCTCCTATCAAGGCCTTCTAGCGTGTTCTTTAACGTGCACCAGGGTATTGCTCTCCCACACACGGGGCTCACAGCTCCGACGGACGGCGGTCTTTTTTAGCCCATCGGTATTCCCTATTCACTGACGGCAAGGCGGGAAGTTTTGCGGAGAATAATCTCGACGCTGGCCCATCTGGAACTCGAATCTAGGAACGGCAGATTACGAGCCTGTCGCACTACCGACTGAGTCACCCCCGCCCCTACCGCACATGATATTTTACTGAAATTCGACTGTCTCTCATTTATAATTTCTTTTATCTCGACACTACTGCTCCATCGTCTTAAATTCGATCGCCTTGCACCGTTTTTCGTGTCTGTCTCGATAACATTGCTTCATCCTCTAGCGCCATCCCTTAATCCCATCGATAATAAAAATTGTCCCTTCATCGTCTTTGAACTCCGATACATTTTCTGGAGAGTTATTCCGGGAACGGCTTCATAATCGTTTACCTCCATCGTAATAAATCGTAACAGAAACTTCATGAATCCTTTTATGACTTCATCTCGAAACTCTGTAGAAATGAGCAACAACAATGCTCGGTAAACATTAAAAAAGAAGTCTTTTGTTGCGCAGAGCAGCAGATTCTTTCTTTGACAGCAAATGGAGAGAAGCAAAATGATATCAGACTCAACATCCGAAATCTCTCCCTGCTCCCAGTAACTACTGCATTGACTTCCATTATCTGAGATGTAGGATGGAGCTTCATCCGTCACACGGATCACGTGACACCCCCTCCCCTTTGCTTTCCCCTTCCTACTGGAGGATCCACACCTCTTCCTCGCATTCATCCTTTGTTCTTCTTGCACTCCTTCATTCTATATCCCGGGTCATTTCGTTTCCTTTTCTGGCGTCAGCCTCACGCGCACCTAATCGATTTCGAGATTCATTTCCTCGCGAACATTCTGCTCAAGGATCACCGACAGAGAAAATTATTCTACTTTTCTTCAGTTTCGTTTTCCTAACTTGGCATTCGGTGACAGGAGGAATAAACGCCAGTTACATTTCCTCTACATCAAAACTGTAAGCTGCAGAAACAAGACTTCGAAGAAACCGGAGTATCATTGCAACCCACTCTTCGATATTAGAACCGCAGAGTTTAGCAGCTGGCATTCGTGATAGGGCGGAGGTGGCTCAGTCGGTAGCGCGTCAGGCTCGTAATCTGCAGTTCCCAGGTTCGAGTCCCAGCTGGGTCAGCGTTGAGATTTATCTCCGCAAAATTCCCCGCCCTGCCCACGGTCAATAGGGGACACCGATGGGTTTGGAAAGACCGCCGTCCGTCGGATGGGACATTAAGCCGTGGCTTCGTGTGCGGGAGAGCCATACCCTGTGCACGTTAAAGAACACGCTGGATGACCTTGACGGGAGGCTACCATCTGTCTCCCAACAGCTATTCCAGTGGGTCCCCTCCCCCAACCTTCTCTGAGCCTTCGGGGTCCATGTGACCTGGCCATTTAGCCCATGGTGTGCAAAAAAGTGCCGCTCAGAGGTAAAACAACCCAACCCAACAAAGGCATTCGTGACTATAGAAATAACAAGTGGACACTCTTCAAGGCACAGTAAGAAGTTGCCACTTTCAGTTGAAATTTCTAAAACAAATATAATTTAAATATTTAAAATGCTTTAGCCTTTAGAAGCTGTGTATGTAGAGCTGTAGCACCATATTTCTGTTAAAATTTAATATATTGTTGCGGATTACAAAAATGGATAGCCACTGAGCGTGAGTATTAAAAGCTATATTTCAAAACCAAATTCAATACAAGGTAAATTGTTACAAAGGAAATATGGATGAAGTATCTTATTAACAAATCAACTATTAACATGCACAAGTCATCAATCTTCCTGCATGAGCACACATCAGCTCTGTGTATTTTACTAAATACTACCTTTTACTTGATTTACCAGGTCACCCGAAGATCTTCACTCGTAAACCAATTCTCGTCCTGTGCTAATAACTTTTCACACACTAGCCGAACAAAAAGACAGTCCGTGTAGACATTCGAAGTTAGCCATAAAAGTTCCCACTTTTATACTTCCGCGTATACACAACACATCAAGTTACTTCTTGATACTTAACGATAAAAGATCCCACTTTTATCCTTCCGCGTATACACAACACATCAAGTTACTTCTTGATACTTACGCGCACTGTCTCAGAACAGCTCACCGTCCATTTTCGAACTCCTCGACCGTTACAACACAACGACCGTTAACGCTCCACTGTTCTCAAATTCTCCCAACGTTCTTATTCGTTGGCTGAAACTTTGCTTTCGGTTGCCAGATTCTTCTGTCGTAACACTGCCCCCTTCCTAGGTCTTGTTCGTCCCGAACAATTCTGGATTCCAAAGCTTCTTCAGTTCTTCGATGAAACGGGGCCAAATGATCCACGTGAACCACCTTGCACTTTGTAGCTGGACATCGACGAATGCGATATACCACGTCTGTGTCAAAATGAAAGCGAATCTCATTATGACGTAGATTTCTTTTCTGACTGAAGCCTCGTCCACAAACATAATACGTGTAAGGCCTATAGCCCTTGTGAACACGTTTATGTCTCTGCAGGGAGAAGAATCGACTAAGAGTTTTCGTGCAAAACCTGTAAAAAGTTTTCTTCTTTGTCGAAAGTTTTCTTCTTTGGATTTTTACTTCTATCAACAGTAACAAGGAATGAAAGTCATTAGTGACATAAAATCTAGGGAGAATTTTCATCCTGCAATCTGACCCTTTTGTCAGTTGACTTTCACTTAATTCAGAACTGTCGTGATAAACCTTCAGCCATATTTCACCTGATTCAATTTGATCCCCAAGGTGCTTCACAAATATAATATCAGCTCCATAATTCTTTTTAGCGCTTCGGTCCATCTCCTCCTTCCATACTCTTGCTAGAACTGCAGCTTCTAATCCGACAACCTTACCTGTTTCTCCTGTATAAGTGAAATCAGTGATGTGTCGGGCTGCTAGCAATATTTTTTCTGTTTTACCTTCACATAGCCAGCTTGCAACATCTTCAGATACTCCTTGTTCTATTAACATGTTACGAAACTTGTTCAAAGCATTGCCGTTATGCAGAACCTTGCAGACACGTGATGCTTCATCTACCCTATTATCCACAATGTTCACCAAACGCAGAAGTTCTCCTCCTAACTCTTCGACGAGCTCTTGCAGTTCCAAGGATCCGTTACCAAGGAAACACTGAACAGCTTCCATCACTTCCAGAGAGCTGTCAACAGAGTTTTCAAGAGGTGAATCCATGTTGCTGATAACAGCTGAACAACTCAAACTCTTCATTCCACGAGCTTGTGATGCTGCAACCACTTTCTTAACTAAATCAACAGCAACATCTTCTGTACTGATGAGATCAATAGCTCCTTTTCCGAATTCAACATCATAAACCAAAGCACACACTCCTTCAGCCAGCTTTTTGGACACAATTGAGCATATCATTAGAGGAACGCTATCTATGGTAGCCATCAGATCCTTGCAGCGGTAAATCTCCTTATCTGTTGGCACCAGCTCCTCTGTCTGTCCTACGATGCAGCATCCGACGTCTTCCATCATCTGCTCGATTTTATCTTTAGTGCAGTCGACTGTGAAGCCAGGGATGGATTCCAATTTGTACAGAGTATCTCCCGTCAATTGGAGAGCACGACCGGAGATCATAGGGACCTTGAGACCTAAAGCAGCAAGTGCAGGAGCCAAGACAAGACTCACTTTGTCGCCGACACCTCCTGTACCGTATTTATCTACCATCCGATGGCGCCACTCGGGTCTCCAGCAAAACACATGACCCGAGGAGGTCATATTTGCTGTTTCTTCCGAATTCACTTTCTTGGAGCTCTCATTGTAATTAGCCAGGGAAATATCAGTCATGATTGCCAAATTGTTCATTCTGGAGATCAGCGACGAGTTCTGTAACATGATATTGTCCACTTTAGAGCTCTTGTAATCGTGATAAAACTTTTCTATATCCTTATAATCTAAATGGTTATAATGTCCAAATCTGCACATTGACTGTTCAGAAAAGAAATTCAGCATGGTTTCGTTGAGATTGTCTGAGGGCTTTACTTCTCTCTGATCGTAACTCTGAGGCTTAGTTTCATCCAGAAAGTTAGTCTTTGAAGTACCGTCTCTGCCTGAAGCTCTTTTACTAGCATCACCTGTTATGCTTCTAAGCCATTCTTCGGAATTCCTCTTCCTTAATTCCCCACTTTCTATAAACGATTCAAGTGTGGCTATATGCTTCGGAAAAATCTCTCCGACTTCCCCGGTAACGTCGAATGGCACTTTGTATCTATTCTGAATGGACGCCTCTTCTTTACTCGGACCACTCTGCGAAACGTAAACTCTGTTTCGTTCCCCCTCATTACCACTCGTTACTCTGCCTTTGCGATAATTGTCCATGACGCATTTTGCTGACGGCGAGGAATAGAATACCTTTCGTGTGGATCTCTCTTCAGATCGTGCCAGACTTGTATACCTAGGTATTTTGAAGTGCAAAGCGTACTGTATAGTCTCACAGCTCTCTGATCTGTGTGATTGTTCTTCACAGTTCCTAGACATGTCACCAGCGACATAGACACTCTGCCATGCATTACCAGTAGTTGCGTGGTCAAAGGCATCATCTGCGCTATCTCTACAATTCTTGATTTCCAGTAGCAGATCCACATTTTTATATGCGTTGCCTTTCTCTTTTTCTTTTCCATGTTTACAATCTAACTTAACACTATCAAGATCATCTTTTTCACTGACAAATTCAACATTTAAACTATTGCATTGTCTATTGAGTTCGGTTTTATGATCCTTGAAGTGATCAATAATCTTACCAACTCGAGAAGCCACTTCAGTTCTCATCTCAGTATTTTGTGCGGCCATTTCGGCTTTCAAATCACCTATTTTATCGCTTTGGGCAGCTATATCACCTTTAATCTCAGTATTTTGCGCGGCCAGGTCACCTATTTTGTTAGCCATGTCGGCTTTCAAGTCATTATTTTGACTTTTAATGTCATTCATCTGTGTAGCCATATCGACTTTCAAGCTATTTATCAACTTTACTAATTCATCCATACTTCTAGTTAACGGCATTCAATAAATTATCCCGCTTCTGACACCAAGTGTTGCGGATTACAAAAATGGATAGCCACTGAGCGTGAGTATTAAAAGCTATATTTCAAAACCAAATTCAATACAAGGTAAATTGTTACAAAGGAAATATGGATGAAGTATCTTATTAACAAATCAACTATTAACATGCACAAGTCATCAATCTTCCTGCATGAGCACACATCAGCTCTGTGTATTTTACTAAATACTACCTTTTACTTGATTTACCAGGTCACCCGAAGATCTTCACTCGTAAACCAATTCTCGTCCTGTGCTAATAACTTTTCACACACTAGCCGAACAAAAAGACAGTCCGTGTAGACATTCGAAGTTAGCCATAAAAGTTCCCACTTTTATACTTCCGCGTATACACAACACATCAAGTTACTTCTTGATACTTAACGATAAAAGATCCCACTTTTATCCTTCCGCGTATACACAACACATCAAGTTACTTCTTGATACTTACGCGCACTGTCTCAGAACAGCTCACCGTCCATTTTCGAACTCCTCGACCGTTACAACACAACGACCGTTAACGCTCCACTGTTCTCAAATTCTCCCAACGTTCTTATTCGTTGGCTGAAACTTTGCTTTCGGTTGCCAGATTCTTCTGTCGTAACAATATTTTACATATGATATATAAATATATTTATTAATTTGACACGATAACATATGATTTTTTTTTTAGTAAAAAACTGTACATGATGAGTTTCAGTACCACTGCCGAACAGCATCTAACATGAGAATCTGTTCTCAAATCCACGGCAATGGCAGACATGGCAGTGATGGGTTCTGTTGTTTTACAGCTGAGAGGCACTTTTTTTGCCCACAATGGGCTAAATGTCCTGATCAATGCGTCTTCTTTCAAATGGTGGTGAACCCCACGCAGAAAAGGCCAGGGAAAGGTTTGCTCTGGTCCTCTAACTCCCTATCTTCTCTTCTAGCATTGGGGACCTTATGACCGGCCATTTAGATTAAAAAAGTGCGGCTCTGATGTAAAGACACCCAAACAACGTCTACGATTATATACACATAAACAATGAAAACCATAACATAGACTTTAAAAATTATAATCTTAAAAAGAGAGTAAGTTGTTTTTAAGAAAAATGCAAGCGTTGTTTGATCCAAACAATAGATGCCGCCTCCTTAAACTAACATTCGTGCCTAAGATTTGTCTTTTAATGTGGACTTTCATAGTTTTGAAGACTTACAGTTTGTGCACTTTTCTGTAGTCTTCCTGGAGATGGCTGTTTTTTTCTTATTTTTCATTTCACATCTGGGCTTTGAAGACGAAGGATGGAGTTATTGCAGTGGCGCTTATTCAACAAGAGTTCTTTGTTTCGAATATTTTTGGTTTGATACTTCTGGTGGCTTCGGTTGGGTTGTTTTACCTCTGAGCGGCACTTTTTTGCACACCATGGGCTAAATGGCCAGGTCACATGGACCCCGAAGGCTCAGAGAAGGTTGGGGGAGGGGACCCACTGGAACAGCTGTTGGGAGACAGATGGTAGCCTCCCGTCAAGGCCATTCAGCGTGTTCTTTAACGTGCACAGGGTATGCCTTTCCCGCACACGGGACCAGGGGTTAACGTCCCATCCGACGGACGGCGGCCTTTCCAAGGCCATCGGTATCCCCTACTGACCGTGGGCAGGGCGGGGAATTTTGCGGAGATAAAACTCAACGCTGACCCAGCTGGGACTCGAACCTGGGAACTGCAGATTACGAGTCTGGCGTGCTACCGACTGAGCCACCCCCGCCCCACTTCTGGTGGAGGTTAATGTAGAGAAACTGACAGGGACATTGAGCATTTCGTTGCCTAACTTTCATCTTTATAGTACTAAATTGGAGAGATTGATGGGGGGGGGGAGTGAAAGAGACAATCAATATCAGAACTCGAAATGATTTATTCTGTAGACATCTAGGTTTCTGTCTATCTGCTAACAACGTTGGAGAAATCCTGTCCAGTGAGTTCCCAACCTTCTCTGAGTTCTTTGGGTTTTTGCGACCTTGACTTTTAGTCCATTATGTGGAATGGTCCAACCTAACCTGATCATTTAGTTCGTTGAGCATAAAAATATGTGCTACTTAGAGGTAAAAGAGACAAACCCTCTGAAACATGAAAAAATAAGCGTTTTTCGTAACGAAACCTCCTGCCAAATTGTCAGTGTGAAACAAAAAGAATAAAATTACACAAATGTGAAAAAACTTCCTATTTTAGCCCTAAAATTGAAACTTAAAGTAAAATATGCCAATGATGAAAGTGAATTCAAATTAATTCAGAGATAGGGCGCGAAAACTGATTTCTCTTACCAACTGAGCAAGCATTTTCTGTGCTTCATCTTCCTTCAAAGTTAATACAAATTCACTAAGTGATTTTCCTTTAAAGTTAATACAAATTCACTAAGTGATTTTCCTTCAAAGTTAATGCAAATTCACTAAGTGATTTTCCTTTAAAGTTAATACAAATTCACTAAGTGATTTTCCTTTAAAGTTAATACAAATTCACTAAGTGATTTTCCTTCAAAGTTAATACAAATTCACTAAGTGATTTTCCTTTAAAGTTAATACAAATTCACTAAGTGATTTTCCTTTAAAGTTAATACAAATTCACTAAGTGATTTTCCTTCAAAGTTAATACAAATTCACTAAGTGATTTTCCTTCAAAGTTAATGCAAATTCACTAAGTGATTTTCCTTCAAAGTTAATACAAATTCACTAAGTGATTTTCCTATTGCTGAGTTTTAATTGTATTTTTTTACTTTTTATGGTGCATATGTGAAGATAATTTTCTTTTGAATTTTAATATTTCAGCTAGTTTTCCTCTTATTGTTTTTACGTAAAATTCGTATTTTAATACAGAGAAAAGATCAACGAAGCAGACGTTCAATGCAGTCCTTTTGAAATGTTTGAAAGCGATCTTCAGCTTCGTAAGTCTAAATGAATTTCCACTGCAAGTGACGGCGAACCTCGTCCCAGATGAGGGAAAAAAATATTTCTTCTGTTGCCTTTCAGCTCTGCTTCTTCACAAATTATCTCTGTGGCGTATTAAACTGACAACCTCCTGTCAGACCTGTACGGCAAGAACTGCTTGAGGGGTAATTTATTTATGTGTTCTGTTTTAGGTAAGAATGCTCCTCCAAGTCGGAGCTAAAGTCCGTGGTGCGATGACTCAACAAAGCCAGAAAGTTTAAATGTGCTAGTCAAATATTGCACCCAAGTTAAATTTTTGAACTCTACATATGCTCTATATCAGTCAAGTCATTTTAAGAGGCAGATACCTTCAGTTAAGACATCACTAATTTTAAAATGCTAATCACAGGGAAAGAAAGAATATTCAGAGAAATGCGAACTAACAATCTAGAGTTGAGACTTCATTTTAACGGTTGGATTTAACATGAATTTTAAAACGCACTCCGCTTATTTATTTATTAATCGTTACACTCATCTGAGCACCTCGGTCGTAAGACCACTCGAACTCCTTCACAAGGGGGTGGCTCAGTCGGTAGCGCGCCAGGCTCGCAATCTGCAGTTCCCAGGTTCGAGTCCCAACTGGACCAGCGTTGAGATTTATCTACGCAAAACTCCCCACCTTGCACACGGTCAGTAGGGGACACCGATATACTTGTAAAGGTCGCCGTCCGTCGGATGGGACGTTAAACCGTGGCCCCGTGTGCGGGAGAGTCATAGCCTGTGCACGTTAAACAACAGGCTGGATGGCCTTGACGGAGGCTGCCATCTGTTTCTCAACAGCTGTTCCAGTGAGTCCCCTCCTCCAACTTTCTCTGAGCCTTCGGGGTCCTTGTGACCTGGCCATTTAGCCCAATTTGTGCAAAAAAAGTTCCGCTCAGAGGTAAAGCAACCCAACCTTCATAGGGAGAGAGGGTTGGATCAGAAGCCAGGATTTTAATATGCAGTTCCCAGGATCGAGCCTCAACTGTGTCGGCATTGAGATTTATCTCCGCCAAACCTCCTCCTTCCCTCGGCGAGAAACACAGATGGACTTTGGAGGAAGGACGGCCGGTTTGGCGGATGACACTTAAAGACGTAGTTCCTTGTGCTGAAATGACATTCCCTGTGCACGCTAAACAACCTACTGGATGGCCTTGAAGAGCTTCTCCCATAGATCTCCTAACATATGTTCAGTAGATTCCCCTATCTTCTTCTCCTTCTTCTTTGACCTCTGGGGTCCTTGTGACCTGGCCATTTAACCTATAGTCTGCAAAAAATAGTGCCACTCCGAGTTGAAAGAGCCTAATTCGATTGGCGATTAGATAATCCATCATTGATTTCTCACTGCTCACCTAATAAGGTCATCATAACTATTACCTGATAGTCTAATAACTACTTCATGTGATAGGTTTCAGGAACCCAAAGCTATCCTCCATTGGTTGGAAGCCCTTCTGTCGAGGTGAAACCTTTCTCGCTAACAGTTCACTTCTTCCGATTCGTCGTAAACTCGTGTAACTTCCATATTATGGCTCCAAATGATGGCAAAGTAATTCCGAAAAAAGGGTCCAAAAAAGAAATCCTAGCTCCTGCTACTTCAGAGATGGGTTGTGATCGTCTGATGCACACTGCTGCAGAAAATATTGCGATAAAATTGGCCAAAAATAAGCGCAATACGGCTTCATTGGATCGAAGAACAATAAGAAAATGGGCTGCGTACCATAAATGGAGCCAGAGACAATTCAGCGAGATGGATTTTTGGGTTGTCACGTTCAGCCGATAAGTAATATTCACCGCCTGCAAGGGTGAAAGTTTATCTTTTTCTCTTCTGAAGCTATATGGTGAAAGAAAAATTTGATGTTGATCTCACTTCCAGTGTTATTCGTGATCGTTTTCCTTTCAACCAAACTAAAGTCTTAATCACTATCCACATTCTGGTTTTGAGACAGTGTTACCGGGGTTCGCTCAGTTCAGTAGCGCGCCAGGCTGGTAATCTGCAGTTCTCAAGTTCGAGTCCCAACCGTGTCAGCGTTGAGATTTGTCTCCGCTAATCTTCCACCTTTGCCCTCGGTGAGAAAAGGGACGCCGATGGATTTGGAAAGGGCCGTCGTCCATCGGATTGGACTTAAGACGTAGCTCCGTGTGCAAGAAGGCCGTACACTCTGGATGTCTCCAATCTGCCTCCTAATAAACGCCCTGGGATGTCCTTCCCACTCTTCTCTGAGCTCTTGGGGTACTATCGCTCAAATAATTATCCGAACACTATGGTTGATTACAAAATTCAAAAAAAAATATCTGGCAACGATATTTTTAGAAATTAGTGATCTGGCAACCTTCGTGTCACGTGACACGAAGGTTGCCAGATCACTAATTTCTAAAAATATCGTTGCCAGATATTTTTTCTGAATTCTGTAATCAACCATAGTGTTCGGATATTTTTTAATATATATAATGCATATGAATATATAATGCAATGAATATGGAGCGTGTGCAGTTACCGTTCACAGCAAACTGGAGCGGTTGCGGTTAATGTTCACAGCACATTGGATCGTGCGGAGCTCACAAAGACCTGGATCGTGTGGGCTCACTGACGGAAATATTGAGCGTGTGCAGTTACCGTTCACAGCAAACTGGAGCGTGTGCACTAACTGCACACGCTCCAGTTTGATGTGAACTGTAACTGGAGCGTGTACAGTTGCTGTACAGGCTCCAGACATTTTTCCTGAATTCTGCAATCATGTGACACAAAGGTTGCCAGATCACTAATTTCTAAAAAAAAAATCGTTGCCAGATATTTTTTTCTGAATTCTCTAATCAACCCTAGTGTTTGGATACTTTATTGAGCGACTGTACTTGAGACTTGGCCATTTAGCTCATTTTGTGCAAAAAAGGTGCCGCTCAGAGGTAAAATTACCCGATACTTTTACGCGACATTATTTTAGAATTTTTTCGTATTAGGTTAACGTAAAAAGAAACCTTTTCCCGCTGCTCATCACAACATCTTGAATCAATCCAGTCTTTTCCCGCTGCTCATCACATCAGAAACCTTTTCCCGCTGCTCATCACAACATCTTGAATCAATCCAGTCTTTTCCCGCTGCTCATCACATCAGAAACCTTTTCCCGCTGCTCATCACAACATCTTGAATCAATCCAGTCTTTTCCCGCTGCTCATCACATCAGAAACCTTTTCCCGCTGCTCATCACAACATCTTGAATCAATCCAGTCTTTTCCCGCTGCTCATCACATCAGAAACCTTTTCCCGCTGCTCATCACAACATCTTGAATCAATCCAGTCTTTTCCCGCTGCTCATCACATCAGAAACCTTTTCCCGCTGCTCATCACAACATCTTGAATCAATCCAGTCTTTTCCCGCTGCTCATCACATCAGAAACCTTTTCCCGCTGCTCATCACAACATCTTGAATCAATCCAGTCTTTTCCCGCTGCTCATCACATCAGAAACCTTTTCCCGCTGCTCATCACAACATCTTGAATCAATCCAGTCTTTTCCCGCTGCTCATCACATCAGAAACCTTTTCCCGCTGCTCATCACAACATCTTGAATCAATCCAGTCTTTTCCCGATGCTCATCACATCAGAAACCTTTTCCCGCTGCTCATCACATCAGAAACCTTTTCCCGCTGCTCATCACAACATCTTGAATCAATCCAGTCTTTTCCCGCTGCTCATCACATCAGAAACCTTTTCCCGCTGCTCATCACAACATCTTGAATCAATCCAGTCTTTTCCCGCTGCTCATCACATCAGAAACCTTTTCCCGCTGCTCATCACAACATCTTGAATCAATCCAGTCTTTTCCCGCTGCTCATCACATCAGAAACCTTTTCCCGCTGCTCATCACAACATCTTGAATCAATCCAGTCTTTTCCCGCTGCTCATCACATCAGAAACCTTTTCCCGCTGCTCATCACAACATCTTGAATCAATCCAGTCTTTTCCCGATGCTCATCACATCAGAAACCTTTTCCCGCTGCTCATCACAACATCTTGAATCAATCCAGTCTTTTCCCGCTGCTCATCACATCAGAAACCTTTTCCCGCTGCTCATCACAACATCTTGAATCAATCCAGTCTTTTCCCGATGCTCATCACATCAGAAACCTTTTCCCGCTGCTCATCACAACATCTTGAATCAATCCAGTCTTTTCCCGCTGCTCATCACATCAGAAACCTTTTCCCGCTGCTCATCACAACATCTTGAATCAATCCAGTCTTTTCCCGCTGCTCATCACATCAGAAACCTTTTCCCGCTGCTCATCACAACATCTTGAATCAATCCAGTCTTTTCCCGATGCTCATCACATCAGAAACCTTTTCCCGCTGCTCATCACATCAGAAACCTTTTCCCGCTGCTCATCACAACATCTTGAATCAATCCAGTCTTTTCCCGCTGCTCATCACATCAGAAACCTTTTCCCGCTGCTCATCACAACATCTTGAATCAATCCAGTCTTTTCCCGCTGCTCATCACATCAGAAACCTTTTCCCGCTGCTCATCACAACATCTTGAATCAATCCAGTCTTTTCCCGCTGCTCATCACATCAGAAACCTTTTCCCGCTGCTCATCACAACATCTTGAATCAATCCAGTCTTTTCCCGCTGCTCATCACATCAGAAACCTTTTCCCGCTGCTCATCACAACATCTTGAATCAATCCAGTCTTTTCCCGCTGCTCATCACATCAGAAACCTTTTCCCGCTGCTCATCACAACATCTTGAATCAATCCAGTCTTTTCCCGATGCTCATCACATCAGAAACCTTTTCCCGCTGCTCATCACATCAGAAACCTTTTCCCGCTGCTCATCACAACATCTTGAATCAATCCAGTCTTTTCCCGCTGCTCATCACATCAGAAACCTTTCCCCGCTGCTCATCACAACATCTTGAATCAATTCAGTCTTGGCATTTAGGTTTCGACGGATAACCTTTCCAGATTTGCCACACAAGCTCGACAGATAACAAAGTCATTTCAGCTGGGATTCGAAATTTGGTTGCATAGATACCGACTTGAACATTTTGCTTAATTATTATCATAAAAATATTCGAATATTTTTTATACAGAATTTACACCGAACGTTAATTATTAAGATTAGATTAACCTTAGATGTAAAAAGAGTAATTATATGAATTTCTTGACCATGAATGACGAATACACGTTTAAACTCGTAGAAGGTTTGACGTAATTTTAGGCGAAAGCAAATCACTTTAACTTTGCAATAATCTTTCACAAATGTTTTGAATAACGTCAAAGTACAGTTCCTGCAAGCATATATTTAAATCAGTTAAGACTTCATCTTTTTTTTTTTCATTTTCATATTCTCGTAGACAAAATACGAACACGCTTCTCAGGCTTTCAAGCATTTTCCATTCTTTCTGTTTGGATTTTGGGTTGGGTTGTTTTACCTCTGAGCGGCACTTTTTTGCACACCATGGGCTAAATGGCCAGGTCACATGGACCCCGAAGGCTCAGAGAAGATTGGGGGAGGGGACCCACTGCAACAGCTGTTGGGAGACAGATGGTAGCCTCCCGTCAAGGCCATCCAGTGTGTTCTTTAACGTGAAGGGTATGTCTCTCCCGCACACGGGCCACGGCTTAACGTCTCATCCGACGGACGGCGACCTTTCCAAGCCCATCGGTGTCCCCTACTGACCGTGGGCAAGGCGGGGAAATCAATTCTGTTTGGAAGTTTTCATTATTATTTCATCTTCTCAGAGAATTTTTAGAGTGATATCCGAAAGCACACACTCTGAGGACACGTAGTAAACATTAAGCTGTTTTTCTTCCTTAAATGTAGTACGCTCAGTGGACTAAAGTGCACTTTTCTTGTCGTCACAGTGTTCTTCCTGTTTTGAACAAGAGAAGCAACAATTTTTTCGTCGTTGAATGATGGAGCTGACAACGGCAGTAAACTCCATTAGTCACGTGTTCCACGTGACATCCTCTACTCCTTCCCGCTCATCGAATCTGTTTCGAGATTACTGAGCAGCATCCAGTGGGCGATCCTTCGGTTTCTACTCTTCATCGCACGTCTGGGTCATCCTTTCCCGCCTGGCTTCAGCATCCCGAGGCGAAATATCGATCCCTCTGCCTCGGGAAGAACAACAGTGTAGAGCAGGATCAGAGTGGAAGAGAATGTCAAAATCTTCGCGTATCACCGAAAGAGGAAGGTTTTTCTTTCTCTTCAAGGAAACCGCCTAAAAGAGAGATTTCTTTCTTTCCCCTTTGCGCAACATTTCGTTGATGTTCCACTGATGACCTTTGGTGATCCAACAAGCAAAGGTACATCTGCAGTTCAGTACGCCTTTATTTTGATCGGGTTACCCACCGATGGAATTTGTACATTGCCCTACTAAAAATATCAGAATATGTCCATATTATGTGGATGGTATTCTAACTCCAAGGCTCTTCTGAAATATGCATTTAATGGGAAAATTTCACTGAAGATAAACTGAAGATCATAATCACATCAATTTAAATCGTAGAGCTGGGATGGCTCAGTTGGTAGCGTGCCAGCCTGGTAATCTGCAATTCCCAGGTTCGAGTCCCAGCCCGGTCAAAGTTGAGATTTATCACCGCAAAACTCCCCGCTCTGCCCTCGGTCGATGGGTTTGGAAAAACCACCGTCCGTCGGATGGGACGTTAAGCCGTGGTTCCGTGTCTGGTACAGTCATACCCTGTGCATGTTGAAGAATACACTGGATGGCCTTGACGGTACCATTTGTCTCCTAACAGCTGTCCAGTGTGTCCCCTCCCCCCCCCAATCGTCTCTGAGACTTCGGTGTCCTTGGAACACCGAAGTCCCATTGCTTCCGATTAGAAATTAGTGACTGGCAACCTTCGTGTCACGTGACACGAAGGTTGCCAGATCACTAATTTCTAAAAAAATCGTTGCCAGATATTTTTTCTGAATTCTGCAATCAACCGTAGTGTTCGGATACTTTTTTGAGCGACTGTATCTCATAAAAAAAAAGAGAAATCAGGACTGGGTTTTCCTTCGTTAAGCTCGTTATTGAAAACGAGCTATTCTTTCATTTTGTCGTCTCTCCGTCTGTTGATATCTAACATTTCTGTTTAAAGAAAAAAATTAATAATTCTTTCTGTGTTGAATAGATATCAATATGAAAAATTAAGATTCGCGTTTTCTGAATCACCCATTGGCTTTAATTTATAGCCTTTAAAGGGGCTAAACGCAGAAAGAGCTTTAAAAAAATATTATAAAGGGTTATTCCTGATAGAATTTTTCCATTTCGATGTTAGAGTGGGGTGATCAGGGATTTATATTGACAGCAACTATTTGCTCCCTTAACCCCAGGACACCGATGGGCTTGGAAAGGCCACCGTCCGTCGGATATGGACGCTAAGCCGTGGTCCGTGTGCGAGAGAGCCATACCCTGTGCACGTTAAAGAACACGCTGGATGGCCTTGAAGGGATTACTACCATCCGTCTCCCAACAGCTGTTCCAGTGGGTCCCCTCCCCCAACTTTCTCTGAGCCTTCGGGTTCCTTGTGACCAGGACATTTAGCCTATGGTATGCAAAAAAGTGTCGCTCAAAGGTAAAACAACCCAGCCCCCGGGAGAGAGGGACAAAACGTTTTAGTTCAATCAATCAATCACAACGGAAACTTAGGAAGCTTTTCTCGAATCTATTGAAACACCCAGTTTCAAGTGTAGTATCGCCCAGTTACGGAATAGATAGACATTTCCGAATCGTTCATTCTACCGTTTAGAGGGTGCTAAAGTTGAAAAGTGGTAAAAAAATTTCCTTCCCTTTGGAAACGAGCATCATTATCGTCGTCAAGGGAATGACACTGAGGGAACGATTTCTCCCTTTAACCATATGAGAATGGATAAACGAAACTCTTTCGTTTTATCTTCACAAAACTCTCCGCTCTTCCCTAGGTCAGTAGGGGGCATCGATGGCTTGGAGAGGCCTCCGTCCGTCCGATGGGACGTAAAGCCGTGGCCCCAGGTGCAGGAGAGCCATACTCTGTGCACGTTAAAGAACACACTGGGTGGCCCTGACAAAGAGGTTACCATCTGTCTCCCAACAGCTGTCCAGGGGTCCCCTCCCCCTCTACCTTACCTGAGCGCTAGGGGTTCTTGTGACCTCGCCATTTAGCCCATTGTGTGCAAAAGTAGTGCCGCTCAGAAGTAAAACAACCCAACTCAACCCTCTTCCGTTTTAAGAGCTAAACGAAAATTCTTGTTTTACATGAGACGATAAACCGATAATCTTTGCATTTTTTCAATCATCGATTATTTCTAATTTCCGCTGTTTAAGGGGGCAAAATTTGGAATAGAAACTTTATTTTCTTTGAAAACGATATTTCGCCAGAGGCAATATGTATTCTTCTAGTTTTTTTTTTATTACTGAGTGATTATTGCGTTATTATTGATTACATCCCTTTACTTATTTAAAACCAGAACCATTTATGAAATATGTTCTTAAAGGAAGGCGAGATGCAACAATTAACTGAAGCAGGAAATATCTTAATAAAGTCCTCCTTTGTCATCATACGAATAATGACAGCATAAATAGAGTTTGAAGAGTATGCAAATTTACCCAGTAAACGTTGATGAGCTGTGGATATAATTAATATCCTCATTTCTTTTTTGAAACGTATAAAATGATGTTTGCTTTCTGTCTTTATTTTTTTTTCACAAAGATTCTCCTCGCTTATTTCGATTTTGAACTTTCTTTTAAAATAAGTAAAGTTCGCAATAATTCGTGTATCTCGATTTTAAAAGATTATGAACAAAAAATCACAATATTTAACAGTGGCGGCTCGTGGCTAAAATATTTGGTGAGGCACTTTGACTACTACAGGAGAGGCCTGGCTGTAAGAGAAAAACTAGGGCTGATAAGACGTTTCCTAATTCATATATTCTTGTTTTTTCAGCTGTTCGCAAAACACAATATCTAACAAAATATTGCGAAAAAACTCAAAAAGGTATTCTTGTCTTTTCAATATCAATTCAGTATTTTGCCTCTCTGCACTAGGTTTTTTTTTTAACTATTCGTAAAAATTATGTCTACTATATAATTTTTTTTTTTTTCACTCAGTTTCGATTAAAATTATATTTTTTAACTGAATCACTCGTCTTATATTATCATTTGAAAGTTATCTATTTTGGTTATATTTAATTCACAAAAAATATTTTATTATAGAGATATTTTTATTACATATATTAATTTATTTGACAATGAATTTGCAAAAAAGTGATAAGGTATAAAATGAATTATAAAGAGGAGATTGAAAGCAAATATGATGACAGCGACCTTTTCGTTAAAATTAAAAAAAAATAATATATTTAGAGAGATTATTAGATATATTAGAGATATTAAAAGATAATATATATTAGTCAGCTGAACTATATATACATAACTGATGAGAAATTATATTGAAATATGTTATTACATTTTCATAGATTAAATGTTCAACACATTTTTCATTTTCATACCTAAAGTTGTTCTTAAATTATTCATACATAACTGTCCTTCCTCGACAAAATAAAATATTGGCAACCAAGGTTCAAGGTGTTGTAAGATCATGGTAAAATTAAGCTGCAGAGGGGCTCCCTACATCAGAGTTGGCAACCCAGTTCAAACACATCTTGTCAGGAAAGCTCAGGCCTGTTGAACCCTGGCACAGTCAAATGACGATATTCGCCGAACAACAAGATTTTCGATTATTGGTTGCTTTGATTGAATCAGCCAATCAAGTGTTGCAGGCCACTACAAAATGGTGAACCACTTCCTGCAATTCAGCGCTATTCTATTTCAGCTCATGCGCATTTGTGTCATCGCTATAATAAATTAATTGTTAAGATTCCGAACGTGGCCATAACGTTAAAATTCTTATTGCCAATACGAAAGAAAGGAAATAAATAATTTTCCAGTACTACCTATTTGAAATTGCTTTATTTCGTTAGCAAAATGATGCTTTGTAAGTTCAGATTTACTTAGTACTAGTACAAAAAAAAAAATTGCTAGGACTACCTGGTCTAGTAGTTAACGTACAGTCGCTCAAAAAACCATCCAAACGCTATGGTTGATTACAGAATTCTGAAAAAATATCTGTCAACAATTTTTTTAGAAATTAGTGGTACAGTCGCTCAAAAAAGTATCCGAACACTATGGTTGATTACAGAATTCAGAAAAAATATCTGGCAACGATTTGTTTTAGAAATTAGTGATCTGGCAACCTTCGTGTCACGTGGCACGAAGTTTGCCAGATCAGTAATTTCTAAAAAATCGTTGCCAGATATATTTTCTGAATTCTGTAATCAACCATAGTGTTCGGATACTTTTTTGAGCGATTGTACATGAAAGTACGTACATGAAAGTTGTACAGATCATGAAAGTTGCCAGATCACTAATTTCTAAAAAAATCGTTGCCAGATATTTTTTATGACTTCTGTAATCAACCATGGTGTTCGGATACTTTTTTGAGCGACTGTAGGTGGTCATATTATTTTGATACTAGATCGTGTCGGCTCAATCACGGAAATATTGAGCGTGTGCAGTTACCGTTCACAGCAAACTGGAGCGTGTGCAGTAACTGCACACGCTCCAGTTTGCTGTGAACGGTAACTGGAGCGTGTACAGTTGCTGTACACGCTCCAGATATTTTTCCTGGATTCTGTAATCACGTGACACGAAGGTTGCCAGATCACTAACTTCTAAAAAAAAAAGCTGCCAGATATTTTTTATGACTTCTGTAATCAACCATAGTGTTCGGCTATTTTTTTGAGCGACTGTACCTGACTTCTACGACCTTCAGGGCCTGTCCTTGTATATGTGATTGTATGAGAAACCAGAACAAGCCAAACACAGCTTCTAGGCTTTCTCCATCCTTTGTGTAGGAAAGTACCTTCTTCCTTGTTTAAAAAAATTACAAAAATTTCGTTGTACGCAAAAAATGTTTGGGAACCATTAATCTAAGATATGGAATCTTGGACGACTAGGGGCTACATACACTATTAAAATAACTAGGAAGGAAAATGGTTCGAACTTGTCCAGGTTTTTAGATCATACCACTCTTTAAAAAATTTCGTATGATTTTAGAGACAGCTCGAGTTGGGTTGGGTTGTTTTACCTCTGAGCGGCACTTTTTTGCACACCATGGGCTAAATGGCCAGGTCACATGGACCCCGAAGGCTCAGAGAAGGTAGGGGGAGGAGACCCATTGGAACAGCTGTTGGGAGACAGATGGTAGCCTCCCGTCAAGGCCATCCAGCGTGTTCTTTAACGTGCACAGGGTATGGCTCTCCCGCACACGGGGCCACGGCTTAACGTCCCATCCGACGGACGGCGGCCTTTCCAAGCCCATCGGTGTCCCCTACTGACCGTGGGCAGGGCGGGGAATTTAGAGACAGCTTGAAACAGAAATATCCTGTTTTCAAGACTTCGACAGACCGCTGCGATAACTACAAGTTTCAGGAGAGTTCCTCAAGTTTAAAATCGTTTTGCAAAGTCACTTAAATTGGTCCGAATTCCCTTGAGCAATTGCTTCTAGCGCCGCGAAATATCAGAGAAAGAAAACTTCAGTCACTTGAATTGGTCAGCTTTCAGTTGAGGCAATTGCTTCCAGCAGCAGAAACATCAGGGAAGGAAAATTCAGGGCTGAAAATAGAATTCAAAACGGAAAACGTTCCCGCATGACAGAAAACCAATATTGTGGAAGTAACTCTTACTTCCCTATCTGTCCGTTTCCTTCTCTCACATATGCAAAAGTCTCCAATCTTTTTTTCTTCCTTTTTTCCTTTTTTTCTGGGGGAAAAGAGAAGATGGCGCACTGCATTTCCGTTTCTCGAGTGCAACACTCGAGAAGCAATTGAGGAAATATTCACCGGAACTGAAATGCGTCCAAAGAAATTTGATCGCATTTAATGAAAGTGTTTGGTGAAGAATTCTTTTTCAATGGGATGCCTGGCATGGCGATAAGATGTCAACAACAAAGGGTACGTCATACCCCCATACGGCGTACGGTAATTTCTGTCAAGAGTTATCGCCAGAATTTCGGAAGAAACGCCTTTTTTCGGGGGAAATTTCGGAAGAAATGTTCTTATTTTCTTAATTTTGTTTATGTTTAGACGATAGTTAAAGCAATTTAAATATTTAGTTTCAATAACTCCAATTTTTTTTAATAGTTCGAAAGTCACACAACTTTCTTGAGAGGGAAGAAACAATATTCCGTGGAAATTATTCTGAATAAAAAAAAAAAAAAAATTTTATATATTTTTTTATAATGCAGTATTCCGTAAACGTTTTCCTTCACGCTACAATTTAAACATTCTGAATAACTTTGCGGCTCACCAGAATGAAGAAAAAAAAATTCATCAATAAAAAGGGAGATTTTTTTTCTGCTTCTAAAAATTTTAATTTATAATTTTAAAATGAAAAATAATCAATCTAAAGAAAATTGATCGTTTCTATCAAATTTTTTAATGAATGATTATGCGTATAATTTTTCGTGAAAGAACAAAACAGTGTTTATAGTTATAACTTATTATATTATGCTTTAAAATGTTAGCTATCCTTGAGGAAAGCATGTTATTAATGGGATGCCAAGTTGCAGTAAAAATGGGACGCAAAGTTCTATTATTGCGTTACAAATTTTAAATAGAGGACTGAGAGTGAGTTCAAAAATATGATTACCGACCAAATGATAAATGAACTAATTGAATTAGAAAGGTAAATAGATCACATATAACAATTTAAACACAAATTTCTCTAATCAGTATTAATGCGATTAACTTTCTTTGAAGTTCTCTCTAATCAGTGAAGTTAAACCAAGAAAAGAATGTTTCACAATTCTTAACTATATTTCAAATAGTTGTATTATAATTCTTACAAACTCTACTCAAAGCATAATGGGAATCTTATTATAATATTCAATAAGCGACACAATTATCTTTGTGAATGTACCTATACGTTACCAAGGATTACCTCTACAATTCTATATTCCACCTTATATACCTCGTAGCACCAAAAACTCCTTTATTTTTGCACTAATAGACTTCTTCGACACATTACTGCCACTAAATTAAATTCTAAAAAAATCAGTACAGTCGCTCAAAAAAGTATCCAAACACTATGGTTGATTGCAGAATTCAAAAAAATATCAGGCAACGATTTCTTTTTTAGAAATTAGTGATCTGGCAACCTTCGTGTCACGTGATTACAGAATTTAGGAAAAATATCTGGAGCGTGTACAGCAACTGTACACGCTCCAGTTACCGTTCACAGCAAACTGGAGCGTGTGCAGTAACTGCACACACTCCAGTTTGCTGTGAACGGTAACTGCACACGCTCAATATTTCCGTGAGTGAGCCCACACGATCTAGTATCAAAATAATATGACCACTACAGTCGCTCAAAAAAGTATCCGAACACTATGGTTGATTACAGAATTCAGAAAAAATATCTGGCAACGATTTTTTTTAGAAATTAATTTAGTGGCAGTTGTCACGTGACACGAAGGTCAACTTTTTACACTAACAATAAACTTCCAATGTTTTCTCAACTCGTTATAATTCAAAATCTCTCTCTGTTCGAACAGATTAGTGACAAAATTCTCACGCTGAGGCAGAGCGTCAGATGACATCTGTTCCGGTTTGCTGCTCGTTTTCCTCTAAAGGAAATAGCATGAAATCATATTCCTATAGTAACTACTTTTTCCTTGACTTTCCTGATTCGGGGCTACTACCAAAATGACCAGATCTGGTGGGGCGGGGGTGGCTCAGTCGGTAGCGCGCCAGGCTCGTAATCTGCAGTTCCCAGGTTCGAGTCCCAGCTGGGTCAGCGTTGAGATTTATCTCCGCAAAAATTCCCCGCCCTGCCCACGGTCAGTAGGGAACACCGATGGGCTTTGAAAGGTCGCCGTCCGTCGGATGGGACGTTAAGCCGTGGTCCCGTGTGCGGGAGAGCCATACCCTGTGCACGTTAAAGAACACGCTGGATGGCCTTGACGGGAGACTACCATCTGTCTCCCAACAGCTGTTCCAGTGGGTCCCCTCCCCCAACCTTCTCTGAGCCTTCGGAGTCCATGTGACCTGGCCATTTAGCCCATGGTGTGCAAAAAAGTGCCACTCAGAGGTAAAACAACCCAACCCAAACCCTATAGTAACTACTTTTTCCTTGACTTTCCTGATTCTGCCGTCCCGTGGCCGAGTGGTTAGCGCGCTTGGCTACTGATCTACGGGACCTGGGTTCGAGCCCGGGTAAGGCATGGATGTTTGTGTCGTTTTTCTGCTGAGGTCCTGCCATCCTCTCAGACCTTCTACTGTGGCATATAAACTGACAGGCTCCTATCAGACCTCTGTGGCAAGCAGCTGCTTGAGGGGGTATTTATTTATTATTTTTTCCTGATTCGGGCTACTACCAAAATGACCAGATCTGGCAATTTTCAATCGCAACTTAATATCACGTTATTTTGCATATCAGTGATAACACATGGCAGTTATTCTACCGCATTTTCGCAGCACAACTAATTAGTTACTGCCGCGGTACACCGTTTGGTTAACACTGCTATGTAAGATTGTCAGAAAAACTAATGAAATTGGTTAGGCAGGTTGTGATTCAGTTAATCTGAATGGTTGCAGTCTTAAGCAGGTGTCACAGTTTAATTACCTTGGGAGCTACGTAACACATACTGGTGATGTGCGGCATGAGATTAACAGAAGAATAGGGATTGCTGCCGGGACTTTTAAGAATCTATGGAGAGTGTGGAGAAATAGGCGTATACACCTAAAGACTAAAATTAGACTGTATAATAGTTTGGTTCTTTCTAGGGTTAGTTATGGTAGTGAAACTTGGACGTTATGTAAACAAGATAACAGGAAACTAGATGCTTTTGATTCTAGATGCTTACGTTGTATCTTGGGTATTAGGTGGTTTAACTTTGTAACTAATGATGAGGTTAGGCAAAGGAGTCGGCAACCTCCTTTAAGCAGCATATTGTGCAGAGAGAGACTCCGTTGGTTTGGCCATGTTGCCCGTATGAATAATTATAAATTGGCGAATAGGGTTATGAACAGTGTGCCTAAAGGCCTCAGAAAGAAGGGGAGACCTTAGGATGCGGTGGGCAGACAATGTCAAACAAGACCTTCGTTAGAATTGGTGTGCAGTTTCCAGATGCAGCGGGTGTAGCTCAAACAGATTTGCTTGGAGAACTAAATTGCATGGTCTGATTGGATCTCCGTAGCCCATGGCTGCTTGAGGAGGAGGAGGAGGAGGATGAAGATCAAAGCTAATATTCAGATTTTTACCGAATTCAAGCTCCTGTCAGACCTCTATATCAAGCAGATGCTGGAAGGGATATTTATTTTTTTTAATTGCCTAAAGAATGGGAGAGAATTTTGGAGTTCTTTTAACAAAATACTTTAGCATCTATAGATGGACAGAAGATAACGTGAATAATCCGCTTAACGCAAGCAAGTTAAAAAATTTACGAGATGATCCACTGAAACCCTTCCGCTGCCATCGTTTGCAAATATTGTATCATCCCATGCATGAAACCATTAAAAGGTGAAGGTCAGTGAGTCAGCTGACGTGCTAACAAGCAGATGATCAGCTGTCACCTGCAGGAGCTCATCAGCCATGGCTCTTCATGATCCAAATCCTTCAAAACATGATCAGCGTGAGGGTTTGCAGTTTTTGGGGGCAGACGGTAGGCAGAGATTCATCAAAGGTGGCTTGGATTGTTTTACCTCTGAGCGGCACTTTTTTGCACACCATGGGTTAAATGGCCAGGTCACATGGACCCCGAAGGCTCAGAGAAGGTTGGGGGAGGGGACCTACTGGAACAGCTGTTGGGAGATAGATGGTAGCCTCCGGTCAAGGCCATCCAGTGTGTTCTTTAACGTTGGGTTGTTTTACCTCTGAGCGGCACTTTTTTGCACACCATGGGCTAAATGGCCAAGTCACATGGACCCCGAAGGCTCAGAGAAGGTTGGGGAAGGGGACCCACTGGAACAGCTGTTGGGAAACAGATGGTAGCCTCCCGTCAGGGCCATCCAGCGTGTTCTTTAACGTGCACAGGGTATGGCTTTTTCCGCACACGGGACCACGGCTTAACGTCCCATCCGACGGACGACGGCCTTTCCAAGCTCATCGGTGTCCCCTACTGACCGTGGGCAAGGCGGGGAAATCAATTATGTTTGGAAGTTTTCATTATTATTTCCTCTTCTCAGAGAATTTGAGCCACCCCCGCCCCCTCATCAAAGGTTTCAGGCTGTATATGGACATACTTGCATATCTAAAAAACGAAAATATTGCCTACAGACATTAGAAATATGCTTCCAGGAAATCTCGCAAGCGGAATTCCCCTCCTTCGTGACGAAGCGTCAAGATTGTTACTTGGAATGTATCGAGTGATGAGGTAGAATTCTCAATACAGTTTAGATTTTCACCGTATAATTTGCATACTTTTGTGGTTCTGAAGAAAGCAGACAAGCGATGCAGATTCCGATTGAGCGCTATAGTCCAGCGTTTTTACTACGTGAAAACTATCCTTGGCTACAGTCACTTAATCAGATTCGTGTCTATTTATTCGTTCTATTGAGAGAAAAGTACAAATATATGCACTAACACCGCTCAAGACATATCAAACGCATGAGACTCAAATTATCAAGTGTGTAAACATGAATGTACAGTCGCTGAAAAAAGTATCCGAACACTATGGTTGATTACAGAATTCAGAAAAAATATCTGGCAACGATATTTTTAGAAATTAGTGATCTGGCAACCTTCGTGTCACGTGACACGAAGGTTGCCAGATTACTAATTTCTAAAAAAATCGTTGCCAGATATTTTTCCTGAATTCTGTAATCAACTATGGTGTTCGGATACTTTTTTGAGCGACTATAGGTGGTCTTTTTTGGTGACTGTAGGTGGCGACTGTAGGCTTTTTTGAGCGACTGTAGGTACGAAGGTTGCCAGATCACTAATTTCTAAAAAATCGTTGCCAGATATTTTTTATGACTTCTGTAATCAACCATAGTGTTCGGATATTTTTTTCAGCGACTGTACAGTACGTTGCTATGGTCAGGAGTTGCGAGGATTTGAAAAGTAACAGCGAAAGATTTACAATAACAGCACAGAAGAGGAGAAAAAAACACAACAAGATCTCTCTAAATCTAAGGCTGAGAGAAAAAAAAGTGATACAATTGTAAAGATGTAATAACCACTTTGACAACATATAAACATTATAACTAAAGGAAATTGAAACTTAAAACATTTTTAAATTTAGGCAAATCGACATACTTCTAGTCGAATGTTAACAATGTGCAAATTTGAGGTCATCACAACATCAGGAGGTAGAGAGATCCAGACACGACCTACTCGGCAAATGGGGAAATGATGCTTGACATGTGTTGTAGCATGAGGACTACACAGCTGATGCCTTCTTGCTCTACTAGGTCTAAGATACGAACACGACCCCGCCCTCATTCAAAAAGGGGACACCAATGGGCTTGGAAAAGCCGTCGTCCGTCGGAATGAAGGTAAAGCCGTGTCTCCGTATGCAGGAGAGCCACGTTAAATAAAACTCCGGATGGCCTTGACGAGGGGCTACCATCTTTCTACTAAGAGTCCCTTCCCTAAAACTCTTCTCTGAGCCTATGGGTCCTTGTGACTTGTCCATTTAACTCATTTTGTGCATAGAACTGAAGCTAGGGAATGAGACAATGCAACTGCTATTATGTCGTGCTTGCCTGTGAAATGTTTGCATGCAATAACCAACCAAATGGGCAGCGGGGTGGCTCAGTCGGTAGCGCGTCAGGCTTGTAATCTGTAGTTCCCAGGTTCGAGTTCCAGCTGGGTCAGCATTGAGATTTATCTCCGCAAAATTCTCCACCCTGCCCATGGTCAGTAAGAGACACCGATGGGCTTGGAAAGGCCCGCCGTACGTCGGATGGGACGTTAAGCCGTGGCTCCGTGTGCGGGAGAGCCTTACCCTGTGCACGTTAAAGAGCACACTAGATTGCTTTGACGGGAGGCTACCAACTGTCTCCCAACAGCTGCTCCAGTAGGTCCCCTCCCCCAACCTTCTCTGAGCCTTCGGGGTTCATGTAACTTGTCTATTTAGCCCATGGTGTGCAAAAAAGGTGCCGCCCAGAGGTAAAACAACTCAACCCAACCAACCAATTAGAGATACACTGCCTGGAGAAGCCCATTCCGCAGAGATCGAGGTGGTGGAGCCCTCTACTATGCACTTCCAGTCTCACTCGATGGTAGCAACAGAATGCAGATTGAAAAACGTCTGGCAAAAGAAGGTGAAACTGAAACGTAAACTGAGTTTTCGTTAATAACTGAATCTCCTTACGTCAGAAAAGTTGTGAACTCGTATATTAAATTGTTTTCTAAAATCAGAAATATCTAAAACACGAAAAAAAAAAAAACAATAAAAGACTGAATTATTATGAAAAGAGCGATTGATATCATTCCCCGTAGACAGACGCCTGATATCAGAAAAATAAAAGCTGTCGAGGCGGCGTTATTTTCTTAAATACGTCCGCAAGACACGTGAAATGAAACGTCCTGTCTCTCCGTGTGAACGATTTTTCGACAGCGAATGGGAAAGGGTCGTATTCTTCAGATTGCATTCTCACTTCTGCTGTCATTTCTCCGGATGATTTTAATAAGACGGCTGTCAAAGAGAGGGAAACTCTCGTTAAATCCTTTTGCTCCGCCGTCCCCGCCTATTCCCCTGGCAACGATATCGCCCGCAATCGGGAGAATCCAGTTGATGACGCAACAGAGAGCTGTCAACAGTTCCCCACGAGCCGCGTTCCCTTTCCCTTCGATTGCCTCCCAAATAAAAGAGACTTTTCCTAACAGATCTTCGACTAACAAAAATCTTACACGGCTTTATCAGTAAACTGAAAATGTCTCTTTTCATTCCGGCTTCTCTTCCGTCAATGGCAATAATTCCAAGCTGATTTGTGATTGGATGATACAGCAAAAGTAACTCTGTTAGCGTTTTACTCAGCGGATATTCTTTTACGTGCTCTACAAAATAAGCTTACAATTTAGGTAAAAAAAAGGGGGGGAGGGGTGCTTCTCCTTTTCTTCACAATGAAGTAAATTGAATGCGATCGTCCCGTTTCCTCCGACTTCTTAATCTGATATAGAACCAGTTAACAAGATCACTTGTTTCGCAATGGATCCGTTCTGTAAGAGTTTACAGTTGTAAAAGAATCACAATCAAATGTAACTTCGTTCTGTCCTAATTGTTCGTGGATGATTCGTGTTTTAGATATTTCTGTGTGTTATTTATCTGTTGCGGCATTGGGTTGGGTTGGGTTGTTTTACCTCTGAGCGGCACTTTTTTGCACACCATGGGCTAAATGGCCAGGTCACATAGACCCCGAAGGCTCAGAGAAGGTCGAGGGAGGGGACCCACTGGAACAACTGTTGGGAGACAGATGGTAGCCTCCCGTCAAGGCCATCCAGCGTGTTCTTTAACGTGCACAGGGTATGGCTCTCCCGCACACGGGGCCACGGCTTAACGTCCCATGCGACGGACGGCGGCCTTTCCAAGCCCATCGGTGTCCCCTACTGACCGTGGGCAGGGCGGGGAATTTTGCGGAGATAAATCTCAACGCTGACCCAGCTGGGACTCGAACCTGTTGTTGTGTTGTTGTTTTACCTCTGAGCGGCACTTTTTTGCACACCATGGGCTAAATGGCCAGGTCACATGGACCCCGAAGGCTCAGAGAAGGTTGGGGGAGGGGACCCACTGGAACAGCTGTTGGGAGACAGATGGTAGCCTCCCGTCAAGGCCATCCAGCGTGTTCTTTAACGTGCACAGGGTATGGCTCTCCCGCACACGGGGCCACGGCTTAACGTCCCATGCGAAGGACGGCGTCCTTTCCAAGCCCATCGGTGTCCCCTACTGACCGTGGGCAGGGCGGGGAATTTTGCGGAGATAAATCTCAACGCTGGACTCGAACCTGGGAACTCGAACCTGGGAACTCGAACCTGGGAACTACAGATCCAGGGGATCTGGGACTCGAACCTGGACTCGAACCTGGGACTCGAATCATCTGGGACTCGAACCTGGGAACTACAGATTACGAGCCTGGCGCGCTACCGACTCAGCCACCCCGCCCCCTGTTGCGGCATTACATGTATGGACACCAACAAAACCGTTGGGTTTTGTATACACAAGGGGCTAAATGACCAAGTCACAAGGACCCAAAAGCTCAGAGTTTGTTAGTTTGACCTGGACAAACCTTTTATTTTGCCGTCAGTGAGTAAGGAAAGAAAGTGCTGGACAGCTGTTAAGAGATAGATGCGAGCCTCCCTCGGGGCTATCCAGCGTGTTCTTTAACGCACACAGTGTATGATTCTTCAACATGCGGACCACGGCTTTATGTCTCATCCGACGGACGGCAGTCTCTCCAAGCCCGTCGGTGTTTCCTTACTCACTGACGGCAAGATAAAAGGTTTGTCGGAGATAAAGCTCAATATTTGCAGAGTTAGAACGCGAACTTGGAAATGAAGATTACGAGCCTGGCGTCAAAGGCTCAGAGAAGTTGGGGGAGGGGGTCCACTGGCGGATGGTAGCCTCCTGTCAACGCTATCCATGGTATCAGAAATATCTAAAACACGAAAAAAAATTATTATTAAAAGAGTAATTAATTTCATCCCCCATAGACATCCTGACGTCGTCTATGACAATTTACACGTGGCATTTCCAGGTTTATCAGTATTCCCTTTCACACTGGGGAGAGGGTGGGGGGTTAGATGACTTCTTTAATGCACTATAGCCTTAATTTCTATGACGACATTGAACCTAAACAACCAAACGGACGTCCCCCGCCCTGCCCACGGTCAGTAGGGGACACCGATGGGCTTGGAAAGGCCGCCGTCCGTCGGATGGGACATTAAACCGTGGCCCCGTGTGCGGGAGAGACATACCCTGTGCACGTTAAAGAACACGCTGGATGGCCTTGACGGGAGGCTACCATCTGTCTCCCAACAGCTGTTCCAGTGGGTCCCCTCCCCCGACCTTCTCTGAGCCTTCGGGGTCTATGTGACCTGGCCATTTAGCCCATGGTGTGCAAAAAAGTGCCGCTCAGAGGTAAAACAACCCAACTAAACGGACGATTTCTCCAAGACAATATTTTTCATGAGGAAGGATCTTTCTTTCTTTCGATTCCGTCATTATTCCTCTGATTCTTTCTTTTCTTTCTTTTATTATTTCCCTCTCCTTTTCTTTCTTTTAATTTTTACTTCTTCTTTTCTTTTATTATTTCTTTCTTTATCATAATGCCTGATATTTCTCTATTTTATTCATCTTTCTTCGAGCAGACGATCCAGTATTTGAGACCACTGGAACAGCTGTTGGGGGACAGATGTTAGCCTCCCGTCAAGGCCATCCAGAGTGTTCTTTCACGTGCACAGGGTATAGCTCTCTCACACACACACACGGAGACAAGGCTCAACGTCCCATCCGACGGACGGCGGCCTTTCCAAGCCCACCGGTGTCCCCTACTGACGTGGTCAGGGCGAGAAGTTTTGCGGAGATAAATCTCAACGCTGACCCAGCTGGGACTCGAACTTGGGAACTACAGATTACGAGCCTGGCGCGCCACCGACTGAGCCACCCCCGTCCCACCACACGGTGCATTTATAAGTCTCTAATACTGCTTTCGGGAAGGTTCAATTAACTGAGTATGTCCTTAGGTAAAATACTTCAGAGACTTCTTGCTTTATAGGAACAGAGGCCAAAAGATAAGTAAAAGCACCGACTGAAACGAAGAATGAGGTTGTTGTTTTATTTTCTCTTGGTGACCTGGGGCAGTTTCGGAGTAAATTGCTGACAATTGCAGCCTCGTCTTGGTAACAAGATCCGTCAGCATTTGTCACCAGCATCTGCCAACAATCCGACTTCTTTTCTGATGACGACGTCACAGAGATGCCGAAGAATGGCAAACGTGGTTGGCAATAACCATCGGCATCAATGAGAATCTCTCGTTGCTGTACATCGCGGAGCTACAGACAGTAGTAGTAATGTCTCCAGGTCAAATCTTCTCCCAAATATTTCACTTAAGGAAACGAAAAAAAAAACGTTTTAAAATCGAATGAGACGTTTTTTGCTCTCTTAATTTCTGTTTGTTTTCCCCTTGAGCAGCAGTTTTCTTTGATTCCCAATGGATTAAAAGATCAAAAAAAGATTCAGCTGAAAAACTCACTGAACACAAGGGCAGGGTGAAGCCTCTTGCCTGGGTCATCCAGAATGTTTTTTTTTAACGTGCGCAGAGTTGGATTCGCTTATTTTACCCCTGAACGAGTTTTTTTGCATGAAAAAAAGCTTAAACGAACCTGGAAACCAGAGATTACGAGCTTGGCGTGTTACAGATTGAGCTAATGTTCCCTCCCATTGAGTTACGAGAGAGGTCGCTACTCTCTCAGTCGACATTTCGTTTTTTACTGCGTTGGGTTGGGTTGTTTTACCTCTGAGAGACACTTTTTTGCACACCATGGGCTAAATGGCCAGGTCACATTGACCCCGAAGGCTCAGAGAAGGTTGGGGGAGGGGACCCACTGGAACAGCTGTTGGGAGACAGATGGTAGCCTCCCGTCAAGGCCATCCAGCGTGTTCTTTAACGTGCACAGGGTATGGCTCTCCCGCACACGGGGCCACGGCTTAACGTCCCATCCGACGGACGGCGGCCTTTCTAAGCCCATCGGTGTCCCCTACTGACCGTGGGCAGGGCGGGGAATTTTGCGGAGATAAATCTCAACGCTGACCCAGCTGGGGACTCGGTTTTTTACTGCGTGTGCCGATCTGTTTCTTCCTCAATAATTATAGAATTGTTGCGTCGATTTTTTCTTTCTTTTTTTTGGCACACAGATTTTTTACACAAAATCTACGTCTCAGGTTTGAAAATCAACGAGTTCGAGTATTAGCGAAAAAAAGGCAGAGATAACTAACTGAGCGACATACAACAATAGAAACAAAATTCGATTCTAAATCCATTTGAAACCTTTTTAAAAGGTTATCGATATCACGTAGTTTAATTATGTTGTTATTATTTCATTTGCTTACAATATTAGACTACCTTATATGATTAGCGATTTAAAACCAGATTGAAAATTTTATGAGTTACTCTAATATTTTTGGATATTTTTACGGTATTTCCGTATTTTGCCTTCAGCATTGCTGAGTAGGGTTAACTGATCGATTCATCAAAAGCGTCATTCAAAGCTCCTAAAAACAACGATGTTTGAGAAGAAATTAAATGCCTGAAGCAGGGTTGGGTTGTTTTACCTCTGAACGGCACTTTTTTTGCACTCCAATGGGCTAAATGCCCAAGTCACAAGGACCCCGAAGGCTCAGAGAAGGTTGGGGGAGGGGACCCACTGGAACAGCTGTTGGGAGACAGATGGTAGCCTCCCTTCAAGACCATTCAAAGTGTCCTTTAATGTGCACAGGGTATGGCTCTCCCACACACGGAGCCACGGCTTAACGTCCCATCCGACGAACGGCGGTCTTTCCAAACCCATCGGTGTTCTCTACTGACGTGAGCACAGTGGGGAATTGTACGGAGATAAATCTCAACGCTGACCCAGCTGGGACTCGAACTCGGGAACTGCAGATTACAATTCCTTTTGAAACTTACTGTATATGCTCCATTTACGAAAACGGTTTCATCCCAGAATTCTTCAACAGATGGCGTTTCAAACGCTATTTATCAACGCTCGGATCATAGAGAGAGAAAGACGCAGTCGATGAAGTTTAGCGAAAAGAGGAATTTCAAATGATGCTGCAGTTTGGCTGGGAGCATTGAAAAACAAAAGCAATCATCAGAGAGAAATTTCTTTCCCAAATAGCAAAAGTCAAAGCATACGATGGGAACTTTTGAAAGGAACTGCTTCTTTTGCATCGAGCTCCCCTGCGTCGGATTTCCGAATTCATTTTTTGTTCCGTTGCGCTGCGTCGAGGATCATCTACCTCGCTGAGCGATTCTTGCGACGCTCGCGCCAATCTGAATGCTCGAGATGCGAGAGTAAACACTCCTCCTCCTCACGATGAGGGCGCGTGCAGATTCCATCGATCACGGGGCAGTCAGTCTTGTCTCTCATCCAGACCTTTCGAGACGAAACGAATTAAATATTCAATACGTAAAAATCGGCGAAAGTTAAAGCAATCGGTTGAAAGGAAACTTCAGAGATTTTGTATCGTTGCATTTCCGAAGCGTTTAAGGGAGAGAAAGTCACAAAGTAATACCGATGTTTATGCATGTAGCCCACGTGCTGAAAATCGCTTTTGGAGTGTACAATCGCTCAAAAAAATATCCGAACACTATAGCTGATTACAGAATTCAGAAAAAATATCCGGCAACGATTTTTATAGAAATTAGTGATCTGGCAACCTTCGTGTCACGTGATTACAGAATTCAGGAAAAATATCTGGAGCGTGTACAGCAACTGTACACGCTCCAGTTACCGTTCACAGCAAACTGGAGCGTGTGCAGTTACTGCACACGCTCCAGTTTGCTGTGAACGGTAACTGCACACGCTCAATATTTCCATGAGTGAGCCCACACGATCTGGTATCAAAATAATATGACCACCTACAGTCGCTCAAAAAAGTATCCGAACACTATGGTTGATTACAGAATTCATAAAAAATATCTGGCAACGATTTGTTTTAGAAATTATCTTCGTGTCACGTGACACGAAGGTTGCCAGATCACTAATTTCTATAAAAATCGTTGCCAGATATTTTTTATGAATTCTGCAATCAACCCAAGTGTTCGGATACTTTTTTAATATATATAATAAATAAAATAATAAATAATTACCCCCTCAAGCAGCTGCTTGCCACAGAGGTCTGACAGGAGCCTGTCAGTTTATATGCCATAGTAGAAGGTCTGAGAGGATGGCAGGACCTCAGCAGAAAAAACGAGACAAACAGCCATGGCTTACCCGGGGCTCGAACCCAGGTCCCTTAGATCAGTAGCCAAGCGCGCTAACCACTCGGCCATGGGACGGCTATATATATAATGCGTTTGAATATATAATGCAATGAATATGGAGCGTGTGCAGTTACCGTTCACAGCAAACTGGAGCGGTTGCGGTTAATGTTCACAGCACATTGGATCGTGTGGGCTCACTCACGGAAATATTGAGCGTGTGCAGTTACCGTTCACAGCAAACTGGAGCGTGTGCAGTAACTGCACACCCTCCAGTTTGCTGTGAACGGTAACTGGAGCGTGTACAGTTGCTGTACACGCTCCAGATATTTTTGCTGAATTCTGTAATCACGTGACACGAAGGTTGCCATATCACTAATTTCTGAAAAAAATCGTTGCCAGATATTTTTTATGAATTCTGTAATCAACCATAGTATTCTAATACTTTTTTGAGCGACTGTACGCAACACGGAGCCACGATATTAATGCTTCCATGCATCTGTAACTCTTTCCGGAAAAATCGAAATCGTTACGACAATAATAATTCAGATACAATGCAATAAACGATCCTTTGGTGAGTGCGGTAGCCATAGAGGATATTCCCTTTCCTTTTAATATAAATAAAAGGCGTCTCTGGGCATCAGTCGGCGATGCATGCCTCCTTCTCTTGAGACGGAAGTAATTCTTGGTAGCTCTCTAACTGGTGGGTGTTGGCGACAATGACCTAATTATTGCACAAATTGTTGAAAGAGAATTACATCAATTTAAGCATATTTCGATCCCCACCCTGTAATTCCTCAAACAATTAAGCGATATGCCCCAAATTTTGTACATGGATTTATCCTCTGCTGTCTCGTGTTGCGTTAAAACTTCAAGTCTCTATCTATAATAGATTGGGGGGGCGGAATCAGTCGGTAGCGCGCCAGGCTCGTAATCTGCAGTTTCCAGGTTCGAGTCCCAGCTGGGCCAGCGTTGAGATTTATCTCCGCAAAACTCTCCTCCCTGTCCTCAGTCAGTAAGTGACACCGATGGGCTTTCGAAGACCACCGTCCGTCGGATTGGACGTTAAACCGTTTCCCTGTATTGGGCAGAGCCACACCCTGTGCACGTTAAAGAACACGCTAGAAGGGGCCTTGATGGGATGGTAACACGCTAGAGGGAGCCATTAAGCCATTAAGAACACGCTAGAGGGGCCAATGATGGGAGGTTACCATCTGTATCCCAGCTATCCAGTGCCCCCCCCCCCAACCCTCTCTGAACCGTCGGGGCCCTTGTGACCTGGCCATTTAGCCCAATTTGTGCAAAAAAGGGTATCTCAGAGGTAAAATAACCCAGCCCAACCTATAATAGAACAATATTTAGAACCTCTGATGACTTATTTTCTTCGTTTAAATGTTGAAAGATTAAAATTTCATTTAAAACTTTTTCTCCCTTTCGTAACTACCCAAATACTTGCCTGTTAAGTCTTAAATACTTCCCGTGCTGGTTTCCACCTTGCCACCCTTTTGTTGTGTTAAATATTGAAGTTTCTACCTGTGATGAGATCAGAATTAGAGTTTAAATTCACTTTTATAATTCATTTCATTCAGAGTGGATGACTTATAAAGACCTGTTGATTTTCAATGGGAGATTGGTTGCCGTAAAGCTACAAGTCGTTGCCTGTAATAGAGCCCAGTTTTAGAACTTGGAAACCCTTTCTTTTTCCATTTCGTACAGTTCTCTATTTCCAATTTTAAATTTTCCCCCGTCGAATGTGAATGCGCTCTCTTATACTGTTATTGTCAATTAAATGTTTCTGAAGATAATTCATCGCTGTGGCGTCTGTATAAGATTTTCGACTTTCTGAGAAGTTCTCAAAGTTTGAATGCAGTTAAGAATAAGAGTTCAATTTGTTATTGTAGGTAAAAGCATTAACTATAACATGGCCCAAATTCACTATATTACCAAAAGTGTTCAGACATTGCCATGTTATTTGAACTTAAAACCACATTCAAAACTCCATAGCTGGAAATAAATTTTTAATGAAAGCATCATCATCATCATCATCCTCAAGCAGCCATGGGCTACGGAGGTCCAACCAGACCGTGCAATTTAGTTCTCCAAGCAAGTCTATCCTGAGCTACATCTACTGATCTACTACGAAATCTACCATATATAATACTCCATCTACCACATCTACTACGAAAGCACATCGCTGAAAATAAATTGAAGATCTCGCTCAAATCTCTCGAATCCTACTTAAGTGTCTGAACATTTAGTAATATGGCAATTTTGCAATATGAAAATCTTGAGCTAGGCCTAAACAAAGTGAAATAGTGTTTAAAGTCTTCAGTGCGTCAAGTGACTTCCACGACATTTGCTCAGTTGTCTTAATTGATCCAGTGATGTATTGATTTGTTTCTCCTTCCACAAGTACCATAATTTCATTCGCCACCCCCCCCCCCACCTAATTTCCCTTCTCCCCTCCCCACAACCACTCTCGAAAACAAGGGGCGGGAGTGGCTCAATTAGTAGCGCGCCAGGCTCGTAATCTGTAGTTCCCAGGTTCGAGTCCCAGCTGGGTCAGCGTTGAGATTTATCTCCGCAAAAATTCCCCGCCCTGCCCACGGTCAGTAGGGGACACCGATGGGCTTGGAAACGCCGCCGTCCTTCGGATGGGACGTTAATCCGTGGCCCGTGGTGCGGGAGAGCCATACCCTGTGCGCGTTAAAGAACACGCTGGATGGTCTTGATGGGAGACTACCATCTGTATCCCAACAGCTGTTCCAGTGGGTCCCATCCCCCAACCTTCTGTGAGCCTTCGGGGTCCATGTGATCTGGCCATTTAGTCCATGGTGTGCAAAAAAGTGCCGCTCAGAGGTAAAACAACCCAATGTTAAAGAACACGCTGGATGGCCTTGACGGGAAGCTACCATCTGTCTCCCAACAGCTGTTCCAGTGGGTCCCCTCCCCCAACCTTCTCTGAGCCTTCGGGGTAAATGTGATCTGGCCATTTAGCCCATGGTGTGCAAAAAAGTGCCGCTCAGAGGTAAAACAACCCAATGTTAAAGAACACGCTGGATGGCCTTGACGGGAGGCTACCATCTGTCTCCCAACAGCTGTTCCAGTGGGTCCCCTCCCCTAACCTTCTCTGAGCCTTCGGGGTCCATGTGACCTGGCCATTTAGCCCATGATGTGCAAAAAAGTGCCGCTCAGAGGTAAAACAACCCAACCCAACCCTCGAAAACACTTTCTAAGTGGCTTGAACACAGTCGATGACGAGAAAAGCCGAGTGAATGAAGTAACGAGTAAATAAAGGGAAAGTTATCCCTTTATTTAGTCAGTTTCGTAAGATGAAATATCCGATGTTTCTAACATTCCTCGGTTGCAGGAATTAACAAAATAAGAAAGATGAAAATAGATTAATTAAAAACGACAAAATTTAAATTTTGTTTTCCATAACTTTTATCTAAGTCTTACTTTTCTCGCCTTCGTTTCCTTTCAACAGGAGATTCATCGAGAAATTTATTAATTTATTTATTTATTCAACGTTACAGATATTTGAGAGGTCCTCCTTATACAGGCGTTCTCATTATACACTTTTTAAAAATAATTAACTATAATGCTTTTTTAGTTAATTTTCATTTTACTCTTTTTGTTTCTGTTTATTTACTTATTTATTTATTTATTTATTTTTTTAGATTCTGTTCCATAAATCTGTAAAGATTAGAGATTCAAATAAAATTTTATAAATTTTAATTTTAGAATCAAAATCTTTCTGGTTCAAAATTAAATCAGTTCTAATCTCCTGAAACCCATGTTCCTCTAGTGATTTAAGGAATTTTTTCCTTTGAGTTGTGTTGTTTGTACAGTTAAGTAAAATATGATGAATTGTTTTGGGTACGTTACAGTTTTTGCAGTTTGGAGAGTTTGAAAGTTTAAGATAAAATTTTGTTTGATTTAGCATTGCTGTATTTGTTCTAAGTCTATAGAGGATATTTAATTGTCTTCTTGTAAACGGTAGATTTTGAATATAATTAATGTTTTTTGAAAGAACGCATCTAAAGTTGTTATTTTTTAATGATGCTTCAATTTGAAAGAATTGTTCGGTCAATTTAAATCCTAATTTTTTAATATCTTTTTTATAGTGTTATAAAAATTGAAGCAGTTGCTAATTTTGTTAAGTTTATGAGCATTCTTTGCTAATCCTTAAGCAATCAATTGCAAATACATTGCCACCATCTTCGTATGTTGTTTGCAAGCTGAGGTGAAACTGCCTTCGAGTGGAATAGGCATCTGAGTTGTGCACTGCAGGCACAATATTTCATATCACTAAACAGAAGAGATCTTGATCGGCGGCAGGTAGCTCAACGGCAGAGCACTCGACATGCTATTTAGGAGGTCTTGAGTTCTTATCCCACAAGGTTCGAGACAATTTTTCCTCTAAATTTCATATCGATATTAAGAATGACTTTATATCTTTTAAGAAACGCTATTTTGGGTTGGGTTGTTTCACCTCTGAGCGGCACTTTTTCGCACACCATGGGCTAAATGGCCAGGTCACATGGACCCCGAAGGCTCAGAGAAGGTTGGAGGAGGGGACCCACTGGAACAGATGTTGGGAGACAGATGGTAGTCTCGCGTCAAGGCCATCCAGCGTGTTCTTTAACGTGCACAGGATATGGCTCTCCCACACACGTGGCCACGGCTTAACGTCCCATCCGACGGACGGCGGCCTTTCCAAGCCCATCGGTGTCCCCTAGGGACCGTGGGCAAGGCGGGGAATTTTGCGGAGATAAATCTCAACGCTGACCCAGCTGGCACCTCGAACCAGGGAACTACAGATTACGAGCCTGGCGCGCTACCGACTGAACCACCCCCGCCCCATAAGAAACGCTATGAGAGGGAATCTGAAGTTGGACATAAACATTGGGAAATTACGATTCAACTATTGTTTGAGTTCGCAACTCTTTCTGTCAAGTTCTTAACTCTAAATATGCACGCTCTTGCTTCATATTCATTCAACGATTTATGAAATTACGCGTTCTTCGCTTGAATTTTTCTTCCCTGATATTTTTTCTCACTCTAACCAAGATGATAGATTTAGCTTGTCCAAAGCATCTAAGTGATGTGGAAATAATTGAACGTTTTAAATGTAAAATTATAATAAGAGGCGGTACGAGAAAACAAAATGAACACCAAATCAGAAGTGAGAGACTCGTGCCTCGAGAGCAAGCGACATCTTACCGTCCTTCTTGTAGTAGAGGATCTCGAGCTGTTTCTCGTGGCACGTGGCCAAGCACTCTCGAATCTGCGCCACGGCGAGCGTGCTCGTGAGGGGTCCGTGCAAGAAGTCGCAGATGCACGACTTCTGCATGAGTTCGGCGCGGGTGAAGCCGACCAAGTCGCAGAAGCCATCGTTGCAGTAGATGATCGGGTAGGTGTCAACTTGGGCATTGGCGACCAGGAAACGTCTGTCTGCAACAGAAAAAGGAATCAAATTAATTTCATTAGTCGCATGCATATTTTCTTAAACATTTCATTCATAACATCTATATGCGCTAGGACATTATTTTTCTGGGGTGCGATATGGCTCAATCGATAGTACATTAGACCCGTAATCTGCAGTTGCCAAGTTCGAGTCCCAATTGTGCCTGCGTCGATATTTATCTCCGCTAACCCTCGTTTTGCCGTCGATGAGAAAGGGGACACCGATGGGCTGAAAAGACCGCCGTCAGTCAGATTGGACGTTAAGCCGTGTCCCCGTATGCAAGATAATCATAAAGTCACTCTGTACGGCCTTTACGGGAAGCTCCCATCTGACTCCAGTCCAGTGGATCCACTTCTTCAATCTTCTCTGAACCAGCGAGATTCTTGTGACTTGGCCATTTAGCCCATTGGGTGCAAAAAAAACAGTCCAGAAGTTAAAACAACGCACCCCAATTTCGGTATGATTTTTAGGAAGTAAAAAATTTACGACCATCTTATCGATTTGTTTCGTTTAGAAACAATAAAACAGCGCAAAATTGTCGTCGTGGTTTCGGATCGGGTGTGCTCAGCCGGTAGCGCACCAGGCTCGCAATCTTCAGTTCCCATGTTCGAGTCCCGCCTGGGCCAGAGGTGAAATTTATCTCTGCAAAACTTCCCGCCCTGCTCTCGGTCAGTTGGGGACACCGATGGGCTTGGAAAGGCAGCCGTCCGTCAGATGGGACGTTAAGCCGTGGTCCGTGTGTCCGAGAACCATACCCTCTGAACGTTAAAGAACACGCTGGATGGCCTTAACGAAAGACTACCATCTGTCTCCTAACAGCACTTCAGTGGGTCCCCTCTTCCCAACCGTCTCTGAGCCCTCGGAGTCCTTGTGACGTGGCCATTGTGTGCAAAAAAAGTGTCGCTCACAGGTCAAACAACCGAACTCGTCATGGTTTCAAAGAAATCACAACCCGAGCTTACTAATGACGCAATACTGGATAGGTATATACGTGGGGAGGAGTAGGAGGGGGGATATTGATTTGTTTCTCCTTCCACAAGTACCATAATTTCATTCGCCGCCCCCCACCACCACCTAATTTCCTTTCTCCCCTCCCCACAACCACCCTCGAAAAATATGGGGCGGGGGTGGCTCAGTCGGTAGCGCGCCAGGCTCGTAATCTGTAGTTCCCAGGTTCGAGTCCCAGCTGGGTCAGCGTTGAGATTTATCTCCGCAAAATTCCCCGCCCTGCCCACGGTCAGTAGGGGACACCGATGGGCTTGGAAAGGCCGCCGCCCGTCGGATGGGACGTTAAGCCGTGGCCCCGTGTGCGGGAGAGCCATACCCTGTGCACGTTAAAGAACACGCTGGATGGCCTTGACGCGAGACTACCATCTGTCTCCCAACATCTGTTCCAGTGGGTCCCCTCCTCCAACCTTCTCTGAGCCTTCGGGGTCCATGTGACCTGGCCATTTAGCCCATGGTGTGCAAAAAAGTGCCGCTCAGAGGTGAAACAACCCAACCCTCGAAAACTCTTTCTAAGTGGCTTGAACACAGACAGAATGGACGGAAAGCATCCAGGAACAAAAGGGTCTGTCTCTATAATCTGTAATTGGTGCCTTAAAGGTTGGACCATTCAATGATTTTTCGAGGTCCACCTGTAGTAGGAATCTGGTGCAATTGGACGTTTCACCCAAAGCTGCGAGTCTGCAAATTGTCCCATTACGATGGAGCAACTAGTAATGGAGATCAATGGCTGAGGAATCACTAGAGAGAGATACTGAAAGCGTTCTCAGCGTCCAAATATGTCTGTGTCCCCTCAATAAGAATAAGTGGAAGCAAATGGTTCGTAAGTGCATTGTTACCAAATAATGGCTCGAATGTCACTGTTGAGAATTACTGGGCACGAGCATGCGATATTTACTTTAGCGTCTGCGAGCTCTAGCTGACTGGTAACAGAGTTCACGCAAGAACGAAGTATTTATGTTATCGACAAAACAAAACGAGATAATGTTTTAACTTTGTCTCCTGTCTGTCCGTCTGTACAGTCGCTCAAATTTTTTTTTTCAAATTTTTTTTTCAAAATTTGTGTCACGTGACACGAAGGTTGCCAGATCACTAATTTCTAAAAAAAATCGTTGCCAGATATTTTTTCTGAATTCTGTAATCGACCATAGTGTTCGGATACTTTTTTGAGCGACTGTAGGTGGTCATATTATTTTGATACTAGATCGTGTGGGCTCACTCACGGAAATATTGAGCGTGTGCAGTTACCGTTCACAGCAAACTGGAGCGTGTGCAGTTGCTGTACACGCTCAAGATATTTTTCCTGAATTCTGTAATCACGTGACACGAAGGTTGCCAGATCACTAATTTCTAAAACAATCGTTGCCAGATATTTTTTCTGAATTCTGTAATCAACTATAGTGTTCGGATATTTTTTGAGTGACTGTAAAAACTTACAGTTTTAGAGAGTACTCTAAATGGCCAAGCCACGAAGACCCCAAGGCTCAGAGAAGGTTTAGGGGGAAGGGGACCAACTGGGCAGGTCTTAGCCTCTCGTCAACGCCATGAAACGTGTTCTTTGACGTGCACAGAGTATGGCTCTCCTGCCAGACGGATCCCGGCTTAGCGTCCAATCCGATGGACGGTGGCTTTTCCAAGCCCAACTGTGTCCCCTTTCTAAACGAGCACAGGGCGTGGATTAGCGGTGATAAATCTCAACGCAGGCACAGTTGGGATTGGAACCTGGGAACTGCAGATTAAGAGTCTGGCGAGGGAGTGTAGAACATCCCAACCCTCATAAAACAAATCCCTCTGAAACTGACTCCAGAAGAGGAGAATATTATTTCGCCGTAATTTCCTTCCAGATTCGGCGTTATCTTCTCCTTTTACCAGCGAATAAATATTTTTGAGTACGCCTCGTGAGAATCTTTTTCCTCTTTGCTCTCCATTCTTTAGTTACCTGGTTGCTAGGTTACGAGGAAAGCCACAACAGAAGCGGAAGATTTTTAATATGGCGACCATTTGGAATTCTCCATTAAGTTAATGAAAGTTGGCCGCAATGAAATCTTCATTGCAACGCGGATGCTTAAGTGGACGCAGCGAGGGAGAAGGATGCGTTACCACGGCAACGGATAATGCAACAGAGAGAACCGAGGAGGAGAAAAGATCAAGTAGAACGCTTTCGGAGAATTTTTTTTTTTCTTTTTTGGTCTCGATAAAATAATGGGCCAATTAAAGAAAGACGAAAAATCTTTTTAAATTTTTTTGCCTTTTATTTCTTTTTTATGACCAGGTGCAAGTTGGTGTTACTGAGTTAATCTCTCTTTAACGCGGGCAGTGCCCAGCCAGATACTCAAGATGTGTTGAAAGGGAAAATCATACTCAGAAAAAGTAGCATTGTCCGAATTGGGAGATTCGGACTTTCGATCCATTACGGAGAGGAGCTAAATGAATCTGCAAATTCTTCTCTGCTGTGTGATTGATAAAAGCTGCTTCTTGGATAGGAAAAGCATCATCTGTTACATTAGTAACATAAGGAAAAGGTGGAATTTAACTGGTGTGATTTCCACGGTCAGCACTTTAATGAAGGATTGTGGTGGATATTTGCCTTTTGTTTCCTTTTCAAGCAACCATGAGAACACAGTGTTGACTTGCTTTGTATTCATCTGATAACTGTCAGTTTTTCGTATCAAATTTAAATGAAATATCGATATCCGAAGGGGTTGTTTCGTTCGGTAGCTCTCCGTGTCCTTCATCTGCAGTTCTAATCCTTTCAGATTCCATCAGATTCCCTTCCCACCTGTGCCAACGTTGAGATTTATTCCTTGTAACCCCCCACCCTGCCCTCGGTGAGAAAAGGACACCGTTGGCCTTGGTAAAGGCTGCCGTCCTCCGAATGGGATATTAAGTCGTGACCCCGTGTGCAGCAGAACATATCCTGAGAACTTTAAAGAACACATTAGATGTGTTCTTGATGGAAGGCTACTATCTGTTTCCTAGAAGCTGTCCAATGGGTCCCCTTCCCCCAGCTTTCTTTGGGTGTGGGGCGTGGGGCTCAGTCGGTAGCGCGCCAGGCTCGTCATCTGCAGTTCCCAGGTTCGAGTCCCAGCTGGGTCAGCGTGAGACTTATCTCCGCAAAACTCCCCGCCCTGCACACGGTCAGTAGGGGACACCGATGGGCTTTAAAATGCCGCCGTCCGTCGGATGTGGACGTTAAGCCGTGGCTCCGTGTGCGGGAGAGCCATACCCTGTGCACGTTAAAGAACACGCTGGATGGCCTTGACGGGAGACTACCATCTGTCTCCCAACAGCTGTTCCAGTGGGTCCCCTCCCCTAACCTTTTCTGAGCCTTCATCGTCCTTGTGACCTGGCCATTTAGCCCATGGTGTGCAAAAAAGTGCCGCTCAGAGGTAAAACAACCCAACCCAACCCTTCTTTGGGTTCCTTGTCACCTGGCTATTTATATCCCATTGTGTACAAAAAAAGTGCAGCCCAGATTTGAAACAACTCCAGCGATATCTTCGATGATGATGATCACATTAACGATATAGTCCGCATTATTAAACGCTAATATCCTTGACGACGAAAACAAAAAACTTTGAAATACAGAGAAAATGATGGTAGAAGAATTATTTTAGAAATCCTGTGAATTCCCCCTCCCCTCCGTTGTCTACAAAGAAGAAGTACAGACAGACAGGAAAGCATTTAAATATCCTGACCAACTCATGAAACCAATAATTTTTTTTCATCCCCTGTTCAAATAGATTATATCTTTTTGGAAACTTTAAAATTCAGTTATATAGGAAATTGGGAATTTTTTAATGTTCTTTATTTTGTTAGTGTCTTGGAGTTAATCTTTCAGAGATTCTCTGGATCTCTCTCACCCTCGGTGCATTTTGCATCTGATAATTTATGCAACGATATTTCTTTTGCCAGATTTATAACTCTCTTTTATCTAGTTTTTACATTCTTTCTGTTTTTATTATTTGTGTGATATCTTTTGTCCACCACTTTCAGGATATTGCTTAAAATGATTATCGGTATCATTGGAAAGGTTCTCTTTAAAAATGATTTTTGGCTTTGTATTAAACGAAATTGTTCAGAAATATGTCTGTAATTTAAATTCACAAAAACATGTTTTCTGTTTAACTCTCAAGCTATGTAATATTTAGATTAAATAAAATAAAAAGTATAGTTACCACCACCATTTTTGCGCACACTTTGCTTGTTTTTTTAAGATTCCAATATGGAATTACAAGTTGGAGAAAATTATGAAAGTAACATTCTGAAATTAAAGAGTGTACATAGCATAAAATGTAATATCGTGTTTCGCATGATATTGCCGTTATGCAATTGCAATGGAAGAACACGGTATCTTCACTACTAAGCAATTATATATTTAAATGTTATTTTATTTATTTTTTCCTTAAAAATCAAACTGTTATGAGTTAACATGTATGACAAAGGCAATAGTTTCACAAAGGCAATAGTTTCATCAAAAATTTCATTTTATGGGGCGGGGTGGCTCAGTCGGTAGCGCGCCTGGCTCGTAATCTGCAGTTCCCAGGTTCGAGTCCCAGCTGGGTCAGCGTTGAGATTTATCTCCGCAAAATTCCCCTCCCTGCTCACGGTCAGTAGGGGACACCGATGGGCTTGAAAAGGCCGCCGTCCGTCGGATGGGACGTTAAGCCGTGGTCCCGTGTGTGGGAGAGACATACCTTGAGCACGTTAAAGAACACGCTGGATGGCCTTGACAGGAGGCTACCATCTGTCTCCCAACAGCTGTTCCAGTGGGTCCCCTCCCCCAACCTTCTCTGAGCCTTCGGGGTCCATGTGACCTGGCCATTTAGCCCATGGTGTGCAAAAAAGTGCCGCTCAGAGGTAAAACAACCCAAAACAACCCAACCTTAAAAATCAAATTGTTATGAGTTAACATGTATGACAAAGGCAATAGTTTCTTTCACATACCATATTGTTGTCTATGCAATTTAAGTTTTTATACTTAAATAAGAAAAACACAACAAAACATTTTAAGGGAAACAAAGTTTTTTCTTTCTTTTCTAAAGATGTAATGTAAGGTCGCATATTTTCGGCCCCTAGAATATTAATACGTCAACGAGGTATCACTGAGAAAATGGCTATGGAAATTAAGTTTAAAAGGGTATATAAATATTTTGCTTGGGATTCTTCATAGGGAAAGCTTCATAATATTCGACTCAGTTAGTCGGTATAAGCTTAGTTCCTTCACGAATAATACTAAATTTCAGTAAAGAGTCTAAGGTTGTCTTTATTCAACTAAATAAAGATTGATTGTTTGAATAAATTTTATCGTGACAGCGAATTAGTAATTATTAATTTTTATGTATTTTGTTTAATGTTTGGCTATATAGAAAATTGCAGTAAGGATTAAATAGTTGGTGTGTCATGAAAATGCAAAAGATATTTTTAAGGTTCGAGATTTAATTGGAGTAATGGTGCTAAAAAGTAATGTATCTAATACGACATATTAAACTCTAGGACTTAAATGGTAATAGCGCAGAATTTATGAATAGTGGTCTTGCTCAGACAGGAATGGCAGATGTCTCAGAATCTGTGGGACTAGGGCATCAATTTGTCTAACGTCCAACATCAATCTTCAAATGACCCACGATATTCATTCCTTTTGAGTGGATATTAAATTTTATGTAATGAGAGAATCTCTGTGTGTGTGTGTGTCTCTCTTTGTTATATAAATCTTAAGTGTTTATATCCATATAACTTGAGTATTCTGATAGAAAAATGGGGTAGGGGTTGACTCAGTTGATAATGGGCCAGTCTGTTAATCAGCAGTTCCCAGGTTCGAATCTTATTTGTGCGAGCATTTTAATTTATCTCCGCTAACCCACCCACACTGCCCTAAGTCAGAAAGGGGACACCGATGGGCTTAGATATACAGCCGTCCGTCGAATGAGACGCTAAGCCATGGTTCCGTGTGCAGGAGAGAGAGAGAGACATACCCTGTGCACGTTAAAGATCACACTGGATGCCAACTGTCTCCTAACAGCTGTCCAGTGGGTTCCCTCCACCAACCATCCTCTGAACCCTTAGGATCCTTGTGACCTGGCTGTTTAGCCCATTGTGCGCAAAAAAGTGTCCCTCAGAGGAAAAACAAATTAGCCTAGACTATCTACCAAAATGCATCACTTTGATTTAGAAGATACTTAAAGCTTTGCTTACTTCTACAAAATGAACTTTTTTTTCTCGACTTCTGTCATTCTTTCATTTACGGTTGGTTTATCGTTTTTCCTTCTGCTGCCCTGCAGTTGCCATTTCATTTATCGTTTTCTTTTGACACTCGACAAATATTTATGTAGTAAAGTGTTCGTCTGCAGGAATCGCGACGAAACAATTGAAGAAGAGCAGTAGGGGAAAAATCCGTTTGCAATTCTATATGTTACCGTATTTGAAAATCACACATTGCAGAAATAATGAAATGTTAAAAGTTAAAAAATGAAAAAAGTGTTATAACTCAATACAATAAGTAAATGGTTGAATACAAGTTTTGCAAAACCATCTCCTTTGATTTGGGTTGCAGCCACTGAAAAAATTGACTATAAAAAATGATTTTATTTACGGATTTAAGTCGGTTTATAGAGAGTTAAAAGAAATGTTGCTCACTGCAACAATGAATTCCTGATTCTTAAAAATTTATGTTGTATTTTTTATTTTTAAAAAGATAAAAGTTTTAGTTTTTTTTTAAATTCCTCTTCTGATTTGCGAAATTTATTTTTAATATCATAAAGACAAGTTTTGAAAATAAAATTTTATACTTTAATATTACAAAGCAGAATTTCGCATCTCTAACCGAAAGCTTTAATAAACAAAACATTACCTTCCTAATAGTATTAAAAAACAATTTAAATAATTATACTTTTATGAAATATGGTTTTCATCTGTAACGTTTTTAATTCATCGTTATTAAAATTATTCGTAAAACTTAAGAAAGTTTCCAAAAAAAAATTTTAATTCAAAAGAGGAAAAAATAAGAGACAATTGCATAAAAAATGTATAAAGAAGAGTACGAAAATGATCTACAGTGAAATAAAATAGAAACGTAGTGTAAATTATAATATTGAAAGGAATATAAAATGAAAAACATGCTATTGTAAAGAATTATCTTGGCTAGTGGTTCTCAACCTTTTATGCTTCACGTACCCCCTGGAAAGGTGTATGTAACTGGCGTACCCCTTGTATAGATAGGTAAAACTATAGTTATAGTATAACAATGGGAATAAAATAAAACATATATATCAGTGGTTCTCAACCTTTAATGCTTCACGTACCTCCTGGAAATGTGTATGTAACTGGCGTACCCTTGTGTAGATAAATAAAACTATAGTTATAGTATAACAATGGGAATAAAATAAAACATATATATCAGTGATTCTCAACCTTTAATGCTTCACGTACCCTCTGGAATTGTGTATCTAACTGGCGTACCCCTTGTATAGATAGATAAAACTATAGTTATAGTATAACAATGGGAATAAAATAAAACATATATATCAGTGGTTCTCAACCTTTTATGCTTCACGTACCCCCTGGAAAGGTGTATGTAACTGGCGTAACCCTTGTATAGATAGATAAAACTATAGTTATAGTATAACAATGGGAATAAAATAAAACATATATATCAGTGGTTCTCAACCTTTTATGCTTCACGTACCCTCTGGAATTGTGTATGTAACTGGCGTACCATTTGTATAGATAGATAAAACTATAGTTATAGTATAACAATGGGAATAAAATAAAACATATATATCAGTGGTTCTCAACCTTTTATGCTTCACGTACCCCCTGGAAAGGTGTATGTAACTGGCGTAACCCTTGTATCGATAGATAAATCTATAGTTATAGTATAACAATGGGAATAAAATAAAACATATATATCAGTGATTCTCAACCTTTAATGCTTCACGTACCCTCTGGAATTGTGTATGTAACTGGCGTACCATTTGTATAGATAGATAAAACTATAGTTATAGTATAACAATGGGAATAAAATAAAACATATATATCAGTGATTCTCAACCTTTAATGCTTCACGTACCCTCTGGAATTGTGTATCTAACTGGCGTACCCCTTGTATAGATAGATAAAACTATAGTTATAGTATAACAATGGGAATAAAATAAAACATATATATCAGTGGTTCTCAACCTTTTATGCTTCACGTACCCCCTGGAAAGGTGTATGTAACTGGCGTAACCCTTGTATCGATAGATAAATCTATAGTTATAGTATAACAATGGGAATAAAATAAAACATATATATCAGTGATTCTCAACCTTTAATGCTTCACGTACCCTCTGGAATTGTGTATCTAACTGGCGTACCCCTTGTATAGATAGATAAAACTATAGTTATAGTATAACAATGGGAATAAAATAAAACATATATATCAGTGGTTCTCAACCTTTTATGCTTCACGTACCCCCTGGAAAGGTGTATGTAACTGGCGTAACCCTTGTATAGATAGATAAAACTATAGTTATAGTATAACAATGGGAATAAAATAAAACATATATATCAGTGGTTCTCAACCTTTTATGCTTCACGTACCCCCTGGAAAGGTGTATGTAACTGGCGTAACCCTTGTATCGATAGATAAATCTATAGTTATAGTATAACAATGGGAATAAAATAAAACATATATATCAGTGATTCTCAACCTTTAATGCTTCACGTACCCTCTGGAATTGTGTATGTAACTGGCGTACCATTTGTATAGATAGATAAAACTATAGTTATAGTATAACAATGGGAATAAAATAAAACATATATATCAGTGATTCTCAAACTTTAATGTTTCACGTACCCTCTGGAATTGTGTATGCAACTGGGGTACCCCTTGTATAGATAGATAAAACTATAGTTATAGTATAACAATAGGAATAAAATAAAACATATATATCAGTGATTCTCAACCTTTAATGCTTCACGTACCCTCTGGAATTGTGTATGTAACTGGCGTACCCCTTGTATAGATAGATAAAACTATAGTTATAGCATAACAATGGGAATAAAATAAAACATATATATCAGTGGTTCTCAACCTTTTATGCTTCACGTACCCCCTGGATATGTGTATATAACTGGCGTACCCCTTGTATAGATAGATAAAACTATAGTTATAGTATAACAATGGGAATAAAATAAAACATATATATCAGTGGTTCTCAACCTTTTATGCTTCACGTACCCCCTGGATATGTGTATATAACTGGCGTACCCCTTGTGTAGATAGATAAAACTATAGTTATAGTATAACAATGGGAATAAAATAAAACATATATATCAGTGGTTCTCAACCTTTTATGCTTCACGTACCCCCTGGATATGTGTATATAACTGGCGTACCCCTTGTGTAGATAGATAAAACTATAGTTATAGTATAACAATGGGAATAAAATAAAACATATATATCAGTGGTTCTCAACCTTTTATGCTTCACGTACCCCCTGGAAATGTGTATGTAACTGGCGTATCCCTTGTATAGATAGATAAAACTGTAGTTGTAGTATAACAGTTTGAATATAATAAAACACATATATCAGTGGTTCTCAACCTTTTATGCTTCACGCACCCCCTGGAAATGTATATGTAACTGGCGTACCCCTTGTATAGATAGATAAAACTATAGTTATAGTATAACAATGGGAATAAAATAAAACATATATATCAGTGGTTCTCAACCTTTTATGCTTCACGTACCCCCTGGAAAGGTGTATGTAACTGGCGTAACCCTTGTATAGATAGATAAAACTATAGTTATAGTATAACAATGGGAATAAAATAAAACATATATATCAGTGGTTCTCAACCTTTTATGCTTCACGTACCCCCTGGAAAGGTGTATGTAACTGGCGTAACCCTTGTATCGATAGATAAATCTATAGTTATAGTATAACAATGGGAATAAAATAAAACATATATATCAGTGATTCTCAACCTTTAATGCTTCACGTACCCTCTGGAATTGTGTATGTAACTGGCGTACCATTTGTATAGATAGATAAAACTATAGTTATAGTATAACAATGGGAATAAAATAAAACATATATATCAGTGATTCTCAAACTTTAATGTTTCACGTACCCTCTGGAATTGTGTATGCAACTGGGGTACCCCTTGTATAGATAGATAAAACTATAGTTATAGTATAACAATAGGAATAAAATAAAACATATATATCAGTGATTCTCAACCTTTAATGCTTCACGTACCCTCTGGAATTGTGTATGTAACTGGCGTACCCCTTGTATAGATAGATAAAACTATAGTTATAGCATAACAATGGGAATAAAATAAAACATATATATCAGTGGTTCTCAACCTTTTATGCTTCACGTACCCCCTGGATATGTGTATATAACTGGCGTACCCCTTGTATAGATAGATAAAACTATAGTTATAGTATAACAATGGGAATAAAATAAAACATATATATCAGTGGTTCTCAACCTTTTATGCTTCACGTACCCCCTGGATATGTGTATATAACTGGCGTACCCCTTGTGTAGATAGATAAAACTATAGTTATAGTATAACAATGGGAATAAAATAAAACATATATATCAGTGGTTCTCAACCTTTTATGCTTCACGTACCCCCTGGATATGTGTATATAACTGGCGTACCCCTTGTGTAGATAGATAAAACTATAGTTATAGTATAACAATGGGAATAAAATAAAACATATATATCAGTGGTTCTCAACCTTTTATGCTTCACGTACCCCCTGGAAATGTGTATGTAACTGGCGTATCCCTTGTATAGATAGATAAAACTGTAGTTGTAGTATAACAGTTTGAATATAATAAAACACATATATCAGTGGTTCTCAACCTTTTATGCTTCACGCACCCCCTGGAAATGTATATGTAACTGGCGTACCCCTTGTATAGATAGATAAAACTATAGTTATAGGATAACAATGGGAATAAAATAAAACATATATATCAGTGGTTCTCAACCTTTTATGCTTCACGTACCCCCTGGAAATGTGTATGTAACTGGCGTATCCGTTGTATAGATAGATAATATTATAGTTATATTATAACAATGGGAATAAAATAAAACATATATATCAGTGATTCTCATACTTTTATGCTTCACATACCCCCTGGAAATATATATGTAACTGGCGTACCCCTTGTATAGATAGATAAAACTATAGTTATAGTATAACAATGGGAATAAAACAAAACATATATATCAGTGGTTCTCAACCTTACATGCTTCACGTACCCCTGGAAATGTGTATGTAACTGGCGTACCCCTTGTATAGATAGATAAAACTATAGTTATAGTATAACAATGGGAATAAAATAAAACATATATATATATGTAATATATATCTACCGACTTTTGACGGCGTACATTTTACCGTGTACCTCACTTTGAGAACCTCTAATCTAGGGGTTACCCGTTGAAGTTTTATAATCCTCAATACCGTTTAAGGATAATTAAAATCAAAAGAATGAAAATATTTACTAATATATAAGAAAAACAAAATGAAGCAATACTTTATATCTATTTATTTTGCTGTATTAAGAATTTTAAACATTCTGATCAAGATATTACTATTATTAAATATAGATTAAATATATATATATGTATTGCGAATGAAGTAACATTTTTAAATAAGTCTAGCACCGTACTTCATCATTATGTGGGAAATGAATACACGTTTTTTTTATATATATATGTTTTTACACAGCTGTCGCAAACGGAAAACATTTTTCACAAATTTCGTTTCATGAAATGTCTCCTCTGCACTCTAAGCCTTCCGAAGTGCAGTACATTGTTTATACTTTGCTTTGTACAGAATTATTAAAAGATAATACCCATATTTTAAAATATTACATTTTATTGAATAATGAAGTAACCAAAGAAATTTTGTCTGCAAGACGTCAAGAAACTGAAAATATATTTATTTGTTCAACAGACGTCAATGTAGATATATTTGGTAGCTGGACTAATAGCCATGCTATATTCAAACTTCCGTCCCTACGCTGATATATAACACTTGCGAAAAGTTATTCTTTTCTTTAAATCCTGTAAGTTATGAATTGTATCGGAATAAATAGTATTTTTAATGAATCCTCCAGAAAAAGTAGTCTATTTTGGTGCCAAACCGGGACTCTTCGGGGACCACAAAATCGGTTTACTTCTGCCAATCGAGCAATTTGAAAACTTGGCACTTAAGACATCACGAATGATATTTACTCTACGCCTCATAATAAAGAAATTTTGAAACTTTCTCGACATTTTGGACAGAAAATTACGTTTGTTGCTTAATTTTTTAATAAAATATATCACTTTAATATGTGGGAATTCTTTAATAAATACTATGGATAGGCTATTATATATATGTACATTGCGCTATATCTGTTAGAATATCAAAAAAAATTAATTGATCTATATTGCACTCTATCGCCGTTTTCAGGAAACCGTTCCAATAACTGTTACATAGAAATAGATCGGGATAGCTCTCGGGATTACAAGGACCCCGAGGGCTCAGAAAATGTTGGGGGGAGAGGACAGCTGTTGTAAAACAGATGGTAGCCACCCGTCAAGGCCATCCAGCGTGTTCTTTAATATGCAGAGGAATGACTCTCCCGCACAAGGAGCCGCGGCTTAACATCCCATCCGACGAAAGGTGGCTTTCCAAGCCCATCGATGACCTCTACTGACCGAGGGCAGGGCGGGGAGTTTGAGGAGATAAATCTCAACTCGAAACTGTGTACTGCAGTTTAGGAGCCTGGCGTAGTACCGACTGAGCCACCCCCGCCCTTCCAATTATTTATGATCATCTGCGTCATTCTTAATTGCACTGCTAAATCTTCTCCATTTCGAATCCACCGAAGATTCTCTTTTCTGGGGAGACTGCGGAAGCAATCTATGTTAGCCATTAATAAATCTTTTAGCCAAATAATAATACTTCCTGGCAAGGCACCCAACGACTCAACGTCCAAGCTACACTTCCCTGCTGACATTTCAACTGATAAAAAGAAAGTAAGAGAAGAGACAGTCAATTTACTCTGCCAATGTTATTTTTCTTTTCTTTTTATTTTGATGGAGAGCTTCTACTTAGTTAACTAACTTGGCACCACGACACGGCAAGAAAGCAAATCTTATTCTTGAAACTCATCTTATTATCGTCACATACTCTGGATGTGTTCCAGGATTTATCTTTTCTTACGTCAAGGCTACAATGGGATAAACAAAGTGTTTCCGAAGTATTTTCTTCTCTAGCAAAACCTAATCGACTTCTCCTGTCTCAGTGGAGTTTACTTTTATCAATCTAATGCTCTTAGTGACGTCATTACTCTTAAGCCTCCTCCTTTCCCCACAAAATTCTTCTAATTCTTCTTGGGAGTAAAATTGGCTCAGCCGTTTGCGTGCCAGACTCGTAATCTTCACTTTCCAGGTTCGAGTCCCAACTGGGCCATCATTTAGATATTTGTCTCTTGAAACCCCCACGGTGAAAAAGAGAACACCGATGGCTTAGAAAGACCGCCGTCATTCGGATGGGTTGGGTTGTTTTACCTCTGAGCGGCACTTTTTTGCACACCATGGGCTAAATGGTCAGGTCACAAAGGCTCACAGAAGGTTGGGGGAGGGGACCCACTGGAACAGCTGTTGGGAGACAGATGGTAGCCTCCCGTCAAGGCCATCCAGAGCATGTTCTTTAATGTGCACAGAGTATGGCTCTCCCGCACACGGGACCCTACTGACCGTGGGCAGGACGGGGAGTTTTGAGGAGATAAATCTCAACGCTGACCCAGCTGGGACTCGAACCTGGGAACTACAGATTGCGAGCCTGGCGCGCTACCGACTGGGCCACTCCCGACCCGACCCTTCGGATGGGACGGAAAACCGCTTCCCCGTTATGAGGAGAATCATACGCTTATTAAAGAACCTGCTGGATATCCTTGACGGATTGGACTTGGGGTCCTTCTGACCTGGACATTTAGCCCATTACGTTAAAAAATGTGCCGTTAGGAAAACCAACAACCCAACCTTTCAAATCTTCAGGTACATATGACGAAGTCTCCAAACCATGAAGACGAAATGCACATCTCTATGTTATGTCAACCAGGAGGTTCATATTCAAAGCTACGCAATTGCTTGAGCTGTTTATCGAAAAATGTGACTGATACTTTGTGTTAAGTTTTATAAATGGTTTATATGTATTAAGAGTGTACATTCATAGAAAATACATTATATATCTTTAACACTATTCGCACTTTAACACTTATCTTTAACACTATTTCACTTTAACACTTAACTATATTCGAGCAGTGTCTCGCAAACTGTGTGCCGCGAGAGATTTTCAAATTGACACTAGATATTCCAAAGATTTCATTTCGACTTGACTTGTGTTATCGACGTGCTTTAATATCGACGTGCTATCGACGTGCTTTAATAAAAATCTTTCAGATTTTATCAACTGGGATCTTGTAAGTATTTATCAAGCTTTTTCCAAATTTTGGTATTAATTTTTGATTATTTCAAGCCATAGAATGGACAAATATTTAAAACAAACACCAAGTTATGAATTAAAGAACGAGAGCAAATCTTCAAGTATAACCAGGCTGATGACTCAACAAAGCGCAAATATAATGACGATTATATAGAGTTTGCTTTTATTCTTTTTTAGGTGTGCCACGGAAAAAAAATTAGATTCAGTGTGCCGCAGAGTAAAAAAGTTTGCGAGACACTGGTGTAGAGCTTAGAGTGATACCATGGTTATAATACCATTATTATTGCTGTCTAATCCACTTTTAAATATTATTCGTTTTTAGGTATGAAAAAGCAGTTCGTTTGAAATCGTAATATTTAAGAAACAAAAGGTAAAAAAATGGCAAAATAATGTATTCGGTATTCAATTATAACTCTTGGTTGGTTGGTTTATCTCTGAGCTGCACTTTTTTGCACACCATGGGCTAAATGGACAAGTCACAAGGACCCCGAGGCTCAGAGAAGGTTAGGGGAGGGGACCCACTAGAACAGCTGTTGGGAGACAGATGGTAGCCTGCCGTCAAGGCCATCCAGTGTGTTCTTTAACGTGCACAGGGTATGGCTCTCCCGAACACGGGGCCACGGCTTAACGTCCCATCCGAAGGACGGCGACATTTCCAAACCCATCGGTGTCCCCTACTGACCGTGGGCAGGGTGGGAATTTTGCGCAGATAAATCTCTAATGCTGACCCAGTTGGGACTCGAACCTGGGAACTGCAGATTACGAGCCTGGCGCGCTACCGACTAAGCCACCCCCGCCCCAACAACGGTGATTCTGATGATAGTCAGTGTGCATTTAAAAATTGCAAAAAAGACACAAAATGTTCAATATCTGCAGAATAGAATTTCTTACTTTCTTTTTCTACCTTTATGTGTAGAGAGTTTGATTGATAAACATCCTCCAATTGCTCTTTGCTCCATTGTCGCTGCCAACGTTCATTGGCAACGATATAGCTTCGTAGACAAAATAAAAGATGTCGCCACCTTCGCAATATGAGCGTTACCTTAATCAGCGTGGCAAATTATTTTTAGAAAACTGACTTCATCATCGCAGAGGAAATTGCTTTCAGTGTTTGTCTAAAACATCGCAAATATGATGATTGCAAGGTTGTCAAGTCATTGTTACGAAATCATCATTAGGTCATAAAAAAATATTTCTCGACCAATATGTTGTTTGCTTCTTTTTTTATAGGAAATTTCGATTTAAATGATAGTGTGACAATGTGAAGAAAAATATTTGTTTAAAGAACATACTATCTTCTAAATTATGAAAGAATTTTACGTAAAAAGATGAATCAAAAGGTTGGGTTGTTTTACCACTGAGCGGCACTTTTTTGCACACCATGGGCTAAATGGCCAGGTCACATGGACCCCGAAGGCTCAGAGAAGGTTGGGGGAGGGGATCCACTGGAACAGCTGTTGGGAGACAGATGGTAGCCTCCCGTCAAGGCCATCCAGTGTGTTCTTTAACGTGCACAGGGTATGGCTCTCCCGAACACGGGGCTACGGCTTAACGTCCCATCCGACGGACGGCGGCCTTTCCAAGCCCATCGGTGTCCCCTACTGACCGTGGGCAGGGCGGGGAATTTTTCTGAGATAAATCTCAACGCTGACCCAGCTGGGACTCGAACCTGGGAACTACATATTACGAGCCTGGCGCGCTACCAACTGAGCCACCCCCGCCCCAATCAAAAGATTAGTTGTTTTAAAATAAATGCGACTGAAGAGTTAATAACGCCGAGCATTTCAGATGAAAATTCATTGCATTTGATTATGTTCAAGGAGTTGATAAAGTCATTTCAAATCAACACCAGTGGACAGAATTAAAGGGACAAGAATCGGTTTCAAAAAACATCAATTAATCTCTTTCGTTACCTATTTGCGATGTGATATAATTTCAGTATACAGTAGCCCCTCCTATAATACATAGGTGTTATTAGAAAACCACCCTTTAACAGAAATCAGCACTTTTAATTATCGATAGAAAAATTTTTTATATAACAGACAGACTTTAAATAATAACGGAGAAGCGAACATTGAGAAATTTCCAGTAGCCAAAAAATGTTGCCATGTTTTCTTTTAGTGAAGTTTGTGTTATATGAATCTAAGTGATAAGTTTGCTTGTACAGTCGCTCAAAAAAATATCCGAACACTATGGTTGATTACAGAATTCAGGAAAAATATCTGGCAACGATTCTTTTTTAGAAATTAGTGATCTGGGCAACTTTCGTGTCACGAGACACGAAGGTTGCCAGATCACTAATTTCTAAAAAAATCGTTGCCAGATATTTTTCCTGAATTCTGTAATCAACTATAGTGTTCGGATATTTTTTAATATATATAATGCGTATGAATATATAATGCAATGAATATGGAGCGTGTGCAGTTACCGTTCACAGCAAACTGGAGCGGTTGCGGTTAATGTTCACAGCACATTGGATCGTGTGAGCTCACAAAAACCTGGATCGTGTGGGCTCACTTACGGAAATATTGAGCGTGTGCAGTTACCGTTCACAGCAAACTGGAGCGGTTGCGGTTAATGTTCACAGCACATTGGATCGTGTGAGCTCACAAAAACCTGGATCGTGTGGGCTCACTCACGGAAATATTGACAGTGTGCAGTTACCGTTCACAGCAAACAGTGCCTGGTTCACTGCACTGGAGCGTGTGCAGTAACTGCACACGCTCCAGTTTGCTGTGAACGGTAACTGGAGCGTGTACAGTTGCTGTACACGCTCCAGATATTTTTCCTGAATTCTGTAATCACGTGACACGAAGGTTGCCAGATCACTAATTTCTAAAAAAAATCGTTGCCAGGTTATTTTTCCTGAATTCTGTAATCAACCATAGCGTTCGGATATTTTTTTGAGCTGAAGTGAAGATTATTCAAGAGACATGGCAATCAAATCGAACAGGCAATATGTCAGTCGAACAAGCAGAGCTGGCCTTAATTTCTCTGTATGAGTTCATCGTCTGATGGGTTGGGTTGTTTTACCTCTGAGCGGCACTTTTTTGCACACCATGGGCTAAATGGCCATGTCACATGGACCCCGAAGGCTCAGAGAAGGTTGGGGGAGGGAACCCACTGGAACAGTTGTTGGGAGACAGATGGTAGCCTCCCGTCAAGGCCATCCAGCGTGTTCTTTAACGTGCACAGGGTATAGCTCTCTCGCACACGGGGCCACGGCTTAACGTCCCATCCGACGGACGGCGGCCTTTCCAAGCCCATCGTTGTCCCTTACTGACCGTGGGCAGGGCGGGGAATTTTGCCGAGATAAATCTCAACGCTGACCCAGCTGGGACTCGAACCTGGGAACTACAGATTACGAGCCTGGCGCGCTACCGACTGAGCCACCCCCGCCCCCATCGTCTGATGCGTGGTGTTCTTAACGTTTAAGGTAAAGCTTGATTCCATTGGTGATAAAAAGTCAACAGGAAAGCGAAGAGGGTCTTAGTGTCGGCAGAGTGTCAAAAGAATTGGCGATGCAAACCTTTGTTACCTTTTAGGCATTTCGACAAAGACACTTGCGTTGCTTGTTCAGTGTCTTAATAATAAGGTTCCATCAGTGCTTTGAGTAGATACTGAAGGAATTGTAGTACAAATATTTGAAACATAGTTAAGAGATGAATAACGTTCTTTTTATGGTTTAGCTTTATATTAATGAACACAGGAATTTGTGTTCAGATGAAATTGTTATATAAACTGTATACACCTATCCCTCGATTTACACGGTACTCAGTTCACAGAATTTTGGCTTTGCACGGTCAAAAAATGCAACCAGTTTCGATTTACACGGTACTGACTGAGATTTCCTTTCTATGTACGTCTCAGTCAGTACCGTGTCAATCGAAACGGCTTGCATTTTTTGACCGTGCAAAGCCAAAATTCTGTGAACTGAGTACCGTGTAAATCGAGGGATAGGTGTATATGGTCTTATACCTCTGTAATAAATTAGCATTCTTTTGAACTCACGCTCAGTTTTCTATTTAAAATTTGTAACATATTTAAAGCCTCAATAAAAAAAATTTCAGGTCACAAGAACACCAACAGTTTAGAGCTGAATATTCTGTGTTTACTTTTGGAATTGGATTATAGATTAGACAGACATATCTAATTTTTTGTGTGTGTTTTCATTGAGTAAATAGTTCAATTATTTTCGTGTATTTCGAATTAAAAAAGTTTTCTGTGATTAGATATTTATTTTCGGTCCCTTGAACTTCCAATTAACCAGGTTTTATTACTCGCATTTTCAGAAACTCCTGTTAGTTTCAATTTTCACCGTTAGAGGATGCCAGATTTAGAAAATGACGTAATCTCTTTCTATTTGGACTTAGCAAGATTTATTCGCAAAAAATGTGTTTTCAATGCCACAGGGCCATTAAAAAAATTCCCCTTTCGCTACGCATTTTAACCCTTTTGACTCTCAAGGATGACGCCCACCAGGAAGGCAACATCTGGAAGACTTAAACGAAACTTTGATCGCCTTGGAGCGGAAAACCGTAAGCCAAGAAAAGTATTTCGGAAACACAATAGCTGGCTCAGCAACGTTCTTCAGGGTGCTCGAGTAGCTCCCAACATCTCGAGATGGAACTGACAGCGTCGCCATTAAATAGCAAGGCGTCTATCGCGAAGCCTGTCTTCGGATAAGAGGGGTTTTATCTCCTGTTTAGAGGTGCGTTTAGCAGGTTGGCCGACGGCCTGGGGCATCTCTTTAACTGATGCAATCCAGTTAGAGCGAGAGGATGAGGAGATAGCGCGGAAATGAGAAAAAGGAATGCAATTTCCCGCGCTTTCAATCTATCCCGTCAATTCCTCTTCATTGCTATTTCAAGTCGAACGCCAGCTGCTTTTCGAAATGGAGAAAAGGGGTTGATGACACGTGACCTATGCTCTGCTTTCTTATTGGACTTCAGACAATCTCTCTCTTGGGATAATATTTCTCTCATAACAATTTTGAAAAGGAATTGTTTAAAATGGCAAAAATAAGCAGAGATGCAGTTTTGTCTAAATCTGTAGATATTTGTGGATCATTTAAAATTTGATATATTTCATACTTAAACCAAATTTGCTCAGAATCAAAATAATCTTCGTATTTAATGTGACATATAGACTGCCCTACCAAAATATTCGACAATTCCCATGCTATGTGAATGGGAAACCAAATTAGAAACTCAATATCTTGAAACATAAACTTCTTATGTGAATGGGGGGCGGGGGTGGCTCAGTCGGTAGCGCGCCAGGCTCGTAATCTGTATTTCCCAGGTTCGAGTCCCAGCTCGGTCAGCGTTGAGATTTATCTCCGCAAAATTCCCCGCCCTGCCCACGGTCAGTAGGGGACACCGATGGGCTTGGAAAGGCCGCCGTCCGTCGGATGGGACGTTAAGCCGTGGCCCCGTGTGCGGGAGAGCCATACCCTGTGTGCACGTTAAAGAACACGCTGGATGGCCTTGATGGGAGGCTACCGTATGTCTCCCAACAGCTGTTCCAGTGGGTCCCTCCCCCAACCTTCTCTGAGCCTTCGGGGTCCATGTGACCTGCCCATTTAGCCCGTGGTGTGCAAAAAAGTGCCGCTCAGAGGTAAAACAACCCAACTCTTATGTGAATGAGATTGGTGCTCAATTAAAGACCTAAATCATATGTATCTAAATCTTGAATTTCGGCTATAATGGTTCAGAATTTAAAGGTTATAGACGCTGGAAATATTTCACGGCATTTTCCTAAAAGATTCGTCAAAACGGACAAAAACTGAAAGAATTATCAGACGAACTTCAAAATATATAATTATTTCAGTAAATGGTTTCATATAGTCATTATTTCTTGCATTTTGTTTGGCTTTGGAGATAAATTCTTACGACAGTTGACTTTTGCTGTTAAATAATCCAACTGCATAACTTTTTAAATATCGAACCAATATTGCTTAAATTCAAGATTTAAATAAATTTGATTTAAATCTTTAAATCTTATTCCCATTAGAAGTTTATTTTTCAAGACATCGAGTTTCTAATTTGGCTTCCCATTAACATAGCATGGGAATTCTCTAACGTTTTGCTAGAGCAGAGTATATGACCTGTATACCAATTATTGAAAAACGCATCGTAATCCTAATACAATCCTATACTTATTATGAAATAAAAATAAATAAATACCCCCTCAAGCAGCTGCTTGCCCCAGAGGTCTGACAGGAACCTGTCAGTTTATATGTCACAGTAGAAGGTCTGTGAGGCTGGCAGGACCTCAGCAGAAAAACAACACGAACATCCATGCCTTACCCGGGGCTCGAACCCAAGTCCCTTAGATCAGTAGCCAAGCGCGCTAACCACTCGGCCATAGGACGGCTACTATTATGAAATAGTAGAGACAAAACCAGCATTACCAATTAAGACATATGACTTATATAAAAGTGTACAATCGAAAACATTTAACACGAAAATGGATAAGGCGAAATGTCGCTTAACATGAAACTATGATTCGATCCACGCATTTGATACAAGAAGAATAGTTGTCGTGATAATTCTCTTCGCATGACAAAGATTTTTGAAGATCTCTCTAGGCACTACCTGGGAGGAGAGGTTTTTTTTATTATTAGAAATCGGGTTGTGAATAAAATTCGAGTTAATTTAGTTTTTTTTTCCTTCTTTTTTGATTTTAAAGAAAAAAATCAAGAAAGAAATGTAATATAAACTTCTATTCAATAATTTTCTTCTCAAATAATTTTCTCCTTTATTCAAAGTTTTATTTTTTTAACACCCCAAAGAGGAAAGCAACAAATAGTTAGAAAAAACAACGTTCGGTTGTTTTACCTCTGAGCGGCATTTTTTTTCTTTTTTGCATGCAATGGGCTAAATGAGTATGTCACAAAGACCCCGAGGACTCAACGAAACTTTTGGAGACAGGACCGACCGTAGAGATGTTAGGAGACAGATGGTAGCATCTCCTCCAGGTCATCCGGCGTGTTTTTATCGTGCACAAGGCAAGGCTCCTTCATACGGGACATAACTTATCCCATCTGTCGGATAGCTGCCTTTTCAAACCCATCTGTGTCCCCTACTGATCGAGGGGAGGGTGGGAAATTTTGCGGAGATAAATCTCAACGCTGGCGCAGCTGGAATTCGAACCTGGGAACTGCAGATTATGAGCCTGAGAGTAAGGTTCCTTCATACGGGACATAACTTATCCCATCTGTCGGATAGCTGCCTTTTCAAGCCCATCTGTGTCCCCTACTGATCGAGGGGAGGGTGGGGAATTTTGCGGAGATAAATCTCAACGCTGGCCCAGCTGGAATTCAGAACTGCAGATTATGAGCCTGAGAGTAAGGTTCCTTCATACGGGACATAACTTATCCCATCTGTCGGATAGCTGCCGTTTCAAACCCATCTGTGTCCCCTACTGATCGAGGGCAGGGTGGGGAATTTTGCAGAGATAAATCTCAACGCTGGCCCAGCAGGAATTCAGAACTGCAGATTATGAGCCTGAGAGTAAGGTTCCTTCATACGGGACATAATTTATCCCATCTGTCGGATAGCTGCCTTTTCAAACCCATCTGTGTCCCCTACTGATCGAGGGCAGGGTGGGGAATTTTGCAGAGATAAATCTCAACGCTGGCCTAGCAGGAATTCAGAACTGCAGATTATGAGCCTGAGAGTAAGGTTCCTTCATACAGGACATAATTTATCCCATCTGTCGGATAGCTGCCTTTTCAAACCCATCTGTGTCCCATACTGATTGAGGGCAGGATGGGGAATTTTGCAGAGATAAATCTCAACGCTGGCCCAGCAGGAATTCAGAACTGCAGATTATGAGCTTGAGAGTAAGGTTCCTTCATACGGGACATAACTTATCCCATCTGTCGGATAGCTGCCGTTTCAAACCCATCTGTGTCCCCCACTGATCGAGGGCAGGGTGGGGAATTTTGCGGAGATAAATCTCAACGCTGGCCCAGCAGGAATTCAGAACTGCAGATTATGAGCCTGAGAGTAAGGTTCCTTCATACGGGACATAATTTATCCCATCTGTCGGATAGCTGCCTTTTCAAACCCATCTGTGTCCCCTACTGATCGAGGGCAGGGTGGGGAATTTTGCAGAGATAAATCTCAACGCTGGCCCAGCAGGAATTCAGAACTGCAGATTATGAGCCTCAGAGTAAGGTTCCTTCATACAGGACATAATTTATCCCATCTGTCGGATAGCTTCCTTTTCAAACCCATCTGTGTCCCATACTGATCGAGGGCAGGGTGGGGAATTTTGCAGAGATAAATCTCAACGCTGGCCCAGCAGGAATTCAGAACTGCAGATTATGAGCCTGAGAGTAAGGTTCCTTCATACGGGACATAATTTATCCCATCTGTCGGATAGCTGCCTTTTCAAACCCATCTGTATCCCATACTGATCGAGGGCAGGGTGGGGAATTTTGCAGAGATAAATCTCAACGCTGGCCCAGCAGGAATTCAGAACTGCAGATTATGAGCCTGAGAGTAAGGTTCCTTCATACGGGACATAATTTATCCCATCTGTCGGATAGCTGCCTTTTCAAACCCATCTGTGTCCCCTACTGATCGACGGCAGGGTGGGGAATTTTGCAGAGATAAATCTCAACGCTGGCCCAGCAGGAATTCGAATCTGAGAACTACAGATTATGAGCCTGACATGCTACTGACTGAGCCACCCCCGCCCTGAGCTGGAGTAATTATGTTTATATTGAATGGTGGCATATGAATCGCTGACAATAATCACCTATTTCGTTTGTTCATTGTCTTAATAAGGAGTTTGTTTTCAAGTCAATAGTCAATTATACAAAGTAATACTAAGAAACTGAGTTACAAATTTTAATGTTCCTTATCATCGATGGCAGTAGCCTGATGCCTACTCTTCGTCAATCACTGCCTTACCGAATATAAGAAAGAAAAAAATTCTTCCGTAGAAATGACCTTAAGAGGGATGAAAAACAAATGTTCAGAATGGTTCGTATGCTGCAGAAGAAAAGAGGAATTCCAAAAGTCAAATGAACATCGATGAATACATCTTTCGTCTTCCTAATACTGAACCGCTTTGTAAGGGGTACGAATGGACCCCCTATCATCTGGTCCAAATGCATATTGAAGAGATGGGGGCTGAAATGGGAAAGGAAGGTAGGGGCTCAAGCATTAGCAGCGCAAGCGACCCTACATTTTGCGAAAGGGCATTTGGCCGCAGGCCGCCTTGTGGTCGATGAGATGAGTTGTATGAAGATATCAATCTCAACGCTGGTGGTCGATGAGATGAGTTGTATGAAGATATCAATCTCAACGCTGGTGGTCGATGAGATGAGTTGTATGAAGATATCAATCTCAACGCTGGTGGTCGATGAGATGAGTTGTATGAAGATATCAATCTCAACGCTGGTGGTCGATGAGATGAGTTGTATGAAGATATCAATCTCAACGCTGGTGGTCGATGATATGAGTTGTATGAAGATATCAATCTCAACGCTGGTGGTCGATGATATGAGTTGTATGAAGATATCAATCTCAACGCTGGTGGTCGATGAGATGAGTTGTATGAAGATATCAATCTCAACGCTGGTGGTCGATGAGATGAGTTGTATGAAGATATCAATCTCAACGCTGGTGGTCGATGAGATGAGTTGTATGAAGATATCATACTCAACGCTGGTGGTCGATGAGATGAGTTGTATGAAGATATCAATCTCAACGCTGGTGGTCGATGAGATGAGTTGTATGAAGATATCAATCTCAACGCTGGTGGTCGATGAGATGAGTTGTATGAAGATATCAATCTCAACGCTGGTGGTCGATGATATGAGTTGTATGAAGATATCAATCTCAACGCTGGTGGTCGATGAGATGAGTTGTATGAAGATATCAATCTCAACGCTGGTGGTCGATGAGATGAGTTGTATGAAGATATCAATCTCAACGCTGGTGGTCGATGAGATGAGTTGTATGAAGATATCAATCTCAACGCTGGTGGTCGATGAGATGAGTTGTATGAAGATATCATACTCAACGCTGGTGGTCGATGAGATGAGTTGTATGAAGATATCAATCTCAACGCTGGTGGTCGATGAGATGAGTTGTATGAAGATATCAATCTCAACGCTGGTGGTCGATGAGATGAGTTGTATGAAGATATCAATCTCAACGCTGGTGGTCGATGATATGAGTTGTATGAAGATATCAATCTCAACGCTGGTGGTCGATGATATGAGTTGTATGAAGATATCAATCTCAACGCTGGTGGTCGATGAGATGAGTTGTATGAAGATATCAATCTCAACGCTGGTTGTCGATGAGATGAGTTGTATGAAGATATCAATCTCAACGCTGGTGGTCGATGAGATGAGTTGTATGAAGATATCAATCTCAACGCTGGTGGTCGATGAGATGAGTTGTATGAAGATATCAATCTCAACGCTGGTGGTCGATGAGATGAGTTGTATGAAGATATCAATCTCAACGCTGGTGGTCGATGAGATGAGTTGTATGAAGATATCAATCTCAACGCTGGTGGTCGATGAGATGAGTTGTATGAAGATATCAATCTCAACGCTGGTGGTCGATGAGATGAGTTGCAGAAGATATCAATCTCATAGTATGAAGATATCAATCTCAGTAGCTGAGTCAAGTACAACAAATTAAATCTTTCGTAGTATATGTTAGCATTACCTAGACAGTCTCTGAAGAAAATAACTCGACCGTCATGCTCTCAATCATGGACCAGCGTTGAGATTTATCTCCGCAAAATTCCCCACCCTGCCCTTGATCAGTAGGGAACAATAGATGGGCTTGAAAAGGCAGCTATCCGACAGATGGGATAAGTTATGTCCCGTAAGAAGGAACCTAATCCCGTATGAACAACATTGCCTGGGGTGAGAAAAATTGAAAAGGTAATGGAGTAGAGTATCCTTGCTGTCCTGAGGGGAGGTATAGTGTAAGGGGCTAGAAGTGTGGCAGGTAGGGGCAAAGAGAGAGTGAAGAAAAAGACCCGCGAGAAAGAAAGTGAGGGGATGTCAGTGGTTGGGGGATGAAGCTAACATGGGAGTAGGGGGGACTCCCTTTTCCTTGAGGGGGGGGGGGCAAGATTAAATGGACATTTCTTAGTGGCTGAGTCAAGTACAACAAATTAAATCTTTCGTAGTATTTGTTTGCATTACCTAAGCAGTCTCTGAAGAAATAAAAGATACTTCCACATGAGAGTAGAATAAGAAGGAGAGGAGGAGGGAGATGGGAGAGATTTCCCACAGCGTTTATGTAGTTTTTATGAAGCAGGGCGAGTATCATCAGATGTGTCGTCGCCTGGGTTTTGATGAGATGCTCTGAATTATGCAGCAGGAGTTACGGTGGCGAATAAAGCCGTATGACCCAGGATCCTCCTGACTTTCATGCAATGAATTTAAGTGATTTTTCTTTATACGACGGTCGAATTCTGCCTTGGCGGCGGCAGCGGCGCCTTACCCTTCTGGGGATACATCATCTGGAGATAGCGGTGCATAAGTGTGATGAAGGTTTCTGTTTCGGGTGGGGTGGAAATGGAGCCTCTTTGGGGTCCCATCACGCATCCAAAATCTTTTTTTTTTTAATTCTCTTTTCAAGACTTGAAGAGATAACATATGTGTTTGTTTCTCGGCATTCTTCGTTGTTTTGAATGTTGCTGATGAGATTATTTAAGTGTCTTTTATTTGCATCTTTATCGTTAAAAACTTTCAAGATTCAAAATGCAGAATTTTGAGAGTGCTTCTGAAACTTTTCTTCTCACTCAGAAATTGTTTAATTTTGCGCCGATAATGAAAGGAATTCATGTTCATTTTATTTTTAATTTAAGCAAACGAATGGAAGGCCTGGGTTGGGTTGTTTTACCTCTGAGCGGCACTTTTTTGCACACCATGGGCTAAATGGCCAGGTCACATGGACCCCGAAGGTTGGGGGATGGGACCCACTGGAACAGCTGTTGGGAGACAGATGGTAGCCTCCCGTCAAGGCCATCCAGCGTGTTCTTTAACGTGCACAGGGTATGGCTCTCCCGCACACGGGGCCACGGCTTAACGTCCCATCCGACGGACGGCGGTCTTTCCAAGCCCATCAGTGTCCCCTACTGACCGTGGGCAGGGCGGGGAATTTTGCTGAGATAAATCTCAACGCTGACCCAGCTGGGACTCGAACCTGGGAACTACAGATTACGAGCCTGGCGCGCTACCGACTGAGCCACCCCCGCCCCAATGGAAGGCCTGTCTTCCGTAATCTTTATCGTACCGCTTTTGTCGAAAGTTCCCCTCTCCGTGCCCATTGTGTGCGCTACGTAACACTGGCCGACCTCCATCTTGTTTTGACCTCTCAGCGGCATTTTTTGTACACAATGAGCTAAATAACCAGATCACAACAACCCAAGTGTTTGGGGAAGAGGATCCTCTGAACAGCTGTTGGAAGACAGGTAGTAACCTCTCGTTGAGCCGATCCAGAGTGTTCTTTAGCATGCACAGTGTATGGCTCTACTGCATACTGAGCCACGGCTTTCCGTCTCATCTGACGGACGACGGCTTTTCCAAGCCCATCGGTGTCCCCTACATTTAAGACTCTTAGGGTAGAATTTAGCGGAAATAAATCTCAACGCAGGAAGAGATGGGACTCGAACCTTGCAACAACTCATTATTAGCTTGGCGCACTAACTAATCAGGAATGGCAAGTAAGTGCTACGGTACAAATAATTAGTTATGCGTGATACAAAAATAGTTAGATGATTTTTGTCATGAAAAAACCCATAAAAATTCTAAATGCTGAAAAAAATACAGCATTTTAACGTTACGTAAAGCTGATTCTCACCACACTATATAGAGTGACGTAACAGAATAATTTACAAACGACACACAGGCGTATCGAAAGAACCTGGAACCCCTGCGCTGAGAGGGGGCCCCACATTTAGTGGGGGCCCTTCAACACATTTCATTTTACAAAATTTATGGGGATCTAGAAAAAACGAGGGGAGAGGCCAAGAAAGAAAATCGAGCCTGAAAAATGTAAAAGGGAGAGTCAAGAGATTCGATTTCCAATGTACAGTCACTCAAAAAAATATCCGAACACTCTGGTTGATTACAGAATTCAGAAAAAATATCTGGCAACGATTTTTTTTAGAAATTAGTGATCTGGCAACCTTCGTGTCACCTTCATGTCAAGTGATACGAAGGTTGCCAGATCACTAATTTCTAAAAAAAATCGTTGCCAGATATTTTTTTTTTTTTGAATTCTGTAATCAACCAGAGTGTTCGGATATTTTTTGAGCGACTGTTCCTTGCGACTTGACAAGTCTTTAAAAAATTTCTTGAAAAATGCATAAAATAAAAATAAGTTTTATAATTTTTTGGCCTCTCTTACCCTTATTAACATTCTGAAAAGGGGGCGTGGCCCCCTTACCCTTCCCCCCCTACACACACACACACACACCACCGCCCCCTTTATCCTGCCCTGGCCTGGAATATTTTTCTATAGCCTTAAACGAAAAATAATGAATCGTGAAAAATCAGCTTCTTTTTTCCTACTAGAAATTCTCCTCCTTTCTGCCTATGAGCCAAAATTCGTTTCCTCAAAGCCTTTCCTTTGTAGTAGTAGTAGTATCCTTTATTTCCATTTATATTAAATTATGATAGAATATAAGTATTTACAAAAATTTTGGAAATGTATAACTCCACAAAAGTTCATAGACTCGCACGCGGAGTATAAGGTTAAAATAAAAAACATATATAAACATTAGAAACAACATTTTAAATATATTACCATATTAATATTTTCTGTCATGGTTACATCAACTACATAGTAACAGAATCAATAATAAACTATAAATACACCAATTTTTATTCAAAAATTTAACATCCTAAAAAGCAAACAAATAAAAAGAAAATTTTACAATCAGAAATATAGGGGAAAAACCCTCCAACCTAAAGAAATTTTTCCATATCATCTATATTACAAATCCAATCTCTTAGTTTTCGAGAAAACGTAAAAGAATTTATTTCATCCTTTATAGTTTCAGATAAACTGTTAAATATTTTATATTTTAGGCGCCAAAAATATCTAATGTTTTTGAGTAATAGTTTTCTTCGGAAGTGGTACAATGAAATTAATATGTGCACTTGTTCTGGTATTCGGCATTACATTTTTAATGTCACTTTCTCTATAGTGCTTTTTTAAATATAAGATCATATTATAAACATACATTTTCCGTAGTGGTAAAATTTGAAGATCATTATAAAAATATTTAACACTGTCATATTTTCTTTTTCTTAATATACATCTAATTACTCATTTTGAATAGTAACTAAGGATTTAATATTACTATAAAACATTCCTCCCCAAGATATTATTCCACAACATAAATATGACTTAACCCAAACATTATATATAAGCTTTAAAAAAGTAAGATTCATAAAATTTCTAATGTAAAACAATTTTGGAATTATTGCATTAATTTTTTGTATCAAATATTTAATATGTTCATTCCAATTTAACTGACTGTCTATATATACGCCCAAATATTTATAATATTCTACTCTTTCAATTGCTTCACATGCACACTGATGTCCTAAACAATTTACAGAATGATATAACAATTTATTTTTTAACTTATCGACTTTATTACGTTTTAAATTGAAATATAAATATTTCGTTTTATTAATATTCAATAACAATTTATTTTTTAAGAACCATTTTCTAATATTACCCAAGTCTTCATTTATTTCTTCAATTAAAATATTCTCATTTTCAGCCGCATATATCAAAGCTGTATCATCAGCGAAAGTTATTATTTTTCCTTTAAGTTCAAGATTACAAAGATCGTTTATAAAAACGTTAAATAATATCGGCCCAACACAGAATCCTGTGGAACTCCATATTTTGGTTCAATTCCCTTACTAAACAAGCTTACCATTTTTACTCTTTGAATTCTGTTTTTCAAATATGCTTCCAACCATTTCAAAACATTTCCTCGTATTCCAGCCATTTCAAGTTTTTTTTTATCAGCAAATCATGCGAAACCGAGTCAAACGCTTTTTTGATGTCCAAAAATAGCACAACAGTTTTCAAATTATCATTTATAGATCTGTATACTGTGCAAGACAATTGTAATATAGCATCCTCAGTGCCTACATTTTTTTCTAAACCCATACTGATGATCAGAAAAAAAATTATTTCTATTCAAGAAATTTAAAATTCTAGTTTAAAATAGCTTTTCGAAAATCTTTGAAAAAACTAAGAGCAAGGATATCGGTCTGTAATTTGCGATATCTAAATATTCACCTCCTTTATATATTGTGCCAACGGTTGAATCTTTCAAAATCGAGTGAAAACATCCGGATGATAACGATAAGTTAAATAGGTAACATAATATATCTACAATATAACTTTTTATCTCTTTTAGTGTTTCCACAGATATCTGATCACTTCCAACTGCTTTTCCTAATTTTAATGATGCAATAACTCCAAAAATCTCGTTCTCTGACATATAATCAATAAAAATAGAATTTTTGACTTTCATTATCAGCATAATCAGGAATTTCCTTTACAAAATTACCAACAATTTCTGTATAATAGGTATTAAATTTATCAATAAACAACACAGGTGTGATGTTACTTCTTCGTTTGTCGGTCTATTGGGACCACTTAGGACGTCCCCTCGGTTCGATCGCTATACGCGACGGGTGAAAGAGTCTTTCCGAACAAAAATCAAAGATTTTTATCACAACTGCAGGGACTCAATACTGAGGCTCCTCCCCAATAAATTGGTTCAAACTTCAGCCTTTACTTTAAAATAACAAATATTTATTTAACCTTCCAAACATGCTTGATGGACGAGGACATATGCTCAATTACATAGATTACAACAACACCAGCTTACTATGCCTGTTCAGCTGTATTTACAGAGCCCAATGCCGCTTTTACCAGTCGGCATTTCCCAGCTTTACAATTTCTCGTCTGCACGCTTTCGAAACTCGACCGGCTCTGACCTTTTTGTTGTTGCCAACCCTTTCTCTTTCTCTCTCTGCCTGACCATCTGGGGCGTCCGCGAGCAGTGGGGTGACCTCCGTCCCCTCTGGGCACTGTTACTTCAATTAACTTTCCAGATGCCGGGACAGAGGGCCTCCCACGTAGCATAAGCCTTGTTGGTGAAATCCAAAATAAATATACAAAGCCTGAACAAAAAAAATCTAAAAAGGCCTCTAGCCTGACACCTCCCTGCCAGAAGTCAGCAGTTAGTCCTGTTAACTGCTGACTAAAAAGTCAAGTTGAATGCTGAAAACCAGAGTTCATTTTCGCCTAAATCTTAGAGTTCAATGCCATAAAATTCAGAGTTCTAAGTCGCTTTATGAATTCTATAAATTCTCTGCGAATTGGCACCTCTTTTACACATCTATGTACACTACACTTAAATATAAAATAACTTCTAGGTATATTTCCGGTGCACTGAGTCTAAATATTGTCTTTTTGCTTCACACAAAAAAAAATCTGGTGACTGAAGTAGTTGTCCGAGAGTACACTGTTGGTAAATGAATTCTCTCACTAATAACTGTCTTTGACGAAGGTATGCCGTACTGGCGGTGTTCATTCGTTCACAGGTGACATCCCATGTGAAAGGCCATGCACACCTTTCGTGACTACCTAGATATCACCTTCCCGTACGTACCCTCTGCCTCTACAGGCTGAAAGTCGTCGACATTGGCGTCGGCCTGACCATTTAAATTTGTAAAAGGTGTTAGTGTACCCTCCCTTAGACAATTTGGCTCATCGTAGACATCGAGTCTGACAGATTGCTGCACATGTTTGGGCTGGGAGATAGCACGGCGTTGATTGGACAGTCTCCATGGAGCACACATTTCCCTTTTTCTAACTGGAATTCCTCTACCTCTTTCATAGTAACTTCCTCTATTGGCCCAAGGCTCGTGGATTTTCCTCCTGAGGTTACCAGTTACAGGCCTTCTCTCCTTCTTTCTAATTAACTTACCATATGCTTCCACACTCAGAAGTACCTCCTTCCGAAGCTTTGCTACTACTGCGCATAGCACTTTAATTTCTCCGCCATTCACAGTGCTATTGTCTGTACCATCAATCAAACTTAAAGGCAGATCTTTTACCTCTGCCCTTATGGCATCACCAAACGGCCCATGCAACAACAGATGGTCTTTTACCGGGTGCTTTTCTTCGTTCAGCATCCCCTTTCTGATTGCTGTCAGGTCTGCCCCCGAATCCACGACTGCTCTAGCTGTCTTGTCGCCACCTCTGATTCGAACCTCTTTATAATCTACTGCGATACGCATCTTTCCCTGTTCCATTACTCGTCTGCTTGAACTTAGTTTTGAATGTGTGGTAACCCTTCCTATTGTTGCCTCACAAACCTCTTCAGAATTCTGATCCAAGGTACTAACTTGGTATAACTGAGTTCGACTCTCACGGTCCCCAGTTCTCAGTGGGCAATCTTTCATCAAATGTTTGTCAGATCTACATTTATGGCACCTCCTTACCTTTGGGATATTTCTATATTCAGCTAAATTAACTGCCGATTGATACCTTCTGCTCGAGTAATTTCTCTCCGAGTCTATCCTCCGCTGGGGGGAAACAAGACGTTCTGCATATTTTCTATGCCTTACCTCTTTGAAAGTTTGGACCTCTTCCGTTCCGTTTACACTGGCTAGATGGATTTCTGCCCATGTGGCTATTTCGTCTGCTTTTGCCCATGACTCCGCCTCTTTCTGTACTACGTAAGCATGAGTGTCTTGAGGAAGGCTATCACGTAACTTATCCGACACTATCAGGTCCATAAGCTCCTCAAATTTTGTCACCTTTCTACTGCGGACGTAGTAATCCCAGCTATTTCTGAGCCTCGAGGCTAATTGATTATATGACTCATTCGGTTCTTTCGTGATAGTTTCAAACTTTCTCTTGTACGCAGAGGGAGTGAGCTTAAACTCTTTTAATACAGCCTCTTTAACTTTCCTATAATTAACAAAATCCTCTGCACCTAATTTTCGAAAAACGTGATTTGCATATTTACTATCTAAAAAAGAAATGATGACTTTGCCTTGAAACTCCTCTGGTACTTCATATATCTTAAAACCCCTTTCCGCTGTCTCAAAGAGATTTATCACTTCTTCTGGGTTTTTAGGGCTTCCAGCTAACATATTTCCCAATAATTTTATATAATTAGCCAGCCGCGCATCTGCTGGATTACTAGAAACTGCCACCGTTCGCACAACACCCCTCTCCTCATTTGCATTCCTCATTTGCAGTTCCAGCATTCTATACTCATGCTCTCTCTCCTTTTCCCTTTCTCTTTCTGCCGCCTCTCTCTCCTTTTCCCTTTCCGTTGCCTCTCTCTCCTCCCTTCTCAGCTGCATCTCTAACCTCATCCTTTCTAATTCAAAATCATCTCCCATCCTTTCTTTAGCTCTCTGCTTTCTGGTCCCGCTCTGCAGCATATCCGTATCGTTGCCATTGCCATAATCCCTCAATCCTCTCATGTCTTCCGCAGCATCAGACTCTCTGTCTATTGTCACCTCCTCGCTTCCCTGGTCACTCCCTGAATAACCACCCTGCGCGCTATCCCTCTCTGTGACTGTGTAGCCTCGCCTTAACTCATCCCTTTCCCTATCGGGACCGCTCCTAAGCTCCATTTTAGCTCGTACAGGCCTCTGCCGTATCTAACTACTCGCCCCTAGAGTAAGAGGATACTTACCTCCGATGTCATGACAGGAACGAACCGTCTCGTCAGTCTGCCACCTGAAGCACACAGTCGGAACACTCTTGGTAGTATCAGCCTTGCGCTGGTCAGCTCCCAGTGGATGTTGAACTTTTCCGTCACCTTCACAGCTTTTTCCACAGTTCGAACGTGATGCACGATTCTTCGGGTACCTTCACAGCTATTCTATCGCTTGAAGCACACCGCAGGACAATCTTGGCAGTATCAGCCTTGTTCTGGTCAGCTCACAATGGATGTCGGAACTCTTTCGTCACCTTCACCGCTACTTTCACCTCTGTTGCGTATCCTGTCTACTGCGCCACTTTGTGATGTTACTTCTTCGTTTGTCGGTCTATTGGGACCACTTAGGACGTCCTCTCGGTTCGATCGCTATACGCGACGGGTGAAAGGGTCTTTCGGAACAAAAATCAAAGATTTTTATCACAACTGCAGGGACTCAATACTGAGGCTCCTCCCCAATAAATTGGTTCAAACTTCAGCCTTTACTTTAAAATAACAAATATTTATTTAACCTTCCAAACATGCTTGATGGACGAGGATATATGCTCAATTACATAGATTACAACAACACCAGCTTACTATGCCTGTTCAGCTGTATTTACAGAGCCCAATGCCGCTTTTACCAGTCGGCATTTCCCAGCTTTACAATTTCTCGTCTGCACGCTTTCGAAACTCGACTGGCTCTGACCTTTTTGTTGTTCCCAACCCTTTCTCTTTCTTTCTCTGCCTGACCATCTGGGGCGTCCGCGAGCAGTGGGGTGACCTCCGTCCCCTCTGGGCACTGTTACTTCAATTAACTTTCCAGATGCCGGGACAGAGGACCTCCCACGTAGCATAAGCCTTGTTGGTGAAATCCAAAATAAATATACAAAGCCTGAACAAAAAAAATCTAAAAAGGCCTCTAGCCTGACAACAGGATTTTCATTAAAAGAATAAATAATATCATTTATTTTTATTTCTGAAGGGGACATTAAGTTCTTTTGCTGTCTACCAGACAAATCATTTATAATTTTCCAATATTGTTTAGTATCACCGTCACTATCTAAAAATTTTGCAATGTAATACTTTTGACTTTGCTTCTTTGATTAATTTTAATATTAAGTTTCTGTATTTTCTAAAATAATTATTTAAGTTTGTATTAAATAGTTGATTTTTACTCAACTTATATAACTTATTTTTCTTTTTAATAGAATTTAAAAGAGCATTTGTTATCCATGGTTTCAACCTCTTTTCTCTGTTCTTTAAATATATAGTGTCTTTTGATAACTCTATCATATCCTGCAATTTCAATAAAAATAACCTGAATGAAGCATTTACATCATTTCCCATTTTAATTTCATTCCAGTCTTTACCCTACAAAGATTCTTTTAACTTGTCCACATTTATCCTACGTATTGTGTTTATTTTTTTCCGATATCTGTTCAATTCTAACTGGAAATTTATTCCTATACAATAATGATCGGTAATATTAAGTTTAATAATATAAGTAGTTAAATTATTTTGGATCGTACTTCTTACAAATACACGGTCCAAACAAGTTTTTGCTTCCTCTCTAGTGATCTCTCCATGACACACAATAAAACCATTTGACTTAATCAGCTGTAAATATTCTTGTTTATTTTATCATTTCCTTTTATATTAATATTCATATCACCTATTATGAAAACATTATTATTATTTATAGTTTCCAGTTTATTCCCTAGTTTTGTAACAAAATTTTGTTTTCTATATGAATGTAACCTGTAAAACGCCAGTAGGATAAATGTTATATTATTTAGTTTAAAAGAAATTTCTACTATATTGGCAGTAACAAACGCATTATTAAATCCATACACTGTTATGCACTGTTTAACAAACACAATCACTCCACCTGATCTACTTTCATTTTGGCATTTATAATAAACTTTATAATTAGATATTGTATACAATTGTATTTCCTCATCACCAATCCATAACTCTGTTAAAATAATTATATCAGGTGTTTAAGTTCTATTAAATTTAAGTAAAGTAAAAAATGATCAAAATTCCTCCGCAAACTTTGTTGTTGTTCTCTGAGAAATAAAATTTGCACAATGTGGTTAACTTTTCGATAAACATTTTATAGGTATTTAGTAGAGTGTCTAAAACTAAGATGATAATAGTTTGAATCAAAACGCACATTTATGTTTTGTGCCACGTAGTGTAGTAATTTCGGTTTTACGTAAAGTACCTGTGGGTTCTAAAAGTTTAAACCACCGCCGTCCCCTTTTTCCGGCCCTGGATGTGTCGTTGGTTTTCTGATGACAAATCGTATATTATTAAAAACTACAGAAAATATTAAAACAAAGATATTAATATGAGATCTGATTACAAAATTTTAATAATTTAAAGCTAATGGATTTTCTCGCAAGTGCCCCCAAGACATTTCTTGCAGGGAGGCCCAGAGATTTTCTGATGGGTCGCTGAGACGCCACTCTTACACATTTTGCTCAATCGTTTGGCTTTTTGTGCTTGTTCTGTAAGAAATCTTGAATGCTTTGGCAAATCATTTTCATTTTTAATAAGCTGAGAAGAATGAAATATTTCATCATCATCATCATCATCATCCTCAAGCAGCCATGGGCTACGGAGGTCCAACCAGACAGTGCAATTTAGTTCTCCAAGCAAGTCTATCCTGAGCTACATCTACTGCATCTGGCCACTGCACACCAATTCTAACAAGGTCCTGTTTGACATTGTCTGCCCACCGCATCCTAAGTCTCCCCTTCTTTCTGAGGCCTTTAGGCACACTGTTCATAACCCTATTCGCCAATCTATAATTATTCATGCGGGCAACGTGGCCAAACCAACGGAGTCTCTCTCTGCACAATATGCTGCTTAAAGGAGGTTGCAAACTCCTTTGCCTAACCTCATCATTAGTTACAAAGTTAAACCACCTTAGCGAATATGAAATGTTGATTATCAATCAGACAAAATTTGCCATTTCCCCCCTTCTCCCCCCTCGAAACAGATGAAAGTTGGAACTCACGGATAATTCAGAAAATGAGAATTGAAATATCTTACTGGTATCTATCGTAGAGAAAACGAAACAATTTCTTATTTATCTGTAAAACAGAGATGTTTAATATCCACAGACGGACAGACAGAGAGACGGCAACGTGTACAATTTCCGCGTTAAGAATTGTCTCCTAACAGCTGTCCAGTGGGTCCAAGCCATGGGGCGTGGGGGTGGCTCAGTCGGTAGCGCGCCTGGTTCGTAATCTGCAGTTACCAAGTTCGAGGTAACTGCAGATTACGCTGATAAATCCCAACGCTGATCCCAGCTGGGTCAGCGTTGAGATTTATCTCCGCAAAACTCTCCGCCCTGCCCACGGTCAGTAGGGACACCGATGGGCTTGGAAAGGTCGCCATCCGTCGGATGGGACGTTAAGCCGTGGCCCCGTGTGCGGGAGAGCCATACCCTGTGCACGTTAAAGAACACCCTGGATGGCCTTGACGGAAGGCTACCATCTGTCTCCTAACAGCTGTTCCAGTGGGTCCCCTCCCCCAACCTTCTCTGAGCCTTCGGGGTCCTTGTGGCCTGGCCATTTAGCCCACGGTGTGCAAAAAAGTGCCGCTCAGAGGTAAAACAACCCAACCAAAAATTCAAGCCCTGAGGATCCTTGCCATTAGTGACCTGGCCAATTGTGTGCAAAAAATGCCACTCAGAGGTAAAAAAAACCCAATGCATTCAATATATATTGTACCATTCCAATGTTTTATAAATGGAAAACACATTCACACTCCTTCACTTTAAAAATAAGCTTTTCACGGGAGAAAATTTTAAGATGTGAAATAATTTATCTAAGTAACGATTTTCAAAAATACTCGCTTAATAAAAGTTTCTGGGAAGTGAAATGTTTAACGGTAGCATTTCTAATCGAAAGATTTTCTTCAAAAGTTAATTAAACACAAATAACAACTTTTGCAACAAATCGCTCTCTGAAATAAATATTATTTTAGAGATCGTGTAATGATTCAGTCTTCGTCAATTTCGAAACGATGTAACTTAAGCATCTGCTCTTAAATGTTCAAAGCTCAATACCTCGTTAAACATGTTGAACGAGTGCTGTTAAAAAACAAGATTTAGAGACATCTGAGAAGGATTCATCAAGTTATCTCAAGTACCATTTTTCTGGAAAAAAACATACTTTCAAAATTAAGGCGCTTTGAATGTATATTCCCTTTCGTATAGCACACAAGTGCCTCAACACGTATATGAAAGAGGCGGGGGTGGCTCAGTCGGTAGCGCGCCAGGCTCGTAATCTGTAGTTCCCAGGTTCGAGTCCCAGCTGGGTCAGCGTTGAGATTTATCTCCGCAAAATTCCCCGTCCTGCCCACGGTCAGCAGGGGACACCGATGGGCTTGGAAAGGCCACCGTCCGTCGGATGGGACGTTAAGCCGTGCCCCCGTGTGCGGGAGAGCCATACCCTGTGCACGTTAAAGAACACGCTGGATGGCCTTGACGGGAGGCTACCATCTGTCTCCCAACAGCTGTTCCAGTGGGTCCCCTCCCCCAACCTTCTCTGAGCCTTCGGGGTCCATGTGACCTGGCCATTTAGCCCATGGTGTTTAAAAAAGTGCCGCTCAGAGGAAAAACAACCCAACCCAACGTATATGAAAGGCAGGGTGTCACGTGATTCCACGCGCATCGTTTCAGTTTCGATAAATGAGGAATCATAACAGCGTCCGTTGCATTTCGGTAAATTATGAGCAGGCGAGAATTTTCCAACCGACGTCAATCGACGGCTTTATCGGAATATCAGATCTCTTTCAAGTTTTGCTCATTAGCAAAATTAATCTAGTTAAGGAAGCTCGAATCGCTCATTCGACTCATTTCACACGAATCGGAATCATACGAAACGAATCGATAAAACCTTGTGAAGTTTCGGTTGAGTTGTGTTTACCTGTGAGTGGCAGCTTTATGCACACATTGAGCTCAATGACAAGCTGATAAATGATCCCAAATGCTCAGAGTTCAGTAAAGAAAGAACCTGTGAGTACTGGGCTAAATGGCCAGGTCACAAGGCCCCGAGGGGGGGGGCTCAGTCGGTAGCGCGCCAGGCTCGTAATCTGTAGTTCCCGGGTTCGAGTCCCAGCTGGGTCAGCGTTGAGATTTATCTCCGCAAAATTCCCCGCCCTGCCCACGGTCAGCAGGGGACACCGATGGGCTTGAAAAGGCCGCCGTCCGTCGGATGGGACGTTAAGCCGTGGCCCCGTGTGCGGGAGAGCCATACCCTGTGCACGTTAAAAAACACGCTGGATGGCCTTGACGGGAGGCTACCATCTGTCTCCCAACAGCTGTTCCAGTGGGTCCCCTCCCCCAACCTTCTCTGAGCCTTTCGGGGTCCATGTGACCTGGCCATTTAGCCCATGGTGTGCAAAAAAGTGCCGCACAGAGGTAAAACAATACAATCCAATCCACAAGGCCCCGAGGGCTCAGAGGGGGTAGAAGAAGGGAATTGAACAGCCGTTAGGAGACAGATGGTAGCCTCTCATCAAGGTCATCCAGCGTGCTTAACGTGTAGAGGATAGGATTCTCTTACACATGGAATCACGGCTTAATGTTCCATTAGACGGACGGCGGCCTTTCCTTGACCATCGGTACCCCCTCTCTGACCGAGAGCAGGTGGGAGTTTAGCGCAGATAAATATCAACGCTGGCCAGGTGGTGCTCGAACTACGAACTACAGATTTTGAGCCTGGCACTCTACGATTGAGCCAAACCCCGCCCCGTAGGTAAAGGGGATCCAGTGATCGGGCCTTGTGACCTGGCCATTTAGCCCAGTACTCACAGGTCCTTTCTTTACTGAACTCTGAGCATTTGGGATCATTTATCAGCTTGTCATTGAGCTCAATGTGTGCATAAAGCTGCCACTCACAGGTAAACACAACTCAACCGAAACTTCACAAGGTTTTATCGATTCGTTTCGTATGATTCCGATTCGTGTGAAATGAGTCGAATGAGCGATTCGAGCTTCCTTAACTAGATTAATTTTGCTAATGAGCAAAACTTGAAAGAGATCTGATATCCCGATAAAGCCGTCGATTGACGTCGGTTGGAAAATTCTCGCCTGCTCATAATTTACCGAAATGCAACGGACGCTGTTATGATTCCTCATTTATCGAAACTGAAACGATGCGCGTGGAATCACGTGACACCCTGCCTTTCATATACGTTGGGTTGTTTTTCCTCTGAGCGGCACTTTTTTGCACACCATGGGCTAAATGGCAAGGTCACATGGACCCCGAAGGCTCAGAGAAGGTTGGGGGAGGGGACCCACTGGAACAGCTGTTGGGAGACAGATGGTAGCCTCCCGTCAAGGCCATCCAGCGTGTTCTTTAACGTGCACAGGGTATGGCTCTCCCGCACACGGGGCCACGGCTTAACGTCCCATCCGACGGACGGTGGCCTTTCCAAGCCCATCGGTGTCCCCTGCTGACCGTGGGCAGGACGGGGAATTTTGCGGAGATAAATCTCAACGCTGACCCAGCTGGGACTCGAACCTGGGAACTACAGATTACGAGCCTGGCGCGCTACCGACTGAGCCAAACCCCGCCCCGTAGGTAAAGGGGATCCAGTGATGCGCAAACTGTGAGTCATGCGAAAAATTCCGAGGAATGCAGATAATTTAAATGTAATCCATCAAAATAACTCATTTTTATTACCTTCATTTCAACAAATTAGATATTCAATAAAAATACAACTATTAAACTTATTAAAAAAAACTAACAAGAACAAACAACACTTATGTCATAGTAATGTAGTTTTTAGCATTTAAACAGTAATATATATATACAAATATAATACTGTACATTGTATAATAATAATGTAATAGTTGAAAATAATTTGTAAACTAAAATTAATCTATATCCTGCAGATAAGCTTTGCGGGTCATCAGCAGCAACTTAATGATTGCTTGTAAGATGTATACAGAAAGACTAATAAAAATTATTTAATAATAATAATAAAGCCCTTATTACATGATCACAATAAAAATGCATGATTAGAAACTCAAAAGGATTTCATCAGGGCTCAGAGAAGGTTGTGGGAGGGAGGGATCTATTGGACAGCTGTTAGGAGAGGGGTGGTAGGCTCCCGTGAAGGCCATCCAGAGTGTTCTTTAAGGTAAACAGCGTATGGCTTTCATGCATGTAACACCACGGCTTTACGTCCCATCAGAGGGACGGCGATCTTTTCAGGCCCACCGGGTTCCCTTTCTGACCGTGGGCAAGGCGGGGAATTTTGCGGAGATAAATCTCGACGCTGACCCAGCTGGGACTCGAACCTGGGAACTACAGATTACGAGCCTGGCGCGCTACCGACTGGGCCACCCCCGCCCCCGCTCAGGGGGGACTTGAACCTCTGAACTGCATATTACGAACCTGGCGCCCTATCGACAGTCACCCCGGCCACAAAAAAGAGTGCGTTTAGCGAACTGAAATAAGAGTGTCTTGCCCTGGATGACTTTGGGAATATTTCTTAGCGAAATGGATTTCACTAGGTGTCACGTGACACGAAGGTTGCCAAATCACTAATTTCTAAAAAAAATCGTTGCCAGATATTTTTTCTGAATTCTGTAATCAACCATAGTGTTTGGATTTTTTTAAATATATATATAATGCGTATGAATATATAATGCAATGAATATGGAGCGTGTGCAGTTACCGTTCACAGAAAACTGGAGCGGTTGCGGTTAATGTTCACAGCACATTAAATTGTGTGAGCTCACAAAACCTGGATCGTGTGGGCCCACTCACAGAAATATTGAGTGTGTGCAGTTACCGTTCACAGCAAACTGGAGCGGTTGCGGTTAATGTTCACAGCACATTGGATCGTGTGAGCTCACAAAAACCTGGATCGTGTGGGCTCACTTACCGAAATATTGAGCGTGTGCAGTTACCGTTCACAGCAAACTGGAGCGGTTTCGGTTAATGTTCACAGCACATTAGATCGTGTGAGCTCACAAAGACCTGGATCGTGTGGGCTCACTCACGGAAATATTGAGCGTGTGCAGTTACCGTTCACAGCAAACTGGAGCGTGTGCAGTAACTGCACACGCTCCAGTTTGCTGTGAACGGTAACTGGAACGTGTACAGTTGCTGTACACGCTCCAGATATTTTTTTCTGAATTCTGTAATCAACCATAGTGTTCGAATATTTATTTGAGCGACTGTACTATTTAAAGTATTTAGAGATTGAGGATATTACATTTTTCATTTGTTGTCTATCTTTGTTGTAGATATTTTTTTATTTGGATAAAGCAGTTCATTTGTAAACTCAAAACCAACTGAGACGCAAAAAGCAAGGTGACGATGCTGGTATTGAGCTCCTCAATAATAAGAGTAAAATCAGAAAGATCAATACATTCCTCCCAACAGCAACAGCATAAAGAATCCTTCTCAACAGCATAAAGAATCCTTCTCAACAGCATAAAGAATCCTTCCTCAACAGCATAAAGAATCCTTCTCAACAGCATAAAGAATCCTTCCTCAACAGCATAAAGAATCCTTCTCAACAGCATAAAGAATCCTTCTCAACAGCATAAAGAATCCTTCTCAACAGCATAAAGAATCCTCCTCAACAGCATAAAGAATCCTTCTCAACAGCATAAAGAATCCTCCTCAACAGCATAAAGAATCCTTCTCAACAGCATAAAGAATCCTTCTCAACAGCATAAAGAATCCTTCTCAACAGCATAAAGAATCCTCCTCAACAGCATAAAGAATCCTCCTCAACAGCATAAAGAATCCTTCTCAACAGCATAAAGAATCCTTCTCAACAGCATAAAGAATCCTTCTCAACAGCATAAAGAATCCTTCTCAACAGCATAAAGAATCCTTCTCAACAGCATAAAGAATCCTTCTCAACAGCATAAAGAATCCTCCTCAACAGCATAAAGAATCCTCCTCAACAGCATAAAGAATCCTTCTCAACAGCATAAAGAATCCTTCTCAACAGCATAAAGAATCCTTCTCAACAGCATAAAGAATCCTTCCTCAACAGCATAAAGAATCCTTCTCAACAGTATAAAGAATCCTTCTCAACAGCATAAAGAATCCTTCTCAACAGCATAAAGAATCCTTCTCAACAACATAAAGAATCCTTCTCAACAGCATAAAGAATCCTTCTCAACAGCATAAAGAATCCTTCTCAACAGCATAAAGAATCCTCCCTCAACAGCATAAAGAATCCTTCTCAACAGCATAAAGAATCCTCCCTCAACAGCATAAAGAATCCTTCTCAACAGCATAAAGAATCCTTCTCAACAGCATAAAGAATCCTTCTCAACAGCATAAAGAATCCTTCTCAACAGCATAAAGAATCATTCTCAACAGCATAAAGAATCGTTCTCAACAGCATAAAGAATCCTTCTCAACAGCATAAAGAATCCTTCTCAACAGCATAAAGAATCCTTCTCAACAGCATAAAGAATCCTTCTCAACAGCATAAAGAATCCTTCTCAACAGCATAAAGAATCCTTCTCAACAGCATAAAGAATCCTTCCTCAACAGCATAAAGAATCCTTCTCAACAGCATAAAGAATCCTTCTCAACAGCATAAAGAATCCTTCTCAACAGCAACGAAGTGTATGTGGTAACTGGAGCAGAAACCGAAACGATGAGACTGGAAGTTCTCATACATCGACACTTCTCAGAGATCATTGGATGAATGAGCTATCAATCATTAATTAATCAACCAGTGATGTATGAGATCATTAATTAATAAGCAATTCATATCTCAAACAGTCAATAAACTGATGAGGAGCGGGAACCGGCTCAATAGGAGCCAGGCTAGTATCCTGATTCTCCAGGTTCGAATCCCAATTGTGTCTGCGTTGAGATATTCTCCGCTAATCTTCACTCAGCCCTAATTTATTAGTACCTATAAAACAGAAAAAAAAATTTGTTTGATGCTTTTGATTCCAGATGCTTACGCAGTATCTTGGGCATTTATGTGGTTTAGCTTTGTAACTAATGATGAGGTTAGGCAAAGGAGTCGGCAACCTCCTTTAAGCAGCATATTATGCAGAGAGAGACTCAGTTGGTTTGGCCATGTTGCCCGTATGGATAATTATATTTTAGCGAATAGGGTTATGAACAGTATGTCTAAAGGCCTCAGAAAGAAGGGGAGACCTAGGATGCGGTGGTTCAAACAGGACCTTATTAGAATTGGTGTGCAGTGGTCAGATGCAGCAGATGTAGCTCAGGACAGATATGCTTGGAGAACTAAACTGCATGGTCTGATTGGACCTCCGTAGCCCATGGCTGTTTGAGGAGGAGGATGATGGTAATGATGGCCGGATGCAGCAAATGTAGCTCAGGACAGATATGCTTGGAGAACTAAATTGCACGGTCTGGTTGACCTCCGTAGCCCATGGCTTCTTGAGGAGGAGGAGGAGGAGGAGGAGGAGGAGGAGGAGGAGGAGGAGGAGGAGGAGGAGGAGGAGGAGGAGGAGGAGGAGGAGCTCAGGATAGATATGCTTGGAGAACTAAACTGCATGGTCTGATTGGACCTCCGTAGCCCATGGCTGCTTGAGGAGGATGATGATGGTAATGATGGCCGGATGCAGCAAATGTAGCTCAGGATAGATATGCTTGGAGAACTAAATAGCACTGTCTGGTTGAACCTCTGTAGCCCATGGCTTCTTGAGGAGGAGGAGGAGGAGGAGGAGGAGGAGGAGGAGGAGGAGGAGGAGCTCAGGATAGATATGCTTGGAGAACTAAACTGCATGGTCTGATTGGACCTCCGTAGCCCATGGCTGCTTGAGGATGATGATGATGATAATGATGGCCGGATGCAGCAAATGTAGCTCAGGACAGATATGCTTGGAGAACTAAATTGCACGGTCTGGTTGGACCTCCGTAGCCCATGGCTTCATGATGATGATGATGATGATGATAGCCGGATGCAGCAGATGTAGCTCAGGACAAATATGCTTGGAGAACTAACTTCACGGTCTGGTTGGACCTCCGTAGCCCATGGCTTCTTGAGGGGGAGGAGGATGATAATGATGATGATGATGGTCGGATGCAGTAGATGTAGCTCAGGACAGATATGCTTGGAGAACTAAATTGCACGGTCTGGTTGGACCTCCGCAGCCCATGGCTGCTTGAAGATGATGATGATTTAAAACAAAAAAGTTGTGTTTGGTACCCGCCCTACCTCCCCAACACCAACACCTACTCCCCAACACAACTTACTGAGAGTAAGGAGAAAATTATTGCTGCCAATATAAATTTTTTGATCATCACTTTTTACCTCCAAACATTTTCTAGCATAAACAGATCGTTTGTGATATTCCTTTAAAGTTTTGGCATTTTCTTAATTTTTTTCACCCTTAGACGACGTTATTAAAACTATTGGGAAATTTGGAAAATGGAAATCGTAATATTTCATACCTAACGGACCGAAAAGGAATTTTAATTTAGGCCAGAAAATAAAAAGTTGAATGTTTACAGACGAACGAGAAAGTGCAAACATCAAATCGTTTTTTTCTTTAAATGAGCTAAAAAACTGTTTCGAATCAGTTGTATATACATAGTTTCTGTTATCATTATAAATATAACGTATTTAAACAGCCGTCCTTAAATTTCTGAGAACAATAAATTATCAACGAATATGAAATTCAACAAACATTAAATTGATCAAAACTACTTTTTTTTTTTTCAAAAGGGCTCTTTTTTCCGTCAGCGATGTTGACTTGAAAGATTTTGATATGTAGCAACTTACATTTTTTTTTGTCCAGGAATATGCGCTTCGTCTGTGCTCAACATTTCTTGGTCTGCTCAGAATTACTACTATATATTTGTTTTCGTCATCTTTAAACAAGCCTCAACTATTTATTTCATTGACTGAAATCATTTTTCACGAACAGCCGACGTCATTTATTACGCTGCAGAAGTTCTTCCGGTGAAAGTTGTGGACGCCATACATCAAAGTGAAATAAGAGTGACTAAAAAAGTTTTTACTGCCATCCATATTCGTGCATTGAAAGGCGCATCGAAATAAACGGTTTTCTTCCTGATAAGATGGCATTCATCCAAAGAAAGCAATTTCTTTCTGGTAAACATAATATTAAGGACATTGGCTTTGTCGTCGTCCGAAGATGTAAAATAAAAATGATGAATATCATCATGGAAAAGAAAACTGGCATCCGAAGTAATGAAATGTCTTGAGGGATTTTTCCCCAGAGCAACTTTCTGTTTTCTTTTACGTTTCTGATTGGTGAAATGCTAGTTTAAGGAAAATATTTTGTTGTTTAAGACTCGATAACTAGATTACAATTGGAGGCATATTTAAATTGATTTTTTTTTTCAGTCACCCAGTCTGAGACAAAATGAAAGACAAAAGATTTTAAAAAATGATCAGTTGTATTACGCAAACTACTGTAAAAAAACAAAAGTTTAATTGAAAGTTAAATGAATCGTTGTTTTAAAAATATTCCACGATCCAATTTCAAAAAAAATAATTTAAATTAAAAAAAATTTTTGAGTTAATCGAATGTTATGGAAATACATGGCCTCATGAAATCTTCTAAGCATAATGTTTCTTAAGCATCTTTTTTCCCAAATAAATCACATTAGCAATTCTTCGTTTCTTAAAAAAAATTTATTAAGCATCCCGTTTTAAAGAAACAGAAGCTTGTTCTTAGAAGATCCTTTAAGCATCATGCTTTTAAATATACATCTAAGTGTTCTTCTTTTAAAAACATAGCCTAATCATACTATTTTAGACATTGTGGCAATTAAAAACAACGCACATTTGACATTTTCATAATGACAACATTCAGTAACTTTTAATGGTTCATACTGTAAATTTGATGTTTTATCCAACTAATCCTTATTTTTTCACTTCTGAATCAATCATTTAGTTCGTGATGCAAGAAAAAGACACCGCTTAAGGGCAAGCGCGTAAAGCACTGGTTGACACTAGTCGCCGTCGCCGGCGCCAAGTGTGCCGCAGTATTCTTAGAAAAATAACTAAAATTTTTCGAAATAAAAACTGAAATTAAAAAATAAAAGTTTTGAAATGTAAATTCAATTGGCAAAGAATGATATAAATATGTGAATTAAGAATGTGATAGATGATATATATTATTTTTAAGTTATTGAATTTTTCAAACATTTAGTGGCCGATGTTTTTTAATTCAGGTGAAACATGATACTGAAGTTCCGCAAATGACGGTGAATTGCTAAAATGAGGGGAATTCAACCCTGTCAGCAGAAATAATTGGCTAATTATTAAAATTAATACTTTTAGTGTGGCGCAACTAAGTGGATGCAGCAATAGAGGTGTGTCGTGACGAAGAATTCCAGTACTAAGTGTGCGTCAATTAAGGGGATGCAGCACTAGGTGTGCCGTGACAAGTAATTCCAATACTATGTGTACCTCAGTTAAGTGGATGCAGCACTAGGTGTGCCGTGACAAATAACTCCAGTACTGTGTCCTAATTAAGTAGATGCAGTACTAGGTGTGCCGTGACAAATAATTCCAATACTATGTGTGCCTCAGTTAAGTGGATGCAGCACTAGGTGTGCCCTAATTAAGTGGATGCAGCACTAGGTGTGCCGTGACAAATAATTTCAGTACTATGTGTGCCCTAATTAAGTGGATGCAGCCCTAGGTGTGCCGTGACAAATAATTCCAATACTATGTGTGCCTCAGTTAAGTGGATGCAGCACTAGGTGTGCCCTAATTAAGTGGATGCAGCACTAGGTGTGCCGTGACAAATAATTCCAGTACTGTGTCCTAATTAAGTGGATGCAGTACTAGGTGTGCCGTGACAAATAATTCCAATACTATGTGTGCCTCAGTTAAGTGGATGCAGCACTAGGTGTGCCCTAATTAAGTGGATGCAGCACTAGGTGTGCCGTGACAAATAATTTCAGTACTATGTGTGCCCTAATTAAGTGGATGCAGCCCTAGGTGTGCCGTGACAAATAATTCCAATACTATGTGTGCCTCAGTTAAGTGGATGCAGCACTAGGTGTGCCCTAATTAAGTGGATGCAGCACTAGGTGTGCCGTGACAAATAATTCCAGTACTGTGTCCTAATTAAGTGGATGCAGTACTAGGTGTGCCGTGACAAATAATTCCAATACTATGTGTGCCTCAGTTAAGTGGATGCAGCACTAGATGTGCCCTAATTAAGTGGATGCAGCACTAGGTGTGCCGTGACAAATAACTCCAGTACTGTGTCCTAATTAAGTGGATGCAGTACTAGGTGTGCCGTGACAAATAATTCCAATACTATGTGTGCCTCAGTTAAGTGGATGCAGCACTAGGTGTGCCCTAATTAAGTGGATGCAGCACTAGGTGTGCCGTGACAAATAACTCCAGTACTGTGTCCTAATTAAGTGGATGCAGTACTAGGTGTGCCGTGAGAAGTAACTCCAATACTATGTGTGCCTCAGTTAAGTGGATGCAGCCCTAGGTGTGCCGTGACAAATAATTCCAATACTATGTGTGCCTCAGTTAAGTGGATGCAGCACTAGGTGTGCCCTAATTAAGTGGATGCAGCACTAGGTGTGCCGTGACAAATAATTCCAGTACTATGTGTGCCCTAATTAAATGGATGCAGCAGTATGTGTACCATGAGAAAGCGATTCCAGTATTAGGTGTGCAAAAATGTTTAGAACCACTGGGTTAGCGTACTTGCATGTGGAGCAAAGGATCTGGGTTCGTGCTCGGATAAGGTGTGAGGATTTTCTTTCTGCAGAGATCTCTTATCCTTCACGGATCTTCTCTTTGGCGTACTTATATTGACACTCTTCTATCAGAAATTTATTCTTCGCATTTCTTGGTTTAAAATTCGCGATGGTATTGATATTCACAGAATTTCAGATTATTTTGAATTCAGAGAGAACTAAGAAGGAGAACGGGACTCCTTAAGGATTGACGAGAAATTCTGATCTACCACAAGAAACAAAATTAAAGAGTCCTTATAGAAAAATAGAGGTCGTTTAGAGCGCACATTTATGAGTGCAATTTTTTTTATATCTTGCATCGGGAGTTATCTTTCTATGTATAAAACCCTTCTGAGTCTGAGGCTGCCGACTTCTTTTTTTTTGTGCTTGAGTACGACGAGCTTAATTTATGGACTTTTCATTCTTTTATCTCTAAAGCTTTATCTTCAGTCTTCTGCTGGGAACAACTCTCTGCTGACTTGGGCAAATGGATGTCCGTTCTTCTCTTTTTGAGTCAAGACATGTCTGCCTCTATTTGGTACGATCCCTTTCAGAAACGAAGAGCAGAAGCTGCTCTTTCTTTTCTTCTCCAATCCATTTTCCTTCGTGGATCCCTTCACGCTCTCCATACAAATGTTTACGACAAACACTTTTGACGCTTTGCTGATGTTTCGCAGCTTGTTGGCGGGAAGAGAAAGAAACACGTCCGGTAAGATTGGATTCTTCCCAAGGCCATATAACAGGTATCTGATAAATGCCGCAAAATATAGTTATGATGGAGAGAAAAGGAGCATAAATAAAGTAAAAAAAAGTTAGTGATTAATGAATTTTCTATGGATATATATATATATAGTTAGAAGGTGGAGGTTGGTTCAGAAGTTAGAGCGCCATACTCGTAATCTACAATTTCAGGTTTGAGTCCCAGCTGGGCCGGCGTTGAGATTTATCTCCTCAAAACTCCCCCACCCTGCCCTCAGTCAGTAGGGGACATGGATGGGCTTGGAAAGGCCGTCGTATGGGATTTTAATAGTGTGCGGGAGAGCCATACCCTGTGCACGTTAAAGAACACGCTGGATGGCCTTGTCGGGAGGCTACCATCTGTCTCCCAACAGCTGTCCAGTGGGTCTCCTTCCCCAGCATTCTCTGGGCCCTGTGGGTCTTTGTGAACTGGTCATTTAGCCCATTGTGTGCAAAAAAGTGCCACTCAGAAGTAGAACAACCCATCCTAGGTTCTGCTGAGAATTTTCTCCGGCTTTTGACATCTGTCTGTCGAATATACTCCGTGTACGTTAAAGAACACACTGGGTGACCTTAATCATAAGTTTCCTTGAGTCTAGTAGTGGCTGGCCAGAGCCCTAATCGTCTTGCTGCTCGGCTCGCGCGGTTCTTCAGTACTTTACCCCCTGCCCTAATCTAAGCCCTTAGGATCTTTGTGACCTGGGTGCAGGACCGCTCAGAGGTAATATAACCCAATACAATATCTACTCGGATGATGACAATTACATATTTTCTCACTGCTTATTAATTAGTAGGCCGGGAAGACTTGAAACGAATCGGAGCAAGTACGTCGTTAGGGGTAAAGATCACAATTGGAAATATTTGGTGAGGAAATTTTTTGTTTACTTTTAAGTATGTTTTGAAAAGTTTTAGTTCTTTTTTTCGAATTTCTTTTATACATTTTTAAGGCAAATGAAATGCTTTATTTGTCATACTCATATTAAATTCATCCAGTTCCTTAAATTGAACGCTGTAGAATTCCTGACCTGTAACTAAAACCTTAAAAGTCCTTCCACAGTAAAACCGTTGGCAAATTCGCCTAAAAGACCGCTCCTGTACTCACAATGCGATGACTCGACTTTTGTATATTTTTTTTTCTGTTCTGATGAAAGATTCTGGGTTGGGTTGTTTTACCTCTGAGTGACTCAAGTGTCACAATGACCCTAAAGGATCAGAAAAGGTTGGGGAAAAGAAGACACACTGGACAGCTGTTAGCATTGGTGTGTTCTTAACCATGCACAAGGTAAGCGTCTACTGCACATGGGAACTAGGCTTAACGTCTCCTCTGACGGACGGCGTCTTTCCCAAGCCCATCGGTGTTCTTCTATCTCACAGGGTTTATAGCAGAGATAAATCTCAACGCTAACACAGTTGGTACTCGAAGCTGGAAACTGCAGACAAGTACAGTCGCACAAAAAAATATACGAACACTATGGTCGATATTACAGAATTCAGAAAAAATATCTGACAACGATTTTTATAGAAATTAGTGATCTGGCAACTTTCGTGTCACGTGATTACAGAGTTCAGGAAAAATATCTGGAGCGTGTACAGCAACTGTACACGCTCCAGTTACCGTTCACAGCAAACTGGAGCGTGTGCAGTTACTGCACACGCTCCAGTTTGCTGTGAACGGTAACTGCACACGCTCAATATTTCCGTGAGTGAGCCCACACGATCCAGGTCTTTGTGAGCTCACACGATCTAATGTGCTGTGAACATTAACCGAAACCGCTCCAGTTTGCTGTGAACGGTAACTGTACACGCTCAATATTTCTGTGAGTGGACCCACACGATCCAGGTCTTTGTGAGCTCACACGATCCAATGTGCTGTGAACATTAACCGCAACCGCTCCAGTTTGCTGTGAACGGTAACTGCACACTCTCCATATTCATTGCATTCTATATTCATACGCATTATATATATTAAAAAATATCCGAACACTATGGTTGATATTACAGAATTCAGAAAAAATATCTGGCATCGATTTTTTTAGAAATTAGGGATCTGGCAACCTTCGTGTCACGTGACAAGAAGGTTGCCAGATCATTAATTTCTAAAAACATCGTTGCCAGATATTTTTTTCTGAATTCTGTAATATCAACCATAGTGTTCGGATATTTTTTTGACCGATTGTACCCAGGATTTAGTTTCAAAGAGGTGGGGGAGATTTTAGCTTCCGGGGGGTGGGGTCTGAGAATAAGACTTGAGGAGGATGTCCCAATCACAAAGTATTCCATCTGACAGAAAAGGTTAAAATGATATACTATATGGAATAAAATTTTCTAGTTTTTTTTTTATATCTACTTTCAGTGTCGGGCATATAATATGAGGCTAAAATGAAATTATACAAAGACACCTGTTTTGGATTTCAAATCTAAGGGACCTGGGTTCGAGCCCCGGGTAAGGTATGGATGTATGTGTCGTTTTTCTGCTGAGGTCCTACCATCCTCTCAGACCTTCTGCTTTGGCATATAAACTGACAGGCTCCTGTCAGACCTCTGTGGCAAGCAGCTGCTTGAGGGGGTATTTATTTTTATTTTTTATTTTAGCGAAGTTTGAGCCTCAGTATAAGAATCTGTACTACCCTCCCCCCACCCCTCTGGGTACGTTTCTCTGGGTACCTTCCCTCTGGGTACTGCAGATTAAAAATCTGCCGCGCTACCGACTTAGTTCAGGCAGCAAGCAAGTAGAACATTTTCCACGTAGCCCAATTCGTCGTATTCTCAGGAAAAGTTTTTACAAACTAAAAATTAATTTCACCGAAAACTGTGGTCGCGATTTCTACTTTTTTCTGAACTCATTAATAATCAATGATGGAAGATTAAGATGTAACCGAGCATTAGATGATGACAAAGACGACTAAACTCGGGATCTAGGAAATTTGATCCCAGAGTATGTCAAGGATGAGACATCATCGAGGATTGATTAACGAGAGGGCGTCATCCGGGCTCCAACAAGGAGGATGAAGCGAAAGGATAATTTCTGTCGGTCATCCCCACAGCCAACTCAATGACGTCGCTCAATGCACTAAGTGGCATAGTTTGCCTCCAACTTTCCATAAATTATGACTTCGCCTCTCAAACCTCTCTCTCTTCTCCTCTTTATTACCATAATTGGAGTCCCATTTCATAGCCACTGAGAGCCAATGTTAAAGAAACGACAAGGCTAGGTCTAGGCACAACAGACGATGCGAGAAAGCCCTGCAGAGTATTTGAAGTTTATTTGGTTTTAGTATAAAGTCCACGCATATTAACTTCCAAATTTTTCTTATTGTTATAAAAAAGAATTTCTTCGAAATGATGTTCATGAGGATCACTGATGATTAATTTGTTTGTAGGAAGCAATTATAGAAAGACTCTCCCAAATGAAAATGTTCGGTTTACTCGGAGAGTTGCTAGGCAATAAACCTCGATCAATTTTCATTTTGTAAATGCAGTAGCAATTTCCAAATATGAGAGTTCGGCTCAGTTGGTAGCGCGCCAGGATCGTAATCTCCAGTCCCCAGGTTCCAGTCTCGACTGTACCAGCGTTGAGATTTATCTCCGCAAAACTGCCTTCCCCCCCCCCCCGCCCCTGCCCTCGAACAGTAGGGGACACCAATGAGCGAAATTGCTCAAAGTGGAAATCGCAACAACGAGAAAGGAATGGAAGGAGACATATGTAAATCGCAAGGAGGAGGCAATCTCCATCGGAGATATGCAAATGATCAAAGTTCCGCAGCAAATGGACACGTAACACCCAGCCGACACACATTGTCCAATGTCAATAATGTTCTTGAGAAAGTTAATATGTGGTTCGAAAATAATAAACTCTAAATTATTAAGAATAAACCTAAATTTGTTTTCTACGAGTAGAAAAATAACCAAAATCCTGCAAATACTTTTATCATTAAACTGCCTTCACCTCAATGCTATAAACATATTGATTGCGGTTGTGATGACATAGAACAGATTGATAGCATTAAATATTTAGGTATTTTCATAGATAATAATCTAAAATGAAAGAAACACATTGACTATATCACAGGTAAAGCACGTTACAAATTACTCAAGTTGCACCACTTGAAATACAAAGTTAATCTTAATAAGCTACATTTCAATACGGTATAGTTTGTTGGGCCTGTAAATGGTAGCTAGGTGTAAACTGGAAGGAGAGCTGTGTACCAATCCCTAGTGGTGATGCACAGAACCGGCCAGGTCTAGCACCTAATGTCCGACCCCGCCTTCTTGTGGTGCAGGCCGTTAGTACCTTTCAAAAGAGATATTCTCTTTTGGAAGGGAACGGAAGGGGAGGGCTGCCAGTTCAGTATGGCCTGCTGATCTGGTCATCTATGGCCACTTTTTTCTTTTTTTTCAACCCTGCTGAGGAGTGGTCAACTTCACAGGGTCCTGGTGCTGACCATTTATACCTACCAGACTGGACTTGTTTATGGATTTGAGTTTGATTATGGATCCTGGGCTTGCTGCACTGGTGGGCCTCTGTTGAGGGAGAGTCTGCCGCTGTGTTTTCTGTTTGCTTCTGGGTTGCCAGCTCTAAGTGAACAGAGGCATGGGATACCTTATATCAGCTGGTGGATAATCCTAATCAGAGGCCATCGCAGGTACCTGAACCTTACTTTGCTAGTTGGGCATCGTCAAGCCTAAACTGGAGTAATGCGTCTCAGGCAGGCCATGTGGCTCTTGAAAAAGTCCACTTGAAAAGGTGGTGCCTGAAGTTCCTACCAGCATCGGTGACTTCAGCCTTTAGCGGAGGAGGAACGGGTCTTTGCCCCATGCCTGCGATCAGGGGGCTGTTTGATATTGTTGGCCCTACCAATCTCAATAAACCTAATTTCTTTAAAAATCCTACTAATCATTTTCTCTCTGCAGGAACGTGGAACGTGAGGACATTATATAGAGATTATTCTCTTGATGTCCTCATGCAGGAATTCCAGCGCTATAACCTAGATATTCTAGGCTTGCAAGAGACCAGATGGACAGGTAAAGGTGAGATACTTAGAAATAACTTTAAATTTCTCTTTACAGGGAGGGAGGATGGAAAGCATCACCAAGGCGTGGGTCTGCTGCTCAGCAAACATGCTAGTGATGCTCTTCTAGGATATGAGTGCATTAATGAAAGGTTTCTTACAGCAAAATTTCAGACAAGCATTAAAGACTTGAATATTATCTGCTGTTATGCCCCCACTGAGGATTCTGATGAGGATGAGAAGGATAGGTTTTACGGACAACTTCAGGATATTTTGAATTCTGTCAAGAAATGAGATATTACCCTTGTTCTTGGTGACTTCAATGCCAAAGTTGGTACCGACTCTGACCTTTGGGGAGGAGTAATAGGCCCTTTTGGTATTGGTAGCTGCAATGGCAATGGGCAACGTCTCCTACAGGTAAGTAAACTCAATGGTTTCAGAATAACTAACACATATTACAAACACCGCGACATACATAAATACACATGGATTTCACCTGATGGGCTGCATAGGAATATGATTGATTATATATTAATTAACAGCAAATGGGCTAGTTCTGTTAGAAATACCAGGGCATATAGGGGAGCTGAAATTGGATCTGACCATTACCTTGTTAAAAGTGTCTTGCAACTTAAACTTAAAAAGTGTTGTGCTAGGGTTAAAAAAGTTGCTTTTAATACTGATGCTCTAAAAGACCCAGTTATAGCCAAAGCTTACCATGATAGGTTACTTAGTCATTATGACAGTCATGGTTTGCTTAATACTGAAGTGGAGGAAGAATGGGGCCATTTTAAACAAGCTTTTTTGGAAACTAACAGTACTCTTTTAGGAAAAAAGGAGCAGAGGAGGCATAATTATTTAAGTGATAAGGCAATTGAGCTTATTTCAGAAAGAAGGAACTGCAGGAATGTCCTTAATCAGTACCCTACTAGTCCTAATAGAAAAGATTACAGAGAGCTTAATAAACGTGTAAAGGATCAGTTAGCTACTGATAAAAATCTTTGGCTTGATAGCTTGGCTGACAAAGCTGAAGAAGCAGTTAGACAGCACAACAGCAGAGAGCTGTACCAGATAGTTAATGTTTTATGTGGTAGAAAACGGACAGGCATACAGGGATTGAAGGATAAACAAGGTAAGGTTATAGAAGGTGAGAATTCTGTCATGGCTAGGTGGGCTGAGCATTTCAATGATGTTCTAAACAATGTGGTTAGTTCTACTCCCATTGTTTGTAATAATGATAGATGCATTGGCAGCTTTAATGTTGGCCCTATAACACAATCTGAAGTTATTTTGGCTATCTCTAAACTTAAACTTCATAAATCCCCAGGGGTAGATGAAATTACTACAGAAATGCTCAGAGCTGGGAATGTTTTGGTTACCACTTGGATGACTGAAATTCTGAATATCTTTTATGATAAAGGCATGGTTCCTAAGGATTTTACCAGAGCTATTATTATCCCTATTTTCAAAAAAGGTGATCGCAGTTCTTGTGATAACTATAGGGGTATCAGCCTACTCTCTGTTCCAGGTAAAGTTCTTTGCATGATTGTGCTTAATAGAATTAAGAATCTGGTTGACAGGCAATTGCGTGATGAGCAATGTGGATTCAGAAGTGGTAGGGGATGTGTGGATCAGATATTTTCACTTAGGCAGATTCTTGAGAAATGTTTAGAGTTTCAGAAACCTTTGGTTGCTAGCTTTGTTGATTTCAAAAAGGCTTTCGACTCTGTTGATCGTCATAATTTGTGGTTGATTGTGAGATCATATGGTATACCAGACAAGTTAGTTAACATAATGAAAGCTCTCTATAATAACACTGAGTCATGTGTGAGAGTTGGTAAGTCTTGTAGCAATTGGTTTAGCATTACGTCTGGTGTTCGACAAGGGTGCATTTTGTCTCCTTTTCTCTTTAGTTTCGTTATTGATTATGTTATGCGAAATTCGCTTCGAGGAAAAGATTTTGGCCTTAAATGGGCTGGAGATACGAAAATTTCTGATTTAGATTATGCTGATGATTTAGCCCTTTTGGCAAATGATGTTGATGAGATGAACTCTTTCATTCGAGCTGTTGATGAGACTGGTAGTAGAGTAGGTTTGGTTATTAACAGAGAGAAAACTAAAGTGATGAAAATTGGTCAGGCAGGTTGTGATTCAGTTAATCTGAATGGTTGCAGTCTTGAGCAGGTGTCACAATTTAATTACCTTGGGAGCTATGTAACTGATACTGGTGATGTGCGGCATGAGATTAACAGACGAATAGGTATTGCTGCCGGGACTTTTCAGAATCTATGGAGATTGTGGAGAAATAGGCGTATACACCTAAAGACTAAAATTAGACTGTATAATAGTTTGGTTCTTTCTAGGGTTAGTTATGGTAGTGAAACTTGGACGCTGTGTAAACAAGATAACAGGAAACTAGATGCTTTTGATTCTAGATGCTTACGCAGTATCTTGGGTATTAGGTGGTTTAACTTTGTAACTAATGATGAGGTTAGGCAAAGGAGTTTGCAACCTCCTTTAAGCAGCATATTGTGCAGAGAGAGACTCCGCTGGTTTGGCCATGTTGCCCGTATGGATAATTATAGATTGGCGAATAGGGTTATGAACAGTGTGCCTAGAGGCCTCAGAAGGAGGGGGAGACCTAGGATGCGGTGGGCAGACAATGTCAAACGGGACCTTGTTGGAATTGGTGTGCAGTGGCCGGATGCAGCAGATGTTGCTCAGGACAGATATGCTTGGAGAATTAAACTGCGTGGTCTGGTTGGACCTCCGTAGCCCATGGCTGCTTGAGGATGATGATGATGATGATGATGATGATGATGATGATGATGATGATGATGATGATGATGATGATGATGATGATGATGATGATGATGATGATGATGATGATGATGATGATGATGATGATGATGATGGTTTGTTGGGGTGGAACTTTGTCTCGGTTTTTAAAACTCTGTTGTCTCCGCAAAACAAAATTATTAAATTAATTGCAAAAAAAAACACTGATATTTTAAGCATTTTCAGTCGTTGCTCTATGCTAAAAATTCTACCAATTAGACATATATTTGTTTTTGGAGTGATGATATTTTTTAAGCAAAATTGCTTTAATTTTTACATTCAGCCGGATTTATACAACTTCAGAGAGAAAGGTCCAGAATACTCAGTTCCTTTGACCAAAAAAGAAATTGCTCATCAGCATTATTCGTATATCGCACCTGAAATCTTCAATCAGTTGCCTCTTGAAATTAGAAGTGAAAAAAATTTTAATATGTTTAAGCGGAATTTAAAAAGCTTTCTCTTTTCTTTGGAAGATGTTGCACCTATGTTAAATATTCAAGTGTAAAGCAGAAATTGTATTGTTCATATATCGGAAAAATGACACTTATTGTTTGTGATCTTTGTACTGAGTAAGTCGTTATTGATTTTTGTATTAATTTCCTTTAGTGGCCCAGACAAACCATGTGGTTTTGGGTTCATTCATATTTTTCTATGTTATAAATTGTATATGATGATGAAATAAAATTGATTGATTGAATAAATACCAGATGCCCACGAGCTCGTATCATAGCACGACCTACAGTCGCTGGGATGCATGTTGTGGAAATGTTCGGAACATGCCTTGAACATGCTGGTGGGACCCTTATGGGCAAATGATGCCTTCTGAAGAGGTCGAATCGTCGATATGCGAACGATCGACGCATGCATGCCATTGCGCTCACATTGCGCCATGCCACACGCGACCCTTTCACCACGGTGACTGTGCTGCAAAGTGATATGCGGACCTCAAAAGGTACCGTGGTCTCCACGCAAACCATTAGATAACGTTTGCATGTAACTATAATATATCTGTTTCCCGACAGCTGTTCCAGTGGGTCCCCTCCCCCAACCTTCTCCGAGCCTTCGGGGTCCTTGTGACCTAACCATTTAGCCTATTGTGTGCAAAAAAGTGCCGCTCAGAGATAAAACAACCCAATCCAAATCCAGCAATAACTAGGTGAAGATCACAGCCAGACTTGATGTAATAACCAAAATGCCTCATTGAAAGGAACACAAAAACTCACGCGATAAATTATGGCGAATGGCGAGTGCACTCTGTATCAATAGATCCTATGAAAGCGATCCTATATCATGATTAAGATTCTACCCCCACCCTCCACCCCCTTAGCTAACCTGGGTAAAGTTGGCAACTCCCCCGAGCCCCTACACAAATGGATCCCATGTGGACAAATGGACTACTCCAATAGATGAATCCATTACGGCGACGCCAAACAATTACCGAAACCTCACTCTGTGCGAGCCGACAAAAGAACCTTTCACGAGACGGGGGTCGCGAGCGATTTCGTTCCATTGAATCTTCATTTGCTTCGTGGTCACGTGAATCGGCTGTCGTGTCATCGGAAGTTTGACGCCTCGCACTCGGCGGTGACCTTGATCGACAAGTCAGCCGTCATCGTCAAGGACAGCTTGAAATTGAAAGAACTGAAAGAACTTTGTGAAATAGCTTCCTCTGATTCTGTGACCCAATGAGTGTTTGCCGGTTTCTATTCCTGGGGGGGTGAACGGTATTCGCTCTAGAGCCGTACCCCGTGCACTCTGAATGCCCCCCTTGAGAGAAACTTTTGCCAAAATATAATTATTGACGTCATCTCTTGCGATACGAACTGCTAACAACAATACCACCTGTCCTTTGGGATCCAACAATGGTTAGCGGCGATTATTACGAGAATGACGTTAACAGTGGGGAAGGTAATATATCGGATCTTTGGTTTCCGACGGCCGTTTCCCAGACAGAATTTTATTGTCTTCATCTCGACACAGGATGAAACGGAAAAAGGAGAACAAAAGACCGACCAAGAGGAGAAAAAATGAACGGTTCGGGGGTGGAAGAAAATCACCCAGAGTTCCATTAGTGTGATGTCTGTTACCGACACTTATGGCACCATCGATCACATGACAAAATGTCTTAGGTGAATAAGGAGAGTACGAATTCTCCTTCCTTGTGAAAGGGAGACGGAAGAATGGATTCTGGGAGGGGAGGTAGGTAGGAAAAATGAGGATAATTAATTTTATAAACGAAATTATAAAGGAATCTTTTGGAGTATTAATAGCAAAATGATAATACGGATCTATAGTACAGAAAACTTTAGAATTTCCTCTAAATTTAATTCTAGGGAAAAATTAATTGATGAATTTAACAAGCCCTACTTTCACAAAAGTATTGATCGAGATTGGGCAACGTTTTATTAATATTTATAACTTTTTTTATCCCGCTGACAATGATGCTTTATTGCATAATATTTTCCCTCTCGGTTCTCTTTCCCTCATAGGTGGCGCCAGCGTAATAATGCATACGGAGAACCCGAGTAGGCAGGGGTGGCGATGGCTGAGATGGTAGTGCGCAAGGTCGGCGCTTTCCCTTCTCTAACCCCAATCCTGTCCTCGGTGAAAAAAGGAACATCGATTGGAAAAGAAAATATATAGGTACGTGTAATAAAATTTCCACATATATATATACATATCGCGCTTATGTCAGGCACGTACCACAGAATTAAATTCAGGGGAGGGTTCGAGAATTTAGCCTCGGGGTTGGGGGAGGGGACTTGAGGCTTTCTCGTAATATTTCGCGCTGATAATTAAGCGTGCAAGATAGTTTCGAGTACTTTTCACTAAATATTTATTGAAATGAAATAAAACGGGAAAGATATTTTAGAGAGCAAATATCCATGAAAATATTGTTTTTATTACTTATTCCAATTCGGAGTTTGATGCTTTAGTATATATATATATGTCAGAAATATTGGTGGGCCGGCCCTCTGGCCGTAATGACGAGCCGCCATTGCTTCTAGTCTATTTTTTCTTATGTTTATAAGTTATTCTTATTATTAATCACTGGTTATAATAATACCATTTCTATCCTTTGCCGACGCTACCTTGGGAATGTTAGTAACCGGAAGCAGAAAAGTATTAAATTAAAAAAAAATGTTCATTTAAAAATGTAAAAAGTGTTCATTTAAAAACAATACAAAAAGTATAAAGAAAAACAAGGGAATATTTTAAATATTAAACATATCAAATATATAAATTGTCATTATTCAATGAAGTGTCATAGTTATAAAATTTAATAGTTTTATGTTTAATAGTTTATTAGTTTAATAGTAAAAAAAATAATAGTTTAAGGTTTGCGTATTCGCTATCAAAGTTAGGCTGTGAAGGAACAAATTTCCGTTACAGAACAGTTACAGAACTTTAAAATTTCCGTTACAAATTTCCGTTACAGAACAGTTACAAAAGTAGAAAGATTGAATTTAACTACTGTAATCATAGAAACTGAAATCTGATTGGTCAAGCTTTCCCATTGTTGAGGGGAAATCCGGTTATATCCTGTTAATGATGTCGCGAGCAGGAAGTTAATAAGAAAGTTGTAGCTTGCATTTCTGACGTCAAATACTGGAAAATTCAACATGTCTTTCAAAATAAACTGATTTATTCCTAGTTGAGATAATTGCTGAAAATAAAATTTGCGTTCTTTGTCATAATGGGAACAGTTTAATAAAACATATCAAATAGTTTCTTCACAGTTTCGGAAAGTACAATGTTTGCTATCTGATTTCTTTATTTTGTATAAGTAGCTGTTTAACTTTGCAGTACCAGTTCTCAATCTTAATATTTTGCAAAAATTCTTTCTAGACATTTTAATTTTTAGCAATGAACATATATTTTGATCAAACTGATATCTAAAATGATGTTTAACAGATCTCTGAACTTTAAAATAATTGTTGAGCTCTATTTTTTCTGATGACTTAAGATAATTTTTAATTTGTATATCATGTATAGGAATATCAGTAGTCTCAGTTAAGTTGATTGCATCTTTTGCATATGAGTCAGCTAAAACATTTCCTTCAATTCCACAGTGGCTAGGTAGCCACCGAATTTTAATAATGTTTCCTTTTTTATATAAATCATTCCATAAATGTAATATATTACAGATTGAACTAGGATATTTATTTTCCAAAATATTTTTTTCTATCGAATATAAATCAGATCTGCAATCTGTCAGAATAACAAATTTATTTAAAATATTCTGTTCTTGTATCCAAAGTAAAGAAGAATAAATTGCAAAGAGTTCTGCTTGCATAATAGTACATCCTTTTACAAATTTAAATACTTTATAAATGTTTAATTTAGGTATGCAGAAAGCAGAAATGCAAAATGAATTATAGGAAGTTGGAATATTTAACAGCAGCAATGCCAGTTTTAAGAAACTTATATAAAACTGAAGAATAGTGAAAGAATTCTTTACACAAAGTTCTAAAATACGAACTTATTTTATTAAACACTTTGATACAATTCTTATTATTAAGTTTTAATTAACTTCTGAAGTCAATTTTTGTGGCTGGCATCGTTATCGCTAAATATTCAAACTTCCATAACTCATTAAATACTGAACGAATATTGTTGAAAATCGAGATATTGATTTATGTAATTGACTACAGAAGTTAATTAAAGCTTAGCAATAAGTATTGTATCAAAGTATTTAATAAAATAAATTTGTATTTTAGAACTTTGTGTGAAGAATTCTTTCGTTCCTCTTCAGTTATGTGTAAGTTTCTTAAAACTGGCATTGCTGTTGTTAAATATTCAAACTTCCATAACTCATTAAATACTGAACGACTATTGTTTAAAATCGAGATATTGATTTATATGATTGAGATATTTATCTACAATCACATTTTTCAAAATGAAAAAACTTATTTTAGAAGTTATAGAGATTTGACGTTAGCTTCCGATTGACTTAACATAGGGATTTTCCTTAACCTATGGAAACCAGTGTATATTTATATATATATATTATTCTATGCCAGATAATATCTAGCATAGAAACAAATCATGAATTTTCCTTCTCGAAATGCAATCTTGTTTTATTTTTTGAAGCATGTCATTTATTTTTATTTACTAATACGAAAAAAAAAACCATTTTTACATGTGTTTTAAGTAATGTTTCCCTATTTTTCGTTTTTTTTTCTTGCATCCTTGTTTTCACTCTAGTATGATACATGCACGATACTTGTATTCGTAACTGCACCCATTAATGAATATATATTTCTATCTAAAAAGACTGATTTGCTCCCTCGGAAATATTCCTGGCGAGGCCCTTGGCCCTCTCCCAGATCCGGGCCTCTTAGAATCAATATCGAAATATTAATACTCGATGGTATAAACGAAATTATTGCAAGGTATTAATCATAATCATATAATCGACAATTAAATTTTGTAATATTGACAATTCTAACTTGCTCTTAATTATTTATCCGGGAAAATAGCCTTAATAGTTAGTAGCAAAGATCTTTTCTAACACAATTCATAACTTTGGGACTTGTTGCTCAGAAATTCTGAAAATTCTACGATACGTTCACAGTATAAAATCTTGCAAGATATCCAATTGTGGATAACTACATTAAGAACAGAAATTACCTTTTACAATTCTTCACCAATTTTCTGGTTTCTTTTTTTTTAAGATCCACGATGATGATCTCAGCATCTTCCAAATCAAGAGTTATCAAGTGGAGGTGAGTCTCAGCGAAATGGGGGTGGGTAGCAAATGTGGATGGGGGGGAGAAATAAGGGAAATAACAGGAAGAAAACAGACGGAATCAAGTCGAAATGTCTGCGCAGATAGAAGCGACGGAATGAGACCAGATTTCGCTTATCTCGACAGAAATCTGGAGCTAAAGAAAAAGAAGAAAAGAAGGTATTTCTATTTTGGGGCCAGAGACGAATCGATGGAAATGCCATTAGTGATCCCTGATATCTCTAATGGCCAGCGAGTTGCCTCAATAAAGGAGAAATTATGTCCCTTTGCTCCTCAAATGTAAATTTATCGTGACGAGTGAAGGAATCGCGATCAAACAGCATTCTTCTCTCGCATGGCTATAACACATAAGTTCGTGCATCCATCAAAGAGATTTAAGGCGAAAAAATAATTCTAAATCTGTTACGTCTCTTGTTTACGAAGATGAAAGGGCACACGAATGAACACTCTTGCTACGAAATTCCGAAATGAATTCTATCAGTATGATACACCACAAACGGAGATCGGTGAGGAAAACGAGGCCTCTTGATAAACAAAACTGGAATTCAGGTTGGTTCGGGTTGGTTCATCTCTAAGCGACACATTTTTTTTGTCTACAAATTGAGCTAAATGGCCAGGTCACAAGGATTCCGAGGGCTCAGAGAGGGTTGGGAGAAGGGGCAAGAAAACTGGACAGCTGTTAGTAGATAGATGGTAGCCTTCCATCAAGGCCATCCAGCGTGTTATTTAACGTGCACAGGGTGTGGGTTGGGTTAGATTATTTTGCCTCTGAGGGCACACAATGGGCTAAATAGCCAAGTCATAAGGACCTTGAGGGCTCAGAGAAAGTTGGGTGAGAAGACCCACTGGACAACTGTTAGGAGACAGATGGTAGCCTTCCGTCAAGGCCATTTAGCGTATTCTTTACTGTGCATAAGGTATGGGTTCGGTTGGGTTATCTCTGAGAGGCACACAATAGGCTAAATCGTCAGGTCACAAGAACCCCGAGGACTCAGAGAAGGTTGGGGGAGGAGACACACTGGACAGCTGTTAAGAGAGAGATGGTAGCTTCCCATCAAGGCCATTCAGAGTGTTCTTTAACAGGCACTGGATATGGCTCTCCCGCACACGGAGGCAGGGCTTAATGTCCCATCCTACGGACGGCAGCCTTTCCAATCCCATCCGTGTCCCCTATTGAAAGGTATGGTGGGGAGTTTTGCGGAGATAAATCTCAACGCTGGCAGAGATGGGATTCGAACTTGGGAACTGCAGATTAGGAGCCTGTCACGCTACCGACTGAGCCACCCCCGCCCCGCACAAGGTACGGCTCTCCTACACAAGGGAGTCACTCTATCCCATCCGAAGGACGGTGGCATTTCCAAGCCTATTGGTGTCTCCTTTCTCGCCGTCGGTAAGGTGGAAGTTAGCGGAGATAGCTCTTAATGCAAGCACAATTGAGGCTTGAACCTGGGAACTATAAATTGCGTGCCGGGCTTACTAGGAACTGAGCTTCCTTCCTCCCCCCCCCCCCCCACACACACACTCCGGAATTTGGACCAAGGCACCTTTGCATCTAAACGTACTAACTGTCTAACCAATAGTTTTAGTTTCCTTCTCAATATTAAAAGGATATTTCGAAAAAAATAAGAATACTTTAGAAATTACTTTATTTAATTAAATTACATAATTTTTACCACCTTCATCCCTCTTCCATTTTCATCCTTATTCTACTTTTATTCCCCTTTCACGTTTGTCCATCATCCGCGTTCGTCCCTCCTTCATCTTCATCCCGCTTCCAATTTCATCCTTCTTCCACCTCCGTCCCTCCTCCACATGCATCCTGTTACACTTGAATCCTCCTCTACCAGCATCCTCCTCCATCACTCAGCTTTTGCAATCAATACAAATAAGAGTTTAAGCTGATGCACAAGTGAAAAATTTGTGTCATCAAGAAAGACAGTGCGAATCCTTTTTCTTGTGGAGCATCTCGTGAGTTGACTAATTAGCTCTGTCCTTACAGTGACGTAGAAGCTGATACTTCTTCAGTCAATCAATGATAAAAAAATGGATCTTCCCCCATCACCCCCCCCCTCCCCCTTTCCTATTCAACCATGTGCGACTCGTTAATTTGCCTTTGAGCGAGTGTTACTGTCATCATGTTTTTTGTCCCTTCCTAATTGCCAGGAATGGATTTTTTTTCCCTCTTTGCTACTTCACCCTCTTTACCCCCCCCTCCTTCCCTCTCCTCGGAAAGCACAGTCTGGACTCTTTGCGCAAGCTCCTCCCTAATCACGAGAGTACTCCGTTGGCAGGCGCTTTTCTCAGCGTACACGACCGTTTCTTTGGGTGCAAATGGGTGGCAGCTTTTGTTTACTCTGCGCTAACGAATGAAAACAAACAGATGCTCTGCGAAACAGCTAATTGGGAAGCTAGGGATGTGAGAGGATGCAGGTGCTGCGGGAAAAGTCGCTGCTAACGCCCACGCGCAGATTTGCCCGCCCTTTGTTTCACTTCGTTAACATTGGGCAGTGAAGACTCGTTGAATACTTGCAGACGCCTACGAAACAGAAAAGTTGGATTTTAATGCTATAACACTGCTCAGTATTAGAAGTTAATTCAATGCTGGACACGACGAGAAACCCTTTCTGTATTCAGACGATATTTGGTTCAATTGCAGAACAATCAGAGATGTGAAAATTGGAACTGAAACGATGAACAATGACCGTGTTAGCACAAGAAATAATGTGATGACGTTTATTAAACATGAACATTGGCAAATTTTGTCTTTTAGACTTGCAAATGGAATGAAATATAAAAATTCATTTTGGAAGCACAAAATGAAAATAAAAAAAAACATATCGAGGTGGGAAAAAAAGCCGAAATAAAACTGAACTTTAAACTTTACAATTCTGCTATTATTACATCTAAATACTAGGGTTGCCCCAAACGCAGTACCTTCGATATTTTTGAGTCTCCACGCCGATTGCTTAGCGCACTTGGCTACTGATCAAAGGACCCTGGGTTCGAGTCTCGGATAAGGCATGGATGTTTGTGTTGTCTTTCTGCTGAGGTCCCGCCTTCCTCAATAGAACATTTTTATGGCGTATTAAACTGACAGGCTCCTGTCAGACCTCTGTGGCAAGCAGTTGATTGAAGGGTAATTTTTTTTCGAAGTCTGAGAAGTCAGGGGCGGAAGTGGCTCAGTCGGTAGCGCGCCAGACTCGTAATCTGTAGCTCCCAGGTTCGAGTCCCAGCTGGGTCAGCGTTGAGATTTATCTCCGCAAAATTCCCCGCCCTGCCCACGGTCAGTAGGGGACACCGATGGGCTTGGAAAGGCCGCCGTCCGTCGGATGGGACTTTAAGCCGTGACTCCGTGTGCGGGAGAGCCATACCTTGTGCACGTTAAAGAACACGCTGGATGGCCTTGACGGGAGGCTACCATCTGTCTCCCAACAGCTGTTCCAGTGGGTCCCCTCCCCCAACCTTCTCTGAGCCTTCGGGGTCCCTGTGACCTGGCCATTTAGCCCATGGTGTGCAAGAAAGTGCCGCTCAGAGGTAAAACAACCCAACCCAACAACTGAGAAGTCAGATAACAGTGATATTGCAGGAGGTGTTAAATTTGAGTTTCCCGCCAAATCTTTTGAAATTGTAAAAGCACAACCAGAATGGCAACACAGATAGAGAAAATCGAAATGGCTGACAAAGTTGATACGTGCGTTATTCGTGTAACAACGTCGTATTATTGTATACGACGTTATTCGTGTAACAACGTCGTATAATTCGTATAACAACGTCGTGTTATTGAATTTCATTGTATGGAAGATATTAAGTCAAGAGAAATTCCCACTAGCTTAAAAAACAAAGGTTTTCAGTGATGCTTGTATCGATATAAGCTAAGCAGAGTGAAGCATTAAACAAAGCTCATTAGGAAAGGTGATACAGATCTGTGAGCTAGCCCTTCGTTGAATTATTGAGCTCATGAAAAATGATAAAAGAATCACCAGTCGTGAAATGTGTGCTAAGGAATGATGCCACAAAGGGTGACGTGCAAAGAAAACATTCAAGATCCATAATTCTGCTGAAAATGTCATGCATTCTCCAAATACATATAAGTGAAGATGATCTTTTTTTAACACAATGACGCAAGATCACGCGCACAAGACACCAAACGGGGGAGGAGGTTGTCTCGGTGGGTCTCCAAGCTCGTAATCCGCAGTTCCTAGGTTCGAGCCTCAATTGTGCCAGCTTTGTGATTTGTCACCTCTAGTCCCCCTTCTTTCCTCGGCGAGAAAGGGGACACTGATGGGCTTGGAAAAGCGTCATCCGTCGGATGCGATGTTAAGCCATTACGCAGTGTACAGAAGAATATTACTCTCTATACGTTAAAGAACATGCTGGATAGCCTTCACGGGATACTTCGATCTGTCTCCTAACACCTGTCCAGTGGGTCCCCTTACCCCAACCATCCTCTGAACCCTTGGGGTCCTTGTGACTTGGCCATTTAGCGCATGCGTGCAGAATACCGCTCATAGGTAAAACAACCCAGCCTCAACGGATACTAGCCAATCCTAATGATGAAACTAAGACTATGAGTTTGTGACTAAAGTTTGCGAAGTTTATTTATCCTTTACGGCGATTATCAATTATGGGAATAATTTCATTCATAGTGAAATGCAAGTAGTTCTTTTAACATTATACATTTTACTAAGATATTTCTAAAATATATATACAGGGTGAATCTGAAAAAGTGGGCAAAACTTTACGGGGTGGTAGAACGCAGCTAAACGAGCAATATTCGTTATAGAATGTATGGTCGGAATGCAAGCGGTGAGAAGTTAAAAGGTAGTTTTCCACTGTCACATTTAAAGAATGAACACAAGAAGGAGAGGAGATACTTCAGAAAACATTTTATTAACAGGAATGTAATTAAAGTACATGCTCAAAGAAATTGCTCAAAAGAGCTGCCGCCAGCTGTAATGCAGGCTTCACCTGCGGGATCTACGGTAGAAATGCCGTTGGGTGCGAGGACCGACCCTTTTATACCATTTCCAACGCCACCTAGCGGCTCGCCGTTTGCGTTCCGCCCATACATTCTATGACGAATATTGCTCGTATAGCTGCGTTCTACCACCCCGTAAAGTTTTGCCCACTTTTTCAGATTCACCCTGTATATATCTCAGTGTTGCAAATGGATGCAATTAGATAATTCGTTATTGCATTTGCATGCACGCAATTCCTTGTGGCCGACCACTCTGCAGATGCAATCATCATTAACTGGTGACCACGTGATTCCCGTTCAAATTAAACAAGACATTCTACGGGACGAAATTTTTAACTGTGCTAACATTTACAGCATTGAAGCAGAATCGCGAAGAAGATAAAAAAAAAAGCGCTCAGCATTTTCTAATTTATTCTGAATAGTTTACCAAATGCGAAAACGGAGAGAGGGTCATTAAAAATTTAGTTAATAATAAAAGTTCATTTTGTTTTTAAAAAAACTATTTCCTCCTCCTTCTCTAATTTCCCTTCTACTCTATTTAACAAGAACTTGATGTTTTTTTCCCCTTAAATTCTCCTAGCACTGTTTTTCACAAGTTTAACTGCTTCGTAAACGCCAAGTCATTAAGCTCTACTTCGAGGAAAGCCATCTCGTCCTAGTTTTCTAGGAGAAAGCAATTTAGACTGATGATGTTTTTTACCTAGTAGCTAGAAAAGTTCCATACATCACTGCTATTGTTTCTCGACGCAATACTGTTGCCTTAGTACCCATTTTTTTTCCTATTGTTAACTTTCTGAAAAATGTGTTTTCTGTCCCAATTTTCTTGGATTTGGAACAATAGTTAACGTTAGTTAAAGGATCGCCAAAAGAAATGATGAATGACCTTACATTTCATATTTTTGCCATCATTCAATACGTCTGCAATGCTTCATGAAGAAGTGGAATGACTTAGAAATGTTTCGCGGGGAATCGTGGATGGAAGTACTAGGTTATAAAGGATTCCCATTTACAGTCGCTCAAAAAAATATCCGAACACTATGGTTGCTTACAGAATTCAGAAAAAATATCTGGCAACGATTTTTTTAGAAATTAATCATCTGGCAACCTTCGTGTCACGTGACACAAAGGTTGCCAGATCACTAATTTCTAAAAAAATCGTTGCCAGATATTTTTTCTTAATTCTGTAATCAATCATGGTGTTCGGATATTTTTTTGAGCGACTGTATGTGGTCATATTATTTTGATACTAGATCGTGTGGGCTCACTCACGGAAATATTGAGCGTGTGCAGTTACCGTTCACAGCAAATTGGAGCGTGTGCAGTACCTGCACACGCTCCAGTTTGCTGTGAACGGTAACTGGAGCGTGTACAGTTGCTGTACACGCTACAGATATTTTTCCTGAATTCTGTAATCACGTGACACGAAGGTTGCCAGATCACTAATTTCTAAAAAAAAATCGTTACCAGATATTTTTTCTGAATTCTATAATCAACCATAGTGTTCGGATATTTTTTGAGCGACTGTACAGAGATAAGAATTATTTTGCGTTAAGTTGGACATATCCTTAATAGTTGATTTTTGAAACAGTTGTTTAAGTCGGAGCTTTTCAGAGTCAGACTTCGAGGTCTTGGAATCAATTGTCAGAATACTCTTTTCGTTAGAATATATCCCATTTACAATAGCGGGGGATAGTAATGGCTAGTAATATGAACTCAGCCTCCTTAGCACTAGGTACAGTTTGTCTCAAAAAATATTTAAATGCATATTCAATAAAAACGGCTTTAACTTTAGATACGTAATAATTAGTTCCCTGACTTATATCTCGATGAATCCCCGAGTTATAAAAGAGAAGTAATCGCTGATCGAAAAAGTAGAAATTAAGGATAAGGGTAATAATGAACCTTGGATGTGAATGTGAGGTGGGAGTGAATTCAATTGGGGGAACAGAGATGGTACCACTCAGAGACAATCACCTGAAAAGATTTGTCTGATATGTAAGATGAGACTTCGACAAGTGAATGAACCTCACTTGGTGAAAGAATGCGAATTTAAACAACATTTGAAACATACCTAGGACAAGTGAAACGAAAATGTGGAGTAAGTGTATCCTTCCCCCGCTATTGTTTCTTCTTCGTCGTCGTCATCATCATCATCATCATCATCCTCAAGCAGCCATGGGCTACGGAGGTCCAACCAGACCGTGCAATTTAGTTCTCCAAGCAAGTCTATCCTGAGCTACATCTACTGCATCTGGCCACTTCACACCAATTCTAACAAGGTCCTGTTTGACGTTGTCTGCCCACCGCATCCTTAGGTCTCCCCTTCTTTCTGAGGCCTTTAGGCACACTGTTCATAACCCTATTCTCCAATCTATAATTATTCATACGGGCAACATGGCCAAAAAAAACGGAGTCTCTCTCTGCACAATATGCTGCTTAAAGGAGGTTGCAAACTCCTTTGCCTAACCTCATCATTAGTATTAGTTACAAAGTTAAACCACCTAATACCCAAGATACTGCGTAAGCATCTAAAATCTAAAGCATCTAGTTTCCTGTTATCTTGTTTACAAAGTGTCCTTAACCATCGATATTTTAATACCAAAAATAATAAACCCAAACGGTTTTCACTCCATAATCTGCATTCACATAGACAAATTAGCGTTATTTGCATTATTTGTCTTATTTTAAATCTGAACTCTGTGAATGAGAGAATTGGAGTTAAGGTAGAGGTCGTTTTAAATAGTGGAGGACGTGTGTTCTCTCTGAAAAACATAGCAGGGTCAACCTGTTTCCACTCCACTACACCACTGCTTAAACACGTGGCGCATTTGATCATTATGGGTAACTTTAATTCAATCCAGGGCTGTCTATTGGATGACATGGGGCCTGGGACATACGGAAAACTCAGGGACCTTTACATGACTCTCGGTTAGATGTATGCCCCTGCCTTATTCCTCCCGAAGCAAATTATTATGAATACCACTATGAGACAGTAATATACGACAACAAATAAATACCCATACAAATCAGAAATGAATTTAAACACATAAACCAAAAGTAATATGGCTATCGAACATTTGGGCAACCTTTGATACCAACGGGCAACCTTTGACACAAACTGGCAACCTTTGATACCAACGGGCAAACTTTGATACCAGCGGGCAACCTTTGATACCAACGGGCAACCTTTGATACAAACTGGCAACCTTTGATACCAACTGGCAACCTTTGATACAAACTGGCAACCTTTGATACCAACGGGCAACCTTTCATACAAACTGGCAACCTTTGATACCAACGTGCAACATTTGATACCAACTGGCAATCTTTGATACAAACGGGCAACCTTTCATACAAACTGGCAACCTTTGATAAAAACGGGCAAACTTTCATACAAACTGGCAACCTTTGATACCAGCTGGCAACCTTTGATACAAACTGGCAACCTTTGATACAAACTGGCAACCTTTGATACAAACTGGCAACCTTTGATACAAACTGGCAACCTTTGATACAAACTGGTAACCTTTGATACAAACGGGCAACCTTTGATACCAACGGGCAACCTTTGATACCAACAGGCAACCTTTGATACAAACGGGCAACCTTTGATACCAACGGGCAACCTTTGATACAAACTGGCAACCTTTGATGCAATGCAACCTTTGATACCAACTGGCAACCTTTGATACAAACTGGCAACCTTTGATACAAACTGGCAACCTTTGATACAAACTGGCAACCTTTGATACAAACAGGCAACCTTTGATACCAATGGGCAACCTTTGAAACCAACGGGCAACCTTTGATACAAACTGGCAACCTTTGATACCAACGGGCAACCTTTAATACAAACTGGCAACCTTTGATACAAACTGGCAACCTTTGATAAAATGCAACCTTTGATACCAACTGGCAACCTTTGATACAAACTGGCAACCTTTGATGCAATGCAACCTTTGATACCAACTGGCAACCTTTGATGCAGTGCAACCTTTGATACCAACGGGCAACCTTTGATACAAACTGGCAACCTTTGATACAAACTGGCAACCTTTGAGGCAATGCAATCTTTGATACCAAAGGGCAACCTTTGATACAAACTGGCAACCTTTGATGCAATGCAACCTTTGATACCAACTGGCAACCTTTGATGCAATGCAACCTTTGATACAAACTGGCAAACTTTGATACCAACTGGCAACCTTTGATACAAACTGGCAACCTTTGATACAAACTGGCAACCTTTGATACAAACTGGCAACCTTTGATGCAATGCAACCTTTGATACCAACTGGCAACCTTTGATGCAGTGCAACCTTTGATACCAACGGGCAACCTTTGATACAAACTGGCAACCTTTGATACAAACTGGCAACCTTTGAGGCAATGCAATCTTTGATACCAAAGGGCAACCTTTGATACAAACTGGCAACCTTTGATGCAATGCAACCTTTGATACCAACTGGCAACCTTTGATGCAATGCAACCTTTGATACAAACTGGCAAACTTTGATACCAACTGGCAACCTTTGATACAAACTGGCAACCTTTGATGCAATGCAACCTTTGATAAAAACTGGCAAACTTTGATGCAATGCAAACTTTGATGCAATGCAACCTTTGATACAAACTGGCAACCTTTGATGCAATGCAACCTTTGATACCAACTGGAAACCTTTGATGCAATGCAACCTTTGAAAGAAACTGGCAACCTTTGATGCAATGCAACCTTTGATACCAACTGGAAACCTTTGATGCAATGCAACCTTTGATACAAACTGGCAACCTTTGATGCAATGCAACCTTTGATACCAACTGGAAACCTTTGATGCAATGCAACCTTTGAAAGAAACTGGCAACCTTTGATGCAATGCAACCTTTGATACCAACTGGAAACCTTTGATGCAATGCAACCTTTGATACAAACTGGCAACCTTTGATGCAATGCAACCTTTGATACCAACTGGAAACCTTTGATGCAATGCAACCTTTGATACAAACTGGCAACCTTTGATGCAATGCAACCTTTGATACCAACTGGAAACCTTTGATGCAATGCAACCTTTGATACCAACTGGCAACCTTTGATGCAATGCAACCTTTGATACAAACTGGCAAACTTTGATACCAACTGGCAACCTTTGATACAAACTGGCAAACTTTGATACCAACTGGCAACCTTTGATACAAACTGGCAACCTTTGATGCAATGCAACCTTTGATACCAACTGGAAACCTTTGATGCAATGCAACCTTTGATACCAACTGGCAACCTTTGATGCAATGCAACCTTTGAAAGAAACTGGCAACCTTTGATGCAATGCAACCTTTGATACCAACTGGAAACCTTTGATGCAATGCAACCTTTGATACAAACTGGCAACCTTTGATGCAATGCAACCTTTGATACCAACTGGAAACCTTTGATGCAATGCAACCTTTGATACAAACTGGCAACCTTTGATGCAATGCAACCTTTGATACCAACTGGAAACCTTTGATGCAATGCAACCTTTGATACCAACTGGCAACCTTTGATGCAATGCAACCTTTGATACAAACTGGCAAACTTTGATACCAACTGGCAACCTTTGATACAAACTGGCAAACTTTGATACCAACTGGCAACCTTTGATACAAACTGGCAACCTTTGATGCAATGCAACCTTTGATACCAACTGGAAACCTTTGATGCAATGCAACCTTTGATACCAACTGGCAACCTTTGATGCAATGCAACCTTTGATACAAACTGGCAAACTTTGATACCAACTGGGAACCTTTGATACAAACTGGCAACCTTTGATGCAATGCAACCTTTGATAAAAACTGGCAAACTTTGATGCAATGCAACCTTTGATACAAACTGGCAACCTTTGATGCAATGCAACCTTTGATACCAACTGGAAACCTTTGATGCAATGCAACCTTTGAAAGAAACTGGCAACCTTTGATGCAATGCAACCTTTGATACCAACTGGAAACCTTTGATGCAATGCAACCTTTGATACAAACTGGCAACCTTTGATGCAATGCAACCTTTGATACCAACTGGAAACCTTTGATGCAATGCAACCTTTGATACAAACTGGCAACCTTTGATGCAATGCAACCTTTGATACCAACTGGAAACCTTTGATGCAATGCAACCTTTGATACCAACTGGCAACCTTTGATGCAATGCAACCTTTGATACAAACTGGCAAACTTTGATACCAACTGGCAACCTTTGATACAAACTGGCAAACTTTGATACCAACTGGCAACCTTTGATACAAACTGGCAACCTTTGATGCAATGCAACCTTTGATACCAACTGGCAACCTTTGATGCAGTGCAACCTTTGATACCAACGGGCAACCTTTGATACAAACTGGCAACCTTTGATACAAACTGGCAACCTTTGAGGCAATGCAATCTTTGATACCAAAGGGCAACCTTTGATACAAACTGGCAACCTTTGATGCAATGCAACCTTTGATACCAACTGGCAACCTTTGATGCAATGCAACCTTTGATACAAACTGGCAAACTTTGATACCAACTGGCAACCTTTGATACAAACTGGCAACCTTTGATGCAATGCAACCTTTGATAAAAACTGGCAAACTTTGATGCAATGCAACCTTTGATACCAACTGGAAACCTTTGATGCAATGCAACCTTTGATACCAACTGGCAACCTTTGATGCAATGCAACCTTTGATACAAACTGGCAAACTTTGATACCAACTGGCAACCTTTGATACAAACTGGCAAACTTTGATACCAACTGGCAACCTTTGATACAAACTGGCAACCTTTGATGCAATGCAACCTTTGATACCAACTGGAAACCTTTGATGCAATGCAACCTTTGATACCAACTGGCAACCTTTGATGCAATGCAACCTTTGATACAAACTGGCAAACTTTGATACCAACTGGGAACCTTTGATACAAACTGGCAACCTTTGATGCAATGCAACCTTTGATAAAAACTGGCAAACTTTGATGCAATGCAACCTTTGATACAAACTGGCAACCTTTGATGCAATGCAACCTTTGATACCAACTGGAAACCTTTGATGCAATGCAACCTTTGAAAGAAACTGGCAACCTTTGATGCAATGCAACCTTTGATACCAACTGGAAACCTTTGATGCAATGCAACCTTTGATACAAACTGGCAACCTTTGATGCAATGCAACCTTTGATACCAACTGGAAACCTTTGATGCAATGCAACCTTTGATACAAACTGGCAACCTTTGATGCAATGCAACCTTTGATACCAACTGGAAACCTTTGATGCAATGCAACCTTTGATACCAACTGGCAACCTTTGATGCAATGCAACCTTTGATACAAACTGGCAAACTTTGATACCAACTGGCAACCTTTGATACAAACTGGCAAACTTTGACACCAACTGGCAACCTTTGATACAAACTGGCAACCTTTGATGCAATGCAACCTTTGATACCAACTGGCAACCTTTGATGCAGTGCAACCTTTGATACCAACGGGCAACCTTTGATACAAACTGGCAACCTTTGATACAAACTGGCAACCTTTGAGGCAATGCAATCTTTGATACCAAAGGGCAACCTTTGATACAAACTGGCAACCTTTGATGCAATGCAACCTTTGATACCAACTGGCAACCTTTGATGCAATGCAACCTTTGATACAAACTGGCAAACTTTGATACCAACTGGCAACCTTTGATACAAACTGGCAACCTTTGATGCAATGCAACCTTTGATAAAAACTGGCAAACTTTGATGCAATACAACCTTTGATACAAACTGGCAACCTTTGATGCAATGCAACCTTTGATACCAACTGGAAACCTTTGATGCAATGCAACCTTTGATACAAACTGGCAACCTTTGATGCAATGCAACCTTTGATACCAACTGGAAACCTTTGATGCAATGCAACCTTTGAAAGAAACTGGCAACCTTTGATGCAATGCAACCTTTGATACCAACTGGAAACCTTTGATGCAATGCAACCTTTGATACAAACTGGCAACCTTTGATGCAATGCAACCTTTGATACCAACTGGAAACCTTTGATGCAATGCAACCTTTGATACAAACTGGCAACCTTTGATGCAATGCAACCTTTGATACCAACTGGAAACCTTTGATGCAATGCAACCTTTGATACAGTGATACCTTTGATGCAATGCAACCTTTGATACCAACTGGAAACCTTTGATGCAATGCAACCTTTGATACAAACTGGCAACCTTTGATACAAACTGGCAACCTTTGATGCAATGCAACTTTTGATACAAACTGGCAACCTTTGATGCAATGCAACCTTTGATACCAACTGGAAACCTTTGATGCAATGCAACCTTTGATACAAACTGGCAACCTTTGATGCAATGCAACCTTTGATACAAACCACATAAGCGATCCTAGAATATTTTATTGGTCGTGGATTACATCTTTTAAGTATTTGCAGACACACATTATGCGTAAAAAAAAATCTACATAGGTTTCAATTATACTAATTATGATTTGTGTAAACACGTTTTTACCGGGGACGGGGTCATTCCTGCGGTAACTCCCCCCCCCCCCCTTCATTACGCCGTTGATTAGGGCTGACAACCTCTAAACACGAAACTATCAAAATAATGGGCTGCGATGTCATATGTTGGCTAAAGAATTTCTTATTATTTGCAGTAAAGCGAATATAATTTCGTTTTCGCTCTGTGCTCTTGGATGCATGAGATGCTGTACAAAAGCACCGCATTAAACTGCACCTCCTTATAAATAAATGAGGTTCTGACTCCGCCTCAGCGATTACGACTCGTATCACGTCGCTAACTCGTTCAGTGACGTAACGACCTTCTGGCTTAACCCCATTAGGCTTCATTTTCTTTCTCAAAGTGTTTTGCAGTCTCTTGTTGTGCTATGAGTGTCAACATCTCGTTGGCTTTCATTTGCATTTTCTGTACTAAAAAGAAACTTTAGCTTAGAAAATTTCTAATTCTCTTTATTGAAAACCAAACGCTTATCCTAATATGTTGTACAGCAGAGGTGATAATGGACTCTTTCCAGAATTTGAACTCAAAGATCGACACGACTTAATTTAAATATATATATATATATTATCGAGGCCACTTGCTTCTTAAAAATACTTCTGGGTTATTCATTAAACCCACACAATAAAATCCCCAACTGGAAACTCTCAAGTAATCAGGGAGTTGGTAGTTTAAGATTGTCTCATAGAATCGGAGCCTACTTCGTATAAAGGATTTCACTCATTGGAAGTGATTGTGAAATGACCTTCATCAGAGGTGGATGCACTCGATCGTTAGCGCACCAGGCTCGCAATTTGCAGTTCCCAGGTTCAAATTCCGACTATGGCTGCATTGAGACTTATCTGAGCCAACCTGCGGTCTGTATCTCCATGTGCAGGATAGCCATTCCCTATTACTCGTTAAAGAACACTCTAGAGGGCATTGATGACAGCTTCCATCTGTCTTCTCGGTGAACCTCCTTCCCGCAGTGTTCTCCAAACCCTTGGGATCCTTGTGACTTGCCCATTTAGGTCATAGTTTGCAAATTCCTACTAGGCACGTATGCTATGCCATTAAGGTGACATTAAGGAAACGCCAGCAGTTCCTAATGATATTATGGTCCTATGAATAAAATAGAGAATGGAAGAGTGCCAGAGAAAGTATGGAAGTGCGAAAACACTGGAAGGAAAAGGGGGAGGCCATAGAAGAAAGGGACAGGTGGGTGGGAGGAAGCCATTAAATGAAAGAGATCTTCAAGAGATGAAAACGCGGGGAAAAATACTTGACGTAGGAAATTCTAAAGTAGGAAAAAGCCTGCGAAAAAAGGATTTTCTAATATAACGCTTGCGTCAGCTTTAATCCAGAAATGTTAAAGTTGATCTCCACCCACCCCACTCTCTCTCCAATCTGTCGCGTGCATTTTCACAGAAACCAAACAGGAAATTTGGGATGAGTAATAAAATTATCCTTTTGAATCACTAAAACGATTTTACATCTCGAAAGATCTTAAATTATTCCTCGTTTTGTGTGTTCCATTCAATATATATACACGCACACAAATAATCCCACAGAAATACTTCTAAAGAGCTGCAGGAACGTGCATATAAGTGTAGGGTTGGGTTGTTTTACCTCTGAGAGGCACTTTTTTGCACACCATGGGCTAAATGGCCAGGTCACATGGACCCCGAAGGACTCAGAGAAGGTTGGGGGAGGGGACCCACTGGAACAGCTGTTGGGAGACAGATGGTAGACTCCCGTCAAGGCCATCCAGCGTGTTCTTTAACGTGCACAGGGTATGACTCTCCCGCACACGGGGCCACAGCTTAACGTCCCATCCGACGGACGGCGGCCTTTCCAAGCCCATCGGTGTCCCCTACTGACCGTGGGCAAGGCGGGGAATTTTGCGGAGATAAATCTCAACGCTGACCCAGCTGGGACTCGAACTTGGGAACTACAGATTACGAGACTGGCGCGCTACCGACTGAGCCACCCCCTTATGTGTAAGGGATTAGCTCTAACGATTAACCATCGGATTATTAAAATAATCCTCGTATGTAGAGTGATAAGAAATAATCCATTTTAAAAATTCTTGAATGTAATTTAGTGAAATATTTCTTGTAGCTTTTTAAAATTCATTTCGCTTTAGCACGCTCCTATTTAAAAACATATTTCACATTTCCCAATTTTCACACTGGCCGGAGAGAATTATTAAATTCAATCCAATGATAATGGCCCACGGGGCCGCACTAGTGCACAGCTTCTTACAATCAATGAATCTATTAATTGAGAATATAGTTAATTAATTAAATATACTTAATTAATTAGAGTGGCGTACGCAGGATTTCCAATGCGAAAAGGTTCGGCATGTTTTTTTAGTTTCAGTTTTTTTAAATGTTCAGTTTCTGTATTTCAGAGACTTCCTCAGAAAATATCCGTTGCTCGATCTCATTAGATGTTCAATTAAGGGAGAGAGTTAAAGCCTTCCCTCCCTCGGGTACTTCATTAGCGAATTGATTTGGTTTATTTCAGAAATGCTGACACTCAATTAACATGTAAAGTGTTTTCAACGACAAGCGATGAGGCATAGTCTTCAAAACTAACACCCGACTGTTTCCCACTCTATATCCTCTCCCCATCACCAGTACGGAGAACGCCATTTATAATGTTTTTTATATAACGTCATTACTCTTAATTCATAACCTAGCACTTCATGAACTATCTGTCAGAGTTTTAAACTGAAAAAGTTATAAACGCATTTGACATTGTTTTTTTATCAAAAACAAGAGAATTCTAGATACATATCTTTTCGCTACACAGAGGCGCAGTGATTTACGACAATTTCTTAATTTTAGCCGCTATCGACTGAAGGTAGCACACTGCGTGTAACCTAGCCCAACGTTTAAGCTTTGCCTCTATCCCTACACTTCCTTAATGTTTAATTCTTGTGACTACGACTCAAGGGTTGGGTTGTTTTACCTCTGAGCGGCACTTTTTTGCACACCATGGGCTAAATGGCCAGGTCACATGGACCCCGAAGGCTCAGAGAAGGTTGGGGGAGGGGACCCACTGGAACAGCTGTTGGGAGACAGATGGTAGCCTCCCGTCAAGGCCATCCAGCGTGTTCATTAACGTGCACAGGATATGGCTCTCCCGCACACGGGGCCACGGCTTAATCCGACGGACGGCAGTCTTTCCAAGCCCATCGGTGTCCCCTACTGACCGTGGGCAGGGCGGGGAATTTTTGTGGAGATAAATCTCAACGCTGACCCAGCTGGGACTCGAACCTGGGAACTTCAGATTACGAGCCTGGCACGCTACCGACTGAGCCACCCCCGCACCCTACGACTCAAGAATTTACTGATAGAGTGCTAACACTTTTAGCATTAGACCTTCAAGCAACATTACGAGAGATACACCATTATTTTACCGAAAGATAACGCTATTTTCATCCAACAATATTAATAGCTCATAATCAATCAGATAGATAACCTGCGTTTGACTAAAACCTTCAATTTCCTTCCTTTCACGTGTTTTTTCTCTTCAGTGATATTCACTGACCTTCGTCGTGTTGGGGCAGGGGTGGCTCAGTCAGTAGCGCGCCAGGCTCGTAATCTGTAGTTCCCAGGTTCGAGTCCCAGCTGGGTCAGCGTTGAGATTTATCTCCACAAAATTCCCCGCACTGCCCACGGTCAGTAGGGGACACCGATGGGCTTGGAAAGGCCGCCGTCCGTCGGATGAGACGTTAAGCCGCGGACCCGTGTGCGGGAGAGCCATACCCTGTGCACGTTAAAGAACACGCTCGATGGCCTTGACGGGAAGCTACCATCTGTCTCCCAACAGCTGTTCCAGTGGGTCCCCTCCCCCAACCTTCTCTGAGCCTTCGGGGTCCATGTGACCTGGCCATTTAGCCCATGGTGTGCAAAAAAGTGCCGCTCAAAGGTAAAACAACCCAACGTTAAAGAACACGCTGGATGGCCTTGACGGGAGGCTACCATCTGTCTCCCAACAGCTGTTCCAGTGGGTCCCCTCCCCCAACCTTCTCTGAGCCTTCGGGGTCCTTGTGACCTGGCCATTTAGCCCATGGTGTGCAAAAAAGTGCCGCTCAGAGGAAAAACAACCCAACAACGTTGAAAAGTTAAATGAAAAAATAAAATAAATACCCCCTCAAGCAGCTGCTTGCCACAGAGATCTGACAGGAGCCTGTCAGTTTATATGCCACAGTAGGAGATCTGAGAGGATGGCAGGACCTCAGCAGAAAAACAACACAAACATCCATGCCTTACCCGGGGCTCGAACCCAGGTCCCTTAGATTTTTATTGCTCATCCCAAGCGTGCTAACCACTCGGCCACGGGGATAAAGAAAAATTAATTTTGCTTCTCCTTCTCATTTTTGAAAACTACTGACATTTTTAATACTTGCATTCTTTGAAAACGTTTTCTGCCCGGACAAATATTTTTTGCTACAAAAATTTAAAATTATGAAAATGAAAATAAAGAAACTAAAATTCAAAATGCAAATATTCCTGAATTAATTACAAATATATTACATTTTCGCATTTGGGAAATATTTCTGGAAGGTTTGTTTCGCTTAAAAGTTTTATATTAATTAAAAATAGTTTTAAATTTCATGTTCCCCATGTCAGCATGTTGGTACTGAAAGGGATATCGATAATACCTGACTATGGATAGAATCAATCCGCAAAGTTGGGATGGAAAATATATAATAAAATTATTTATATTATCACTATCTAAGAGTCTGATTACTGATGCATATGAACCTAAATTCGACTCTGTGAGTTTATTTCGTGAATTCTAATCCGTTTCGTTTCGATTTGGAAGCATAATTCATAACTGACAAACTCACATTAATTTGCAGATAGTCGTCAGAAGTTGTCTTGAGTAAAAAATGATAAAATGTTTCGACGCCTCCTGCAATCCTCACACTTCACTCTCAATAATAATAGGAAGTGCTCTTAAAGGTTAATAGCACTTCCTATTGTTAGCAGATTAAATGTCTAATTTTGTAGAACTGTACTAACAAGAGAGCGCACGGCTGGGATTGGCTCAGTCTGTAGCGCTACAGGCTCCATTTAATCTGCAATTTTGAAGTTTAATTCGAGAGTCAATTGCGCCATCGTTGAGGTTTATCTCCTATCTTTCTCGTTGAGAAAGGTGTCACCGATGGGAGGAAAAGCCACCGTCCTTCAGATGAGACATTAAGCCATACCACGTGTGCGGGAGAGCCATACCTATGGCCATTATGGGAGGGGAGCGACGGCTAAGTCAGATAGGACGTTAATCCGTGGGGCCTGTTAAGCCTGGACATATGGGGAGGCGGCTCAGTTGGTAGTGCGCCAGGTTTGTATTCTGTAATTCCCAGGTTCGAGTCTCACCTGAGCCAGCGTTGAGATTTATCACCGCAAAACTCCCCGCCCTGCCTTCGGTCAATAGGGGATGCCGCTTGAAAAGGAACAAGCTGATTGGCCTTAACGGGAGGCTATCATCTGTCTCCTAACAGCTGTCCAGTGGGTGCCCTCACTCAACCTTCTCTAAGCCTTCGGGGTCCTTGTGGCCTGGCCATTTAGCCCATTGTGTGCAAAAAAAGTGCCGTACAGAGGCAAACCAACCCTATCCAAGAGAGCGTGATATGCAATTAGGTAGATCTGGTTCGTATTAAATACAAATCAAATCTCAATTATTTTTTTCTACTCACTGGCTTCTGAAGCGGTTTTCAAAATATAGTTGGCTATTGACCAAAGATAAATAGAGTGAAAAAAAACCCATTAAACCTCGCTAGATCTCTGTAAAGATTAAGTTACGTGAATATTTTAGGATAATGCATTCTTAGAATGGCCATTACACTCCAAAGATCATTTGCTGCTCGTGTGTTTTCTCTTCTCTTCCTCTTGTATAAACATCAGAAGCGAGGATACTCGTCCCAACCGGGTCGGCCATAAATCAAGCTCCTTCGTCTTTCCTCCCCGACACACTCACTATTTTGTGAATGGCTAATGGGGCAGAATCGGGAAGATATTTTAGAGCGCAGACCGCGAGAATCGCCCAACACATCACTCGGACGAATCTCATTGAATATAAACGAAAAGTTAAAATGAAAAACGCTGAAGAAACATTTCGGATTTCCTCAAGTGGGATAATTTCGGACAAGCAAAATTCATATAAATGCTAGATTATTAAAATAAACCTTATACTCAGTAACAAAGTATCACAGGAAAATGTCCTGTAGACAAGAAACACCTGAAATATACAGTTTTGCTGTCCGATTCCTGACATGATGGCAGCAGTGGCGAATCTATAAAATGCGGTAATACTTACATGTCACATGGTTGAGAAAAACGGTTGGTCTACGGTGATCTAGCGGTTATGACACCTCGCATGATTCTGGGAGACGGGAAAGGATTCTGGGAGTGGGGTTCGAATCCCACTCAGGATGAATTTTTTTTTCAGCAAATTATTTCAAGAGTTAAACAGTATATCTTTGCGAGCTTGCATCTAAATAAATCCTTTTGAAGAGCCATTTTTCAATTCAATTCAAATTATTTCACACTTTTGTTATATTGCAAACATTTAATTTAAAGCTTTTAATAAAAGTCACATTGAAAAGAATGCGTCATCATCTCTTTCCTAGTTCCTTTTTTTTCTAAAAACATGTCCGTCAGTCTGTAGACGTTCAATTTTTTTTTTGCTTTCACAGGTAAATGATAAATCCTTTTTCGATTGGGCAGTTATCGATGAATATTAGGGTTGTTTTACCTCTGAGCGGCACTTTTTTGCACACCATGGGCTAAATTGCCAAGTCACATGGACCCCGAAGGCTCAGAGAAGGTTGGGGGAGGGGACCCACTGGAACAGCTGTTGGGAGACAGATGGTAGCTTCCCGTCAAGGCCATCCAGCGTGTTCTTTCCCGTTTCTCTCCCGCACAAGGGGCCACGGCTTAACGTCCCATCCGACGGACGCGGCCTTTCCAAACCCATCGGTGTCCCCTACTGACCGTGGGCAGGACGGGGAATTTTGCGGAGATAAATCTCAACGCTGACCCAGCTGGGACTCAAACCTGGGAACTACAGATTACGAGTCTGGCGCGCTACCGACTGAGCCACCCCCGCCCTCGATGAATATTACGAATCGTGTTTTCCAAATCTCACAATAGCTTTAATCGAACCATCTAGCCGTGGAAATGGTGGAAAATGCTGAAACTTGAAAGGAATATTACAAACGATCTATTTATGCTAAACATTTTGTGGTAAAGTGTGATGATCAGGAGGTTTATATTGGCAGCGATGATTTTTATCTTTCTCTTGCTTTTCGCTTAGACATTTGTCGGTTTGTGGATTTGTCAAAACAGTTGTTCCGTCGTATCTTTCGAGCACGATGGAGAAACTTAATGGGGCGGGGGGTGGCTCAGTCGGTAGCGCGCCAGGCTCGTAATCTATAGTTCCCTGGTTCGAATACCAGCTGGGACAGCGTTGAGATTTTTCTCCGCAAAATTCTCCACCCTGCCCACGGTCAGTAGGGGACCCGACGGGCTTACAAAGGCCGTCGGATGGGACGTTAAGACATGGCCCCGTGTGCGGGAAAGAACCATACCCTGTGCACATTAAAGAACATGCGGAATGGCCTTGACGGGAGGCTACCATCTGTCTCCCAACAGCTGTTCCAGTGGGTCCCCTCCCCCAACCTTCTCTGAATCTTCGGGGTCCATGTGACCTGGCCATTTAGCCCAGGGTTTTCCAAAAAGTGCCGCTCAGAGGTAAAATAACCCAACTTATTAAAAATAGATGAAAAAAAAATGCTTTTTTTTTGTATTATTAAATTAAAATAAATGATATGTTCCAAAAGCAAAACAAAAGGTAAAAAACAAGATTACATTTTGTTAAAAAAAAGGATTCATTTTTTGTAAATCTAATATTATTCAACATTGATTAATTTTTCGATCAATTTTTTCAGGTGGGGGGCAACTGCCTTCGTGCTCAACCCCCATCCCCGCCTCCCAACGCCATGATTATACAAACCTGACATTGAGAGCAACGAAAGCCAGACAGACGCCCGACAAACACCAGATTCCTTGTCGAGGTTAAATTACGTATTTTGTTATTTTTAATAAAAAGACGAAACTGTTGATTTTTCGTTGAAGACGTTCTCAGTTTAAGATTGAGCGCAGTGATTATTTATTCTCGTTGCCTTTCACAATACGTAACATAAACCAAAGAAAGAAAATTAGCTGTAAAAAAATAAATATTTATTTTTGTCTCAACTCTAATATGATGTTCCACAGAGAGTTTTACTTGGCAAAGGACTCAGTTTTATCAACAGTATTTAATAAAGATAAAAAGAAATATATAAGAGTAAATTATTCACATTAATAATATATAATTTAGACTAGTGATCACCACCGCCTTTTTTTGTCCTCCGGCACTCCTTTGATCATTAATGTGTTGTCGAGGAATCTTTCAACTAACGATGAATTTCTGGTCATTTTCTGCCTTAAAAGCTTCAACTTTAGTAACATTGGGAAAGTTTCTTTAAAATGAAGATTTTTTTTAAAACTTGTTTATATCTAGGATATGACTCGTTTCGGTTTAAAAACTAAAGTTTTTTAATTCCGATTGAAGCCGAGTGAAAAAATAATAATCCAGTATTGTTTTTCAAACTCGGATTGAAATAGGAATAATCCAAATTTTCAGGTATTAGGTAATAATTTTATTATTACGTATACTAACGTATGTATTGCCAATGATATTTCAACGCGATCACCTTTGATTGGGGGCGGGGGTGGCTCAGTCGGTAGCGCGTCAGGCTCCTAATCTGAAATTCCCAGGTTCGAGTCCCAGCTGGGTCAGCGTTGAGATTTATCTCCGCAAAATTCCCCGCCCTGCCCACGGTCAGTAGGGGATACCGATGGGCTTGGAAAGGCCGCCGTCCGTCGGATGGGACGTTAAGCCGTGGCCCCGTGTGCGGAAGAGACATACCCTGTGCACGTTAAAGAACACGTTGGATGGCCTTGACGCGAGACTACCATCTGTCTCCCAACAGCTGTTCCAGTGGGTTCCCTCCCCCAACCTTCTCTGAGCCTTCGGGGTCCATGTGACCTGGCCATTTAGTCCATAGTGTGCAAAAAAGTGCCACTCAGAGGTAAAAAAACAACCCAACCTTTGACCGGCGGTTGCAGATGATTTAATTTCTTAAAAGATCTCTCTACATGACAACTATACGTTGGCATGCTAAGAAACGTTAAGGCCACCTTGCTTGCCTGAAGACATCGCATTCTAGCATCAACGGAAAATTTAAGAATATCCAAATCTTTTTGGTAGAGACTTTAATAAAAATAGGCAGCAAATTCTGAAGTACCGTATTTGCCGGCGCATAAGACGCACCCCCTTTTTTAGACACATTTTTAAGGGGGAAAAAATTTTCCACATTGTTTCATGAATTTCCATAAAGATTTACTGTACTCATTTTATAGTTATTTATGTATATAAAAAAAAATGTAACTAGGGAACATTGTAGTTAGGTACCTTTTAATGTTCATCCTCAAAACCCAGAAATTCATCTCCAGAACTAAATGAAAAACCACTTGAAGCCTCTTTTTCAGAAACTGAGTCTTCGTATAACAAATCATCCTCTGTGCCATCAAGTGAGTTACTAATACCACATTTCTTAAATGACTTTACAACTGTCTCATGTTTCACAGCATTCCATGAAGTTTTGACCCATTCACAAATCTGCAAAATGCTAGGTCTCTTCCTTCTTCCTGATGGTGTCACTTCAAAATCTGTAGACTGCATCCAACTGTTCCATTTCTCTTTAATGAATCCTTTAAAAAGTTTATTAATGCAGACATCTAAAGGTTGAAGCTGGCTCGTTAGTCCACCTGGAATTACAGCTAGCTGAGTTTTCAGTTGGTAGATTTTATTTTTTACAGCTTCTGTTCTATGACTCCGAAACTGATCCCATACTAGCAAGGCAGATTTCTTTAACAGTCCACCAGGACGCCTAGACCACACATTGTCTATCCACAACTTCATCCCCCCCTTCATCCATCCAGCCCTTAGGATGAACGTGCGCAAACACCACCTTTAGGTAGTTTTTCCTTGGGCAAGGTTTTCCTTTTGAAAATCGAAAGAGGCAGCAATTTTGTTCCATTGGCACAACAAGACAACACGACTGTGTAGTGCGTTTTCTCATGTACACAAGTTTCAACAATAACACTTCTTGCACCTTTGGAATCTACTGTTTTGTTTGAGGGTACATCGAACGTCAGTGAGACCTCATCCATGTTTCCTATTTGTGAAAGTTCAAAATTTCCACTTTTTCTTGGATTAATGACAATTTTATGAAGCTCCATAATCTTGTCTTCATATTCTGTTGGCATCTTTTGTGCTATTTTAGTTTTAGTCCGCATACGTAAGTCATTTCTCTTCATGAATCTAGAACACCATGACGTCGATCCTGTAAAATAAGCGATGCCTCTGTTAGTAGCTATCACTCTTGCTTGTTGAATAGTCATTTTTGTGGAAACTGAAAATCCCGAGCTTCGGTGGACTAATAACCAAGTTTTTAATTCTTCTTCTAGTTCCGGCCATTTTGCAATTCCATGTCGCAGATTATGTTTACTACGCATAGCTTTTTTTAGGTCTTCTTCCTGTCTTCTCCAAGTTCTTATCATCTTTTCTGTTGGCGGTGATCCGAAATTCCTCTCTGCTGCCCTGTTTCCGTGTTCTTTAGCATACTCAATCACTCGTAGCTTGAATGCAATATCATAGCAGAATCTGCGTTGTTTTTGAGCCATGTTTCGCAGCAAAAACATGAGAAAGCTTCTTCGGTACTAAAAGTTTACGTTTTTGTTGCCTTGAAGCGCTGTAATCGGTAAACGACGCGCCATGCTCGCGCTTTTCGAAAAAATATGCCGGTGAAATGTGATCACACATGCGCACATTGGATGAATCTTAACCTTGAGGTGTCAGTGGATCTGAACTCTATTTTACTGGAATGCTCCCTCTATCAGTAGTGAAGCATAAAATACATCACGCAACTTATTATTTTTACAGAACAAAGAAAAAATATGGAAACGATTTATTTGAAACCACTCTTTCACAAAAGGGCAAAATGCAAAAGAATACTTATATATGTATATTGATATAAACCAAAAGTTTTAGACTGAAATTTCAACTCATAATTTTGATTACCGGCGCATAAGACGCACCCCATATTTTAGGCGTATTTTGAGGAGAAAAACGTGCGTCCTATACGCCGGCAAATACGGTAATTAAGTCATTATCCACGTCGTCGTATTGTCCGAATAGTTTAAGATAATCATATTCATTTGGAACTGTTGCCTTTTTTCATAATCTGAAACAAATGTACGAAGGTTTTTATTGTCTATGACATAATTAATAATAATAGTAATACGTTCTCTTTGTCTATGCCTATGTAGTGTTGTCAAATGACAAACTCAAATAAATCAATAATTTGATATTTTTCTTTTTTATATGAAAAGAGCAACAAACTCTAATGAAACCAATTTTTCCCTAGTATTTTTCGGGATTAATCAAAATATTGAAATCTGTTTTTCAAAATATGAAAATCAGGGTAAAATCGGGTAAACCCCGAATACGTCATACCCTATTTATATCGCAGAAATGGTAGTTCATATTGGCAATATGACATTTGAGTAAAATGATCGAAAATTGACAGTACGACTGTGGAAAAATTGACAGTACGACTGATGAAGCGTGTTCGAAACCATGGTTTAAATAAGTAAATTTCTGTCCTTTTGAACAAGAACAGAACTCTTTCTGTATCATTGGTTCATTCTTTATACCAATCTTTTTTGGTAAAAAAAACCAACAAGCTCTTCTACAAAAAAGACAAAGCCCAAGAAGGAAAAGTAAAACACGCAAATCAGAGTTGTTTTCACCCTTGATGGGAATTTTTGCGCAGAATGGGCTAAATGGCAAAGTCACAAAGATCCCAGGAGCACAGAATGAAGTTGAAGAAGTTGATGCTCTGAACAGCTTTTAGGAGAGAGGGAGAAGTCGCTCGTGAAGACAGTGTGTTCTTTAACGTACCCAGCATATGGCTCTCCTGCCACACTGAATCATGGATTAATGTCACATGCGATGGATTGCCGCCGTTTTCCAACTCCTTTTCTCACCTAAGGTAAAACGGAAGATAGACAAAAGAAAGAGAAGAAAGTCACAAAAAATACCACCTTCAATAATCGTTTCATCTTGCATCTGACTTTGAATTTTTGCAATGTAATTTTCATAACCGACTTTGCTTTTTAATGAAAATTAATTTCCTTTTGGATGAGGGAACCTTAACAGGAAAATTAAAAAATTCGATGCTCAATGAGGAAGATAAACTGCCCACAAAAAAATGTCTCTTTGCCTCATCACCATCAAGAAACGGAAGAGAAGGTGTCTAAAAATAGTAACAACAACTCTGATAATGAAGAGGCTGCAGATCCTGCGGTAACGTTGCAACAGCGGAAAATAGATTCGCAGAGGCGGGCTTCTTCGCTCTGGGGATGAAGAGCACTTTACACTCAGTCATTGATGAGCGAAAACTAACGACCACGTCGGGCAAAAATTGCATTTGTTATACGGTCATATCACTCTTAGGGCCTCTGAATTTGCTGATGTGCATTAGCTGGATGATGCTATTGTGCAGCATCCTTATGAGATGATGCAGGGAATCTGTTTTCAGTAGATCAGTACTGTTGAAAATCGTTTTTCTTGTAGTGACTTGGTCGCTGTAAAAAAAGATGGCTTTTGCTTCTCAAGATACGTGAAGGAAGGAAAAGTAATCCTCGAATAGATCAGGTGAAGTCTCCGTTTATTTTCATCCGCCGAGTAGTCCGTATCTGAGCAGTATGTTTGGATAATTAATATTCAGTGAGCTGCTGAAGATCACGCAGGATGAACTCTACTTTCTCATAGGGAATAATTGATCGAATCAGAAGCTAAAAAGCCTCTTAACATGTGAAGTCGCTCTTCACGTACGGTGGGGATTGGTTCGGGCTGTAGCGCTTGAGATTCGTAATCTGAAGGTTTCCGGTTATAGGTCCAGCTGTGCCTGCTTCGAGGATTTTCTCCACTCGATCGCATAGATGATACTGATGGACTTGAAAGGGTTTCTGTCCGTCGTTTGAGACATTAAGCCATGATTCCTTGTACAGTCGCTCAAAAAATATCCAAACACTATGGTTGATTACAGAATTCAGAAAAAAATATTCAAACACTATGGTTGATTACAGAATTCAGAAAAAAATATCTGGCAAACGATTTTTTTTTAGAAATTAGTGATCTGGCAACCTTCGTGTCACGTGATTAAAGAATTCAGGAAAAATATCTGGAGCGTGTACAGCAACTGTACACGCTCCAGTTACCGTTCACAGCAAACTGGAGCGTCTGCAGTTACTGCACACGCTCCAGTTTGCTGTGAACGGTAACTGCACACGCTCAATATTTCCGTGAGTGAGCCCACACGATCTAGTATCAAAATAATATGACCACCTACAGTCGCTCAAAAAAGTATCCGAACACTATGGTTGATTACAGAATTCAGAAAAAATATCTGGCAACGAATTTTTTTAGAAATTAGTGATCTGACAACCTTCGTGTAAAGGTTGCCAGATCACTAATTTCCAAAAAAATCGTTGCCAGATATTTTTTCTGAATTCTATAATCAACCTTAGTGTTCGAATATTTTTTTGAGCGACTGTACATGCCGTTTTACATTAAGAAAGACACTGAAAAGCCTTGACAGGAGGCTTTCCAGTGGATCCCCTTCCCCAACCTTCTTCTTTCAGCCCTTGATCCTTTGTGACCTGATCACTTATCCCATTTGTGCGCAGGGTTCGGGGGGGGGGGGGGGGGGGTAGCTCAGTTGGTAGCACGCCAGGCTCGTACAATCTGAAGTCCCCGGGTATGAGTGTCAATGCTGAGCCAGCGTTGAGGTTTATCGCCGCAAAACTCACCACCCTGCCTTCAATCAGTAAGGGGCATCGGTTGGCTTGGAAAGCCCGCCGTCCGTCGGATGAGACGTTAAAGCATGGCTCCGTGAGCGTGACGCACAGAGACACTCCTTGTGCGTGTTAAGAACACTCTGGATGGCCTTGACGGGAGGCTATCCATCTGTATAAATTGTCTCCTTTCCTCCCCAACCTTCTGTGAGCCTTCGAGGTCCTTGTAGCCTGTCCATTTAACCCATTGTGTGCGAAGTGCCTCTCAGAGGTAAAACAACCCAACCCAAGCTCTCAGTATGGCTTTACTATAAGAATAATCAATTAACAATTTGGAGCCCTTAAAGGGAAATAAATGTCATCATTTTAATCCCTGGTTCTTTTCCATCATGTGACTACATCATGTCACCACACGTGCTCCCTTTATCTTCTTCCCGAGCATCACTAGAAGCCAACGAGTGAATCGGTGTCTTTCGAGCGAATCGAGGCAGCAAATTTACCGACTTTGTTAGAACGATTCCGTTTTCTCGGATGGGAATCCGTCCATTCCCATAATGTCCATCCTCAGTCTTTTGCTGCAAATAGAAAGATCCTGTTTACACTTACTACGACGGCGATGGATGGAATGCCACTGGCATTCGCGGCATTTACTCTTCTTTTTTCCCCGTGGGCGTCGCTTTTGCTTCACGTCACTCTTTTTTTTTTTCTATGTTCTCGTTCTGTGTTGGCATTTCCATTCCTTCCGAGCCCCGACACTATAACAAATGCCGAATGGAAATTGTGGCAGGGCGATGAAGCATCAGATGGAGGTAGAGAGACTCTGTCGCCCTCTGACGATTCATTACAGCAGACAGTTTGCGCTCTGAGTGCATCATTAGTAGAAATGACTTTCGGTGCTTATTGACCAAGATGAGTTCGACGTTTTTTTTTATCTTCAACCTTTCTCTATCTCTTTCATTTTGACATTTTTTTCCGCATGGCGCTATTTTCAGGCAAGATAAAAAAAAAGTGTCTCTGGATGGTGCAGATAAGGGATTGTTTCGCAGATAAAAAAGGGTATCGTCCATCACTGCGCTTCTGACAGTCATCTGCTTATGGAGCGGATTTCAGTGGGTTAATAATCGCCGATGAAGCATACGTCAAATATCGTCCGAAGCATCCCGCCATTAATTTGGTTCTTTCTACAGAAAGAGAAATTCAAACTTAAAAACTGAAAATTTCATTCCGATGTTACAATCCGACTTATTTTTCACACATTGAGGTTTTTTTTTCTTGACATTTTTTAAGCAATTCTATGTTTCTGTGTTGTGCAATATCTTTGCCAAGTTTTTCGAAGGTTGGGTAAGGGGGTGATTCTTTAAAGTTAATGTGAATCGATTAATTAAATGATTAATTTAAAAAATTAATATCCTCAAGGATGAGGTGGTTAAAATCTTGGCTATGCCATTGAGTTGAGTTGCTTTCCTCTGAGTGAGACTTTTTTGCCCACATTAAGCTAAATGACACAAGATGAAAAGGACCCCCAAGAGCTCAGAGATGTTGGACGAAGGCCCCTCCCCCACTTGACAGTTAAAGGCTGGAAGTGGCTCAGTCGGTAGCGCGCCAGGCTTGTAATCTATAGTTCCAGGTTGAGTCCCATCTGGGCCAGCGTTGAGATTTATCTCCTCAAAAAAACCCACCCTGCCCATGGTCAATAGGGGGCACTGACTTGGATTGGCGGTCGTCCGTCGGATGGGACGTCGTGCCATAACCTGTGCCCGTTACAGAACACGCTGGATGACCTTGAAGTGAGACTTCAATCTGTTTTTTAACGCTGTTCCAGTAGATCTCCTCCCCCAACCTTCTTTGAGCCCCTCAGAGTCCTTGCGACCTGGCTATTCAGCCCATTGGGTGCAAAAGAAGTGCCGTTCAGAAGTAAAACAACCCAACCCTACTGAATATCACTCGTGAAGGCCATCCAGCATGTTCTTTAATGTGCAGAAATCATATATCACCTACACACGACTGAACATGTCATCCGAAGGACGACGGTTTTTCAAGCCCTTCTGCGTTCCCTTTCTCACCGAGAGCAGGATTGGAATTAGCGGAAATAAATCTGAACGATGACACAGGTGGGACCCGAACCCGGAAACATCAGATAACGGGCGTGGTGCACTAGCAACTGAACAAACTCTTGAAGTTGGAAAAATAATTCACTCTGTTCCGATAAATTTTGCAGGATATACAGAATGACATCAATTACCTAAAGAATAAAAAAAATACTTCTCTGTTTCTGTGCGGTGATGTATACGTTTATCAATTTAGATTTGTAACAACTCTTTACAGTCAAAATCAAAGCTTGACTAGTATGCATATTTCAACGGCAATTTCTCCTCGAGTCATATCGTTACGTTCAGTTTTTTGCTGTATGAATATAGATGGGTTGTTTTGGGTTGTTTTACCTCTGAGCGGCACTTTTTTGCACACCATGGGCTAAATGGTCAGGTCACAAAGGCTCACAGAAGGTTGGGGGAGGGGACCCACTGGAACAGCTGTTGGGAGACAGATGGTAGCCTCCCGTCAAGGCCATCCAGCATGTTCTTTAACGTGCACAGAGTATGGCTCTCCCGCACACGGGACCCTACTGACCGTGGGCAGGGCGGGGAGTTTTGCGGAGATAAATCTCAACGCTGACCCAGCTGGGACTCGAACCTGGGAACTACAGATTACGAGCTGGCGCGCTACCGACTGAGCCACCCCGCCCCTAGATATTCAGGAAAAATGCGTTTAAATCAAGGTGTCCAACTCCTGTCTTATGAGATAAGACGATTATTTTAATCAGTATTCAAACTGTGCTTATAAATTTTATAACACGTCATAGGCAACGATTTAAAATTTTTGTGACTCTTCATAACCATTTTAAAGATGATTATAACTTTACGAAGCTAATTTACAAACAACTCTAATCTTTTACGAAACGTTTATGAAAAATCCTGATCTTTAATAAACAGTGTAGGAAGAACTCGGACTTTTCTTAAACAGTTACGGAGGATTCTGATCTTACCTTTCGTCGATTCATGCGAATTCTCTCTCTTCACAGAGGAGGAATTGGGGTTGGATTGTTTTACCTCTGAGCGGCACGTTTTTGCACACAATGGGCTAAATGGCTAGGTCACATGGACCCCGAAGGCTCAGAGAAGGTTGGGGGAGGGGACCCACTGGAACAGCTGTTGGAAGACAGATGGTAGCCTCCCGTCAAGGCCATCCAGCGTGTTCTTTAACGTGCACAGGGTATGGCTCTCCCGCACACGGGGCCACGGCTTAACGTCCCATCCGACGGACGGCAGCCTTTCCAAGCCCATCGGTGTCCCCTACTGACCGTGGGCAGGGCGGGGGGGGGGGAAATTTTGAGATCAATCTCAACGTTGACCCAGCTGGGACTCGAACCTGGGAAGTACAGATTACGAGCCAGACGCGCTACCGATTGAGCCACCCCCGCCCAGAGGAATTGGGAAGCCATTGGAAACTTTCATTGATGGCATCAGAAGAACTCGGATCGTTTGCAAGCCATATTGACATCATCCACACGCGCATCATAATGTTCACCACGTTGAAGTTCATATCTATTGCGAATAGCAGAACTTAGGCGCAAAATATTAATCAACACGGATTTTTAATGAACGGTGGAAACAAATTACAATCAAAAACAACACGACATCGAATAAGGCGAGATAAAGAAACTAACGTTTGGTCCGTTTCGGCGAAAATACTTTTTCGTGGATAAATATTCTTTTAACGTGAAGCGAAAAATAAGAAAAAATCGCGCAACGCGAAAATTTTCTGCTGTTCCAAGAATAAAATTCTGTTCAAGCTTTCTCGGATAACAAGAAATTTCTAGAGAATAGACAGACATAATCTCAACCACTGTTTGATAAAGTTTTAATAACTTTGAATTTCTTCATAATTAGTTATTTAAGAGAGTCTGTGTGTTTTTAGACTCGGCATCTGAGAGTAAGGTTAATGATTTTGTCTGAAGACAAAAACTGATTACCAGCGATTGTTTGGGGTGGCTCAGTCGGTAGCGCGCCAGGCTCATAATCTGTAGTTCCCAGGTTCGAGTCCCAGCTGGGTCAGCGTTGAGATTTATCTCCGCAAAATTCCCCGCCCTGCCCACGGTCAGTAGGGGACACCGATGGGCTTGGAAAGGCCGCCGTCCGTCGGATGGGACGTTAAGCCGTGGCCCCGTGTGCGGGAGAACCATACCCTGTGCACATTAAAGAACACGCTGGATGGCCTTAACGGGAGGCTACCATCTGTCTCCCAACAGTTGTTCCAGTGGGTCTCCTCCCCCAACCTTCTCTTAGTTTTCAGGGTCCATGTGACCTGGCCATTTAGCCCATGGTGTGCAAAAAAGTGCCGCTCAGAGGTAAAACAACCCAACCGAAGAGATCTTTAATCAATAAAAGAAGGAAAGTTTCATTCAGTCTTTGTCTTCTTCTTCACTCTCAAAATATGACCTAAACTGTGATTATCATAGCAGTCAAAAATGCAATGTATTCATCAATATGATGTTAATGCGAAATTCTGTTAAACAAAAAAGTTTACACTGACTCTTTGACTTTTGTATTAACCATTTTGCACTGTAGTCTGTTTCATACAAACAGAATTTTTTATAGTTGAACCTCAGGGGTATTTCCTTTAATATGCCCCAAACAGTCATTTGGTTAAAAATGAAAAGGCATTCAATTATATAAAATGACATTATTTTATTTGTAATATGAAATTTTTTACATTAATTTACAACGGCACATCTTTATGATTCTGAACGGCACATCTTTATGACACATTGTGACCAAAATTAACACTTTAATTTCCTTAAAGATTCCTAAATGGGTAATGGAAATAAAGGGGAAGATAGGCAAAAAATAATTGAAGGTTTCTGATATTTAAATGTGATTTCGTAATATTTTCCCGATGCCTATTCGATATCTCATTCAACACCGAAAAATATCATATGGATGATCTTATTATAAACTGAATGGACAAATTATTATACATACCTACCTAATATCCTGTTGCTCCACCTTTAGCCTTCACAATAGCAGCAAGACGTCTTGGTAAGGACTCAATGAGGTGTTGAAAACACGAGATGGTATTGCCGCCCATGAAGCGAAGATCGCCTATCGTATAGCCCCCACATTTGGCGGTGGGGGTTGGCATGCTCGAACAGAACTTTCCGATTCGTCCCACAAATTTTCAATGGGGTTGAGGTCCGGCGATTGAGAAGGGCATTCGAGTGTGGTAAAAATCACTTCAATGCTCCTGGAGCCAATTGGTCGCAACGGGAAGTGTGCGGTGTGACGTTGTCCTGTTGAAAGGTGGCGTCATGGTGAGGAAAGAGAATCGTTACGAATGGGTGTAGATGGTCGGCGAGTATGTTCACATACCTTGTGACAGTGATGGAGGTCTCGACTGGTACGATGGGCTCCAAGGAAGCCCATGTAAACGCACCCCAAACTGTTACACCAGCTCCATCTGCCTGTATGATCCCAACTTCATTAAAAAGTTATTAATTATTTAATTGGAAAATATTTTTCCAATTAAAAAAATCTTTGAATTACATGAATCTTTAATAAAATAATAAAAGCTATTTAAATCAACTTGTATCTCATGAAATAATGCGCTGAAAAAAATTTGGTTTTGCCATGAGTGGGATTCGAACCCACGTCTCTAGGAAACATGCCCGTTATGCTACCACTACACCACCAATGGCTAAGCTTTTCTCAGCTTGTGTGACGTTATAAACTTTCCGGAGGGGCGGGGTGGCTCAGTCGGTAGCGCGCCAGGCTCGTAATCTGTAGTTCCCAGGTTCGAGTCCCAGCTGGGTCAGCGTTGAGATTTATCTCCGCAAAATTCCCCGCCCTGCTCACGGTCAGTAGGGGACACCGATGGACTTGGAAAGGCCGCCGTCCGTCGGATGGGACGTTAAGCCGTGGCCCCGAGTGCGGGAGAGCCATACCCTGTGCACGTTAAAGAACACGCTGGATGGCCTTGACGGGAGGCTACCATCTGTCTCCCAACAGCTGTTCCAGTGGGTCCCTCCCCCAACCTTCTCTGAGTCTTCGGGGTCCATGTGACCTGGCCATTTAGCCCATGGTGTGCAAAAAAGTGCCTCTCAGAAGTAAAACAATCCAACGTTAAAGAACACGCTGGATGGCCTTGACGGGAGGCTACCATCTGTCTCCCAACAGCTGTTTCAGTGGGTCCCCTCCCCCAACCTTTTCTGTGCCTTCGGGGTCCATGTGACTTGGCCATTTATCCCACTGTGTGCAAAAAAGTGCCTTTCAGAGGTAAAACAACCCGACTCAACTTTGAAGATGAAGGACGATAATCTACGTTTCCTTCTTTCCGCTCATTGCTCGTATAACCCCGAAAGAAATTTTCTTTCCTCTTTGAATCTTTCAGAGCATACTAATATTTACTTAGCGCGGGAGAGTGATGCGTGGATGCCACTCTCGTCTTTCCTCTTCTTTAATCAAAAGATCGGCATCCAGCTCCTGTATGCAGCTCCCGCTCGCACTAAAGCTCACTTTATCTCTCTTCCTCTGATCACATCTTTTCCCCAAAGAGACGTCTTCACTTATCCATTGGCGCTCAGCCAATGTGAGCTCCAAGAAGCGACATTTCTTTGACTTTCTTCTTTCTGTTTGCAAGTTTCAAATGAATTTATTCTTTTATCCCCTCCTCACCAGATTCCAACGTTACCTGTCATCTTGCCAGAAGAAGAATATGCAAGAAGGAAAAGCTGACACTTTTTATATGATGTGGGTGTGACTATCACCTCTTTTGCTCCCAATGTCTTTAGATTAGGTTGGGTTATTTTACCTCTGAGCGGCACTTTTTTGCACACCATGGGCTAAATGGCCAGGTCACAAGGACCCGAAGGCTTAGAGAAGGTTGGGGGAGGGGACCCACTGGAACAACTGTTGGGAGACAGATGGTAGCCTCCCGTCAAGGCCATCCAGAGTGTTCTTTAACGTGCACAGGGTATGGCTCTCCCGCACACGGCTGACACTTTTTATATGATGTGGGTGTGACTATCACCTCTTTTGCTCCCAATGTCTTTAGATTAGGTTGGGTTATTTTACCTCTGAGCGGCACTTTTTTGCACACCATGAGCTAAATGGTCAGGTCACAAGGACCCGAAGATTCAGAGAAGGTTGGGGGAGGGTTCCAATGGAACAGCTGTTGGGAGACAGATGGTAGCTCCCGTCAAGGCCATCAGCGTGTTCTTTAACGTGCACAGGGTATGGCTCTCCGCACACGGAGCCACGGCTTAACCATCCATCCGATGGACAGCGGCTTTTCCAAGCGCATCGGTGTCCCCTACTGACCGTGGGCAGGGCTGGGAGTTTCGCAGATATAAATCTCAAAGTTTCCCAGGTGGAACTTGAATTTGGGAACTGCAGATTACGAGCCTGGCGCGCTACCGACTGAGCCCCCCCCCCCCCTTCAAACTAACTGGTAAGTTTAGATTAGGCAAGGATTTTCGGTGCGTTGTTTTATCACTAAGAAGTACGTATTTGACTCATTATATTAAATAGTCAGGTCACAAGAACCCTAACACAACAGAGCTAGGTAGAATGAGGAGGATTCACTGGCCCAGTTGATAGCAGACGAAAGGAAGCCGTCTCCAAATTCACGTTAAGGTCATGCACTATATTTTTCAATGTTCACTGGGTAAGGCTCACCTGCAGAGGGTCCACGGCTTAACTCCCCATTCGGAGGACAGTGGCCTTTCAAGCCCATCGGTGTAATCTTTCTCACTGAGGGAAAAGCGTGGATTAAAGGAGGAAATTTCGATGTAGACTCAGTAGGAGCTTGAACTTGTTGACATCATGTTACGCGTCTTGCGCCTTGCCGATTGCGTCTTCTCTCCCCTAAGTATTCAAATAATATCGGGGTCAGCGTTGAGATTTATCTCCGCAACATTCCCCCCCCCCCCTGCCCGCGGTGAGTAGGGGACACCGATGGGCTTGGAAAGGCCGCCGTCCGTCGGATGGGACGTTAAGCCGTGGCCCCGTGTACGGGAGGAGCCATACCCTGTGCACGTTAAAGAACACGCTGGATGGCCTTGACGGGAGTACCATCTGTCTCCAAACAGCTGTTCCAGTGGGTCCCCTCCCCCAACCTTCTCTGAGCCTTCGGGGTCCATGTGACCTGGCCATTTAGCCCATGGTGTGCAAAAAAGTGCCGTTCAGAGATAAAACAACCCAACGCAACCAACCCACTGCTGACCACTGCCTTAGAGCTAATACAACGTACAATGTTTGCCTTGCTGGAACCGTCGCTAGCTGCTAACCACTATGCCAGTTAAAGCATAGTGGTTAGGCAGGCCTTTGGTTTCCCATTATGCATCCCAACATCATTTGGCAGTGTAAGGACTCGATCGGCTAGGGCACGACAGGAGCCCCTGGCCGGGTGAAAAATAATATATTGTTTAATCAGATCCAGCGCTCGGAGTTGCATTTTACAAAGGTCGCCCACTAGGTTGAAGCGTGGTCCTACCTGATTGGATAGAGGGGAACCTTACAGCTCGAGATATATCACGTGACCGCACTGGCGGTAGTTTCGAACAAGGGAAGGAAATTCAAAAACCGACGTTGCGCCTTGGATTCTGGTAGGGGAGGTTGGTGAAGACGTCGCCCTGTTTTGCATCAACCGTGAAACTCATTAAGTGAATCGTGGTGTAGGGAGCCTCTCACTGGACGTTAATTTCACCATTAACTTACAACACCTTGAACCTTGCTGGGAACATCTGAAGGCTTGATTATAGCAGGATTGGGAATCCTGCTGTCTTGCGGTTAGTGACTTGGCGGCGGCAGTCGCTATAGTTGTTCAATTTATGATTGTACACTGTATCGCTACTAAAGATGGAAATACATTCAGATATGTATATAATATACATAGGAGTCCACTATTTCAAAGCAAATGAGTAGTGCCATTTCCTCCGATGCAATGAGTGCAATTCATGATGTGTATATAGCTCCCCCTACCCCCGAAGCTGAATTCTGATTACGTGGTTATTATTGGAGCCTGCTTCTAACAGCAGTCTAGCGTAGGATTTCTCAACGTGGGCTACGGGGTAAAATTTTTGGGATACACCTTGAGAGCTCAAAAGTCGCAAGATATATGTTATATATATATATTTTTTTTTTATTTTATTCAAATTGTTATACTATAACTATAGTTCTATCTATCTATACAAAGGGTACGCCAGTTACATACACATTTCCAGGGGGTACGTGAAGCATAAAAGGTTGAGAACCACTGATATATATGTTTTGTTTTATTCCCATTGTTATACTATAACTATAGTTGTATCTATCTACACAAGGGGTACGCCAGTTACATACACATTTCCAGGGGGTACGTGAAGCATAAAAGGTTGAGAACCACTGATATATATGTTTTGTTTTATTCCCATTGTTATACTATAACTATAATTGTATCTATCTACACAAGGGGTACGCCAGTTACATACACATTTCCAGGGGGTACGTGAAGCATAAAAGGTTGAGAACCACTGATATATATGTTTTGTTTTATTCCCATTGTTATACTATAACTATAGTTGTATCTATCTACACAAGGGGTACGCCAGTTACATACACATTTCCAGGGGGTACGTGAAGCATAAAAGTTTGAGAACCACTGATATATATGTTTTATTTTATTCCCATTGTTATACTATAACTATATTTTTATCTATCTACACAAGGGGTACGCCAGTTACATACACATTTCCAGGGGGTACGTGAAGCATAAAAGGTTGAGAACCACTGATATATATATATGTTTTATTTTATTCCCATTGTTATACTATAACTATAGTTTTATCTATCTATACAAGGGGTACGCCAGTTACATACACATTTCCAGGGGGTACGTGAAGCATAAAAGGTTGAGAACCACTGATATATATGTTTTATTTTATTCCCATTGTTATACTATAACTAGAGTTTTATCTATCTATACAAGGGGTGCGCCAGTTACATACACATTTCCAGGGGATACGTGAAGCATAAGAGGTTGAGAACCACTGATATATATGTTTTATTTTATTCCCATTGTTATACTATAACTATAGTTTTATCTATCTATACAAGGGGTGCGCCAGTTACATACACATTTCCAGGGGGTACGTGAAGCATAAAAGGTTGAGAACCACTGATATATATATATATGTTTTATTTTATTCCCATTGTTATACTATAACTATAGTTTTATCTATCTATACAAGGGGTACGCCAGTTACATACACATTTCCAGGGGGTACGTGAAGCATAAAAGGTTGAGAACCACTGATATATATGTTTTATTTTATTCCCATTGTTATACTATAACTAGAGTTTTATCTATCTATACAAGGGGTGCGCCAGTTACATACACATTTCCAGGGGATACGTGAAGCATAAGAGGTTGAGAACCACTGATATATATGTTTTATTTTATTCCCATTGTTATACTATAACTATAGTTTTATCTATCTATACAAGGGGTGCGCCAGTTACATACACATTTCCAGGGGATACGTGAAGCATAAAAGGTTGAGAACCACTGATATATATGTTTTATTTTATTCCCATTGTTATACTATAACTATAGTTTTATCTATCTATACAAGGGGTACGCCAGTTACATACACATTTCCAGGGGGTACGTGAAGCATAAAAGGTTGAGAACCACTGATATATATGTTTTATTTTATTCCCATTGTTATACTATAACTATAATTTTATCTATCTATACAAGGGGTACGCCAGTTACATACACATTTCCAGGGGGTACGTGAAACATAAAAGGTGGAGAACCACTGATATATATGTTTTATTTTATTCCCATTGTTATACTATAACTATAGTTTTATCTATCTATACAAGGGGTACGCCAGTTACATACACATTTCCAGGGGGTACGTGAAACATAAAAGGTGGAGAACCACTGATATATATGTTTTATTTTATTCCCATTGTTATACTATAACTATAGTTTTATCTATCTATACAAGGGGTACGCCAGTTACATACACATTTCCAGGGGGTACGTGAAACATAAAAGGTGGAGAACCACTGATATATATGTTTTATTTTATTCCCATTGTTATACTATAACTATAGTTTTATCTATCTATACAAGGGGTACGCCAGTTACATACACATTTCCAGGGAGTACGTGAAACATAAAAGGTGGAGAACCACTGATATATATGTTTTATTTTATTCCCATTGTTATACTATAACTATAGTTTTATCTATCTATACAAGGGGTACGCCAGTTACATACACATTTCCAGGGAGTACGTGAAACATAAAAGGTGGAGAACCACTGATATATATGTTTTATTTTATTCCCATTGTTATACTATAACTATAATTTTATCTATCTATACAAGGGGTACGCCAGTTACATACACATTTCCAGGGGGTACGTGAAACATAAAAGGTGGAGAACCACTGATATATATGTTTTATTTTATTCCCATTGTTATACTATAACTATAGTTTTATCTATCTATACAAGGGGTACGCCAGTTACATACACATTTCCAGGGAGTACGTGAAACATAAAAGGTGGAGAACCACTGATATATATGTTTTATTTTATTCCCATTGTTATACTATAACTATAGTTTTATCTATCTATACAAGGGGTACGCCAGTTACATACACATTTCCAGGGAGTACGTGAAACATAAAAGGTGGAGAACCACTGATATATATGTTTTATTTTATTCCCATTGTTATACTATAACTATAGTTTTATCTATCTATACAAGGGGTACGCCAGTTACATACACATTTCCAGGGAGTACGTGAAACATAAAAGGTGGAGAACCACTGATATATATGTTTTATTTTATTCCCATTTTTATACTATAACTATAGTTTTATCTATCTATAAAAGGGGTACGCCAGTTACATACACATTTCCAGGGAGTACGTGAAACATAAAAGGTGGAGAACCACTGATATATATGTTTTATTTTATTCCCATTGTTATACTATAACTATAGTTTTATCTATCTATACAAGGGGTACGCCAGTTACATACACATTTCCAGGGAGTACGTGAAACATAAAAGGTGGAGAACCACTGATATATATGTTTTATTTTATTCCCATTGTTATACTATAACTATAGTTTTATCTATCTATACAAGGGGTACGCCAGTTACATATACATTTCCAGGGGGTACGTGAAACATAAAAGGTGGAGAACCACTGATATATATGTTTTATTTTATTCCCATTGTTATACTATAACTATAGTTTTATCTATCTATACAAGGGGTACGCCAGTTACATACACATTTCCAGGGAGTACGTGAAACATAAAAGGTGGAGAACCACTGATATATATGTTTTATTTTATTCCCATTGTTATACTATAACTATAGTTTTATCTATCTATACAAGGGGTACGCCAGTTACATACACATTTCCAGGGAGTACGTGAAACATAAAAGGTGGAGAACCACTGATATATATGTTTTATTTTATTCCCATTGTTATACTATAACTATAGTTTTATCTATCTATACAAGGGGTACGCCAGTTACATACACATTTCCAGGGAGTACGTGAAACATAAAAGGTGGAGAACCACTGATATATATGTTTTATTTTATTCCCATTGTTATACTATAACTATAGTTTTATCTATCTATACAAGGGGTACGCCAGTTACATACACATTTCCAGGGAGTACGTGAAACATAAAAGGTGGAGAACCACTGATATATATGTTTTATTTTATTCCCATTGTTATACTATAACTATAGTTTTATCTATCTATACAAGGGGTACGCCAGTTACATACACATTTCCAGGGAGTACGTGAAACATAAAAGGTGGAGAACCACTGATATATATGTTTTATTTTATTCCCATTGTTATACTATAACTATAGTTTTATCTATCTATACAAGGGGTACGCCAGTTACATACACATTTCCAGGGAGTACGTGAAACATAAAAGGTGGAGAACCACTGATATATATGTTTTATTTTATTCCCATTGTTATACTATAACTATAGTTTTATCTATCTATACAAGGGGTACGCCAGTTACATACACATTTCCAGGGAGTACGTGAAACATAAAAGGTGGAGAACCACTGATATATATGTTTTATTTTATTCCCATTGTTATACTATAACTATAGTTTTATCTATCTATACAAGGGGTACGCCAGTTACATACACATTTCCAGGGAGTACGTGAAACATAAAAGGTGGAGAACCACTGATATATATGTTTTATTTTATTCCCATTGTTATACTATAACTATAGTTTTATCTATCTATACAAGGGGTACGCCAGTTACATATACATTTCCAGGGGGTACGTGAAACATAAAAGGTGGAGAACCACTGATATATATGTTTTATTTTATTCCCATTGTTATACTATAACTATAGTTTTATCTATCTATACAAGGGGTACGCCAGTTACATACACATTTCCAGGGGGTACGTGAAACATAAAAGGTGGAGAACCACTGATATATATGTTTTATTTTATTCCCATTGTTATACTATAACTATAGTTTTATCTATCTATACAAGGGGTACGCCAGTTACATACACATTTCCAGGGGGTACGTGAAACATAAAAGGTGGAGAACCACTGATATATATGTTTTATTTTATTCCCATTGTTATACTATAACTATAGTTTTATCTATCTATACAAGGGGTACGCCAGTTACATACACATTTCCAGGGGGTACGTGAAGCATAAAAGGTTGAGAACCACTGATATATATGTTTTATTTTATTCCCATTGTTATACTATAACTATAGTTTTATCTATCTATACAAGGGGTACGCCAGTTACATACACATTTCCAGGGGGTACGTGAAGCATAAAAGGTTGAGAACCACTGATATATATGTTTTATTTTATTCCCATTGTTATACTATAACTATAGTTTTATCTATCTATACAAGGGGTACGCCAGTTACATACACATTTCCAGGGGGTACGTGAAGCATAAAAGGTTGAGAACCACTGATATATATGTTTTATTTTATTCCCATTGTTATACTATAACTATAGTTTTATCTATCTATACAAGGGGTACGCCAGTTACATACACATTTCCAGGGAGTACGTGAAACATAAAAGGTGGAGAACCACTGATATATATGTTTTATTTTATTCCCATTGTTATACTATAACTATAGTTTTATCTATCTATACAAGGGGTACGCCAGTTACATACACATTTCCAGGGGGTACGTGAAGCATAAAAGGTTGAGAACCACTGATATATATGTTTTATTTTATTCCCATTGTTATACTATAACTATAGTTTTATCTATCTATACAAGGGGTACGCCAGTTACATACACATTTCCAGGGAGTACGTGAAACATAAAAGGTGGAGAACCACTGATATATATGTTTTATTTTATTCCCATTGTTATACTATAACTATAGTTTTATCTATCTATACAAGGGGTACGCCAGTTACATACACATTTCCAGGGGGTACGTGAAGCATAAAAGGTTGAGAACCACTGATATATATGTTTTATTTTATTCCCATTGTTATACTATAACTATAGTTTTACCTATCTATACAAGGGGTACGCCAGTTACATACACATTTCCAGGGAGTACGTGAAACATAAAAGGTGGAGAACCACTGATATATATGTTTTATTTTATTCCCATTGTTATACTATAACTATAGTTTTATCTATCTATACAAGGGGTACGCCAGTTACATACACATTTCCAGGGGGTACGTGAAGCATAAAAGGTTGAGAACCACTGATATATATGTTTTATTTTATTCCCATTGTTATACTATAACTATAGTTTTATCTATCTATACAAGGGGTACGCCAGTTACATACACATTTCCAGGGGGTACGTGAAACATAAAAGGTGGAGAACCACTGATATATATGTTTTATTTTATTCCCATTGTTATACTATAACTATAGTTTTATCTATCTATACAAGGGGTACGCCAGTTACATACACATTTCCAGGGGGTACGTGAAGCATAAAAGGTTGAGAACCACTGATATATATGTTTTATTTTATTCCCATTGTTATACTATAACTATAGTTTTATCTATCTATACATGGGGTACGCCAGTTACATACACATTTCCAGGGGGTACGTGAAGCATAAAAGGTTGAGAACCACTGATATATATGTTTTATTTTATTCCCATTGTTATACTATAACTATAGTTTTATCTATCTATACAAGGGGTACGCCAGTTACATACACATTTCCAGGGGGTACGTGAAACATAAAAGGTGGAGAACCACTGATATATATGTTTTATTTTATTCCCATTGTTATACTATAACTATAGTTTTATCTATCTATACAAGGGGTACGCCAGTTACATACACATTTCCAGGGGGTACGTGAAGCATAAAAGGTTGAGAACCACTGATATATATGTTTTATTTTATTCCCATTGTTATACTATAACTATAGTTTTATCTATCTATACAAGGGGTACGCCAGTTACATACACATTTCCAGGGAGTACGTGAAACATAAAAGGTGGAGAACCACTGATATATATGTTTTATTTTATTCCCATTGTTATACTATAACTATAGTTTTATCTATCTATACAAGGGGTACGCCAGTTACATACACATTTCCAGGGGGTACGTGAAGCATAAAAGGTTGAGAACCACTGATATATATGTTTTATTTTATTCCCATTGTTATACTATAACTATAGTTTTATCTATCTATGCAAGGGGTACGCCAGTTACATACACATTTCCAGGGGGTACGTGAAGCATAAAAGGTTGAGAACCACTGATACATGTATTTTATTTTATTCCCATTGTTATACTATAACTATAGTTTTATCTATCTATACCAGGGGTACGCAAGTTACAAACACATTTCCAGGGGGTGCTTGAAGCTTAAAAGGTTGAGAACCACTGATCTAAAGGTTCCCTTTCCACAACCCCTATATGAGCTTTAGTGGGTCCTTGAGACCTGTTCATTTAGCTCATTATGTGCAAGAGATATTACACCTTACCTAACCAAAAGATGATTTAAACGGATTATCAAGAATAATAATAAGCTGAAAAAAATTGGTCACTTGTTATTTCATGAGTTCCATGTCTGCAGGACATATCCTGTGATTCTTTACTACTAGATTATCACTAATTTTCCCTAGAGGGGAATCTAAAAAAGGTTTGTTTTCTGAGCGTAGTTGAAATGCCCGCCCTTCCTTGGGCTTTATTCTTAGCTCGGAAGTGTTCGCGTCGTGTTGAACGGCTTATTTATGCCGATAATTTACGTCTCGCTCGCTGTTAACCTTTCAGCGACCTTTTTTCCCGCAAAGCGAATTGGGGATACTCGCTGAGTTCCTGTGAAAACACACCTTAGATATATGGCGGTCATAATCGAGGGGAACGTTTCTTGGGAAGATTCCAAGGGAAGTAGATGCCGAACGAGCAATCTCCTCTTGAATTTGCAAGCTGGGATAATAAAGAGACAGAAAAACAGGAAGGAGGCAAAAAAGAAGGAAAGCGGGGGGGGGGGGGGTCGACAGCGATTGTAGGAATCGTAATTCTTGCTTGGAAAGAAATCGGCCAATCGACATGAATTTCGGAAGATGAGATTGGAATGATAAATGGCTGCATTTAGATTACTGTTTAGCAATCTCAAAGAACAAGTAGGAATGATGCAATGCGTAGAAAACGGATCTCGTTTATTGAATGAGGCGAACTTTTGGTTTCTGCCCAAACAAATGAGATTTTGTATTTATGTGTCTGTTGGAGGACGAACTACATATTACCTTGGATGTTAGAGGGCGCGGGTTGCTCAGTCGGTAATGCGCCAGGCTCGTAATCTGTAGTTCCCAGGTTCGAGTCCCAGCTGGGTCAGCGTTGAGATTTATCTCCACAAAATTCTCCCCCCCCTGCCCGCGGTGAGTAGGGGACACCGATGGGCTTGGAAAGGCCGCCGTCCGTCGGATGGGACGTTAAGCCGTGGCCCCGTGTGCGGGAGAGCCATACCCTGTGCACGTTAAAGAACACGTTGGATGGCCTTGACGGGAGGCTACCATCTGTCTCCCAACAGCTGTTCCAGTGGGTCCCCTCCCTCAACCTTCTCTGAGCCTTCGGGGTCCATGTGACCTGGCCATTTAGCCCATGGTGTGCAAAAAAGTGCCGCTCAGAGGTAAAACAACCCAATCCCCAACCTTGGAAGTTAAAATGTCCAGAAGTGTCCTGTGCAAGGGGAGAAGGGCCAGCCATGGTATGGCGGCTGAAGGATTATAGGGAATCACGCTAATTTTAACTATGATGCAGAAATGGTAGATCTCTGAAAATTTGCACCTGGGTGTAATCCGGGTCGTAGATCTCGGTGGAAATTCGAAATTTGAACTCCGATGTGTCCTTCAAGGGAGGAACAAGGATGTGTTCCTTTTCATAGAGGTCAAACTATGATCTACGAGTGCTGAAAACGTGAAAATTGGTGCTGGGCTTGTTTCGGGTTATAGATCTCGAAAACGCCACGAAATTTTGTGTCCGGAGGGTCCTTTTGAGGTCAAAGGTCAAATTTATATCTATCAGTGCTAGAGAGCTGAAAATTGGTTCCTGGAGCTATTTTGAGTTCTGTATCTCAGAAATTATGCCAAATTTTAGATGCAACGAGTTCTTCGAGGTTAAAAGTCAAATTCGATATACCAGTGGTGGAGAGCTAAACATTGGTGAAGAAGGCATTTTGGGCAGTACAACTCAAAAACGAGAGGAATTTTCAGATCCGGTGTCTCATTCAAGGTTAAATAGGGGTCATAGTGATCAGCTAGAAATCAAGAGGTAGCGAAGTCACCGATTGATTATCTAGTATTAGATATGTAGGATAAAAGTTCAGTATCATAGAGCATTTGCTTTTTGGATCCAATAGCTCTGCATGCAGCAGGCAAGTACCCACGATGTAGTTTCGGTGGGGGAGGGGACGATCTGAGAATAAGACTTGAGTAAGGGTTTACCGATTACTAAAATATTCCATCGAACAGGAAAGGTTAAAAAAATATTTTATATGGAATAAGATTTTATAGTTGTTATTTCTGAAATCTATTCTTAGTGTAGGACATAAAATATGGGCTAAAATAAAATTATAAGAAAGACAACTGTTTCGGATTTCAAAAGCAGATAGACACGTTTGAGATTTCATATGGGACCACCGGGACCACCGTTTGAGATTTCGTATGGATCACCTTCGTGTCACGTGACACGTTGCCAGATCACTAATTTCTAAAAAAATCGTAGCCGGATATTCTTTTTCTGAATTCTGTAATCACCCATAGTGTTCGGATACTTTTTTGAGCGACTGTATATATTCTGCATTTCCACGGATAAAGGGGGGGAGGGGGGAGAGTCAGAAGAGGAACAAAAAATCTCGCCTTGCAAACTCGTTACAGCAATAACTGGTAAATCCACTCACTTCTGGTGAATTTCGAATGCTCGTTTTCAATGAACAGAAAGTTTTTCCATTTCTCAAAATTAGTGCCCTCAAACGAAGGAATTTTAAACTGATAAAAAATTCGAAAAATGCGAAAAATATTTCGTCCAGCTCCTAAAAGAGAAAGGTTAAACCTCTGCACAGCCACGAACGGACAGACAACAAAGTGAAAAAGCAATATCTTGCTTTTTAAGCAAGTTAAAAAATTATAGATTCACATCGTTTTTTTCCTACCCCCCCCGGTCCGGGGGTGGCTCAGTCGGTAGCGCGCCAGGCTCGTAATCTGTATCTGTAGTCCCAGGTTCGTAATCTATAGTTCCTAGCCAGTCCAGGGTCAGCGTTGAGATTTATCTCCGCAAAATTCCTTCCCTATTGCCCACGGTCAATAGGGGACACCGATGGGCTTGGAAAAGCTACCGGCCGTCGGATGGGACGTTAAGGTGTGGCCCCGTGTGCAAGAGAGCCATACCCTGTGTACGTTGGAGAACACGCTGGATGGCCTTGACGGGAGGCTACCATCTGTCTCCCAACAGCTGTTCCAGTGGGTCTCCTCCCCCAACCTTCTCTGAGCCTTCGGGGTCCATGTAACCTGGCCATTTAGCCCATGGTGTGCAAAAAAAAGTGCCGCTCAGTGGTAAAACAACCCAACCCAACCCTACCCCCCCCCTCGTGTATCCTCCCTACTGGTTTTTGTTGAATGGGCACTGGTAGAACGTAAAGATCACATCCCTTTAGTAAACATATGTCCTGACTGCTTCCCTGTCCATTCAGAAAATCGAAACTGACTTCAATTAGAGTCAAATTTAAGAGTGACATTAACGGCAATATAGATTTAGATTAGTATAATTAATAATAGTTGTCAACACCATCCTTCTAAGTTGCAAACTGAGTGGCAGTAATGCATAATAAATGTTTATCTATTGATCCTTTTATAGCCTTCAAAATTTATAGATTTATTTGTTATTTCCCTCGTTTTTTACTCATGTGAGTGTTATATAAGAAAAGCTTGGTCACGAGGTGCGAACAGGATGAATGGATTATTTGTTTGGTGAGGATTTACAGTGAAAGCTGTGGAGATGCAATGTTTGTTTGGGTAGTTCGAATGTACGATAATGTTTGAAAATTATAAAGAATACATAATAGAAAAAAAGGTTCAAAACTTCTAATTTAGACAGGCAGAAGACTTTCTAATTCATAAACGATAATAAAGCTCGCTGACATTTTCTTCTTCTGTCCCAAATTCGAGATCTAACGGAATGTCTCAAGGTCATTACTGGCAAGTTTAGAAATTCATTATCAGAAGTGTTACTTCTTGAATGGAAGCCTGTTTTGTTTTATGGTTTGGAGACGGATCTTTCAACACGCCTGACACAGATTAAAGGTTGGATGGTTTCAGTCCTGAAATGCACTTTTTCTGATGCCCAATGGGCTAAATGACCAGACCACAACCATCGTAATAATTGAGTACAAAGATAATGAAAAACGAGACAGACTCTTGACTCAAAAACTTTGCTTAAAAACTTTATTATTTACAACAAGCTTTGCTGTCTTATGAATCCGCAACGTTTCTAAATGACAACGAGCGTGTTATGCGTATATAGAGTCAATAAGACTCTGTTCTAGTCTCAACGTCTTCGTTGAATTTCTGATAAATTCTGGCATTTCTCAGCCAGAGCTGTCAGCACGTGTTCCAACATCTGCCGGACTGATGACCAGATTCTCTCTGTAATAAATTAGCTCCCTGCTTGGCTGTCTGAAAAGCCACTGTTCTTGCTTCCTCAGCATCATATCCACGGAAGTGACATTTCCCAGACAGCTATTGCTGCCACTTCCCCCAGGCTGCGTCTATCTTCCTTGTTTTTCCTCTTCCTCCTCCTCCTCCATCGTGCGGGTGCATCAGACCGCAACTCTCCTCCACATCCCTTCATAGCGGGTGATGCTATTCCTGACAGCAGTACAGGGATTCCCAGCAGCTGGATGCGCCGGGATTACGGCAGAAACGCAGTAGTGGGAGTCACCGAGTGGCAGATGGATCACCGTGCCAGAGCGTGACGTCATCATCGAGCGAACGGCGAGTTGGCAAAAGTAATTTATAAACAGATACGCGAACAAGTTGCAGCATTAATTTGCATCAGAGTACATGATATTTTCATGTATACAGGTGTCTGAGTCGCGTTAAGGGAAAGCTAACTTTTAGGGGAATTGCAAACTCTATCTTAGAGTAAGTTGGGGGGAAAACCAAACAAACATTTTCACTCAGCAGCTTTTGGCACGTGCATCGAGGAGGAAGTGGTCAGTGTTAGTGCTCACGAAAGAAGGGACCAGAGAGGGTAAAGGTGTTTCAATTCTGAATGAGGCTTTTGTGAACGTAATGAATAAAATAGCCAGACCACAAGGACCATAAGAGTTCAGAGCTGGGTAGAGAAATGGAATCTACCGAATAGCTGTTAAGAGATAAATGAATTCCGTGGATATGATCAGAGTCTTCTGTCAAGACCACTGAGTCTGTTATCTATCTGCACAGAGTACGGCTCTCCTGTACAAGGGATCAAGGCTTAACATCTTACCCGGCGGACTGCAGCCTTTCCAAACCCATCGTCGTCTCCGTTTCTCACCAAGATTGAGAATTAGCAGAGGAAATATGAAACAGGCACAGTTAGTGGATCCAAACTGACATCAGCAGATTACAAGCCACACGTTATCAACTGAAACTATTATGCCACAATATTAAGTGATTTTGGGTTTGGGTTATTTTCCCTGGGAGCTGCATTTTTTGTGCACAATGGGATACATGTTTACGTCACAAAAGACCACTGTCAGAAAAAAAAAGAGCTCTCAGAAGACAGATGGAAGTCTCCCTCCCGGTCTCCCATCAAGGCCATGCATTTTGTTCTTTAAGAGGCACAGGATTTCTCTCCTTCACTCGGGGAGGGGGAACTCAATCGGTAGCGCGCCAGGCTCGTAAACTGAAGCTCTCTGGTTCGAATCCCAACTGGGTCAGCGTTGAGATTGTATCTCTAAAAAACTCCCCACCTTGCCCACGGCCACTAGAGGACACCGATGGGCTTGGAAAGGCCGCCGTCCGTCGGATGGCACATTAAGCCTTACGTGGGATAGCTATACCCTGTGCACGGGGGTGGGGGTGGCTCAGTCGGTAGCGCGCCAGGCTCGTAATTTGTAGTTCCCGGGTTCGAGTCCCAGCTGGGTCAGCGTTTATCCCCGCAAAATTTTCCTTCCTGCCCACGGTCAGTAGGGGACACCGATGGGCTTGGAAAGACCGCCGTCCGTCGGATGGGACGTTAAGCCGTGGCCCCGTGTGCAGGAGAGCCATACCCTGTGCACGTTAAAGAACACGCTGGATGGCCTTGACGGGAGGCTACCATCTGTCTCCCAACAGCTGTTCCAGTGGGTCCCCTCCCCCAACCTTCTCTGAGCCATCGGAGTCCTTGTGGCCTGGCCGCTTAGCCCATTTCTGATGATGGCAGGTGGCGGTTTAGCGAAGATAAATCTCAAGCTGGCGCACGTGGGACTCGTATCTAGTAACTGTGATTATGAGCTTGGCGCGCAGCCGACGTAGCCAATATGCGTCCTCCCTTTTAAAGGATTTGGTTAATTGTTTTACCTCTGAGCGGCACTTTTTTGCACACCATGGGCTAGTGGCCAGGTCACAAGGACCCCGAAGGCTCAGAGAAGGTTGGGGGAGTGGACCGACTGGAGCAGCTGTTGGGAGACAGATGGTAGCCTCCCGTCAAGGCCATCCAGTGTGTTCTTTAACGCCCTTTTAAAGGAACGAGGCTATGTTCCAACAATATGATAGCACTGACACTTTAACCCTTTCAGGACCATAAGGTTTCTAAGAGTAAATATTAGTATATAACTGTTTATTTTAGTTGTTTAGACGTAAAATAAATAAAAATCATAAGAAAAATACATAACAATGTGTAGTTTTTTTGGAATTTTATGGGAAATATTTTTCCCAATGGACTATAAAGGTAACACAAATTATAGTTAGGCTTATTATGCAATGTCTTTTATTTATTGGTTTATTAGAACAAAATGTTAACTAAAATAATACAAAATTATGAAATAAAATTACTATACAAAATGATGTGCTAATTATGATATTCTGAGAAGCAATTTCTTTTGGTAGTGAGGCAAAGATGGACATTGCACATAGTACATATATTATGCGTCCTGACAGTTCTGTTTTGGTTTTCTAAACGTTCCCGTTTACGCAATTGCGTTCGGCATACGTTCTATTTTGACATTCTGTATAAAAAATGCAGATAAGGTTATAATTAAATACGACAATCACCAATTTTAAAATGGGAAAAATGTTTCCCTTGGTCGTGAAAGTGTTAAATTGATAACATAGTGGTTGTTGTTATGATTCATTCGTGATTAGGAATACCTATAGTTTACAAATGTTTGAATCCTTCATCAAATTTAAAAACATTTTGTACAAATGGACTGTTCAAAAATGATGATCGGTCCCATTTCTGTGGACGGAGACAAGAAACTCTTGAGCCCCTACCCCACCTCTGGCGAAAACTGCTTTTAAAAAAGGAAAAAGTTGGATAAATTAGGAAGATTAAACAATGATTAATAATGCTATAAATGCGGTGTTTGAATAATCTAAATAATTCAGATAGATACGTTTTACATCCTTATCTCTTACAGAGGGAATTTTGTCATAACCCGATTGGAACACGAAAGAAACTTACTGATTACATTGAACTACTAGCAAAATCAACTGTTGATCTTAGCCCTGGGGGAGCCACATTGAGGAAATGTCACCTGTCTGCACTTCTAAAATTGATATAAAAATAAATAAATACCCCCTCAAGCAGCTGCTTGCCACAGATATCTGACAGGAGCCTGTCAGTTTATATGCCATAGTAGAAGGTCTGAGAGGATGGCAGGACCTCATCAGAAAAACGACACAAACAGCCATGCCTTACCCGGTGCTCGAACCCAGGTCTCGTAGATCAGTAGCCAAGCGCGCTAACCACTCGGATATGGGACGGCTTAAAATTGATAAATATGTAAAAATGTCAATTTGAGGATTAAACACTTTAGCATTACTCAATTTCAACTGTCTTCATTGCTTTTAAATAGTTATACTTATTTAGAACCTAGAAAAAAGGGTTTAAAACTTCTGCTTTAGACAGACAAAAGATTTTTTAATTCCGTCAAAGATTGAGAATTTGTTTATCAGCATAAAAAAACTAGACGTCTGTGATGTTGCTTCTTCGTTTGTTTGTCTATTGGGACCACTTAAGAATGTCCCATCGGTTCGATCGCAATACGCGACGGGTGAAAGAGTCTTTCGGAACAAAAAAACAAAGATTTTACCACAATTGCAGGGACTCAATACTGAGGCTCCTCCCCAATAAATTGGTTCAACTTCAGCCTTTACTTAAATATAACAAATATTTATTGAACCTTCCAAACATACTTGATGGACAAGGACATATGCTCAATTACATAGATTACAACAGCACCAGCTTACTATGCCTGTTCAGCTGTATTCACAGAGCCCAATGCCGTTATTACCAGTCGGCATTTCCCAGCTTTACAATTCCACGTCTGCACGCTTTCGAAACTCGACCGGCTCTCTCTTTTCTCCTCGCTGTTGCCAAACCCTTTCTTCCTTTCTCTCTCCGCTCCGGACCATCTGGGGCGTCCGCGAGCAGTGGGGTGACCTCCGTCCCCTCTGGACACTGTTACTTCAATTAACTTTCCAGATGCCGGGACAGAGGGTCTCCCACGTAGCATATGCCTTGTTGGTGAAATCAGAAATAAATATACAAAGCCTGAACAAAAAAAATATCCAAAAAGGCCTCTAGCCTGACACCTCCCTGCCAGAAGTCAGTAGTTAGTCCTGTTAGCTGCTGACTAAAAAGTCAAATTGAACGCTGAAAATTAGAGTTCATTTTCCCGTAAATCTTAGAGTTCAATGCCATAAAATTCAGAGTTCGAAGGCGCTTTATGAATTCTATAAATTCTCTGCGAATTGGCACATCTTTTACACATCTATGTACACTACACTTAAATATAAAATAACTCCTAGGTATATTTCCGGTGCACTGAGTCTAAATATTGTCTTTTTTTTCTTCAAACAAAAAAAAAACCTTGTGACTGAAGTAGTTGACCGAGAGTAAACAGTTTATAAATTAATTCTCTCGCTAATAACTGTCTTTGACGAAGGTATGCCGTACAGGCGGTGTTCATTCGTTCACAGGTGACATCCAAGGTGAAAGGCTATGCACACCTTTCGTGACTTCCTAGATATCACCTTCCCGTACGTAGCCTCTGACTCTACAGGCTGAAAGTCGTCAACATTGGCGTCGGCCTGACCCATTGCTACCTCCAATTGCCATGTTCGCCCCCTCCCCTGCATAATTTTGATCATCGTAGACATCGAGTCTGACAGATTGCTGCACATGTTTGGGCTGGGAGATAGGACGGCGTTGAATGGACGGTCTCCATGGAGCATACATTTCCCTTTTTCTAACTGGAATTTCTCTACCTCTTTCATAGTAGCTTCCTCTATTGGCCCACGGTTCATGGATTTTCCTCCTGAGGTTACCAGTTACAGGCCTTCTCTCCTTCTTTCTAATTAACTTACCATATGCTTCCACACTCAGAAGTACCTCCTTCCGCAGCTTTGCTACTACTGCGCATAGCACTTTAATTTCTCCGCCACTCACAGTGCTATTGTCTGTACCATCAATCAAACTTAAAGGCAGCTCTTTTACCTCTGCCCTTATGGCATCACCAAACGGCCCATGCAACAACAGATGGTCTTTTACCGGGTGCTTTTCTTCGTTCAGCATCCCCTTTCTGATTACTGTCAGGTCTGCCCCCGAATCCACGACTGCTCTAGCTGTCTTGTCGCCACCTCTGATTCGAACCTCTTTATAATCTACTGGGATACGCATCTTTCCCTGTTCCATTATTCGTCTGCTTGGACTTAGTTTTGAATGTGTGGTAACTATTCCTATTGTTGCCTCACAAACATCTTCAGAATTCTGATCCAAGGTGCTAACTTGGTACACCTGAGTTCGGCTCTCACGGTCCACAGTTCTCAGTGGGCAATATTTCATCAAATGTTCGTCAGATCTACACTTATGGCACCTCCTTACTTTTGGGACATTTCTATATTCAGCTAAATTAACTGCCGGTTGATACCTTCTGCTCGAATAATTTCTCTCTGAGTCTATCCTCTGCTGGGGGGAAACAACACGTTCTGCATATTGTCTATGCCTTACCTCTTTAAAAGTTTGGACCTCTTCCATTCCGTTTACACTGGCTAGATGGATTTCTGCCCACGTGGCTATTTCGTCTGCTTTTGCCCATGACTCCGCCTCTTTCTGTACTACGTAAGCATGAGTGTCTTGAGGAAGGCTATCACGTAACTTATCCGACACTATCAGGTCCATAAGCTCCTCAGATTTTGTCACCCTACTGCGGACGTAGTAATCCCAGCTATTTCTGAGTCTCGAGGCTAACTGATTATATGACTCATTCGGTTCTTTCGCGATAGTTTCAAACTTTCTCTTGTACGCAGAGGGAGTGAGCTTAAACTCTTTTAATACAGCCTCTTTAACTTTCTTATAATTAGCAAAATCCTCTGCACTTAATTTTCGAAAAACGTGATTTGCATATTTACCATCTAAAAAAGAAATGATGACTTTGCCTTGAAACTCCTCTGGTACTTCATATATCTTAAATCCCCTTTCCGCTGTCTCAAAGAGATTTATCACCTCTTCTGGGTTTTTAGGGCTTCCAGCTAACATATTTCCCAATAATTTTATATAATTAGCCAGCCGCACATCTGCTGGATTACTAGAAACTGACACCGTTCGCACATCACCCCTCTCCTCGTTTGCATTCCTCATTTGCAGTTCCAGCGTTCTATACTCATGCTCTCTCTCCTTTTCTCTTTCTGCCGCCTCTCTCTCCTTTTCCCTTTCCGTTGCCTCTCTCTCCTTTTCCCTTTCTGCCGCCTCTCTCTCTTCCCTTCTCAGTTGCATCTCTAACCTCATCCTCTGTAATTCAAAATCTTATCCAATCCTTTCTTTAGCTCTCTGCTTTCTGGTCCCGCTCTGCAGCATATCCGTATCGTTGTCCTTGCCATAATCCCTCAACCCTCTCATGTCTTCCGCAACATCAGACTCTCTGTCTATTGTCACCTCCTCGCTTCCCTGGTCACTCCCTGAATAACCACCCTGCGTGCTATCCCTTTCTGTGTAGCCTCACCTTAACTCATCCCTTTCTGTGTAGCCTCACCTTAACTCATCCCTTTCCCTATCGCGACCGCTCCTAAGCTCCATTTTAACTCGTACAGGCCTCTGCCGTATCTAACTACTCGCCTCTAGAGTAAGAGGATACTTACCTCCGATGTGATGACAGGAACGAACCGCCTCGTCAGTCTGCCACCTGAAGCACACAGTCGGAACACTCTTGGTAGTATCAGCCTTGCGCTGGTCAGCTCCCAGTGGATGTTGAACTTTTCCGTCACCTTCACAGCTTTTTCCACAGTTCGAACGTGATTCACGATTCTTCGGGTACCTTCACAGCTATTCTATCGCCTGAAGCACACCGCAGGACACTCTTGGCAGTATCAGCCTTGTTCTGGTCAGCTCACAATGGATGTCGGAACTCTTCCGTCACCTTCGTCGCTACTTTCACCTCTGTTGCGTACTGGCGGCTGCGCCACTTTGTGCTATTGCTTCTTCGTTTGTTTGTCTATTGGGACCACTTAAGAATGTTCCCTCGGTTCGATCACAATACGCGACGGGTGAAAGAGTCTTTCGGAACAAAAAACAAAGATTTTACCACAACTGCAGGGACTCAATACTGAGGCTCCTCCCCAATAAATTGGTTCAAACTTCAGCCTTTACTTTAAAATAACAAATATTTATTGAACCTTCCAAACATACTTGATGGACAAGGACATATGCTCAATTACATAGATTACAACAGCACCAGCTTACTATGCCTGTTCAGCTGCATTCACAGAGCCCAATGCCGTTATTACCAGTCGGCATTTCCCAGCTTTACAATTCCACGTCTGCACGCTTTCGAAACTCGACCGGCTCTCTCTTTTCTCCTCGCTGTTGCCAAACCCTTTCTTCCTTTCTCTCTCCGCTCCGGACCATCTGGGGCGTCCGCGAGCAGTGGGGTGACCTCCGTCCCCTCTGGACACTGTTACTTCAATTAACTTTCCAGATGCCGGGACAGAGGGCCTCCCACGTAGCATATGCCTTGTTGGTGAAATCCAAAATAAATATACAAAGCCTGAACAAAAAAAAATATCTAAAAAGGCCTCTAGCCTGACAGTCAATTGCTTTTCTTTTTTACGGATGATGGATTTCTGGCGAAGAGATCAGCCTCGTCAGTCGCGTGCTTCGGACATTCTAGAAATTCCGAGGATTATTCTTCAAATGCTTTGTTTTTTCCAGGAGAGAACAATTAAAGATTAGTTCTTACAATCCAATAACAACTCGATAACCTTGGCCATCTGGTTTTTTTACCCGAACAATTTCACTTTGGTAGCAAAACTAAAATGCATTTTCATATTCAAGCCCAGACAACCAAAAAAGGATACGCATGCATAGTGATGTGAATTCGATTCTTTAAAATTTTTTTTGGAAGTCATTCGATGTTGCGTAAAATAAACTATGAGCTCTCAATTCCACTCTTTAACAATTTCCTTGCCAATTTTTCTCCCGTAAATTAACCGAATTTTATTGAACTGATAGATTATCCAACAGTAATATTTGCACTGAAAAAAACAACGGAAAGAATCTTCCTGTTGGTTGAATTACTCAGAAGAGTGCACGTGTGGACAATCATCTTACTTAACACTCTCTTGCATGAATTAACAATGCCAGTGAGAAAATTACGCGATAATAATGTTCTTCTCCAACACTACCTTTTAACATAATTGTATAAATTGTGTGTGTTAGCTCTGACGCAACAGTGCTCAAAATATCTGAGGACATGATCTTACCTTAGATAAGCTAGGAATGGTTTCTCTCTCCCATGTGGGGCGGGGGTGGCTCAGTCGGTAGCGCGCCAGGCTCGTAATCTGTAGTTCCCAGATTCGAGTCCCACCTGGGTCAGCGTTGAGATTTATCTCCGCAAAAATTCCCCGCCCTGCCCACGGTCAGTAGGGGACACCGATGGGCTTGGAAAGGCCGCCGTCCGTCGGATGGGACGTTAAGCCGTGGCCCCGTGTGCGGGAGAGCCATACCCTGTGCACGTTAAAGAACACGCTGGATGGCCTTGACGGGAGGCTACCATCTGTCTCCCAACAGCTGTTCCAGTGGGTCCCCTCCCCCAACCTTCTCTGAGCCTTCGGGGTCCATGTGACCTGGCAATTTAGCCCATGGTGTGCAAAAAAAGTGCCGCTCAGAGGTAAAACAACCCAACTCTCTCCCATGTTGCATTTAAACAAAAAAAGGTATGGAAAATGCATAGCCTAAGAATGATAACCCTATTCGTTGACTTTGTTTTATTAAGTGCAGTTGTAATATTCAACAAAATCCATTTGCTCTTAAACATGTTTGGGGTGGGGTGGCTCAGTCGATAGCGCACGAAGCTCCTAATCCGCAGTTTCCAGGTGCGAGTCCCGCCGGGGCCAGCGTTGTGATTTATCTCCGCAAAAATTCCCCGCCCTGCCCACAGTCAGTAGGGGACACCGATGGGCTTGGAAAAACCACCGTCCGTCTGATGGGAGGTTAAGCGGTGGCTACCTGTGCGGGACAGCCATACCCTGTGCACGTTGGAGAACACGCTGGATGGCTTTGATGGGAGGTTACCATCTATCTCTTGACAGCTGTTCCAGTGGGACTCCTACTCCTCCAACCTTCTGTGAACACTCGGGATCCTTGTGACGTGGCCATTTAGCCCATGGTGTGCATAAAAAGTGCCGCTCACGGGTAAAACAACCGTGTCACGAAGTTTTTTCAAGGATTGATAGGCAAAAAAAGTGTGTTGTTGTAAAATATTATCGTGCTATGGTTTTCCTCAAAGGGCTGACAGAAAAAAATTAATATCTCATAGTATTTTTCCAAGGGTTTATTTGGGGCGGGGGTGGCTCAGTCGTTAGCGCGCCAAACTCGTAATCTGTAGTTCCCAGGTTCGAGTCCCAGCTGGGTCAGCGTTGAGATTTATCTCCGCAAAATTCCCCGCCCTGCCCATGGTCAGTAGGGGACACCGATAGGCTTGGAAAGGCCGCCGTCCGTCGGATGGGACGTTAAGCCGTGGCTCCGTGTGCGGGAGAGCCATACCCTGTGCACGTTAAAGAACACGCTGGATGGCCTTGACGGGAGGCTACCATCTGTCTCCCAACAGCTGTTCCAGTGGGTCCCCTCCCCCAACCTTCTCTGAGCCTTCGGGGTCCATGTGACCTGGCCATTTAGCCCATGGTGTGCAAAAAAGTGCCGCTCAGAGGTAAAACAACCCAACCCAAGGGTTTATAATGAAAACAAGTCTGCTGATGTATTACTCCAAACCCTGACACCCAAAACAAGTGTGCAGTGATGTTTCTCCCAGGTCTGATAGGCAAAACAAATGTGCATTGCTGTTCCTTCAAGTTGTGACAAATAAAGCTAAAGTGCTACTGCGTTTCTTCCAGAGCTGACAAGCGAAACAAGTTTCTGTCAACGTTGTTTCAAAGGTTTGCAAGAAACATAGTGTGCTGCGATATCTCCACAGCCCGACAGGTAAAACAAATGTACCTAAGTGTTATTCCTCAGACTGAAAGGCAAAACAAATGTCCCTTAGGGCTTTTGCAAGAGCTGACAGTTTACCGAGAGGTAATACAGTGTTCCTCCAATCTCTCGAAGGCCAAACAAGTGTGCCATAGCATTCTTCCAATGGCCGACACAAAAAAAGTGTACGTCAGCGATTCTACAAGGGTGGCAGGGTTAAACAATTACTCCGTCGCATTTCTTCAAAGGTGGCAAGCAAAACAAGTATGTCGCGGTGTTCCTCCAAGGCATGACTGGCGAAACAAATGTATCTCAGTGTTTCTGCAAGGACTAACAGGTGAAGCAATTGAGCCTCGGCGTTTTTCCAATAACCGATATGTAAGACAAGTGTGATTCAGTGGTTTTCCAAACAAGGGCTGACAGGAAAAAAGGTGTTTTTTAGTGTTCCCCAAGGGCTGACAGGAAAAAAGGTGTTTTTCAGTGTTCCCCCAAGGGATGATAGGAAAAAAGGTGTTTTTCAGTGTTCCCCAAGGGCTGACAGGAAAAGAGGTGTTTTTCAGTGTTCCCCCAAGGGATGACAGGAAAAAAAAGGTGTTTTTCAGTGTTCCCCCAAGGGCTGACAGGACAAAAGGTGTTTTTCAGTGTTCCCCCAAGGGCTGACAGGAAAAAAAGGTGTTTTTCAGTGTTCCCCCAAGGGCTGACAGGAAAAAAGGTGTTTTTCAGTGTTCCCCCAAGGGATTATAGGATAAAAGGTGTTTTTCAGTGTTCCCCCAAGGGATGATAGGAAAAAGGTGTTTTTCAGTGTTTCCCCAAGGGATGATAGGAAAAAAGGTGTTTTTCAGTGTTCCCCCAAGGGATGACAGGAAAAAAGGTGTTTTTCAGTGTTCCCCCCCAAGGGCTGACACGCAAATCAAACGTGTTGCGGTGTTCCTCCAAAAACTTTCAAAATTGAATGACTACGAATGATAGTAGTATGTAACAATTGTTAAGAAAATTAATTTTTAAGTTTTATTTCTAGCAGAGGTGGTCAAACCGTTTCAGATTTCTCCTTTATCAATGACGAAATTTCTCCACCAACTCCTTCATTACTACCTCAGTCGTTATTATATAATTTAATACCTTTTTTAAGAAACTATCATCAAATGATTCCTAATATTTAGGTGAATTAATCTTCAAGAGTCACGTAGGGCAGCTGTAATTGATAAACTTAGAACCTTGTTTAAGACAGACAACCCTGAACTTCCATATGCAATTTTTTTCCAAACCTTAACTTCTTTTGTATTCTCTTAGCATATAGAGCTCTGAAGATTATTTGTTGTTTATTTAGTATTAGCAAGTACAAATAAACTTTGAGCCACATAATAATGATCTATATACAGACTTCTTCTTTTTACCAGATAACAAATTCTGCAGAAAGTAACAGAAAAATGTGTTTGCACTTGTGAGTCTAAACCCATCCAAGGGAAGAAAGCTAGACCTTAATATAATTCCTCCAAGCAGCGCTGTTCGTATTTCTTTATCTCCGCTTGCTCCTTCTTCTTCTCTGTGGCATGACAGAGGGTTTATTGATTAATTCCGAAAGCAGATGTGGCACCTAGAAAAAGCCGAGCAGCATCCAGGCAGCAGAATGGGGTTGCCCTGATAGAGCTAACAACATCACAAGCCCCACTGGCTCACGTAATGAGGAGATAGCAAGACAGATCTTGGGCATCTATGACCCACGCTGCATTAAGCTCAAAGCCACTGTGACGTCGGACGGCGATGCAACAGTATGCGCCAACAATCACTTTTCGGTTACCGGGGGATTTTTTTTTTCATCGTTTGTTCAACGAGAGGAGGGGAAAAAAACCGCGAATGAATATTTGCTCGCTTAGGTCGTGTCGGCTGTTGCCATGCGAGCGAGAACTGGTGTTACATCATTGTTTATGGAGTACACAAATAATTTAGATTTATGTTCAACTATTATTAGCGTTTATTTCTCTAAATGAGTGAATGTAGACTAGGTTGGGTTGTTTTACCTCTGAGCGGCACTTTTTTGCACACCATGGGCTAAATGGCCAGGTCACATGGACCCCGAAGGCTCAGAGAAGGTTGGGGGAGGGGATCCACTGGAACAGCCGTTGGGAGACTGATGGTAGCCTCCCGTCAAGGCCATCCAGCGTGTTCTTTAACGTGCACAGGGTATGGCTCTCCCGCACACGGGGCCACGGATTAACGTCCCATCCGACGGACGGCGGCCTTTCCAAGCCCATCAGTGTCCCCTACTGACCGTGGGCAGGGCGGAGATTTTTGCGGAGATAAATCTCAACGCTGACCCAGCTGGGACTCGAACCTGGGAACTACAGATTACGAGCCTGGCGCGCTACCGACTGAGCCAAGAATGTAGACTGGACTTATTTAAATGTTCCCAGGTAACTTAAATTCTACATCAGGCTCTTACTACCCGCAGCTCATTGCAAAAGAATTTATGGCTCATAAAACAAATGACCAATAATCTGAATCTGGCTCATTTCTTCGAATTTTGTGACCAAACAATTTTACGTGCATAACTAAATGATTTGGCTGATTCATAATATTCATTGAAATGCATATTTTGTTTTAAAATTAAAATATTTTCTTAATTCCCTAGAAATATTGGGTTGGGTTGTTTTACCTCTGAGCGGCACTTTTTTGCACACCATGGGCTAAATGGCCAGGTCACATGGACCCCGAAAGCTCAGAGAAGGTTGTCGGAGGGGACCCACTGGAACAGCTGTTGGGAGACAGATGGTAGCCTCCCGTCAAGGCCATCCAGCGTGTTCTTTAACGTGCACAGGGTATGGCTCTCCCGCACACGGGGCCACGGCTTAACGTCCCATCCGACGGACGGCGGCCTTTCCAAGCCCATCGGTGTCCCCTACTGACCGTGGGCAGGGCAGGGAATTTTGCGGAGATAAATCTCAACGCTGACCCAGCTGGGACTCGAATCTGGGAACTACAGATTACGAGCCTGGCGCACTACCGACTGAGCCCCCCCCCCCCGCCCCCCCTCGAAATATAGTTTTTTATTTATTTGTTATTATTACTATTTTCATTCAGTACTCATTAGAAATGTATGTTTTCGTTTTTAAGTAAATAATTTTTTCTACGGCTCTTTAAGAATATGTTCCTGTTTTTCTTAGTGGCATTTTACTAAGTTTGGGTTGGACAGCCCTAGTCTATATCTTTACGTTTTCCAAGAATCGTTTGCGAACAGCTCTTTGCGTCTCCATCAGTTTTCACCATCTTTTGCCTTCTCTTCATCACACTCTTTCGTATCTTCTCTCATCGCATCCATTCACCTCATCTTTGTGAGTTCTAATGTAAAATATTAGAATTTATTTCCAATGTAATTTTCTGGTCTACATTGGGTCTTCTGGTCCAAATCATCTCAACATAATTTCTCTTTGATGAGTGGTGCGGGAATGACTCAAGCGGTACCTAGCCAGGCTTGTAATCTGCAGTTCCCAGGTTCGAGTCCCTCCTGGGCCAGTCTCGATATTTATCTCTGCAAAACTCCTCGCCATGCTCTCGGTCAGTAGGGACTCTGACGGGCTCGGAAAGACCTACGTCCGTTGGATGGGACATTAAACCGTGGTTCTCGTGTGCGGGAGAGCCATATTTAATCGGGAGGCCGTACCCTAAACGGAGTCGATACGGGATGCTACCATCTGCCTCCCAACAGCAATTTCAGTGAATCCCCTCCCCCAACCTCCTCAGGGTCCTTGTGACCTGGCCATTTAGCCCATTACGTGCAAAAAAGTGCCGCTCAGAGATGAAACAACCCAACCTTTGATTAGTTCTTCCTTTAGTAATCCTCTATCGTAGGGGTTCTCAACGTGGGGTACGCGGTAAAATATTTTGGGTTACGCCGTGAGAGCTCAAAAGTCGCTAGATTTATAACGAAGTCAGTGTTTTATTTTATTCCCATTGTTATACTATAACTATTGTTTTATCTATCTATGCAAGGGGTACGCCAGTTACATACCCATTTCCAGGGGGTACGTGAAGCATAAAAGGTTGAGAACCACTGATATATATGTTTTATTTTATTCCCATTGTTATACTATAACTATAGTTTTATCTATCTATACAAGGGGTACGCCAGTTACATACACATTTCCAGGGGGTACGTGAAGCATAAAAGGTTGAGAACCACTGATATATACGTTTTATTTTATTCCCATTGTTATACTATAACTATAGTTTTATCTATCTATATAAGGGGTACGCCAGTTACATACACATTTCCAGGGGGTACGTGAAACATAAAAGTTTGAGAACCACTGATATATATGTTTCATTTTATTCCCATTGTTATACTATAACTATAGTTTTATCTATCTATACAAAAGGTATGCCAGTTACATACACATTTCCAGGGGGTACGTGAAACATAAAAGTTTGAGAACCACTGATATATATGTTTCATTTTATTCCCATTGTTATACTATAACTATAGTTTTAGCTATCTATACAAGAGGTACGCCAGTTACATACACATTTCCAGGGGATACGTGAAGCATAAAAAGTTAAGAACCACTGCTCTATCGTATATATTTTTAATATATTCCTTTTTAGTGACTCCACATATCCACCTTGTCATTCCTTTCTCTATTGTGTGGAGTTTCTGAACTCGAACTGATTTGTTATTTGCATTGTGAACCATATGTTAGAACTGGTCTTATTTCGTTGAACCAAAATGTAAATTAACATCTGAAAAAAAATGAATGAAATTCTGAAAAGGAAACTGAATCAATGTATGGACAAAACACTTATCAAAACTTAAAAAATGCTATATCAATATCTGTAAAAGACAACGAATATCTGGAAAAACAAACTGAATCGACATCTAGAAAATCTGAATGAAAATCTGAGAAGCAAAATCTAAATCAACATCTAAAAGAAACTGAATCGCCAATAGAAATAAATTGAATTAATATGTGAAAAACAGAAAAAACACAAAGCTATCATCTGTCTCCAACAACTATCCCAGTGTATCTCCTCCCCAAGCCTTCTCTGAGCTTTCGGGGTCCTTGTGACCTGCCATTTTTCCCAGTGTGTGCAAAAAGAAAGTGGCGTTCAGAGTAAAACAACCCATTTCAACGCATCATCCAACCACCTCCCTGACACGAACTCCGTATCTGCTGGTTAAGCGCCAGTCAGGCCTGGATTGTTTTTTTTTTCACACTTTCCTAATTTCTACAAGTGAGCTGACTGACTGACACTCAAATCTCACATGAATATTCCCTCGAGGGAAAAAAGAAGACCCCGAGGACTCATTCAGACACATTATTAACTCAACCTTTTTTTTTCCCATTATATTAGCTTTCCTGAGGAAAGAAATAAGAAGAGAGTAAAAGAGAGGCTTCTGTGATTTTTTTTTTTTTGAGTTTCCAAAATTATTTTTTAGGTTGAATTGTGCAATTTTATAATTTTTTAATTTATTGGAAAATTCTTCTCTTTCTTTTTTTAGTTTGCTACATATAAATAATAGATGATTGATAGTTTGAGGAGTATTGCAATGGGGACAGTTGGGGGATGAGGCCTTTTTCAAATGACATTGAGTTTGCTAGAGCTTTGTTAACTTTGATACGTAGTATTTCATTAATTTTCTTCTCAGTTAAACCATAAGTAGTAGCATAAATGATAGTTCTGGCACAGTAGTTAAATTAGTTTTTCACATGCTAAAAAACACCCCGGTTTTTTTCTAATTTTCACACATACTTTCCCAAAAACCACAAGAAACATACTTTTTCCTTCATCCCCCATAACTTTCCCCATGGATTTTCATAGAATTCTCGACCCTTTTTTTACTGTGCCAGAACTGTCATTTATGCTACTATTACCATAGTTATGAAATTTATTAATTATAGGTGTAATTTTATATCTATAAGAATTTTGTGCGTTGAATTCATACCAAACTTGTAAATCCTTTAAGCAGTTTAATTTATTTTTGTTTTTATATATGTGAAGTGTAAAAGGTGCAGTAATAGTATTATTTAATTCTTTTGCATTCTTTGCATTGATTTTCAACATGCTCATTAAATTCAATGTTACAGTGGGAAGGTATCCACTGCAAATAAATGAAATTATTGAGATGGAGATGATGAAACATTAGAATATATAAATCGTTTAGGAAAATTGCAAAGTTTCTTTTATGAGGGTTATTCAAGAAGATTTCCAGAGCAGATTTACAATCTGTAAAAATTACTATGTGCTTATGAGAGAACATTTTAGCCCAGTCAAGAGCTAAAATAATTGCAAATAGTTCAGGAATAATGACAGGGTTGTAATTATTAAATTTAAATTTTTACAAGTGAGCTTCATTCCTTTCTCTTTATGCATCAACTTTACATTGGATCAAAATATTTCACAGGAAATGGTTTTTCCATTCAGAGCAGTGCAATGCTTACAACAACGTCTGCATTGTAAGCAACAGAGCTTTATCATCAGTTCTATTAACAGCATTAGTAATAATGAAAGAGTCCATTGTGCACCACTAAAAATAATTGTTGACGTGAGATGTACAGTCGCTCAAAAAAGTATCCGAACGCTATGGTTGATTAAAAAAATTCAGAAAAAATATCTGGCAACGATTTTTTCAGAATTTAATGATCTGGCATCCTTCGTGTGCAGTACACGAAGGATGCCAGATCACTAATTTCTGAAAAAATCGTTGCCAGATATTTTACTTGAATGTTGTAGTCAACCATGACGTTCGGATACTTTTTTGAGCGACTGTACCAGAGAGTACCAGATGAACAAATTTATAAAGAAAATTTACATCATTGATTTTTAATGAAAAAACACTAAGATATACAGTCGCTCAAAAAAATATCCGAACACTATGGTTGATTACAGAATTCAGAAAAATTATCTAGCAACGATTTCTTTAGAAATTAGGGATCTGGCAACCTTCGTGTCATGTGACACAAAGGTTTTGAGCGACTGTACCTAAAAGACTTCAATTTGCTATAACTTAGTTAATGGTGTGGAAAATTCCTCTCAAGAAGGTCCGAACACCAAGGGACAAAGAAAAAATTTACTTTCAAACATGACATGCACGAAAACCAGTCACGCATATTCAAAATCCCATTTCCTCACGTATGATAAACAGTGAACTTGTGTGACATTTAAATTTCGAAACCTGGATAAGAAAAATCTATTTTCAACTTTAGGTTGCAGCATTTATTGCAAAGTTATCTTTTAATAAAAAACAATAAAGTCTGAAGCATTTTAGAAAGGGAGTGGAGAGTAATCGATTCCCTTTCTCATTTCCTTTAACGATGTGTTAGTTTAATCCAGCTGAGAGAAAATGAAGCTAATTTTTCGCTCTGCAGAGCTACCTTCCCGTCTCACATACCCCCATTAACTTAACTTTACAATCACAAATCTCGCAAAATTAACACTTCCTCCAAGTGCAAATTATATCCCCTTTCGCCGTTGCTCTTGCAAGCAAGCGCCTGTCACGTTATCCTTTTCGTGAGTCCATATTTTGATAAGAATCTCATTTGCGTGAGCATTACATTAGAAAGGAAATCACTTTGACTTCATTCAGATGGTTTATTATGAACTTTTCTCTCACGAATATTTTCCCTTTCCTTATAATAAAAATAATTAAATAAATTATCCCTCAAACACCCTGCTTGCCACAGAGGTTTGAGAGGAGCCTGCCAGTTTAATACGCCTTAGAAAAGATCTGTGAGGAAGGCGAGACATCAGCAGAAACACGACTCAAACACCCATACTTTATCCGGGGCTCAAACACAGGTCCCTTTCATCAGTAGCAAAGCGCGCTAAACCACTCGACCACCAGGACGGCAAAAATATCTCTTCAAGCAGGTGCTTACCACAGCGTTCTGATAGGAACCTGTCAGTTTATATCAGGTGGAGAAGGTCTGTGGGGAAGTCAGGGTCTCAGCATAAAGCCAACACAAACATCCATACAGTCGCTCAAAAAAGTAACCGAACACTATGGTTGATTACAGAATTCAGAAAAAATATCTGGAGCGTGTACAGCAACTGCACACGCTCAATATTTCCGTGAGTGAGCCCACACGATCTAGGTGTTTGTGAGCTCACACGATCCAGTGTGCTGTGAACATTAACCGCAACCGCTCCAGTTTGCTGTGAACATTAACCGCAACCGCTCCAGTTTGCTCTGAACGGTAACTGCACACGCTCAATATTTCCGTGAGTGCACACGATCCAGGTTTTTGTGAGCTCACACGATTTAATGTGCTGTGAACATTAACCGCAACCGCTCCAGTTTGCTGTGAACGGTAACTGCACACGCTCAATATTTCCGTGAGTGAGTCCACACGATCTAGTATCAAAATAATATGACCACCTACAGTCGTTCAAAAAGTATCCAAACACTATGGTTGATTACAGAATTCATAAAAAAAATACCTGGCAACGACTTTTTTTTAGAAATCAGTGATCTGGCAACCTTCGTGTCACGTGATTACAGAATTCATAAAAAAAAATTCCTGGCAAAGAATTTTTTTTTTAGAAATTAGTGATCTGGCAACCTTCGTGTCACGTGATTACAGAATTCAGGAAAAATATCTGGAGCGTGTACGGTAACTGTACGCGCTCCAGTTACCGTTCACAGCAAACTGGAGCATGTGCAGTTACTGCACACGTTCCAGTTTGCTGTGAACGGTAACTGCACACGCTCAATATTTCTGTGAGTGAGCCCACACGATCCAGGTCTTTTTGAGCTCACACGATCCAATGTGCTGTGAACATTAACTGCAACCGCTCCAGTTTGCTGTGAACGGTAACTGCACACGCTCCGTATTCATTGCATTATATATTCATACGCAATATATATATAAAAAAATATCCGAACACTATGGTTGATTACAGAATTGAAAAAAAAATATCTGACAACGAGTTTTTTTAGAAATTAGTGATCTGGCAACCTTCGTGTCACGTGACACGAAGGTTGCCAAATCACTAATTTCTAAAAAAAAAAAAAAATCGTTGCCAGGTATTTTTTATGAATTCTGTAATCAACCATAGCGTTCGGATACTTTTTTGAGCGACTGTACTCTTACCCTTATCGCGAACCCAGTTCCCTTGGTTCAGTAACCAAGCGCGCTAAGCCACTCAGTCACTCGAACGCAATTCAAAATCTTCAAGCCACCAATGTCTGCGGAGGTTCAACCAGACTGTGCAATTTAGTTCTCGAGACCCGTCTCTAATAAGCAACAAATGCTGTATTTGTCCAGTGCTCTCAGTTGAAATAGAAGTCCGCTTCTCTCATTTTTGGCTTATATGAACATATTCAGACCTGAATCTGGAAAGAAATAAAAAGGGGGTAGGGTGGGGAAGTGACGCGTTCGAACCGGAAAAAAGTATAAGGGGGGGGGGGGGGGAGAGAAGAGATGGGAATTCCATTGCAGTATATCATTTTCCCCTCCGTTTTATAGGTCATTTAAAAATTTCTTTAAAAAATACATGAAATATGCATAATTTGATAATTTTTGTCTCCATTACCCTTAATAACATTCTCAAAGGTGAGAGGAGGTAACGCTCTACACTCCCTCCCCACCTAGTTTCACCCCTCCCCATGTCAGCAGCATGCTCCAACATCGCAATCTTTTCCTTCACAAGATACTCTTCAAAGTCGCTGATGATTCTTTCGTTGAACCTCATCATTGATGCATCGCAAACATCTGAAATTGAAACCATGAAGCCTCCTGCTTTTGTAGACAATGAACTTCGAAATGATCATACTGCGGAACTCGGTATATATTCTGTTTATGTCAGTAACTTACAACTATCCGCTCTGCAAGGATCCATACAAACCAAAAGTAAAATGTTTGCTTTGGGTAGATTGCAACAATGGATCAAAGCTCGTGAATAAATTAAATGCAATTACAAATTATGTTGCCATGGCCGAGTGGTTAGCGCGCTTGGCTACTGATCTAAGGGACCTGGGTTCGAGCCCCGGATAAGGCATGGTTGTATGTGTTGTTTTTCTGCTGAGTTCCTGCTATCCACTTAGATCTTCTACTTTGGCATATAAACTGACAGGCTCCTGTCAGACCTCTGTGGCAAGCAACTGCTTGAGGGGGTATTTATTATTTATTTTTTATATATATTTGAAAGAAAAAAACTTTCTTCTTGAAAAACTTTCCGTTAATAAGAAAAAACTAATTTTTAAAAGAAATTTTGCAGCCTGAATTTCTTTGGATCTTTTTATCAAAGGACTCAGGGCCTTTTGATCAGAATTGAGAAAATGTTTCATGCAGAGAAAACTAATATACGACCTTTGGTATCACTGAAAGTGCTTGAAATATTTCCTTCTGCAATACCACATGCATTTGCTGTTTCAGACTGTTTTTTAAAGTGTTTCGTTACCTAAATCTCTATCTTCGTAAACTTTGAAAAAAAAAAATACTTTGAAGAACGAGTTAAGAGACATCCTTGAATTTGGAAAACGAAACATTTACTTACTCAGTCCGTCAAATTTCCGTATGATGCTGTCGATGAAGGTGTTTTGTGGTGCCACATGTCCTCTTTTAATCGGCATCTTCTCCTCTCAGAATCTGATCGCCACCGACATCGCAGTCCTATGTACACCAACGCACGCACACACACACAAACTTACAGATAGAGAGAGAGATAATAAAACTCTATGAACGCACACACAAAGCACGATATCTGAGAAGTGTTCTTTGGTTTGCAATTGAGGTAATCCCGCCTTCTAGCCACTGAACGGATCAACTGAATCGGGCCTTTCTCCGAGCCAGGTCGTCTTCCGCACTCGCCGAGGCGAGCTCACGCACCCTCTCTGGAGCGCGCACACAGAGAGGGAAGGCACGAGTTGGTACGGAGTGGCACGCGAGCACACACACACGAACAGCAAGAGCGGAGAAAAGAGCGAGAGAGAGCAGGGCAGTGCTGGCAGGGTGGGAGGCTCTATGGCGGCACGTTGCGGATCGATTGGCGGCGGCCTCTGCCGCCTCCGTCACGTCACATCCTCAGCCTCCGGCGAGATTCCGCGCGATGCAGGACGTCACAAGGATAGGGAGCACCCTGCCGAATGACCTCGCCGCCGACCCTCGTGGGGGAGGGGCGATGGACGCACAAACACACACCGAACCTGCTATCGCTAACGTCCGGGAACGGTGATGTAGGTCACCCACCTCACGGTGCGACACTTAAACACTCTCGCGCTTCTGAGGTTTCCGGGGCCAGAGTGGGACTGCAAGAGGACAGCATCCAGGTGCCGACGATTGCGCCACCTAGAGATCAAAAGCGAAAATAGTGTTACGTTGTTTGAGGGTTTATTCTTTTGGCGAACACCGCTGCAGATTTTGAAGAAAAACGGTTCGATTTCGTCAGTTTCGTAATTCTACTTTTTTTTAAAAGAAGTTATTCCGAGAAAAACGATTCTCTTATGCGAAGAAGTTTCGTAATAATTACAAAGAAATGTTTTTGATTCAAGACAATAGCTCATCTAGGGGTGTGCGTGGATGTGTTCGCACTTTCCGTAATCGAGCAGCCGAAATCCATTTCCATTCCATATTCTGACAAGGTTTTTATTTAAAAGAGTCTCATTATAGAGTATTAAATTTACTTTCGTTAGTGGGAAGCTTTATTGTAACGTAAATGATTTAATTAGAAAAATATATTCGATATTATATAAGTATTATATAAGAATATTTGAGATAATATCAGTAAAGAATTTTTAAACTTATAATAATTATTAAAAAATTAATTTATTATAAATTATTCATAGTTTATTGTTTTTTCGTGTCTTGCGGTACACTAGTTGCGGCACTGAAAGTTTAAAAAGAGACAAACTTAATAAACAAAATGCTCTCCTGCTGCCCCACACATATTTTTCAATCCTGAAACGCCCCCTACGGATTCAAAATGGAGAATAATTTCTAATTTGAATAACAGAACCTATATAAATTTTAGACATTCCCCATTGCATAATTTTTATTATTTTCACAATTTAAAAGCTATATATTTAAGGTTTTCTAAAAAAAAGACGCCCTAGTTTAAACTTCTTATATTTTTCAAATCTGCATGGCATATAGAATCGATGTTTGTTTCACAGAACAGACTCGGACAAATTGTATTTCATCTGCCTCATAAAACAAATAAAGTTTTCGAATTGCATATTATACGCTTTCATAATCATGTTCTCTCAAATAGATTTCTGGAATGTCTTGGCCCTTATAATCTCCAAAGCTAAGCCCATGAAATCACTTCTACTGGGAATATCTTAAGGATGGTGTTACGATTTCTGGAATGTCTTGGCCCTTATATTCTCCAAAGCTAAGCCCATGAAATCACTTCTACTGGGAATATCTTAAGGATGTTGTTACGATTTCTGGAACGTCTTGGCCTTACATTCTCCAAAGCTAAGCCATGAAATCACTTCTACTGGGAATATCTTAAGGATGGTGTTACGATTTCTGGAATGTCTTGGCCCTTATATTCTCCAAAGCTAAGCCCATGAAATCACTTCTACTGGGAATATCTTAAGGATGGTGTTACGATTTCTGGAATGTCTTGGCCCTTATATTCTCCAAAGCTAAGCCCATGAAATCACTTCTACTGGGAATATCTTAAGGATGGTGTTACGATTTCTGGAATGTCTTGGCCCTTATATTCTCCAAAGCTAAGCCCATGAAATCACTTCTACTGGGAATATCTTAAGGATGGTGTTACGATTTCTGGAATGTCTTGGCCCTTATATTCTCCAAAGCTAAGCCCATGAAATCACTTCTACTGGGAATATCTTAAGGATGTTGTTACGATTTCTGGAACGTCTTGGCCTTACATTCTCCAAAGCTAAGCCATGAAATCACTTCTACTGGGAATATCTTAAGGATGGTGTTACGATTTCTGGAATGTCTTGGCCCTTATATTCTCCAAAGCTAAGCCCATGAAATCACTTCTACTGGGAATATCTTAAGGATGGTGTTACGATTTCTGGAATGTCTTGGCCCTTATATTCTCCAAAGCTAAGCCCATGAAATCACTTCTACTGGGAATATCTTAAGGATGTTGTTACGATTTCTGGAACGTCTTGGCCTTACATTCTCCAAAGCTAAGCCATGAAATCACTTCTACTGGGAATATCTTAAGGATGGTGTTACGATTTCTGGAATGTCTTGGCCCTTATATTCTCCAAAGCTAAGCCCATGAAATCACTTCTACTGGGAATATCTTAAGGATGGTGTTACGATTTCTGGAATGTCTTGGCCCTTATATTCTCCAAAGCTAAGCCCATGAAATCACTTCTACTGGGAATATCTTAAGGATGGTGTTACGATTTCTGGAATGTCTTGGCCCTTATATTCTCCAAAGCTAAGCCCATGAAATCACTTCTACTGGGAATATCTTAAGGATGGTGTTACGATTTCTGGAATGTCTTGGCCCTTATATTCTCCAAAGCTAAGCCCATGAAATCACTTCTACTGGGAATATCTTAAGGATGTTGTTACGATTTCTGGAACGTCTTGGCCTTACATTCTCCAAAGCTAAGCCATGAAATCACTTCTACTGGGAATATCTTAAGGATGGTGTTACGATTTCTGGAATGTCTTGGCCCTTATATTCTCCAAAGCTAAGCCCATGAAATCACTTCTACTGGGAATATCTTAAGGATGGTGTTACGATTTCTGGAATGTCTTGGCCCTTATATTCTCCAAAGCTAAGCCCATGAAATCACTTCTACTGGGAATATCTTAAAGATGGTGTTACGAAAGCAGCCCTTATACTGTCGATGAATTGTAGCAATAAATTTCATCAGTTGTGATCAGCAAAATAAAGAAGTCATAGATGAAGTAATAGACCATTTACTGCGATGATGCTTCATGGTAATTGGATGTTAATGCTTCACATACTGAGAATATTTTCGATTGAAGTATGCTTTCCGAAGTGTGCTGTGTTTTGTGAGATCAAAATCAATTTTTCATATCATGTACTTTAGAAAATGTATGCATTTTGAACTAGGTCATCTGTGTAGGGAAATCTTATAATCTGTTAGATCATCTTTGTAGGGGAATTATATATCGTCAATATCAAGTTTCTTATTCGAAATAATAGCGATTAAATGTCCGATCGGTCGTTTCTGGGGAATAGTGGAGAAAATAACGCACAGTAGAGCCTTCGATCCTAGGAACACAAGGTTTAAATCCTGGTATTCTGCTGCCTGAGAACTTTCTTCCTTCATTCATTTCGATTAACTTGGAAAGGTCGCCGTCCGTCGGATGGGACGTTAAGCCGTGGCCCAGTGTGGGAGAGTCATAACTTGTGCAGGTTAAGGAACCCGCTGGATGGCCTTGACGGGAGGCTACCATCTGTCTCTCAACAGCTGTTCAGTGGGTCCCCTCCCCCAAACTTCTCTGAACCTTCGGGGTCTATGTGTCACCCAACCCAACCTTCGTTCATCATAACGTATACTGGAATAGGGGGAAGGACCTAGAAAGACATAAAGGGGGAGGAACAGCATTATGGCATAAAAATTTACCTAAATTTCAGTTTCTTTAAACAATAAATATTACCTCAAGCAGCTGCTTGCCACAGGGGTTTGACAGGAAGCTGTCAGGTTATATGTCATGATCGAATGTTTGGACCTCAGGAGAAAGACAACACAAATATCTATACCTTACCCGAAGCTCGAATCCAGGTCTCTTAAATCAGTAGCCAAGCACACTAACCACTCGTCCATGCGACAGCTGTTTAATGAACATACATTTAATATTTTTTCACCAAAATTCTGTTTACTAAAATTTTCAAAGTTGATAATGGCCTCCTTTGCCGTTCCCCCCATCTCCTAGATACGGTCAGATAAATTAAACTGTACTGTACGATAGTTAAGTATGTAAAGAAAATTTTCATTTTAATTTGCCTCAAATATCTCGAAATCTCGATTTTCAGCAATGTTCGTTTAATATTTAAAGAGTTACTGAAATATTAAACAGCACACTCTGCTGTTATGCACACCGATGGGCTCGGAAAGACCGCGGCCGGTCGGATGGGACGTTAAGCCGTGGCCCCGTGTGCGGCAGAGCCATACCCTGTGCACGTTAAAGAACACGCTGGATGGCCTTGACGGGAGGCTACCATCGGTCTCCCAACAGCTGTTCCAGTGGGTCCCCTCCCCCAACCTTCTCTGAGCCTTCGGGGTCCATGTGACCTGGCCATTTAGCCCATGGTGTGCAAAAAAGTGCCGCTCAGAGGTAAAACAGCCCAATAGCCCTGCTATTATGCTCGTCAAAACACATTTTCTTCCAAATTCAAAATTAACGGAAACGGAAACTCCATCTAAAAAATTGCATTTATATTTAATCTTTAATTACGTTTTGGATAAATTCTTATAGTTATCATCGCTGATGTGAAATGTTGCTTCCATAGCTCTAAACATTGAACGAATATTTTTGAGAATTGAAGTTTAGAGAGACTTGAATGAGATCGGCAGATTATTCCGAGGGACATTTTTTTTTCGAAAAAAAACAAAAAAACTCTATCGTCTTATTAAAAACTTCTGAAAAAACTATCGCTGACGCGAATCGAACTCACCAGAACCATGCCAGAGCGCTCTAACCATTAAACCACGCATCAAACTCAAAAACCTTCCAGAATAAGACCTAAAAATCTTTCACTGAGATGTGGTGGACCTTGCGCCATCTGTACTTTAGGAGAGACAACTTTTCCAATTGTTGCTAATGATTTAAATGCTAATGAGGAGGTCAATCATGCTTAAGCGTTCATTATTTAAAAAACCCCTATCTTTATTATGATCAACTTCTGTTGGGTGCCCAGACATGTTGGAATCAGGGGCAATGATTTGGCAGATGCTGCTGCTACTAGGTCTGTGACGTCCCTGTCCGGCTCTTCGCTGCAAGTTCCAATCTCAGTTTCTGGCAGTATCTCTCCACCGTGTTCCGTGGCACAGAGGCAGCAATTCTCTTCAGAACAGACTAAAAGAAACTGTTCCTAATTAAGCCTGTTGTCAAAACTGAAACATTTCTTTAAAAGCTACTTTAATATGTTCTCCTTTTTCACCTGTGAACTTGTCTGTGTTTTATGTACCAATACATTTGGGTGAAAGAAGCTTTTTCAATTCAATTCAATATGTGGCGTATTCATCATACCAAAAGCTCTTTTTACAACTTTATTCTCTTTCCCGTGGATGGTGAAAAAACCTAAATATTATTTATCCAGTTATTTTCATCATGATATCTTGAATTTATTGAAGCCTATTAATAGGAGAGTTCCTCTGTAGGTTTATTATTTAAAATAGGAAAGTCTTTATCAGTGAGATTTTGAGAACTTTGTATCTGAATTATTCAAAGAGCATGAGTCCAACTGCTGTTTCCAGCTAATTGTAAAATTCTGCTTTCAAGCAAATTGTTTTAGGAACATTTCGTACATGTGACTGGACAAAGACTTAAAACATTTGCGCATTTGTAGACTTTGTAGTTAAAGTCTTTATAAATGTGATTATCTCTAAAACGCTTATTCTATTACAAGTCTTAGCAATATTTATATATCTACAACCATTTTTACAAAGTGAGAAATATCTTCATGTTTTGAAATTCATGAATCGAATAGATATGCTTTGAGGTAGAAGTTGAGAAAAGTGTCTCTGATATTCCACTTTTAAGACTTATGTCAAGAACTTTTTAACATCATTTTAATTTATAAAGCTATTTTGTATAATAATTAATATAATAATAAATAAATAATAAATATTTTGTATAATATTTTGTGACACGAAGGTTGCCAGATCACTAATTTCTAAAAAAACGTTGCCAGATATTTTTTTACGAATTCTGTAATCTACCTTAATGTTCGGATACTTTTTTGAGCGACTGTACCAGAGGGGATGTCACTATGATTAGGTGAGTTGTTCCATGTTTGAATTTTATGACTATTCCTTTTGCCTATTTTTATGACTATTCCTTTTGCCTATTTTTATGACTATTCCTTTTGCCTTTTGCCTTTTGCCTTTCTGAGAATTAGTTATTTTTTTCGCTTGGAATACACACAATGCAAAGTTTCACTCATAATAAAATAAACTTCAAATAACCAGAACGAGCAAATAATAAATAGGGACCAAAATAACTCAGTGTAAAATAAACACGCACATAGAACTCATGCTCACCAGCATTTGAAGCAAAGAGATGATTACCGCCAAGTCACTTTCACTGCATAATGCATGTAGTGTATATATCCATGAGTAGCACACTTTAAGGGGCACGTGATTTGCCGGCCAACTTTGCCGGAATCCATACATATGACAATGCTTTTTACTTAAACCCGATTTCTACATGATTTCTTTAATGTTTTCCAAACCTGAAAACCCCTCCCTTTACAACCAAAAAATTGAATAACTGTATTTCTAGCTCGTATTTCAGTTTATCATCAGATCTTATATCCCTGATAGTGACATGGGTGTGTTTGTTTGTAGGACATGGATATCATCAACTTCGCCTGTTATTCTCCCTAATAAATTCTTCTGAAATTCTTTTGTTAACACTAAGTCCAAGGACACATAGCGGTCCAAGAATTACAGTAACCCTTTTTTAAATTAGGGAGAAATTTCCGATTATTGTGTTATATTTTTCCTTCTGTATCTTGTTTCTCTGAAGTCGTAGTTCTAAGAATTTTTAGACTAGACTTTATGTTGCTTTGATTAGACGTTGCAGCGTGCACTGGAAAATTCCTTATTATTATGTCTTGGGATGTTTTATCTCTAAGTTGCACTTTATTTGTGCACAATGAGCTGAATGGCCATGTCAGAAGCACTCCAAGAGTCAGGGAAGGTTGGAGAAGGGGATCCACTGGACAACTGTTAGTAAACAGATGGAAACTTTACGTCAAGGCTATCCTCTGTGTTCTTTAACGTGCACAGAGTATGACTCTCCTGCACGTGGACCACTGCTTAATTGAAAGCCTCGATCAAACGGCGACCTTTCCAAGCCCATGGATGTCACATTTTTCATCTGAGGCAGAGAAAATCTTAACTGAAACACAATTGAAACTTCAACCTGGAAGAATCAAATTACGAGTCTGACGTTCTAACTACTGAGCCAATCTCCTCTCCAATGAATACGGTTGGGTTGTTTTACCTCTGAGCGGCAGTTTTTTGCACACCATGGGCTAAATGGCCAGGTCACATGGACCCCGAAGGCTCAGAGAAGGTTGGGGGAGGGGACCCACTGGAACAGCTGTTGGGAGACAAATGGTAGCCTCCCATCAAGGCCATCCAGGGTGTTCTTTAACGTGCACAGGGTATGGCTCTCCCGCACACGGGGCCACGGCTTAACGTCCCATCCGACGGACGGCGGCCTTTCCAAGTCCATCGGTGTCCCCTGCTGACCGTGGGCAGGGCGGGGAATTTTGCGGAGATAAATCTCAAAGCTGACCCAGCTGGGACTCGAACCTGGGAACTACAGATTACGAGCCTGGCGCGCTACCGACTGAGCCACCCCCGCCCCAATGAATACGGTGGTTTATTAATGATACATAAGGCCCGGATGTAGAAAAATAATGAAGGGGAGTGGGGCAAGAGACTGGATTAAGCCATAATAACATAAAAGGATGGAACAAGTGACCGATCACTATTCCAGTATAAAACTTTTCCCTCCGGTTCAGTGATCTTGAAAAATGTGTGAAATAGATATATTTACTTCGTTTGACACATAATGAATTTAATTAATATAACAGTATTTGCCATCCCGTGGCCGAGTGGTTAGTGTGCTTGGCCCCTTAGCAAAGGGACCCGGGTTCGAGCCCCTAATAAGGCATGGATGTTTGTGTTGTCTTTCTGCTGAGGTCTCGCCTTTCTCACAGTTCTTTTCCATGGCCTAACAAACTGACAGTCTCCAATCAGACCTCTGTGGCAAGCAACTGCTTGAGGGGATATTTATTATTTATTTTATTAACAATATTTGGAGCTCGATATTATTGCTCGTTCTTGCAAAAGGAACATCGTTCATAAAAAATGTAATAGAAATATATGAAAGACGGAATGCTATTTTTTAATTATAAATATATTGCACTTTCTGAAACAGAAAATATTTTTGAAAAATACTTCATTTAACGCTTTTATATTAACTGAAAATAGTCCTATAGTTAATGTTCCCATATGGGAAGGTAGATATTGAAAAGAAAAATTTTCATCAAGTAATGATTTATCCGATAATAAACCAAACCTTGGTATACCAGTTCTTATGGTACAGTCGCTCAAAAAAGTATCCGAACACTATGGTTGATTACAGAATTCAGAAACAATATCTGGCAACGTTTTTTCTAGAAATCAGTGATCTGGCAACCTTCCTGTCGCGTGACACGAAGGTTGCCAGATCACTAATTTCTAAAAAAATCTTTGCCTGATATTTTTTCTGAATTCTGTAATCAACCATAGTGTTCGGATACTTTTTTGAGCGACTGTACGAAATTCATATCAATCACTTTCTTCTTGCTCCTCATTGTTACGGTTACATTCCATTGCCAGCTGCATTGCTTTAACAGGGATAAGTGACATTACGAAGTTAATTTATTATATGTAGTTAATATTTTGCGAAAATTTAAAACTGGAAATGCTTAACAATTGTTCGATTAATAACGAATTAATTAAAGGAGACACTCACTTAGCGTATATTCGGTATTGCTTAGTTAAATAATTCTTGCTACATCTCATTTAACGCCCTGCCCACGGTCAGTAGGGGACACCGATGGGCTTGAAAAGGCAGCCGTCCGTCGGATGGGACGTTAAGCCGTGGCACCGTGTTCGGGAGAGCCATACCTTGCGCACGTTAAAGAATACGCTGGATGGCCTTGACGGGAGGCTACCATCTGTCTCCCAACATCTGCTACAGTTGGTCCCCTCCACCAACTTTCTCTGAGCCTTCGGGGTCCTTGTGACCAGGTAATCTGTAGTTCCCAGGTTCGAGTCCCAGTTGGGTCAGCGTTGAGATTTATCTCCGCAAAATTTCCCCGCCCTGCCCATGGTCAGTAGGGGACACCGATGGGCTTGGAAAGGCCGCCGTCCGTCGGATGGGACGTTAAGCCTTGGCCCCGTGTGCGGGAGAGCCATACCCTGTGCACGTTACAGAACACTCTGGACGGCCTTGACGGGAGGCTACCATCTGTCTCCCAACAGCTTTTCCAGTGGGTCCCCTCCCCCAACCTTCTCTGAGCCTTCGGGGTCCATGTGACCTGGCCATTTAGCCCATGGTGTGCAAAAAACTGCCGCTCAGAGGTAAAACAACCCAACGTTAAAGAACACGCTGGATGGCCTTGACGGGAGGCTACCATCTGTCTCCCAACAGCTGTTCCAGTGGGTCCCCTCTCCCAACCTTCTCTGAGACTTCGGGGTCCATGTGACCTGGCCATTTAGCCCATGGTGTGCAAAAAAGTGCCGATCAGAGGTAAAACAACCCAACCCAAGTCATTTAACGCAGCTCGTTGCCAAGTTAGCATTGTTCGAAACTCTTGAGGAAATGCTCATGATGTCACAGTTGTTTGCTGGAACACACCTCGTAGGTGCTGGTTGCCCGCATTGTGTGAGTGGCGGTGATAAATTGTTTCATTTGCTTAAATACCCATCAAGAATTATTCATTAGATAGTCTAATTGATCATGAAGTAATTTGCTCACATTTGTATTGTTATAAATTAAAAATGGTTGAGCAATGAGCTTGGATATAAGTAAGTATATTTTGGATCACAAATTTCACAACAATGCAAATTGTTATAAAAGCATGGATGCAATTACTTATAAACAACTAAATACTATCGTAGATAAAGTAATAATCTTTTCCTACAGAACAGTTAAGACCAGATCTGTCTGCTCAACTAACTTATTGCCTCTTCACTTTGATTGAGGTTGAGAATGTTTTACCTCTGAACGGCACTTTTTTTGCACACCATGGGCTAAATAAGGACCCCGAAGGCTCAGAGAAGGTTGGGGGAGGGAACCCACTGGAAGAGCTGTTGGGAGACAGATGGTAGACTCCCGTCAAGGCTATCCAGCATGTTCTTTAACGTTGGGTTGTTTTACCTCTGAGCGGCACTTTTTTGCACACCATGGGCTAAATGGCCAGGTCACATGGACCCCGAAGGCTCAGAGAAGGTTGGGGGAGGGGACCCACTGGAACAGCTGTTGGGAGACAGATGGTAGCCTCCCGTCAAGGCTATCCAGCATGTTCTTTAACGTTGGGTTGTTTTACCTCGGAGCGGCACTTTTTTGCACACCATGGGCTAAATGGCCAGGTCACAAGGACCCCGAAGGCTCAGAGAAGGTTGGGGGAGGGGACCCACTGGAACAGCTGTTGGGAGACAGATGGTAGCCTCCCGTCAAGTCCATCCAGAGTGTTCTTTAACGTTGGGTTGTTTTACCTCTGAGCGGCACTTTTTTGCACACCATGGGCTAAATGGCCAGGTCACAAGGGCCTCGAAGGCTCAGAGAAAGTTGGGGGAGGGGACCCACTGGAACAGCTGTTGGGAGACAGATGGTAGCCTCCCGTCAAGGCTATCCAGCATGTTCTTTAACGTGCACAGGATATGGCTCTCCCGCACACGGAGCCACGGCTTAACGTCCCATCCGACGGACGGCGTCCTTTCCAAGCCCATCGGTGTCCCCTACTGACCGTGGGCAGTTCTGCAGAGATAAATCTCAACGCTCACCCAGCTGGGACTCGAACCTGGGAACTGCAGATTACGAGCCTGGCGCGCTACCAGACTGAGCCACCCTCGCTCCTCACTTTGATCGTCATGTCTCTTGCATATCTTCACTTCAGGCGTAAACAATCTTTTTATCTATGTTAACTCACTAGATTTTACACTAATAAAACTAATCAACCTCCCGCACACTCACCACATAAAAATATTTCTTTTTTCAGACTATCGTGCACTGACTAAGGCTCTTTATGCCTCCTTTCAGATCTCCACAACTCCAACATTACAATTCTATCATTCTTATATTTCAGATCGGTTCTATGTTCCAATTCGTTGGTTAAAATAAATCTCTCGCAGAAACAAACACGAACGTTCATGTCACGTTGATCATAAACTCACTGCAGCACGTTCATCTATCGTAACAGTATTATCTTTATAACATCATTACTAGCACTAGTCTTTTATGTGATGTGTGATGACGCAGTATTTTATCTATTGATGAATAAATTATATTAGAACTGCTTTAAAGTAATTATTTTTATATTTTTATATAATATATGCATTTAAAATTATATTACACCTATACAACCCGGATCTAAATAAAACGAAGGGGTTGGGGGAGGATATTGGATCAAGATTGAGCCGGAACACCATTCCAATATAATACTTTCCCCTCTGTTTTAGTGTTCTTTGTAAATATTCTTCAAAAAACTGTTTAATACCATGCACATTTGATAGTCGTGTACACTAACCTGGAAGGTGTCTTCTAGACCAAAGGGGGCGGGGGTGGCTCAGTCGGTAGCGCGCCAGGCTCGTAACCTGTAGTTCCCAGGTTCGAGTCCCAGCTGGGTCAGCGTTGAGATTTATCTCCGCAAAATTCCCCGCCCTGCCCACGGTCAGTAGGGGACACCGATGGGCTTGGAAAAGCCGCCATCCGTCGGATGGGACGTTAAGCCGTGGCCCCGTGTGCGGGAGAGCCATACCCTGTGCACGTTAAAGAACACGCTGGATGGCCTTGACGGGAGGCTACCATCTAGCTCCCAACAGCTATTCCAGTGGGTCCCTCCCCCCAACCTTCTCTGAGCCTTCGGGGTCCATGTGACCTGGCCATTTAGCCCATGGTGTGCAAAATAGTGCCGCTCAGAGGTAAAACAACCCAACTCTAGACCAAAGTGTAAATCACAGTCAGGTAGATTCCAATGACTAACTCTATGGTATAATGCTTAAGCTCCCAATATAGATTTGATAGGCGGCCGGTAGCTCAGTGGTCAGAACACCTGACATGTTTTCAGGAAGCTAATGACAATTATCCCCCGACTATTTATTTAGTACAGGGCCCTGCTGAAAGAAATGGTTCCTCTAGTGGGCTAACCTTCCGTCCTTTCATCTTACACCTCTCCGGGGTGGAGACTAACAGTCTCCACCCCGGGAGCCGAGCGAACTTGGATCTGTATATCCTTGTTCATGGCTAACCGGGGAACAGAATAAATTTAGGTTTTGACCATGGATGAGCTTTCCTTCTATAGGACTGCTCGCCATAGGACCGTCAGGGATGAGATATATCTATATGGTATAGCCATGCTGTCGTGGCCCGTTGTTCGGATCCTATTCGACTGGGCCAGATGTGATGACCCAGTCCACACAGGAGAGAGGGACGACGTAATTGCTTCTTAATTCATTTCGGTGAATTCACAAATTCGCGGGTTTTTACGCCCGTGCCACTGTATGCCTTTGAAGAAACTGGTGTTGAATGAAGAATACGAACTGTCCATCAATTACTTACACGAGAGTTATGTGGGGACGACACAATTTTTATTCACACTACATACAGCTACGTGCTGGGAATGAACTCCACTCCATGGGCCTTTGCTGCTTCACACTGTGGTTCTTTCTGAATCCACAAAGTTACTATCAAATTCACCGCTCAACTCCGTGAGCCTTTGCTGCTTAGCTGCTGCAAATATTACTAAAATGAGGTGGAGAATTGCACACTCTGCAATTTCTCACTTTACAGACCTCAAAAACTCGGCAAAAGGATTTTCCTTTGCCTACACTGTGGCTCCTCCTGAACCACAAGAATAAAGGACAAGATTCTCTAGAATCTGGATTCCCTCTTGGAATCGCACCCTGACTTCAAGGGTTAATTTGAGAAAGGCTCCTTTTGACGCGTGTTAAAAGCGACCTCTTCGCTTGAGAGCTAACGCACAGACTAAAGCTTTTCAATCTTTCTCCTAGCCTCGTCGTTGCATTAGCGCCCCCTAGGCTAGTCATATACGGCACAAACAACTTCTGGCATTCATTCTTTCCACAAGCAGCAAGCTTCAGACCCGAAAACAACAACAGTGAGTCATCCCAGCACAAACATTTCAAAGAACACATAAAAATATATACAACAATATAATACAATAAAAATATACAATAAATAAATATATATATAATTCGAGGGACATGACACACTCCTTCTTCAAAGAGTTTTATCAGTTCATGAGACTTATAAAACTCATAGCCTCTTTGTTACTCGAATTTCTTTGACCTCCTCAAGGCACTTGCACATGAATGTCCCCACTGGAAGACTGTCCAGTTAATTAAATATAGTGTTCAAAAACGTCTCTGTCACTTAGAAGTAATTACCTTGAGTACCTTCAGTGTTGCTTATGGGTAACCATCACTCCCATTTAAACACTTTCAAGTTGCCAGTCCCCTTCACATTGTACACTTCACGCCATACCTAACCCCCCCCCCCCGAATTTCTCCCTAAAGGCAGAGTGCTGTGGTTAATGGCCCTGATCCAGTCGCCAAGAGCTCTCCAGGCACGCTGACAACTGACCTTGGTCCGACGCCTTGTATTGGTGACCCATCGAGGACCCTCTCTTTTTGTCTTCTGGGCATCTGGAAGTCTGTTACTTCCTGGATAATTACAGGCTATCGTCCGCACCTTATGTCTCATCTTACAATTCTTCCTTTTCATTATGAATCCGCAAGTGTAATTTTCTTCAAACTCTATTAACACTTGTTTTGTTACAGCCTTGCTTCCCCTCTTAACATGCCTTCTATTCCTTCTCTTATTATATTTTATCGAGCGTCTATGTTTCTTATTCGGCCTTATGTGGCAAATTCCTTCCGTCCTTTCAAAACAGACGTTCATCGTCCATCGTATTCTCTTTACAATCCATTTCATTATCTTTGCTGATTACGGTATAGTCGCTCAAAAAAGTATCCGAACACTATGGTTGATTACAGAATTCAGAAAAAATATCTGGCGACGATTTGTTTAGAAATTAGTGATCTGGCAACCTTCGTGTCACGTGACACGAAGGTTGCCAGATCGCTAATTTTTCTGAATTCTGTAATCAACCATAGTGTTCGGATACTTTTTTGAGCGACTGTAGGTGGTCATATTATTTTGATACTAGATCGTGTGGGCTCACTCACGGAAATATTGAGCGTGTGCAGTTACATATTGAGCGTGTGCAAACTGAAGCGTGTGCAGTAACTGCACACGCTCCAGTTTGCTGTGAACGGTAACTGGAGCGTGTACAGTTGCTGTACACGCTCCAGTTACCGTGGCTCCAGTTACCTGGAGCGTGTACAGTTGCTGTACACGCTCCAGATATTTTTTCCTGAATTCTGTAATCACGTGACACGAAGATTGCCAGATCACTAATTTCTAAAAAAAATCGCTACCAGATATTTTTTCTGAATTCTGTAATCAACCATAGTGTTCGGATACTTTTTTGAGCGACTGTAGGTGGTCATATTATTTTGATACTAGATCGTGTGGGCTCACTCACGGAAATATTGAACGTGTGCAGTTACCGTTCACAGCAAACTGGAGCGGTTGCGGTTAATGTTCACAGCACATTGGATCGTGCGAGCTCACAAAGACCTAGATCGTGTGGGCTCACTCACGGAAATATTGAGCGTGTGCAGTTACCGTTCACAGCAAACTGGAGCGTGTACAGTTGCTGTACACGCTCCAGGTATTTTTCCTGAATTCTGTAATCAACCATAGTGTTCGGATACTTTTTTGAGCGACTGTACCACAATCAATCGCTCTATCGTGTAAATCCTTATCAAAATACATATTAATCTTATCCTTCTTACATTTAATTTTCTCGCCCTCTATACCATTGCATACTTTGCCCTCCGTCAATCCACTAGGCTCTGTATTTCTTTCTCTTAGATTAATATCATTATTACCATCCTTCTCCTCATCAGTTATCTTACTCAATATTTTACATTTATCCTTCAGAGAAATACTTTCCTCGCTAAATTTTGCCACAGCCCTACTACATAAATCTTTGCTCAAATCTACCTTCTCACATTTAAATTTTCCACTTTGTACATTACTACTCGCTTTGTTCTGAATTAAATCATTAGGCTGTAACTCTCTTTCTTTGATAATAACATTCTTACCATCGCCTTTCTCCTTATCAGATATCTCACAAAAGATCGCACACTTATCATTTAGAGAAATATTCTCTTTACTAAATTTAGCCTCATCTCTATTACATAGATCCTTACTTAAATCTGATTTATCCTTCTCCTTCTGACATTTAATTTTCTGACTCTTTACATTATTACTTATTTCGCTAATTTCTAAATCTCTCCCTTTGATAATAATATTCTTATTATCACCTATCTCTTCATCAAATATCTTACAAAATATTTCACAATTATTATTCAGAGAAACATTTTCTTCACTAAATTTAGTCACATCTCTATTACATAACACCTTGTTAAATCTTAACTTGTCCTTCTGACATTTAATTTTCTCATTCTTCACATTATTATTCATTTTGCTCTTAACGAACTCACTAAGTCCTAAATTTCTTTCTCTGATAATAACGTTTTTTCTATCACCTATCTCTTCATCAGATATCTTTACCAAATACTTCACCCCTATTCCCGTGGCCAAGTGGTTAGCGCGCTTGGCTACTGATCTACGGGACCTGGGTTCGAGCCCCGGATAAGGCATGGATGTTCGTGTTGTTTTTCTGCTGAGGTCCTGCCATCCTCTCAGACCTTTTTCTGTGGCATATAAACTGACAGGCTCCTGTCAGACCTCTGTGGCAAGCAGCTGCTTGAGGGGGTATTTATTTTTATTTTATTATCTAAAGAAATATTTATTTTACCGAACGTAGCCACATCTCTACTACATAGATACTCACATAAATCTAACTTAACCTTCTGACATTTAGTTCTCTGACTCTTCACATTATTATTTACTTCGCTCTCAGCGAAATCACTAAGTCCTAAATCTTTCTCTCTGATAATAATATTCTTTCTATCACCTTTCTCTTCATCAAATACCTTACAAAATATCTCACACCTATTATTTAGAAAAATATTTCTTTCAGTAAATTTAGGCACATCCTTCTCTACCTTAAATTTAATTATATTTTTAACCTTATTACCGAACACCTCGTTCGTACCATTCAACTCATTATCAAGGACATTGGTGTCAACGTGGAGATCCTTTACCGCAAAAATACCCCGATCTTTCCAATCAGCCTTCGGCTTTCTAATGGTTTTGCCATCTGCATTAGGCCCAAACCTGATTTCACCTGAAATCTTCTTACCTACTGGCTTCTCACAATAATCGAACTTAAGCAACTTCCGGCATTCGCCAACCTTCGACATAGCCTCATCATTAACTTTTCTGCTGGCTTGCACATCGCCACATTCATTACTCTCTAAATTACTGACACCATGACTCAATATTTACAGTATTATTTAATACTTTTCTCATGGTACCTTTAGATTTATTAAACCATTTTCCCTTCTCAGGCATATAATTACTTTCATTAAAACAAGAATTATTACTTTTCATAAACACTTTACTTTCATTATTATTCCTGTTAATCTCATTAAACTTACTCTGACTATCAGAGTTATTATTACCTCCTGCCTTATCTGCACTAAATCTTTTTAGGGCAGCGAGAGAACTCGGAGTGATTATCATATCGTCACTCAATTCATTTGTCACCGCATACAAAATTTCGCGTTTTCTTCCATTTCCACTGTCTGGACTTTCAATGTCAGTCAGCTTGAGGGGGATAGTGTTTAACGGGGCCTCCAGTCGTTCTCCAAAAGCATTAATTAATACTACCTTCGAATCCGACTCCCTAGATTCCTCTGGGACTAGCGACCTTTTAATGACCGAAATCCCAGCCCCTGAATCCACAATAGCGTGAAATGCTTTCTTCCCACACCGAATGCGAACTTTTGTTAATGGATGTAGGTCTCGACTTTCCCTGTTTTCTGTGTTACAGCCTGAAAACTTTGCTTCGGACTCTAGTGCCATTCTAAACTGGCAACCAACTTTGGCAATAATCACATCCCGTTCAGCGGGCTTCAGATATTCTGACCGAAATATCTGAAGCACTCACAACTGTACTTTTTGGCCACCTTCTTATTTTTGTTGCACTCTTTCGCCAAATGACCTTTCTGGTTACAGAGGAAGCACAATCAGGAAGAAGAGCTATCAACTTGCTTCCTTCTGAAATTCGTACTTTTATTTTCCGCTAATCTATCTCGTGGGCTCGAATTCTGTCCTAGATTTCTGCGACTGAAACTTAATTTTGTAGCCGATTGGCCAAATCTGCTCTCCCTATCTTCGGATTTCAATTTTTCTCGCGAATAAATCTTGCAAATTTTTTGTGCCTGCAGAAAGTTTTCTGCCAATTCAGCCATTTTATGGCAACTCTTCCAGGACACATTTTCCTGCAACATGGCATGATTTTTCGCATCCGGCGGTAATAAATCATTGATTTTGTCGGCCAAAATCAACTCTTTTAATTTTTGGAAATCATCCACTTCCCTGCTCTTCAAATAATTCAAGTGACTCTTCATTCGTGATGAAAACTGAGTCCAGGTCTCTGTGGAAAATTTGAACATTGAATCAAACTTTCTTTTGTACTCCAACGGAGTCAGTCGGATGTCTTTTAATACAGCAGATTTAATTTGCTCGTAGCTTAGAATTTCCTCATCGTCCAGTAGCGTGAAAATGTTTTGTGCCCTCTCTCCCAGCAAAGGATGCACTAACAATCCTTGCAGATCATCCGCTATTTCGTATCGTTTGAACAATTTTTCTATTGTTTCGAAATACACCGGTAATTCTTCCGCTTTCTTCGGCAAGGGATAGTTATTCGGGTTTAAGATTTTCTGAAGCCTTTCAAATTTTAAATCTTCAGAATCTACTGAATTTCGACTTCCTCTGCTGTTGTTATTTTCCCCCTTATATCTAATCTTCTCTCTTCTAACTTCAATCTCCTCAATTCTATTTCCTTATCCCTTTCCCTTTCCTGCCTATCTCTTTCTTTTTCCTCTCTCCTATTTTCTTGGGGCGGGGGTGGCTCAGTCGGTAGCGCGCCAGGCTCGTAATCTGTAGTTCCCAGGTTCGAGTCCCAGCTGGGTCAGCGTTGAGATTTATCTCCGCAAAAATTCCCCGCCCTTCCCACGGTCAGTAGGGGACACCGATGGGCTTGGAAAGGCCGCCGTCCGTCGGATGGGAGGTTAAGCCGTGGCCCCGTGTGCGGGAGAGCCATACCCTGTGCACGTTAAAGAACACGCTGGATGGCCTTGACGGGAGGCTACCATCTGTCTCCCAACAGCTGTTTCAGTGGGTCCCCTCCCCAACTTTCTCTGAGCCTTTGGGGTCCTTGTGGCCGGGCCATTTAGCCCATGGTGTGCAAAAACGTGCCGCTCAAAGGTAAAACAATCCAATCCTATTTTCTTCTTCTCTTATTTTAATTCTTTCTTCCCACTCTCTTACTTCCCTTCTTTCTTCCCTATCTCTTTGGGGCGGGGGTGGCTAAGTCGGTAGCGCGCCAGGCTCGTAATCTGTAGTTCCCAGGTTCGAGTCCCAGCTGGGTCAGCGTTGAGATTTATCTCCGCAAAATTCCCCGCCCTGCCCACGGTCAGTAGGGGACACCGATGGGCTTGGAAAGGCCGCCGTCCGTCGGATGGGACGTTAAGCCGTGGCCCGTTAAGCCGTGGGAGAGCCATACCCTGTGCACGTTAAAGAACACGCTGGATGGCCTTGACGGGAGGCTACCATCTGTCTCCCAACAGCTGTTCCAGTGGGTCCCCTCCCCCAACCTTCTCTGAGCCTTCGGGGTCTTTATGACCTGGCCATTTAGCCCATGGTGTGCAAAAAAGTGCCGCTCAGAGGTAAAACAACCCAACCCTATCTCTTTCTTCTTTCCCTCTTTGGTATTTCATCTCCATTTCCGAGACTGATTTTGGGCCTGAACCACTCATATCGACCGGATTCGAATCACATAAGGCTAGTACCCTGTTCTACCCCGACATCGCTACCAATACTATCAATTTCAGTCCCCACTTTCCCCAGCCTCAATGTGAATGTTTACATCTTCGTTCCCGTCCTGTTCCGTTCCACCCCTGGTTTTATCGCGACTCCTAAGCATCATTGGCAACTCAAACTAGTCTAAAAATAGAAATCACAGAAATATCACAGACCTTTTCTTCCCGTGAAGATCGTCTCTGCTGACCGCCTGCTTGGAGTCTCCTTTGACCTTGGACACCTTCACAGCGACGGACCTCGGCAAATATTTCGATGTCTTAGCACTTGAGGACTTGCACTCACGGACCTTGACACACTGAACCTCAGCGAAGGCCTCGATGAAGTCGTACTTGGGGAGATTGCACTCTGTAGAACACTGCACTGGATGCGACTTAGCCCACTAAGCTGTTTGTAGCTTCCTCACTTTCTGGAATCACTGCCACAGAAGCACAAATTTTTCACGAAATTTTTCTTCTTTCCAGGAACATTCTCTTCCTCTTCTTCTTTTATATTAATGGGCCTCTTCTTCGCCATACAAGTGACAATCCTGCCGACTGCGCCAGATGTCGTGACCGGGCAGAACTGGAGTAAAGAGAGAGGATGATATTGCTACTTAATTCACTTCATGAATTCACAGATTCGCGGGATTTTACGCCCGTGCCACTGTATGCCTTTGAAGAAACTGGTGTTGAATGAAGAATACGAACTGTCCATCAATTACTGCACGAGAGTTATATAGGGACGACACGATTTTTATTCACACTATATATAGCTACGTGCTGGGAATGAACTCCACTCCGTGGGCCTTTGCTGCTTCACAATGTGGTTCCTTCTGAATCCACAAAGCTACTATCAAATTCACCGCTCAACTCCGTGAGCTTTTGCTGCTTTGCTACTGCAAATATTACTAAAATGAGGTGGAGAATTACACAATCTCCAATATCTCACTTTACAGACCTCAAAAATTCGGCGAAAGGATTTTCCTTTGCCTGCACTGCGGCTCCTCCTGAACCACAAGAATAAAGGACAAGGTTCTCTAGAATCTGGATTCCCTCTTGGAATCGCAACCTGACTTCAAGGGTTAATTTGAGAAAGGCGCCGTCCTTTTGACGCGTATCAACGCGACCTCTTCGCGTGATAGCTAACGCACAGACTGATACTTCCAACTCCTTCCCTAACCTTATGTACGGACTTCACGCCACAGGCTAGTTAATCATATACGGCACAAACAACTTCTGGCATTGATTCTTTCCACAAGCAGCAAGCTTCAGACCCGAAAACAACAACAGTGAGTCATCCCAGCACAAACATTTCAAAGAACACATAAAAATATATACAACAATATAATACAACAAAAATATACAATAAGTAAATAAATATAAAATTCGAGGGACATGACACATGCCCCTGACAACACGGTATTCCTTACTGGTAGTGTCGAAAGGCGGAATCAGGGTTTGTCGTGTTTGCTGTGGTTGTCAGAGCAAATCGGAAATCAATGTACAGTCGCTCAAAAAATTATCCGAACACTATGGTTGATTACAGAATTCAGAAAAAATATCTGGCAACGATTTTTTTAGAAATCAGTGATCTGGCAACCTTCGTGTCACGTGACACGAAGGTTGCCAGATCACTACTTTCTAAAAAAATCGCTGCCAGATTTTTTTTCTGAATTTTGTAATCAACCATAGTGTTCGGATACTTTTTTGAGCGACTGTACTGACGTAATTATAAACATTTCGGCTTTTTAATTGATTTTGAAATATAGACTCATTATACATACATGAGGTGATTACAAAATAAACTTAATTCTAACATAAAATCCTTTTTGTGTTAGAATTAAGAATGGAAAAGATTAGAAATTTTTCGTAGTAGCCAAATGTACATTAAATACTAAGACATAAATTCAAGCGTCTAATTGAACAACTCATAAAATGTTTCACTTTCAATACTAAATTCAACAAATCTTTAAATTTTGTTGCAATAAAACTCATAAAAACTATTAAATATTGTGTTCATTTAAAAAATAAAGATTTTAATTCATTACGAAACGTCCTAAAGAACCATGACAAATCAGGTTCAACCAGACTCTAATTTAGTCCTCCAAATGCGTCTGTCTTTGGCTACGCTACTGCATTTGGTCACTGTAGACAATTCTAATAAGGTCCTGTTTAACATTGTCTGCACACTGAATCTTAAACCTCCCCCTCTTTCTGAGGCCTTTAGGATAACTGTTCATAACCCCAGTGATGTAGCTGGGGGGGGGGGGGAACATGGGGTCCGGATTCCCTCGAAAATCCGGACGTCTTATGCGAAATCTCAAACCTATCTCCCTGCTTCGAAGTACAAAATAGTTCTCTTTGTATAATTTAGCACCATGGGAAAACTTGATATACAACTATTTAAAGGAATATACCGAAATACTTTTCTGCAAGCTTTGAACGAATAATAACGGATCGTGGACAATCAGCTTTGTTTTCCTTACTACAAACTCCTCTCCTTGCTGCCTACGGGTCAGAACTCGTTTTCTCAAAGCTTCCCTTTGTTCCCTAAGGTAGGGATTCCCAACGTGGGGTACGCGGTAAAATTTTTTGGGGTACGCTGTAAGCTCAAAAGTCGCTAGATCTAGTAACAAAGTCGCTAAGTTGGCATTATTATACTATAACTATAGTTTTATCTATCTATATAAGGGGTACGCCAGTTACATGCACATTTCCAGGGGCTACGTGAAGCATAAAAGGTTGAGAACCACTGATATATATATGTTTTATTTTATTCCCATTGTTATACTATAACTATAGTTTTATCTATCTATGCAAGGGGTATGCCAGTTACATACACATTTCCAGGGGGTACGTGAAGCATAAAAGTTTGAGAACCACTGATATACATATATGTTTTATTTTATTCCCATTGTTATACTATAACTATAATTTTATCTATCTATACAAAGGGTACGCCAGTTACATACATATTTCCAGGGGGTACGTGAAGCATAAAAGGTTGAGAACCACTGATATATATGTTTTATTTTATTTCCATTGTTATACTATAACTATAGTTTAATCTATCTATACAAGGGGTACGCCAGTTACATACACCTTTCCAGGGGGTACGTGAAACATAAAAGGTTGAGAACCACTGATATATATATATGTTTTATTTTATTCCCATTGTTATGCTATAACTATAAATTTATCTATCTATACAAAGGGTACGCCAGTTACATACACATTTCCAGGGGGTACGTGAAGCATAAATGGTTGAGAACCACTGATATATATGTTTTATTTTATTCCCATTGTTATACTATAACTATAGTTTTATCTATCTATGCAAGGGGTACGCCAGTTACATACACCTTTCCAGGGGGTACGTGAAGCATAAAAGGTTGAGAACCACTGATATATATATCTTTTATTTGATTCCATATTGTTATGCTATAACTATAGTTTTATCTATCTATACAAAGGGTACGCCAGTTACATACACATTTCCAGGGGGTACGTGAAGCATAAAAGGTTCAGAACCACTGATATATATATTTTATTTTATTCCCATTGTTATGCTATAACTATAGTTTTATCTATCTATACAAAGGGTACGCCAGTTACATACACATTTCCAGGGGGTACGTGAAGCATAAAAGGTTGAGAACCACTGATATACATATATGTTTTATTTTATTCCCATTGTTATGCTATAACTATAGTTTTATCTATCTATGCAAGGGGTACGCCAGTTACATACACCTTTCCAGGGGGTACGTGAAGCATAAAAGGTTGAGAACCACTGATATATATATGTTTTATTTTATTCTCATTGTTATGCTATAACTATAGTTTTATCTATCTATACAAAGGGTACGCCAGTTACATACACATTTCCAGGGGGTACGTGAAGCATAAAAGGTTCAGAACCACTGATATATATATATGTTTTATTTTATTCCCATTGTTATGCTATAACTATAGTTTTATCTATCTATGCAAGGGGTACGCCAGTTACATATACCTTTCCAGGGGGTACGTGAAGCATAAAAGGTTGAGAACCACTGATATATATATGTTTTATTTTATTCCCATTGTAATGCTATAACTATAGTTTTATCTATCTATACAAAGGGTACGCCAGTTACATACACATTTCCAGGGGGTACGTGAAGCATAAAAGGTTCAGAACCACTGATATATATGTTTTATTTTATTCCCATTGTTATGCTATAACTATAGTTTTATCTATCTATACAAAGGGTACGCCAGTTACATACACATTTCCAGGGGGTACGTGAAGCATAAAAGGTTGAGAACCACTGATATATATATGTTTTATTTTATTCCCATTGTTATGCTATAACTATAGTTTTATCTATCTATACAAAGGGTACGCCAGTTACATACACATTTCCAGGGGGTACGTGAAGCATAAAAGGTTCAGAACCACTGATATATATGTTTTATTTTATTCCCATTGTTATACTATAACTATAGTTTTATCTATCTATACAAGGGGTACGCCAGTTACATACACATTTCCAGGGGGTACGTGAAGCATAAAAGGTTGAGAACCACTGATATATATATGTTTTATTTTATTCCCATTGTTATGCTATAACTATAGTTTTATCTATCTATACAAAGGGTACGCCAGTTACATACACATTTCCAGGGGGTACGTGAAGCATAAAAGGTTGAGAACCACTGATATATATGTTTTATTTTATTCCCATTGTTATACTATAACTATAGTTTTATCTATCTATGCAAGGGGTACGCCAGTTACATACACATTTCCAGGGGGTACGTGAAGCATAAATGGTTGAGAACCACTGATAAATATATGTTTTATTTTATTCCCATTGTTATGCTATAACTATAGTTTTATCTATCTATACAAGGGGTACGCCAGTTACATACACATTTCCAGGGGGTACGTGAAGCATAAAAGGTTCAGAACCAGTGATCTAGTGTATAAACTAATTTTAAGTGTTTATGTGTATACGCCTATTTTTCCACACTCTCCATAAATTCTTAAAAGTCCCTGCAGAATTTCTTATTTTTCTGTTAATCCCATTCCCCACATCACCAGTATCTGTTATACACAACTCCTGAGGTAAATAAATCAAGACACTTACTCAAAGGTGCAACCATTCAAAATAACTTAAGCTCAACTTGCCTTAGTATTTGACCTAATTACAAGGGAAAGAATATAAGTACATTTTCAAAATACATATTTTTGATTTGCTTAATGATATTGACGATGCAGAAATTTTCTTTGATTTTTCTGCTTATAATCACATTTTTTTTTGTTTTTTTTTTTATCTAAGTCTCTTTTATATTAATGAAAGATAAATGAATTGTATATTAATGGAAATAAAAAAACTTGTGGTTTAAAAATTTCATATTTCATTTTATGTTATAATGTAACTAACTTTGACTTTTAGGGAAAAAACTTGAAAACGTCTATATTAAGTGTTACAAACATAATATAAGTGTTATAAACACTTTTATATCTCCCGTTTTTACGACTTCATCTTCCAGCGTTTGGTGAAGTTCGAATTAAGCTGTTGAGTGAGATGCTTTAAATCGGTAAAATCTTCATGAGACATCTCCGTCACTTTGTACGGATTTTTTTTGTGTGTGGATCGGATTATTAATTTAAATTTAGTTTACTTCTTTATTGATCGACTTAAAAATTTACTTCTTTATTGATCGACTTAAAAATTTCATATTTTATTTTATGTTATAATGTAACTAACTTCGGCTTTTAGGAAAAAAATTTGAAAACCTCTATTTGAATTTTTATTTCCTTTTCTGTTCAGTCATTAAAATAAGTCTGTTTATACAGGTTCTGTGTGATATATCTCAGTTTCGCGGCAAAGGTAAAAACCAAAGTCCCATTGAAACATTAAAAAAGTGGAATTTTATTCGTGTTTATCTTAATATATAGTTATGGTTTCAAATATCTTCTACAAATGTAAAACGATGCACATATCACACCCCAGCGAGAAAAGTGACATAATCCAAAATATTCGTTTTTTCAGAAGAGGGGCAAAACGAAACAATAAAAACTCCTGACAAAAATGGCGACAAGCCATTTACTATTGGAGAATAATAGACATAGCAAAATGGATTATATTTTAATTAAGGATATTGTGATTATTTCAACTGTTTATCTTCTAGAAGACTTCTAAATGTTGAGTAAAAAAATCCCTTCGAGTTGTTACTTTTCCTCCACAAATAAGTTTTTTTTTGTGAAATTATAATGGCTCAATTGTAAAAGTCAAAACACTAAAATAAAATGAAAAATGGGTATGAAAAAAAAGTGGCTTTATATTAAGGCAAAACAATCAAGTTTCTTAATTAAAACTTTTCTTGCATAATGCTTTATAAAACTTCGGAATGTAATTTGCCTTGACGAGATCTTGAATATCTGACTTTTTTCTCTCAGAGATAGCCAGTTTCTTAGAGTAGGCGGAAACGTATTTCATTTAAGGTTAATCCTTTTCCTCCTTTTGTTGCAGACATTGATCTTCAGATATTCACTCTGTTCGTAGGAAGTTTTCATACAAAGCATACCAGTGTCCCTCTTCTGAACATTTATCACTTTTAGGATTTATGACTTCATCTTCTAATGTTTGGTGAAGTTCGAGTTAAGCTGTTGAGTGAGATGCTTTAAATCGGTAAAATCTTCATCAGACATCTCCATCACTTTGTAAGGATTTTTTGTGTGTGTGTGGATCGGATTATTCTCACATATTTGGCGGGAGTGTAGACGGATCCTGATTTAAGAGCTCTTTAGAATGACTTTTTTGTTACAGAATGTACATTGTCGCCTTCATTTTTTCAAAAATTTTTGTGCGCAATCGACTTTATTTTGTAAGTGTGAACTGCATTAAATACATCCCCATTATAAATTTATTTTTCTGCTGTCCGCAAACAGTTATCCTCTTCTTTATAGGTTCTAGATAAAACTTTCTCCTTCAAATATATATCGTACTCTTTTTTAGCTCTTCCTTTTCCTCATTCAGTACAATGATGCGTGAATGCAAGCCTCATTCTGATCTCTTTTTTCTTTTCTGGGGGGGGGGGGGGAGATGTTGAATTCGCTGTTGAATATGCGACTATACATTGTAGGATTTGCATAAGGAATGTTTTTCTTTTCAACGCACTCCTGTTTGTAATTTCGGTTACAAATCGGAGAGTGTTTTTCCACCTTCTATGTATTCACTTGTTGATTGGGAGCGCAAAAAATGACTTTCGATTCTAGGTAATTTATGTATATGATTACAAACTCCATCTTTTATTGTAGAATCTACTTTCCGATGTCTACCATGTTTCCCTCTAAAGTCTTCTTCAATGAGACCGTCTTTGTTTTCTCCTACTACTATTCTTATCGGTCTATTGTTAATGTCCAAGGTGGACTCGAAAAAAATTTAAAACTCGCTCATTTTTTCCACCGATCATCTCCGTTCGAAGTCTAGAAGTGGCACTGTTCTTCGAGAAATGAATACAAATTGGGCTAACGAGTAAAGTGACGCAACTGCCCTCTGGCGGCCGGATTATCAAATAGAGATGTGTCTTTTTTTCTGAGAGTGAATGATAATTTGGCAAGTTTTTCTTTAGTCTTAACTCAAAATCATCATATTTTGAGTTGTATCACTTTTCTCGCCGGGATGCGATATGTATCACCTGGATGGAAAAAAATTGGAGGGGGGGGGGCAAGTGACTTGAATGAACTGGAACAGGTAAGACGCCGATCTGGTATATTTCTTTTCCAAAATTATTCTCTCTAAATTGTGCGATATGTGTTCTACTCCCACCCATCCCACCCGTTGAAATGACATTTAAAATTATTCTTTCAAAATATGCATAATATAAATGATATGTTTTCGCCTCCATTCCGGTTATTAAAATTCTCCTAAAAGTGGTGTGGATGTGCCACCAGGAACGGATTTAACATGTGTAGTCTACTGGATGTTCTTGAACGTAAACCCCATTTTAGAATGAGATATGTGGTTAAATATAAGTGTTAAAAACGTAAGTTGATATAAAAACTTAAGTTACTAAACCATATTTGTAAACTGGTCGTCGTCCCCGACCTGTTTGGGTTCTTTTCCATCGGTATGAAAGTGTATGAAAGTGTATGCAGAAAGGTATTCGTCTATACCTTGTCAGGATATCACTAACTAGGCGGACGATAAACAAAAATCTGATTTTATACACGTACACTTTATCTATTTACAAGGATATTTACAATTATTCATCATATTATGTGATAGCCATAATTCCGTACAGGCGGGCGGACACGAAGCCGACAAGAAAGACAGGCCACGACACTGGAATATCACGTGATCAACTTAGTCTGAGTTTACAGTCCGATTGTCACAGAAACGAAGTGCTTATTCTTCAGTCGCTTGCTTCGGTCATCGTGTAAATAAACGCTTTTGTCTTCAAACTACCATTGAATTACCCCGAACAGGTGAGCATTTCTCCTTATTATTATTTGTAGCATGAAATATTTCCTGTAGTTAGTGGTTTGATAAAAGTAATTATTTAGTGCTTGAAAAGTGTTTTGAGCGCATTGCTCTCTTAGGCCTAGTTTCAACGTGTTGAAAGATGGCGTGATCTAAAACAAAATTATGTGCCAAGAACGTTGGCAAAATTTAGTATCTGAAAATTACTTTTGCAGTATATTATGTTCTTTCAGAAGCTCTGATGTGTTATGTGAGTGCAAAATTAATGAATTTTAGGTTATCTTTCATGTTCTAGATTATGTATGAGTCTTTCAGGAAGAGATACATCATTTTCACTAAAATCAATTTACTAGATAAATGTTTTATAATGAACTGATATTACGTGATCTAATATATTTCTTGTCACATCTTCATTGGGCATCATTTATGAGTTAAAAAGAAACAAAAAAAGTGTAGTGAAATATTTACTTAATATATTCCAAACCTGTGATATACACTAGATATTGTTAAAATCAATATGCAAAAATCGTAATTTTTTATGAGTTTTGTAATTTTCTGTATCATATTCTAAAATATTACTGCTAAATACAGTACAAGTTTTATTCAAATCTGTATATTCCGCACTGTATTTGCATTATGTTGCCTCAGGGACATCTTGCCCATGTTTGCACTGAAAATAATTTGTTGTAAACTACCTCAAATCTAGGTTTTTAGAAATATCAGGTTCAGTATTTAAATAGTTATGAAGGTATAAATATTTAACTTAGCTCGTTCAAAATTGATGGTAATTAGTATGTGAACTACTAAAATGTATTCATACTTTTCACAGTATTTATCACTAAAGTTTAATGTACAGATTATTGCTTCCATTTCAACCTGTTTACGCGACAGCAGTTATATAAAGTGGAATAGCTGTTATTAAATATTCCATAAATACCAAACGTGCAACGTATCTACTGTCACAATTTTCCTTAATAATTTTAAGAAGTTATTACGCTGTAAAATCTCGTTACTGCTTGCATACCATGGAAATTTATCTAATAAGTGACCGCTGAAAGTATATATTTTTTAAATTATATTTGGGTCGGGCGATTTCTTTTCCAAAAGATTAAAAAAATGTAATCAATAAGTAAATATTAAGGATACCGCAACTGGTAAGTAAATGAAAACCAGTGGTGTATTCTGAATCAATGCCTTGCAGTTGTCAAATGTTAAAAAAAAACATAAAAGAATTTAAAAATATATATATTTGTATATACATATCCCAAACCACCCGTTTAAACACACCTCTGGTTTTCTGATTTTGCTCTTTATTCTAAACACTATAACATTATACCTTTAATTTTTTTTAAGGAAACGGCTGATTTTTTAAGAATTATCACAAATTAGATTAAATGGGGTATGAAGAAAGAAAAACAAAATTAGGTTTCTTGAAAAAATTAAAGCGAAATAAAATTGCAAAAACGAGATACAAGGTTCTGTGCGAACGAATCGAGTGACGTTTGCAGCTACCGGACTAAGTTGATCACGTGACTGCTGAGGATCGCCTCAGTGTCGTGGCCTGTCTTTCTCGTCGGCCTCGGGCGGACACGTGTGACGTCATCAGTGGCAGAAATTGTCAGTTTCCCTGTGGTTCCGCAGCTACTTCGGCGATCGGTTGAAAATTTGGTAGGGTGTTCCCACTTAGTTCTAGCCCTGTTGGGGGTGAGGGGGGTAACAGATCGGGCACTTAGCTGCCATGGGTTGGAAGTGATCTCTCGAAAAATGGTTCACATTTTCTGGGACGCTGCCGTCGCCTATCTTGTGAGTGGAGTGGTACGTGTGGAAAGCTATCTTCTTATTCTTTTGCGTTTAGTCCTGATTAGAGCAGGGTCCGCATTTTTTTGCATCTCGCTCTCCACTCCTGACGAGTCCGATGCAAGGTGATGCGACTTGGAATACCTCAACCGACTTGTCGCATAGTCTGACGTTGAAGACTCTTAAGACTTGGGGGGGGGGGCACTGGAAGAGCTGTTGGGAGGCAGATGTTAGCCTTCCCGTCACGGCCATCCAGTGTGTTTTTTAACGTGCACAGGGTATGACTCTCCTGCACGCGGGGCCACGGCTTAACGTCCCATCCGACGAAGCGGCGGCCTTTTCAAGCCCATCGGTGTCCCCTACTGACCGTGGAAGGGCGGGAGCTGTGTGGAAAGCTATGAATGAAGTAAAAGTGACCAATGGACATACGTTTCGCGCCAAACTTTTGGCTTGGATTTAACTAATATATATAATAATTAGTGACTACTCACCCGGTAGAGTCACTCTTCATTAACATCGGGCTGAAAGGAGTCTCAGCGGTCCTACCGCTAGATAGAAGGAAGAAAAGTGTAAATCAAGTCTCAGAGAATCCGCCTGATTGCAGATGGTTCCGTTGTCAGCATGCAACCGATATTTTGAGCAGAAATGTCTTCGAGTTCGAAATAGCCACCGGATGTGGTCACGTGATGTTTCTTCAGGGGACATTAGACCAATGGGATACAAACAGAAATCCCTGTGTCACACATTTTTCTTGTTCGCATGTCTGGAGGCGCCTGGGCTTTACCTAAACCCACATGTTTTCTTCATCCAGCCCCACAAAATAAATCTCCTGCTGGTGCTCTGTTGCTAGGCGAAAAGGGTCCTTCTGCCAAAATGGCGATCCTGGATCTCTCTCTTCCCCCTAGATGACCAAGTGCCTGTAATATTTAAAACCATTATTTATTATTTAGTGTTCCAATCAATTTGCAATGGACTTCATGATAGTGCTTTAGTAATACTTATCATCATTCAGCTTGTTAAGATCACATACTTATTATATATATTATATCTTAATAATAAGATCATATACTTATTATTATAGAGGGGATAACATATCACATATAAGATACATAGGTTTACTATTTGAAATTCAAGTTCTTTCAGTACAAAATAATGTAACATTCTACATCAATTGTTCTTCTCTTAAGGACTTGGGATTGTATATTACCCAAGATTCTTTCAGCAATTATACTTCATCAAAGGTAGATAGAACTTATGTGAATGTAAACTTGAGATTCCGCGTTATGTAACTAAGCGTTGTATAGTTTATAGTTTGAAGATGTGTTTCAGGAACTCATAGTTTTGTTTAGTGCAATACCGATGTTTCAATATGTGTTTATTTAGTAAAATAGGTGTTGTTTAAGATTACATTACATGTCTAGGAAAAAATGAAAAAAAATAAATAAATACCCCCTCAAGCAGCTGCTTGCCACAGAGGTCTGACAGGAGCCTGTCGGTTTATATGCCACAGTAGAAGGTCTGAAAGGATGGCAGGACCTCAGCAGCAAAATGACACAAACAGCCATGCCTTACCCGGGGCTCGAACCCAGGTCACTTAGATCAGTAGCAAAGCGCGCTAACCACTCGGCCATGGGAACCGTAAGATTAATTTTCAACAGTTAAATGTTGGTTTTGCTATGCTCAACTACTTTTACCTGTAGTCTCTAATTAAAGTAAAGGTTTGTTTTTTCTCCTGCTTTTGCTAAGCTGAGTAAAGGACAATCAATGCGCGGATCAAGCTTCCTCAAATTTCAACTAAGGTTTAGAAATCACTGTTGAGATTATGTGATGCTTAAAATATTGGGCTATTTATTTTAATTATACACTCTCCTACCAAAAGGGGTCGAGAGTGGCTCAGTCAGTAGCTCACCAGGCTCGTAATCTGTAGTTCCCAGTTCTCCGCAAAACTCCCTGCTCAGGCCTCGGTCAGTAAGGGATACCGTTGGGCTTGGTAAAGGCCGCCGTCCGTCGGATGGGAGAGCCGTACTCTGGGGACGTTAAAGAACACATTTGATGGCCTTGACGGGAGGCACTGTCTCCTAACAGCTGTCCACTGTGTTCCCTCACCCCAATCTTCTCTGAGTCCTCGGGGTCCTTGTTGAGCTGGCCATTTAGCCCACTGTGTGCAAAAGAGTATTGCTCAGAGGAAAAGCAACGCAACCCTTACCAAAATATTAGTAAATTCCCATGTAATGTCAATGGTACTCTAACTTCGAAGATCTATGAATTATAAAACATGCATTTAATAGAAAAATGTGACTGAAACACCATTTAATGAAATAAATATACGATTTAGACTTTGCGTAATGATTATTTCAATATTATACAATTCTGACTGATTTTTATAAAATAAAATAATTTATTTTTCAATATTCTAGATTCCATAATTCTTTAAATACTTTACGAATATTGTTGAAAATCGAGATTTAAATAGATTTGATTACGATTAATTTATCTTTAGTCACATTTTTCCGTTAAATGCATATTTTTGAAATTATAGAGCTGCAAATTTAGATTTCATTGATAACATGGAAATTCTCTTATACTTTTGTACGACAGTGTATATATATATATGAGGACTATTTGTTCCAAAAGTCACATGTTTAAGTCATTTCTCAAAACTTGTGTTAAGGTGAAATACAGTTTGAAAAAATTTTAATTAACACTGTATTATAGATCAAGTGTTGTTTTAGGTTGGGTTGTTTTACCTCTGAGCGGCACTTTTTTTGCACACCATGGGCTAAATGGCCAGGTCACATGGCCCCCGAAGGCTCAGAGAAGGTTGGGGGAGGAGACCCACTGGAACAGTAGTTGGGAGACAGATGATAGCCTCCCGTCAAGGCCATCTAGCGTGTTCTTTAACGTGCACAGGGTATGGCTCTCCCTCACAAGGGACCACGGCTTAACGCTCCATCCGACGGACGGCGGCCTTTCCAAGCCCATCGGTGTTGCGCGCTACCGACTGAGCCACCCCCGCCCCGTTGTTTTAGGTTGTTGAGCGTTGATTGGGTATTGCTTACAGTTTAATGCCAAATCTATTTCAATTGCACATACACTAATTATTCCATAAGGTTATTTGATGAAACGACGGGGCGGGGGTGGCTCAGTCGGTAGCGCGCCAGGCTCGTAATCTGTAGTTCCCAGGTTCGAGTCCCAGCTGGGTCAGCGTTGAGATTTATCTCGGCAAAATTTCCCGCCCTGCCCACGGTCAGTAGGGGACACCGATGGGCTTGGAAAGGCCGCCGTCCGTCGGATGGGACGTTAAGCCGTGGCCCCGTGTGCGGGAAAGCCATACCCTGTGCCCGTTAAAGAACACGCTGGATGGCCTTGACGGGAGGCTACCATCTGTTTCCTAACAGCTGTTCCAGTGGGTCCCCTCCACCAACTTTCTCTGAGCCTTCGGGGTCCATGTGACCTGGCCATTTAGCCCATGGTGTGCAAAAAAGTGCCGCTCAGAGGTAAAACAACCCAAAACAACTTGATGAAACATTTCTTAATTTTATGTATTAATGTGCAATAAATCTTTAAAAATTTGGTTTCAGTTTAAGTATTGTATGCGGTTTTAATGCACGTAGGGTTTCGTGTATACCTTAAGTCTTTAAAGTTTTATGTTGAATCTGTCACGCTTTACGTAATATTTGCATAAAAATGTCAAAATGTTCATTTAAGCTATGACTTCTTTAGGGTTTATATTAGAAATACGTGTTATTTTAGGTTATATATTTACTCGTACTCAATAATGCTACTCCAATGTCACTTTCGGTTATAGTCATTGTGCCCTAAATGTCAGATCGAATGTCGTTTATTGCGTTGTGTTTACATATAGAATATGAATGATGGGTTTTTATTAGTGGAATAAGCAACTTATTTTTGTCGTCGTCGAACCATGCTTAAATGTAATAAGGAGAATGTAAATGATTAGCAAAATCTAGATTATTCTTGATATGTGTCTGTATGGGCCTCTGTCTGGCCCTGAATCCTGGGTGGCCCCCTCTCCTTCTCCCTCCACTTAATCTATCACTGCATGCTCCCTTTCAGAACCGGTTAAGCAGGTATGCCTCGCTTAACGATATTTCATTATAAAGCACACACCCAAAATACAACAATCATTCTGTTTGAAATATCCCACTCTCCCTCCATAATTTATACTTCGAAATCTTTCATATTTCCAATAAACCGATTTCTGCTCCTTTGCGATACAAATAACGGCCATTTTAAGAAAAATGTTTTTAACTTTTCAGTTGGGAGAAGAGGTATACATATTGTGCGGAAGAAACTCTAGGATTTTTTTTTTCTGGAGTGTGAAAAAGATCAAAATTTTTGTCAATAATCCAAAAGTAATTTATGGTAGGTTTTGGCTCAGTTGTTTCTTCTTGTTTTACTTATGGTTGTAATTACTTATGGTATGGTTTACTTATGGTTGTTCTTGTTTTACTTCTAAGTGGCACTTTTTTACACATAATGGGCTAAATGGCCAGCTCACAAGGATCCCAAGGGCTCAGAGAAGATTGTGGGAGGGGATCCACTGCACAGCTTTTAGGAGACAGATGGTAGGCTCCTGTCAAGTCAATCCAGTATGTTCCTTAATGTACAGAAGGTATGGCTCTCCTGCATACGAGAGAGCCCGGATTGTCACATTCGGAAGCGCCCCAGTCTCGTTATCTGCAGTTCCCAGCTTCGAGTCCCACCTGGGTCTGTTTTGAAATTGATCTCCACTAAACCCTAATCCTTCTCTTAGTCAGAAAGGGGACACCGATGGGCTTGGAAAGTCCACTGTCCATCAGGTGGAACACTAAGCCGTGTCACCGTGTGCAGGAGAGCCATATTCTGTGCACTTTAAAGAACACACTGAATGGTCTAGACGGGAGGCTGGCATCTCTTCCTTAGCAGCTGTCCAGTGGGTCTCCTTCCCCAACCATCTCTAAGACCTTGAGGTCCCTTGTGACCTGGACATTTAGCCCCTTATGTGCAAAAAAATTGCCGATCAGAGTTAAAACAACCACGGCCGTAAGTTACGGTCAACGGCTTAACGTCCGATCCGAGAGACGACGGCTTTCCCAAGGCAATCGATGTCCCTTTCTCACCATAGCAGGGCGGTAGTTGCGGAGAAAAAATTCTACCCTTTCGTAGTTGGGACTCGAACTTGGGAACTGCTGATTACGAGCCTGGCACATTACCGACTGAGCCAACACCGCCCCTTTGGATACGGAGATAAGAAACTTGAGTTCAGATCACTGGTGTAGCCCAAAAGAGCGGGACTTCGGCCTCCCCCTCTCCCAATGGGAGAGTAAAAAAAACCAATAATTTATCAGTTCACATTAATAAAAACACTGAGATTATGAGGGGCGGGGGTGGCTCAGTCGGTAGCGCGTCAGGCTCGTAATCTGTAGTTCCCAGGTTCGAGTCCCAGCTGGGTCAGCGTTGAGATTTATCTCCGCAAAATTCCCCGCTCAGCCACGGTCAGTAGGGGGACACCGATGGGCTTGGAAAGGCCGCCGTCCGTCGGATGGGACGTTAAGTCGTGGCCCTGTGTGCATAAGAGCCATACCCTGTGCACGTTAAAGAACACGCTGGATGGCCTTGACGGGAGGCTACCATCTGTCTCCCAACAACTGTTCCAGTGGGTCCCCTCCCCCAACCTTCTCTGAGCCTTCGGGGTCCATGTGACCTGGCCATTTAGCCCATGGTGTGCAAAAAAGTGCCGCTCAGAGGTAAAACAACTGAGATTATGAGCAGGGTGTGCCACCGACAGAATCAACCTCAGCCCCAGAAATGTATCTTTCCTTGTTGAGATATCACACAAAAAGAGGAAACCGTTTTGTTGAATATAAATCACTAATAAATGATATCAGCGAAAGTTGTTTGCTTCGTCTTTCATAGAAGTTGTATCCAATAGTATTCTTATTTGTTAAAGATAACATCAGAGATAAGATTACTCGCGGGCAACAAACATTAAAAATTAATTTTTCGTGACAAACGTTTTAAGCAAGTATTTGTTAAGCTATAAATGCAATACAAATAATGAAAAGAAAAGAAGAACTTTGAGTTCCTATCAGTGAGGTAGAAGCTCACTCGGGGAATGATCGCTAAATTTCTTTTTGCCATAGACGTACGTTTGTTTCAACACCAATAGTGTCGTCCCAGTTTACTAGCAGCCATGATCTTTAACATATAGTGATACGAAATGCGGTTAGGAAATTATTTTTTAACAGTCTGTAAAAGAAAAAACAACCAAAACGGTCTCTCTATATGTGCATATTTATTTTAATATTAATAATATTACGAATAGGTTATTACTCACCCAATTGTAATACCTGTTAAGAGCCTTTGAGATCCAATGGCTCCTACCACGAAACAATAAAAAATATGACATTTCGAAAAAGTATTGAACTGTACTGGACAGAATGGAACTTTGTGATGTAGTAGAATAGTCTTTGAATAAAAATTGAAAGCCTTAACTGGCATAGTAGTTAGGCAGCTAGCGACTGTTCCAGCAAGGCAAACTTTGTGTGTTTTGTTAGCTCTAACTAAGGCAGTGGTCAGCAGTGACTTCAGTCTTAGTAGGGCATGTCCTTGTGTGAGAAGGCCTGTATTAAGCTAGGAGTAGCTTCTAGGATTCTTCTCTGTCCTGTATGTCGCAAATCAAAAAAAAAATCAAAAAAAAAATAATCTGACACTTCTAACCGCTAGATTTATTTATTAAAATTGAATGTCATGTAAAGTCTAGTATGATCAAGAATTGATCAGGAGTGGAGATATAAACCGAGAACTCCCCCTCCCTTTTAGTAAGTCACTGCTCTGAATGAGAAATATTATATCTAGTTTATTTACAGGTGTAGTAAGAATTTTAACAGCGTGGGTAAATTTCACTTTGTAAGGCGTTCATGACAGTCTAACCTACATATTTCAGACTATTGTTTGTGTAAATAATTCTTGTACAGTAAATTTTTTAACCTCACTATTGATACAATTGCTAATTGTAAACAAAATTACTATTCTTATTTTATTTATTAAATAGCAGTTGTTAGTTTACTTTTTCAATTAAAAAAATATGTTATATATATATCGTTAATTATTTTTATTATTTCAAAATATTTCAAATTACTTTTTCTTTTTGTTTCTTAACAACCGCTCATGAGATCAATAATATTTCCTAGAAGCAGCTGGATGATGCCATAGGTTAAAATCAATGAGGCTAAAACGTGAATCTAGTTGAAGAGAAAAATTAGTCAAAGGAACAAATAAAGCATTTTCTATAACAGTACTTCATCAAAAAATGCTTGCAAGAAACTGTTGCAATGTAAAAAAATATTTGATTTCGAAAAACTTGCCACTAAAAAATTTGGCGTTTTCCAGAAATTGGACATTTAGAAAAATTCACAATTCCTAAAATCTATCCTTGGAAATTTTTTAAAAACTTTCCTTTTCACCTCTCATAACAATTAAAAAAATATTTAACAGACATACATTCCAGTAGATGTCAGCACGAGCAATAACTTCTATGAAAGACGAAGCAAACAACTTTCGCTGATATCATTTATTAGTGATTTATATTCAACAAAACGGTTTCCTATTTTTGAATTTATCACATCACAAGAAGCTAAACAACATTTTTTCTTAGCGAGCTGTTCATTACAGTCCTAAAGGGGTAACAGAAAAATAGCCTTCTGACTGTGAAGATAAATACCTTTTAATGTGCAAAACGTATCTGGCTTTTTTCATTGCAACGCTGTTATGACTATATTACCGTATCAGTCAACTATATAAATGTAAATTAATACTTAAGTATTATTTTGATAACAGCATATAAAGTCAAATTAATCATAATAAAAATATTAGATATAAATCTAAAGATAAACACAAATTGCCACATTTTAAAAATAATTAAGGGAAATATTGTAGAAATTATTTAATTCCATCTATATTCAACAGTGTCCCCGAGTAATTATTTAATTTTTTAAAAATTAGAGATGTTAAAAAATTATTCAAGACATGACTTCTGAAAAATCTTTAACAAATGTTTCTCTCTGGTAACATTTGATTATAATTGTAAATATTAAGTTTATTTCTATAATCGGGGCCAGACTTACGCATAAGCTAAGTTCAGCTTAGGGCCTCACCATTATGAGGGGCCTCAAAAAAAATGTATTACAAGTTCTATTATATAGAAGTTGTGAATTTGTGTTAGTAGTTATAAATGGAATTATAAATTATATAACAAATGTTTTACCACACCAATTTCATGCTTATTTTTTAAGCAGAATAGTTAGAATAATAAATATATAAATTACGACTTTCGAATTTATGGGGCCTCAAACTTGGCATAGCTTAGGGCCTCAGAAAGTCAAAGTCCGGCCATGTTTATAATATCATGACTGATTATTGTATACTGTATTTGGACTGCTTCGTTCAAGCTTGTTAGCTTCGTGGGGCTTGACTTTGTAATAAAAGAGTTATGTAAAATAAATAAAAACTTGATTTAAAAAAAAAACAGCCGCTGATTGGCAAGGCGGCTAGGCGCTGTAGCACCCCTGGCTGTGCTCCCATGTCCTCTTCGAAGCAAGACTTTTTTTTTAAATAATAATAATAATTCTGATTTTATACAAATTCACAGAATTGGGAAAAAGTATTTTAAGCAATAAATACGAACTATCAAAGAATAAGTATTGAAATCTTCGTATAGAAATCGAGCTTTTTATCACAGCCCGGGCTATCCTGCTGTAGCTGCGTCCCGAAAAAAAAAACAGCCTGTCCGCCTCTGATTCTAATAGTTTTCTTTAATTTATTTTTGTAGAGCATCATGAGCATGAAAGCCAACATGAGGTAATTCTGCAGCATTAATCAATCATTCGCATTAATATGCCGATTTCAATTTCTAAAATTCAAACCAGAGTGTTTTTCTGTGATGTTTTGGAAAGAAAAACTTTCATCCAATACATTAATATTGATTATAGCACTTGCAATATTAAAAAACTATTAAGTAGACTGACAAATGAAACTCGAACGCATGACCGCCTAAAGCAGTTAGAAGCAAAAGCTACTGATGATTTATGACAATTTCCTTCAATTCAACATTAATAATTTTTAAAAATACTTCAGGTGAAAAGCAAAATGTGGTGAGAAAAAAAACTAATATCAGGTAAATTTAAAAATATATTATCTGTCAATAACGAAAAGTTTCAGCGACTACTCCTACAACTGCAATAAATCAAAATTAGTTTACGTTAAAAAAAAATACGCGTTCCACAGTAAAACTGGAAATGTCACTGGATAAAACTATTTCGTTCATTGCTCTTTTTAAAGATAAGCACTCTTAAAAAGTACGGAAATTACTTTTCATCAGGGATGGATTTATGCATATACACTAGCATCGTCGGTATGATTTATCTTTTTTATTCATTGAAAATAATATTATTTAATAAGTTACCTGTTATTTCCTTCTTTCTTGAGAATTTTAACAAACGATATTTCTTAATTGTGTAAATCGCACTATCCATAATGAATTTTCTATCATGTGAAGGCCTATTCTTTTCATCAAACTCTTTACACAGCAAATTTATTCTCAGAATAAGCAAATAATTTACAAAATTTACAATATATAACAAATGTATATTCTAACAAAATCAATTCTTAATTCATTTATAATCATTTAAAAGGTTCCTTATGCTGCAATTCAATACAGTTTTAAAAAATCTTATTTTTGGTAGAACTTTTATATTTTCTCAATCATTTCCATTTATTCTTAAAATATGCATTTTTGTTAATGCAGTAACCCTCGTTAATACGGATGAATTGGAAAAGGAGTGATACGGATTAATGAAGCAAAAGATAGTCCTAAAACGAAAAGCTTTGAACACAAATACATAAATGAAAAATTTACAGTACTGATCTTATAAAAAAATATATATGTAAATCTAGCGTAACTTTCTCTATAAAATTGACTTTTTATCTCAAACACTAAAATTTGAGTCTTATTCAAAAAAACTAAAAAAGATAAAACAGACATTGCATTTTTGAATCTTTATTTAAAAAATGAAAAAAATGACAGCACATTTATTCATCAAAAGATGACTTTAAAATATCCGAAGGCTGTTTAAGAATAGCCGTCCCGTGGTCGATTGGTTAGCACGCTTGGCTACTGATCTAAGGGACCTGGATTCGAACCCCGGGTTTAAGACATGGATGTGTGTGTTGTTTTTCTGCTTGTTTTTCTGCTGAGGTCCTGCCATCCTCTCAGATCTTCTACTGTGGCATATAAACTGACAGGCTCCTGTCAGACCTCTGTGGCTTTCCGAATGCCTTTCTCAAGTTGTTCTATCGTTTTCAACTTGTTAACTATAGTTAAAGTAGCAGATTTCCTTCTTATACCACTTTTCAGCTGCGTAGGACTCATAAATAAATAAAATATTTTAATCTAATTAAATAATAAAAAATGAAAAAAAAAAATACTCCCTCAAGCAGCTGCTTGCCACAGAGGTCTGACAGGAGTCTGTCAGTTTATATGCCAAAGTAGAAGATGGCAGGACCTCAGCAGAAAAACGACACAGACAGCCATACCTTACGCGGGGCTCGAACCCAGGTCCCTTAGATCAGTTGCCAAGCGCGCTAACCACTCGGCCACGAGTAGTACAAAAATCATGCGTTATAAGCAATAACACCCGTCCATCACAAGCCAACAACACCACTCCAAACGAAACGTATTTGTTGAGTGCATTGGGCAATGACGTCCGTCCAGCAGTCCGAATTAGCTGTATCCGGACTAGCAAGGGTTTACTACATTAATAATTTTAGTTAGAAATTTTCTTTTATTTTAAAGTTGGAGTGGTAATATGCTGCATCATTTCAGTAATCTCTCGTTTAGAATATAATTAACTTTTGATTCCATAATCAGCCCTGGAAAGTTCATCCTTCGACCATTGATATACCATGCAATCCTAGGTCGAAAGTTGCCTTCAATAATAGTCCTTTTTGCTAAAGATACCGTCAGAAATGAGATATATCGCGGACAACAAACATTAAAAGTTAATTTTAAAATTTATATTTATATATTAAAGCAATGCAAAATAACTACTTTTTTTTCTTTCCTTATACACTTAAAAGAATTATCATGATCTTTTTTAGTTTCTTCTAATTATTTTTGAAATATATATATAAGTTATATATATATATCACATTATACAATTTTACCGTATAAGCCCTTCCTTCAAAAAAAGGTAGATAGCAAACGTGAAATTGAAGATTACAGTTAATATTGTTATTTATGTATTTTAAGGTATATATATTGTTACGACAGATGAACGAGCAACAGTGACTTCATGACTTAACGTGACTTGAATACTCCTGTGTGCTTCTACGTGAGATTCAATTTAGCCAACGAATTGGAATTTAGAACGATTCGGAAGAATAAAAAAAGATAGCAGTGCAGTATGTTAAAGTTGTGAGATCTGAAAGGACGTTCAGATAGTATGAGTCAGTGCGCGTTAAGTGAAAATAATTAGTATATTTATTAGTGTGTGCGCGGGTGTTTGTTTTCTGTTGTTAGTAACAAAAGTTATGTGAACTAGCACAGGACGAGAGTTTGTTTACGTCTGAAGGTATTCAAGTGACATGATAAACAAAGTGAAGAGGTAGTATTTTAGAAGAACAGACAGCTGATACTGTATACTCTGTACAAAAAGGTTAATGACTTATGTATGATAGTAGTTAATTTGTTTATAAGATACTTCATCCATATTTTTGTAACAATTTGTATTGTATTGTAATTGGTTTGAAAATATAGTTATTAATATTCACGTTCAGTGCCTATCCATTTTAAAATTCGCAACAATATATATAAAAGACCATTTCTCCGGCCTCACCCCTCCAAAGTAATAGTAAGATGTGGGGTAGGAAAAACAAAATATATATATACTTTCATTGTGATAATTCTTTTATCTTTTAACCTACTCACACATACATTTCAATAACATAAAAGATAATTATAATGAATTTCATACTAAATATAGTCTTAAATATAAAAATGTTCTCATTCTTCCACTCAGCCGTCAAATCATGACGATACATCAAGTTGAAAATTATAAAATGTACATCTGAATGCTGCACATGACGGCGTTTTGGAAAAAATTTAGTATTTGCGACTCTCTACGGAACAGTAACAGTAGTGAACACAACGTTCGGTAGAGATATTTTTGGGTGCCTCAGAATGGATGCCACGTAGATGTCACATCACATTTAGGAGATTAGTCCACTCCATAAACAAATTCACTGAACGAGACATTCACCTATTCAGTGATTTAACTAATGTCTTGATCATCCGTAAAGAACGTAATTAAATGTCTAAATTTTAAGTTCAAGGCGGAACTGATCACATTATATATTAATTTGACTTTTTTTCTTCGAGTATAATAAAATAATTTTGTACACAACTGCACGAATACTAAATTGAAAGCTCAATATAAATAGACATACTAATATCAGCTTATCATATGGGACAAAAAAAAAATCAGTAAAACACTCTTTTAAAGAATTTTTTAGCAGAATAGTTAATATTTGTTTAATTGCATATGAAAGACAAATTCATCTCTATAAATATTATACTCTATCAGAAATATGATTTCTCCTAATACTAACTTTAAACAGTTGTTTGATCTGCCTTATTGAAAAGTAATCGCTAGCTATTCCTCATTTTATGAAATATATTGCAACTTTCTTATATGTCAACAACACAGATATCAAATGTTTGAAATCCTAAATACCTTATGACGAAAAGCAGAATAAACGTGATAAAAAGCAAAGACCTTTGTCCTCTTGTGCATTTGCCTCATTTGCGATTTTTTCTGTGGACTTAGAGAAATAAATGTTTGCCTTTGGGAGTGCCTGCAGATAAGGAAAGTAGAACGAAGTTAAGTACTTTTCTAAATTCTAGTGCTGCCGTTTTGATGTTTCGCAGCAAATAGATAGTTAACTATGGCTTATTTAAAAATGAGCATACAGTTTTCTCTACATCTTACTGAATTCTCTTAAGGCTCTCCCCCCTCCCCAAGTAATCAACCAGTTTACATAATACAATGTTGTTTAGTCTGGTCTTCCCACTCCCCTCTGATTATTACCTTCTAAAAATCAATTCAGTTCCCGAGGAAATTACCCTGTTCGCAGTTCTTTGAACTTTGCGAAACTTCCTTTCATATGAAATTGTGCCTTTTTTTCCATTCAGCGAGAAGTAATATAATATTCTCTGAATAAAGTCTTGTGAAGCGAAATATAAAAAAAAATCATGAATTCCTAAGAATACGAAGATGTAATGTGAGAAGTAAAATTAACTTTCAAAGAAAATGAATCTGAAATCCGAAAGAAAAGAAAACGTGATTATTTGAAGATCTCTTTTTCGGCCGGTAAGACTTCCGCTTAACAAAACAGGTGTACCTGAAAATATCTTATATTGTACACTATACCGATATGCTAATATCAACTCTCTGTCGATTTTTGTACCTCTGTATGGCAAGCATAACATCAAACTTTTTCAGAAAAAAAATGCTTTGGTATTTGCATTATCTTTCTGCTGAAATATCCCGTCCCTGATTGATCGTTTAATTGATGTATCATAGCGAGAAGATTCTGAATATTAAACCTCAGTAGCAAAACTCCAGCCAGAAAATATTCGGTTTTTTATTTTATCCATCTTCAATTATTCTTCTAGTTATTAGGGGCGGTTGTTTTACCCATATTTTAAATATGACAAAGAAAAAACGAAATATCCTCTCCTCCTCCCGAAACTCTTTTTAATCATAGAAAAAAATTTTTGTCTGTTATTTTTATAATTGTTGTTTATTATGATGCTATTTCTTATATTGTAAAATTACCTTGTATATTATAAATTTCTATTGTTTAAATACATTTTAAATAAACGGCATTGTGCCTTTGACCCTCCTCGTGCTCGGAGAGAACGATAGCCTAACTTTATACTTTAGCACTAAGACTGACTACTGATTTCTTTTACATAACAGACCTTAGCATAAAATATATTGCTATTCAAAGAAAATCATAATTGTTTTCATTAAAATACGCTAAAATTACATTTCACTCTCTAAATTTAACTCAAAATTTTCATTTTTAATTCTTTTAAATGCCTTAAAAACTGAACAGAAGATGGCGCAACATGTTCATTAGGTAATTCTAAAGGTGCGCATGCGCACAGGTGTCGTTTTGAAGTCAATCGCCAGGTGAGAAAGAAGCGAAGTACGAGTTGAAAATCGTCTGTGTTGGTTGATGACATAGTAAAGCGTAAAGTGCAGTGTGTGTGTATTGGATTGTGTCTTAAGGAATATCGAAATGAAGATAACAGCAACACATCAGTGCAGACTTTTGTTTATGTTCTTGTGAAAAAACGAGAAATCATACCTAGTGAACTGAAAGCGAAACAAAAAAAATGCTACGTTTTTTGAGTAAGCGGTTCGGGCGTTCTACACGAGGAGCCAAAGGTCGTGGAGAAAGCAAGGTGCCTGCAAAATCGGGCAAGAATATTCTGCCATGCAAAGTGATCTTATTGGATGGGTCGGACTTGTCTGTGGATGTAAATGTGAGTACAAGTTACCTTTAATGTCAAATTTGGTTGACCTTGGTTAAGTTTAACCGGTTTGATCTGGAATATTCATTCAGTCATTATTTTGCTGAAAGTTGGTATAAGTAAATTCTCCCTTTATGAAAGGGTTGAAATAGCTTAAGCTTATTATTGTATAGCATTAGATTATCAATTTCTATATATTTTAAATAATTAAACGAAAATTCAGCGCTTTGGAAACGAATATAAGGTCTCCGATGTATTTGATTGTAACAGTTATTAGGAATCAATAGTAACAATTGCTGCCAGTTTTTCTTTATACTTTTATCAGAGTACATTTTTATTAGAATTTAATATTTCATACTTCTAGGTAGACAGTGGTAAAGTAACATACGAAAAATGGGGCATGAAAGCAGTAAAAAGTGATAAAAATTGGTTAAATATTTGACTCCATATAGTAAAAAGCAAAGTAGTCATTTAGTCTTAGCACTGTCAAAAGTATATTTCTTGAAGTAATGTAGAATCACAAAAACTAAACGTCAGAAAATATTTTAACTACATGCAATTCAAATAAGGAACCAAGAGTACCATTATAAAGTACTAGGCTGTTTTTGTATAGTTTAAAACAATCATAGAAACACAAAATAAGTAATTAGTTTATTGACAGTGCCAACTGTATGGCCAAAAAACAGCATTTGGAACTAAGATACTGAAAATTATAAACTGTATTATTCAGCTCTAATTTTTATTTTAAAATTACTATTTGCTCAAGAAAAGGTAATTTTCTTTTTTTTTCAGTAAATCTTTTTCATAATATTCAAATGCATTTGTATTTTAGCATGAAGACTGATTTTTTTAATTAATTTCAAATGACACTTTTTGCCTGCTTAATAACATGTAAAGTATGAAGCTATCTATTTAAGTTTTGCAATGGAATGTCTGTTATGGACAAATTTTCATCAGTCCTAAAAATTGCTTCATTTATACCTTTTTTGTATGTTTACAGATTACATTTTGTGAAATGATAATAAAAAAAATATAAGTTCTTTCATTAGGTTTATACTTCCATTGTTTTATTTATATATTTGAACCGTCTCAATCCCTGTGGAAAATTCCACATTCTGCTTTTGGTGAGAATGCTGCACTTTTCCATCTCTGGGGCATTGTTTGGTGCATTCAGTAATGCATTGGGCTTATAACCTTCAGTTTCAAGGCTCTAGTCCAACAGATTTGTCTCTGCTAAATGACCTAAGATGCAGTGGGCAGACAATGTCAACAGGACTTAGTTAGGAATTATGTGTAATGGCCAGATGCAGCTGATGTAACTCAGGACAGATATGCTTGAAGAACTAAATTACACAATCTGGGACCTCTGTAGCTTATGGCTGTTTGAGGAGGAGGAGGAAACAAAACCCCCTCTCTCTTCAGTCAGAAAAGAGTCACCATAAGCTTGGAGAGACTTGTCATCTGTCAGATGGGACATAAGGCAGTGACCCAACATACAGGAGAGCCATACCCTGTACATATTAAAGAAGTGCTGGATGGTATTGATGGGAGGCTTCCATCTGTCTCCTAAGCTGCTCATTGGGTCTCTTTCCCCAACCTTCTTTGAGCTTTCAGGATCCATGTAACCTGGCCATTTAGCTCATTGTGTGCACAAAAATGCTACTAAGAGCTAAACAACTCAACCTATTCTTCAAACTATTCTTTCAATCACTGCAGGGAGTGTCATCACATACAATACCATTCATGTGAGTGGGAATACTGGCCAACAGAGTAAATTCCAAATATATATATATGATACCATAGATATGCATTGAAGAATATTTCCCAAAGAGCCCTTGAACAATCACCTCCCATGAGGTTATGAGGAGGGGTAAGTGACATGGTAATTTACTAATATTCGATACTTGAAACTGCACTTGTGGTTAGGATTACTTATTCCACAATTTAGCTCATTATGTGCACAGTACCTGATATTAAGAAATGGAATATTTAATAACATTGATAAATATATTATTGTAAATTTTATTGTATATGTGTTAAAATATAATTTAATATCATCATCACACAAATCTCCCAGAAGCTTAAACAAACATGTTTTGAAGAAAACTAAGACATGGTTATGACACTAGATTAGAAAGGATTAGACTGCTCCTAGAGCTCAGGAAGCTGTGTTAGTTCTAGTATTTGGAATGAGGTTATTCCTGATATTACTCAATTGTAGAATGTTAATGATGGGTAATATTATCACTCTAATGATAATTTTTATCACTCTTATTGTAGCTTAGGATGATTTTGGATAAAATATGCATGAAAATGGCATCTGCAATTTAGTTTATAATTAAGTAACACTATCAGTTAAAATCTTCAGTCTGTTTTTCTTTTTTCATGAACAAAATGCATTATGTATTAAGCACATTGACTGCTGCAATGTTAAGAATTTTAGGGCAGTGGTGATCATAAGGAGGGGACCATGGCCCTCTCCAAAGAGGCTCACATGTATTTTATTATTGAATTCCAACAGCCAACCAATTTCTTTTCTGGATAGGCAGACCCCTGACGCCTTCAGTCCCCCATATGAAGGCATATGTATAGGGGCATACATATAAAGGATTTTGTAGTCCAGAATGACACTTTTTTAATTATAAAATCCTTCATATGCTCCTAATGACCTCCCCCCCCCCCCCCACTCCAGGCTTGAGACTCCTGTTTTATGTCCAGGCTATGATCACTCCTGTTTTAGTGTCCCCCCCCCCCCCAGGCCATGATATTGTTCTTGTATTGCACTCAAAATACAATAAAATGACAATTTTTGATGAAATTATACCAAAAAAATTTTTACACCTTCTTTTTAAGTGTGAATCAAATGTGTACGATGTGGCCTGTAGGACAAAAATTTGCATGCTGAGCTATGCGGTGAATATATGATTTGCATAACATCGTTAAACATAAAAATAAAAGTCTAGTAATAGGCAACCTATAATGCATTGTAGATGGAATTTTTGCTGCACTATACATGTTGACACTTTCCTAGCACTCGTAAGCTATTTGTTATAGTATAAATCATGGGTGAGCTACTCGGCCTGAACTGAGAACCTAGACATAAATCAAATATGATTTGATCACTGTAGTAGTCAAACAAATGCAAATCATGTATGATTCATACAACAGTTAATGTGTTAATCATAGAAGTAGCAGCTGTTAAATTTTTGACAGTCTTAAGTCTACTTTGGCTGTTGAAAAACTGATATTAATGCTTCTAGTGTGAAATGTATTTGTTGTGGTGAATTCGATTGAAGATTCCTATAAGTTGTATCTCAGTAAAACAAAATATTTTATTCAAATATTATATATATATGCTCATCATTCTAGTTAATTTTTGATGGAAAGTTTATCATAATTTTTACAGTAATATGTAGTAATAATGTGTTGAAATTTTGAAAAATTTGCTGCCTTGGGTATAAAAATGAAATTGAAAAAATGTTCTAATATAAATTTTTTGGATTATTGAAATATTTCATAATATGTTAACTATTTTTAAACATGTGTAATTGATACATTAAAGGTACTATATCATTTGATATAATTTCCGTTGATTTATAAATTTCCACTGCTACCATTTTGAGCGTATATGAATAAATAATCAACAAAGTGTGGGCAAACTATGCCTTCCCCCCTCACCTCTTTTTGTGCAACCTGCATGCTACTGATGACAAATAAATTTGTAAAACAGAAAAAGAGCTTGTAGAGATACAGTATAAGAAGTCCACCTTCTGCAAAGTGAATTCTCATTAAAATAATTTTAATAAAATCGTGTTTCTCTTTAGCCCCCCACCCTGTTATACATAAGTTATTGATAATATAATCCTTTGGCAGCCTGCCGTTCTATTTGTGTGTGGTCCATTTCAGTTTGCTGTTTTGTTTTTCTATGTGGCTCTTCAGTGAAAACTTACTTCCTTAGTTGCTATTAACCTTGAGTTCCTTTCTGATTAGTCTTGTGTAGTTTAAAAGTGTTCAGAGGTAAAGTAATTAAAAAATAAATACCCCCTCAAGCAGCTGCTTGCCACAGAGGTCTGACAGGAGCCTATCAGTTTATATGCCATAGCAGGTCTGAGAGGATGGCAGTAACCAAACCCAAATATTTTTAATTTTGCATATTATACTGACAGACTCCTATTGGACCTCTGTGTCAAGCATCTGCTTGAGGGGTAATTTCTTTTATATTTTATTGAGTAATCCAGCTGAAACACAATCACATAACCGAAATGTCTTAAATTGTCATACCAGAGTTACATTCCAGTAATATCTAAAATATGGTTTTTTCATCCTTCTAAACATACTTTGAAAAAATTTAAACCTTATGAAAGTATACAGCTTAATATGGTGATTTATGAACCAGATGCTAACCTTTGTAAGTTTGTTTTACACATTAAACTTTTTTTTTCCGTATAATTTCATATAAACTCTTACCCCTCAACCATCTTTACCTAAAAAGGAACCATTTCATACTCCCTGGGGAAAACAAAAATGTCGGAACAGCTCCAGGACGTGTGTTCTCCCCAAGAATTGAAAACAGGGAAATATCCAGTTTAAAGTACAAAGAATGAAAGATGAAAATTATGAGATGACTCAGCTGTTGGCTGTTATGGGCATAGCATGTTCTTGTATTTTCAATACTTGTTTGATCACGAATAGTTTATTTCAAAATGCTACTGCTTTTCAACAACTACATACAATTGATCAATGGGGTAGAATTTAGGAGAGGAGAGATCTCTACTTGCATGGTATTTAGATAAAATTAAACCTGTTAAGGCAAGTATAGATCTGAAAATAGGAATTATATTTGAGAATGGAGCTAAAGTTTTAAATGTGTATTTTAGAACTATGATGAGGCGTAGACATCCTGCGCCATCTACACCATCAGTAGGTGGGTGAAAAGAAGAATATGATAAATAATATGACTAATGGAAATAATATCTCATATATCGATCCTGAGAAGGCTGTTTATTTAAATTTTACTAAAACTGATAGTTGATTTAAAAATAATCCTAGTTACAATTCAAAGTTATGCATAGTGTTTCCCCTCAGACCAATCTCCCCCTATTCTTATGTGTACTGTAATTTCTAGTAGCTGTTAATCGAAACCTTTTTTTTTTGTGTGTGTCTGGTTAATCTTTTTGCTCAAAAACAGCTATTATTTTAATCAGAACTTTCCATCTTGAAACCACGGAATGGTCGCTGTCATTTTCGGTACATACCGCAAGCGTGCATTATAGAAAATGGAATGTGTATCTTAAACAGAAACCTCCCTTTGACCGTTATTAGATATTTGAAGTAGAAGCAATTCTATAAAAATTTGATACATAACGTCCAAAAATATTAATATTTAATATTGCATATTTTGCATAATTGTATGTATGCTACCCATAGAACGGAGTTGCTACGTGATACTGTCGATCTTGAGAGATAAGGTCTCTTGAGTTTCAGCTGTACTCAATGGAATTAAGGAAAGTTTGGAGGAACACATAGTAAAAACATTCATGCCTAGATGTCACTTCCCCCAGGATTCGCCACTGTCTGCTGGAATACATTCGCCAACGGCAATTTAATGACTCGAATGAAAGTATGTATGGCCCAGGACTACTGATTTCCATTAAACGTTAAATGATATCTTTTGTATATAGAGTTCAATAGAGACCGAGTTATAATTATTTTTAATGCAACATATTATGACCTTGTTTGGTGTCTGACCATCTGTTGCTGATAGTAGAAAAAGGTACTATAGTCAAGAAATATGCAATTCATAAAAAAAGAAAACCTTTTAAAAGTCGATTCATTTTAAAAATCGTTTTCAGTGTTTTGCAGCATTACGGGGTTTTTCAAATCATTTGCTCTCTGATCCATAGCTGTGAAAGTGTTATTTTAAGATGTACTTTGATGTGACGTAAAACCCTCAGCACACCGTTAAATCTTTATGGCTTTACGACCTATTTACGCATGAGTTGTCATGGTGACCAGATAGGGGCTCTTGACACCGCTGTTGGTTACTATGGGCATATTCTTGTATTCTGTATACTTGTTTTATGTTAAGTTTACCACGCTGATCACGAATACAGTTTATTTCAAAATGCTGCTGATTCAAGTAAACTAATATAAACGATTAAGTGAATTAACGTGAATCAGAATAACTGAAAGGTGCTAAAATGTTTTATACTCAGTAAATATAGTAAGATTCTTGACTAAAAAGAAATCATTTGCAGATAAAAAGATAATCTTTATTGTGAGCTTCTTTACTATTGTGACTATGTGTTATTACTATTGTGAGTACCGAAACTAGAAATTCGGGCAAAAGTGTATGATTCTTAAACACAACATTGGAAACTTTTTAATACTTAAAAATTTTTGTGCTAAACCATAGAGAACTTTGAATTATTATATTCTAAATATTGAATTTTTATGTATTTTGAAACTATACAATAAAATAAATGTTAAGCATCATTTTTCTTGACGCCTCACATTACATAAGGATGGCTTACGCGCGCAGTTCCTTTTAAAGTCTATACAGATGCTTCAAAAGTTTTATTTCCATTATGACGAAGATAAAGGAAATTTTAGTGAAAGCTATTATGTGAATTTAAGGCTTAGATTCAATGTTAAAATAACATTTAAAGTTTAATGACGTAATTAATATTCAAGAATCAGAAAAACGATTCATGTTCTCGTCATTTTTAAATAAAAATACCCCTCCCCCCCCCCCCAAGCAGCTGCTTGCCACAGAGGTCTGACAGGAGCCTGTCAGTTTATATGCCAAAGTAGAAGGTCTGAGAGGATGGCAAGGACCTCAGCAGGAAAACAACACACACACATCCATTAAGTGCATATAATATACTTTGAAAATGAGTGCCTTACAAAGCACAGTAAATTGGGCATTTTGGGCGCTTATATAGGAGAATCTGTTTCTGGCAAATAAAAGGGAATCAATTTCGAAACAGAGTCGAATAATTGTGAGTTTGATCAGAGATCTTAAACGGGCGAAATGGAGCACCGGGCTTTTTGCAAGTCCATATCTGCTCCATCTGAAATGTGCCTGTGTCATTGAATTTAAAATTTAAAGAAGTATAAATTGAAAGTGGTTAGCACGCTTGGCTACTGATCTACGGGACCTGGGTTCGAGCCCTGGGTAAGGCATGGCTGTGTGTGCTGTTTTTCTGCTGAGGTCCCGCCATCCTCACAGACCTTCTACTATGGCGTATTAAACTGACAGGCTCCTGTCAGACCTCTGTGGTCAAGCAGCTGCTTGAGGGGGTATTTATTTATTTATTTTATTTTATAAATTGAAAAGAATCTGAGCTCTAGGGCTATTTCTTGCTTTTCAAACTCAGCTAGCGAAACAAAAAGGCTATATTTGATCTGAAATCAGAATGGATCTTGGCCTCTTAAACTTTTGCTGGCAAAGGTGATCGTATTTACATCTCCTGAATTATGAGATTCTTATGTTCCATAGCGTTTTCAAAAAATTAAATTGCAGCATCTCTATTGCAGTCTTGATAAAAAAAAAAGGATGCATAGGCCCCTTTGGATGATGGAATTTCGCGAGAGTTTGATGCTTATGAAGTCAGTACGCTTGTAAAAAACTGTTGAAATCATATTTAAAAAAGTGAATATAGCTTTCGAAGTGATTAAGTTCGAAATTGGAAGTCTTTTTGTCACGGTGAACTATGCAACCCATTATGACGAAACCAAAATATGGTTTCAGAGAAATAGTTGTTATGGAATATGTGTTTGTGCAAATAAGTTAACCTGTGTGCAGTACTCTGAAAAATGATGTAAGGAAATGTGAAATACTGTTAGTTGAAAGAGGAGAAAGACGAAGTCTGAAGATTTATTATAGATCAGAGAAGCGGTAAACATCGCTTTGGTTTTAAAACTAAGAAAAAATTGGCTAGATAAGGAACTCGTGCATGTTTCACATCTGTGATTTTGGCCGTAAGAGGAAGCCAATAGAAACAGATTATTTTATGTAATAAAGACAAATATATGTAGAGAATATTAACAGATAATTTTTATAATGAAGTAGAATTTTTTATTAATGTTATGTCTATTAAGTAATAAATATTAGACATATTTATGTTAAATATAAAATCAATAGTACTTCGGAATCAAAATAGTAGTTATCAGTGTTCTCTGAATGGAAAAAACATATTGCCTTTCGTGTATTCCAGCTCCGAAAATCTAGGGGTTTATTATTATGTTTATTCTTATTTGGCTAATGATCTCTATCTGATTTAGCCAAAAAACTTTATCTATTATACTACTCATAGATACCATTTTCTTCAGTATTTTCAGTAGGGGACACCGATGGGCTTGGAAAGGCCGCCGTCCGTCGGATGGGACGTTAAGCCGTGGCCCGTGTGTGGAAGAGCCATACCCTGTGCACGTTAAAGAACACGCTGGATGGCCTTGACGGGAGGCTACCATCTGTCTCCAAACAGCTGTTCCAGTGGGTCCCCTCCCCCAACCTTCTCTGAGCCTTCGGGGTCCATGTGACCTGGCCATTTAGCCCATGGTGTGCAAAAAAGTGCCGCTCAGAGGTAAAACAACCCAACCTTCAGTATTTTTTTAAGTATTTTAAAACTAGTAGTGAAAGGCCTGGTGCATGCATGGGCTCAAAAACGGACCGGGATATGATAATTTGGTAGAGCTCAAAGTTGAACTTTACATTTAAAGAGGGATTCGATATGGTAACCTGATCCGCGCACATTAATTTATACTTCTTGTGTGCCACCCACCCTTTATAAAAAATTCCGAGATTTAAAGATATCTTGGTTAAACTACTACTTGAAATGATAAATAATTTATCTAAAAATCTTAATTAACATAAAAATTTGATAGAATAATGCAAGTATATATTTATGCTAACATTATCATTATATGAAATTACGTTTTAAAAATCTAAATTACTGTTGTAAATTACAAATGGCAAGTTTTATGAAGTCGAGCGCCATAGTGCCCGCGTGCGCTACGTTGGGTTGTTTTACCTCTGAGCGACACTTTTTTTTGCACACAATATACTAAATGGCCATGTCACATAGGACTCCGAAGGCTCAGAGGTTAGGGAAGGGGAGCCACTGGAACAGCTGTTGGGAGACAGATGGTAGCCTCCCGTCAAGGCCGTCCAGAGTGTTCTGTAACGTGCACAGGTGTGGCTCTCCCGCATACGGGGCCTCGGCTTAACGTCCCATCCGACGGACGGTAGCCTTTCCAAGCCCATCGGTGCCCCCTGTTGGCCGTAGGCAGGGCGGAGATAAATCTCAACGCTGACCCAGCTGGTACTCGAACCTGGGAACTGCAGATTACGTGCCTGGCGCGCTACCGACTGAGCCACAGCGCTACGTTGGGAACCGCTGTGATATAGACAGTTGTGTACATGAATTTTACCTCAGTTCTCACTGCATTGTTATTGTATCCCTTTGAGCAATTGGAATCCACCCAATATACTATTCCTAAGAGTGAACTCATCCATTTTCAGACAATTAATTTCCTTCATTTTGTAACTTGTGGCTTTGGTCGGAAGTTCTTTCTGGCACCTCAGTTCTGTTCATTTGCCCGCAACTAAAGCAGTGGTCATCACTTGTTAGGCATGGTACAGTAGTTATCTGATTGGCAGCAACAAATCCCCTGCGCCCAAATGGCTGACGGCGAATGCACACAAGTAGACTGTGTGGGAACGCTCACATGGTTATGCAGTTTCTTTTTTCTACGGTTGGTTGTGGAACCCTTAGGCATTCGGTTGATATTTCACCATAGCAGTAACGCACTTTACACAATCCTGTCTCTCTCTCTCAACTTCTATTGTTGCTAAACTGCACATAGTTTATCGTTTTTAAAGTAAAAACTCTCCTACTACGAGTACTTTTACGACTTTTTGAAACCCATTAGTCCTTTTATTTATCTATTTTTATTATTCTGTTTTCGTTTTTCATTTGTACATACACTATATTGCAAAAAAAGTGTCGGACACTTTCATGTTAAGTGAACGAATAGCCACATTCAAATCTTCCTAACTTTGAAAATAAGCTTTTTAACGGAAAAAAGTTTCCCTTGCAACATTATTCCATTCTTATGGGAGATTTTAATATCGATGCTCTAAAACATAATTCTGCATATTCCAAGCTTAAAATCTGCCTGAAGACATTCGGACATATACCTTTGAACAAATTGCCCACTCGCAGTACTGATCACAGTGAATCTCTCATTGATATGATTTTCTCCAGTAGACCTTCACTTCATAAGCATACACTAAGACACTAGTGATCATTTTATTATTAGCATATCTTTAATAAACAGTACTATACACATTGTGCACCTAAAGTTTTAGTTTCGAAAAAGATCCTTTAAAAATTTCAACAATGATGAGTTTTTGGGGTTTGCAAAATATCTTCCACAAAAGTATTTCAGAATGCACAACTCCTACCTCAAAAACACATATTATTATGTATATATATACATATTTTTATGTATTCAGACGATTGTCTTCTTTTACCTCAAGTTCGTTCACTTCTCTAAAACAAGAAATAGAAAATAATATTCATGATGTGCTTTATTGCTACACAAAATGGATTCACTGTCAATATCAAGAAAACCAATATTGTTTTTCTTTCAACTTTAAATTCTCTCCCGCCTGACACAAACATTAAAATTAATAACACCCATATTACTGTTTCCACTTCCATGAAGTATTTAGGTATGACTCTTGACTTTGGAATTCGCATTAATAAAACCGTCGCTTTAGCTTCTAAAAGAACTTATATATTGAGGTACATTCGAAACTATATATCCTCCTGTGCCCCAATGTTCTACAAAATTTACATCCAACCGAAACTCGAATACTGTGCTTCCACTCTTTTTGGTTTTAATAGAAAGAACTCTTATAACTTAGAAAAAGTTCAAAATCATCAGCAATATCTATTTTAGCGAACGAGAATCTCTAACACTTACTGATATTCGTCCAAATATAAAATTCCCCCTCTTGAATCTAGAAGAAAGCTACGGTTTATTACCCTTACCCTTGTTCACGACACTATAGTTATAATAAGTCTCATCTCATTCATTTGATTCTTACACCCTATATTCGATTACGACATCGACATCGCCACATCCTTCGCTCTGATAATAAAATGTTTTCTACTCCTAAGATTTTCAAAGCTAAGTAGGGTGAAATTTCTTTTGCCTTTCAAGCAACCTCAGCTTGGAACTCTCTACCAAGTGATATCACTTCTTTAAATTCTAAAACAAAATTCAAAACTATATTACTCCACTCCTATTAGAATATTGAAGCGTTTGACCAAAAATATCCCCTCACCCCTATTCCCACTCCCCATCTTTGTCCTTTGTCTGGATTATCCGCAGTCCTTCCCCCTCCCCCTCTTTATTCATTTGATATTACTCTGTTGTCTTAAACCTTTTTCTTCCCCCTAAGATTACTATGTTTTTTTTAATCATATTTCTTATTATATGCTTGTCTTCGTCTGTGCAACTTGTCATTTTGTTTAAATGTATCAAATAATTATGCAATTCCTGTAAACATGTTTGTATTTTTGTACTCTCCTGAATGTTTCTTTTTAATTTCTCAAATGTACTGGGGCATCAAGCCACTTGAACATTTAAATTAATATCCAAAATTACCTGTACCTTGGCTTTACTCTAACCCTTTCATTGAGTAAATTATTATTATTATAAACTTGGTAACCTTCCCTTTCCACCGCTGAAATTTAAAATTTCTAGCTTAAATACGTCGTCTGCAATATTCGTTTGGAATTGCCAATTTTTCCAGCATTAGAGGGCGTAATTATAGTTTTCGGAAGATTTAAAAAATGTGAATCATATTATTTCATCAATTCCTAGCTAACCCAAAAAGAATTTTTCATCTATCTCTAAAAACAGTTATCAACTAAAAAGGTATATTTTCCCACTTTCTCTGGATCTAAGGGATCAACTCATTGTTGGCAATGGAAACTTCGTGACCTTCACATTCCACCAGCAAAATTTCTAGCATAAATACATCGTTTGCAATATTAATTTGGAATTTTCAACTTTTTTCACCGTTAGAGGATGCAATTATAGCTTTAGGGAGATTCGGAAAGCGCATATCGTAATATTTCATCAATACCTATCCAACGTAAAAAGGAATTTTTAATTATTGTCTATAAACAAAAAAAGTTCGTTGTCTACAGACAGGCAGACGACAAAGCGAAACAATTAACTCGTTTTCAAAGAAAACGAGATAAAAAGAAACTTGAAGCAGTTGCTTGCCACAGATGTCTGAAAGGAGCGTCCAGTACGTATAGACACCACAGAGATATGTGAGCAAGGCTAGACCTCAGCAGAAAGACAACACGTGAAAGAAATGTGTGAAAATTTCAAAATCGTTAATTAAAAAGATCTAAAGTTAAGATGTATTCATGTACAGCACTTGCAATCACACGTGTAACTGCATATCCCAAATATAAGTAGCTCAACTAGCTGCAAATTATGTATGTGAAGCTTCAGGAATGCACTGCCGTGTGTAAATTTCCTTTTCCGATCAATTAAGATCTCATAGTTTCTGAAAGCCAGTAAGCTCCGTTGCCATGCACGTTAATAGCTATTGAATGAAACTGAAAAATAGTTTAAATGTCAAGTAGAAAGGTTTATATATTTCTGGATCATTGCGTCAAAATATCGAATATTAACCACATTATCGCACACAATTAGCCGTCCCGTGGCCGAGTGGTTAGCACGCTTGGCTACTGATCTAAGGGACCTGGGTTCGAGCCCCGGTGTTAGGCATGGATGTGTGTGTCGTTTTTCTGCTGAGGTCCTGCCATCCTCTCAGATCTCCTACTGTGGCATATAAACTGACCAGGCTCCTGTCAGACCTCTGTGGCAAGCAGCTGCTTGAGGGGGTATTTATTTATTTTTGTTTTTTATTCTTACATGCTTTTATTCCTTATGCTTTGCGAGAGAAGATAATCCGTTAATTCAAGAATTCCGATGTCCATGACTGCACAAACAAGAATTTAATGAAATTTTCTGAATTAATAATTGTTACATGCAACATAAAATAGCGCATCGCATTTATTTGTGCACTTTTGTTCACTGTACAAACCTAAAAGCGAGGAAAGCCGTGGGAGAAACTTTTTTTTTCGGAACGAACGAGAAAGAAGCATTGTTCGTTCAGGTGCTGCGCAGAGCCAGGCTTAGCTGATAGATGCGTTGCGAACAATGGTTAGCGGAAAAAGCAGCACCTGTTGGTCTCCTATTCACAAGCAACCCACGAAGTGCCTGTGAATGGCGAACAAAAATGAAGCGTAAGCAACAACGTGCAGGTATTTTGAATAGATTTGCAACTGTTGATGACGTTTCCATTTCGACTACTCATCTCTTTGATGAAAAAGGAACGTAAAATATCTCCAGTTTTTTTTTTATTTCGTTAACTGGAGAAAGTTGGTCATCTTTAGTATTGAATATTAAATTATGGGCGAATTGATATATTCGCCCATAATAATTCGCTCACTAACCACTAACTAGCATAGTGGTGAAATAAATTCGGGCGAAATCGAACAGTATTTTTGTTAAATGATTATTTACTGGGTTACTTCTGATAAAATCTCATTTTAGTATGCAGCAAAAAATAAACTTCCCTTATAGTTTAGTTTCGCGTACTAAGTAAAACATGAAATAAAACTTTTTTTGCAAGAACCAAATATGATTCGAAATGGTCTCATAGTGCCAAAGTGGAAAATTTCTGTTGAACCATACAAGATAGTATCGTTCTGGATTAGTATTCATTACCATCTAATTTTGCCAAATATTCTACACAACATTGCATTTCAATATTTATGTACAAGACTTGCCAGAGATTCTTTGGCAGATGCTGTTTTTTTACTTCCAAAGTATAAAACAGTAGAAAAATAAACCTCCCGAGATAAACCCAAATATTTTTATACTAATGTTTTAAATGTTTTTCGAGTTTTATAAGGTTAAATTCGAATTTGACGAGCTTCCTTTTTTTACATCTGAGTACAAAGATATGGGGAAAATAATGCCAGTAAATTCACATCAATTAGCCAATGAAAGGAACCAGAGACGTTATTCTCATTATTTATTAATTTATTTATTTATTATTTAATGTGCTCACAACAGATCAATGATCCAATGACAGTGGACACACACAAAGAGAATAATCGAATTATTAGTAACATAATACATAAACAAATCAGTACAAAAAAAGTGAAAAGGACATATACCACTTTCGAAACAACATATACAACACACATAAACACAGATAATAAGAAATAAAATCGAGAACAAAGTAACATCATACAATGTGATTTGATACGATTTAATTTGTCAGTTCACCTCCTAAAATCATACTCAACTCATCAAAAAAACTCCTCAACTCATCATATAAACTCGAATTATTTCCATTCAGCGAGAAAAAATAGTAAAATTTGGTTTGGCGAGTAAAGTTTATTTTATAATAGGATTCTTTAGCAGATACGCACATCAATGATCAGGTTTAAAAAACGGCCATTCAAACACAATTTTGTAACCCTATCAACAAAGTCGCATTCGTAAGATGCTAAATAGTAATAGATTCGTGTTCACTGAAGTGAAATGTTTTTCTTTTCAGTCTTGTGCAGGTGTTTCTGCATTTGTGTGATGTGCTAAGCCATTAAAAAGCATGAAGTGACAATTTTAGATGGTGCGTAAGCAAACCTTATTTAATGTTTTTCATAACACGTACATCAAGGCTAATATTTATTTTACTTTGCAATTTAAAATTTTGCCGCCCTGAAATTTTGCAACTCTTCCGTTCGCCTATAATTTAATATATCACCTCGTATCTTTTAAACTTGTTTTCCATATAAATTTTTGTAGTTAGCCAAGTAATTAGCGTGCTTGACTGCGAGTAACAGTAGCAGGGTTTGATTCCCCGAAAAATTATAAATATCTCTTCTGCGGTCTCGGCTTCATGTATCTTCTTTATGGCGTATTGTACTGAAAAGGCACCTTATAAGACCTTCATGACAAGTGGGCTGCTTAATGAATAATATATTTTCGTTAATTTTAAGAGATCCTAATAATTCATCATTCTTTCTGCTATAAAAGCTTCAGTTTTCCCATGGGATATGCTTGGTGTTTCAAAGAACGGATTATCAAATAAAATTCTTTAGTGGTAGCAAGAAGAAAATGTGTAGTTTGTACCGTTTTTAGCTTGTAATCTGAGGTTTCCATTTTCAGATTCAAATCCCAACTATTCCAACTGGAAACATTCTCTTCTTACTAATCTACAGTTCTTAGGTTCGAGCCCCAGCTGGGCCAGCGTTGAATTTATCTCCGCAAAACTCCTTTCCTTACCCTTGATCAGTAAAGGACACCGATGGGCTTCGAAAGGCCGCCTTCCGTCGGTCAGGCCGTTAGCCGTGGGCTCTGTGCGGGACAGCCGTACTCTGTGCACGTTAAAGAATACGTTGAATTGCCTGAACGCGAGGCTACCATGTCTCTTAACAGCTGTTCAGTGGGTTCCCCACCCCCCAACCATCTCGGAGCCCTTATGACCTGGCCATTTAGCCCATTATGTGCAAAAAAAATGCCGCTCAGAGGTAGAACAACCAACACTTGGTGAGAAAGAGAACACTGGCATGGCTGTTAAAAAAGCCGCATCCGTTGAATGAGATGTTCTATCTTTTCTTCTTCCATGTGGAAGTTTAAAATGCTGGATGGTTTCCCATCTACTAACAGCTGTTCAGTGGTTCCCTTCTCCCAACCCTTTCATGATTCATTGTGACCTGCCCAATGGACCATTGTGCAATAAAAATGCCGCTCAGGGATTTACTAACGATCTTGTATTATTTACAAGTTAGGTAAAATTTTGCATATTTCCTTTTCGTATCTTTTCCCGTCATATATAGCACATAAACAAACCGCCTGTATTCTTTTTTCCCTGCTTCCACTTTTCGCTCACCAACAAACTGTAGTCACGTCACCTTCGGGTGACCTTGTATATGATTGTGAACACAACAGACTGCCCCTTCATATGGCCCTTGGGGGTTCATTGCTTTGCTCTAGGGGTGGAGGGAAGGGAGAGCGGGCCGACATCTGGTCGTCACGTAGAATCTCGTCCCTCGACACGACTGGATGGCTCTCAACGTGGCCTGTTTTGGGCAAGAGAATTGCATGGCCATCGCACAAACAAATCGACAACTTTAAATGGGAGTGTTTCCGGTTAGGGAAAAAGTGGTTTATCGCTACGGTGACCAATAGTTTTTGGAAAAAATAAAGGACAAATCAGAAATTGTTTCATAATAAAAAAAAGCAGGTTGCGTTTATTTGTTTCACTAAAACTAAAAATCTTTATAACATTTATTATAAAATATAAGCATATACATAGCATTTTAAACAATCATATTATTACTTAAAAAATTTAAATTTTGATACTTTTCACAAGAATGAACTTTTTTAATAAATCAGGTTTGTGTTTTAAAAATTCATAAAACTGTATACAATTCATGTCAAAGTTGCATTTGGTATAAATGCATGCTTTCAATGTTTCGATTTTTAATCTGGTTTTTTCACTGGTCCACATATTGTTCGCTAATCAAAATACTAGTTCAGTGGGGGCATTAGATCCAGAGATACATAAGCAAAATTCAATGTTTTTTTTTTTTAAATTTTAAAGATACGTGTTCATCTGTGAAATATTTAAAAATTTCAACCCATCTACTGCGCGCCAATATTCAGTTTACTATTTTAATTCACAAAAAAAGGACAAAATGGCCATTTAAAAAAAAAATCTAAAGGACAGAACAGTGCAATAAAGGACGTGTGGTCACCGTATTTATCGCTCCAAAATTGGAGCTGAAATATGGGGATATTTTATTAATATTGTTATATAATTTTTCAGTTGGGGTTTTTATAAAACTGTAATCGTTAAGATATAAATTTCTGGAAATAGCGTAGGGATGAAGCTGAAAATAAGACATACCCTTCATGGCGGAAAAGGTTGGAAATCACTGATCAATTACATATAACTTACTAAACTTGAGTATATTTAAAATAATTTAAATCTCCTTTATTTTTACTGTTGAATTCTAATAGCAGTGAATACACCTAAAGATAATTGAGAATGGACTGTATATCATGGTACTATAGTATTTACATTACTGTTGTATAAAAAAAAATACCCCCTCAAGCAGCTGCTTGCCACAGAGGTCTGACAGGAGCCTGTCAGTTAATATACCACAGTAGGTCTGAGAGGATGACAGGACCTCGGCAGAAAAACAACACATACATCCATGCCTTACCCGGGACTCGAACCCAAGCCCCTTAGATCAGTAGCCAAGCGCGCTAACCACTCGGCCATTTATATAATGTATTTAAAATCAGATGTTCAAAAAATAATTTCGTAAACATATATCAATTTTGTCTTTTAAATTTGTAATTCTCAATGTAAAAGTAATGCGAAAAGAATAAAGAGAGAATCTACATTAAAATATCGTATGTGCTCTCTCCCGAAACATTTTAAACTCTGTATCTCATTATATTGAAGATTCTTGGGGGTTTTTTTTCGACAGAACTAAACGCTTCATCCCAAATTGATAGCTTAAGCTTCATTTTTTTTGTCATTGGACCTTCCCTATTCTGATGTCATAAGGCATTTACTCCTGGTTTTTCACGGTACAAGATAATAAACGTCACGTGAACTTAAAACATCTTTTTTTTGCCCTGCGATTCAAAAACAATTTTGCTCTCTTCCTTGGCGATGCTAATGATGACATTTGTGGCATCCGGTTCGTCGTACTCAGCATCCCATTCGGTTGTCTTTATTGTTTGTTATTTGCGACTTACTCGCTACGAAAAACGTTTCCGCCCACCAGCTCAGCTCGTTCAGCTGACTTCTAAAAATAACATTCACAAAAGCTGGTCTTTAAAGTGTCAAGTGTAACTTCTGCCCGTCCGCCTATTGTTGGTTACTGTTTTCACGCTTGACCTATTTCTTGACCACGGAAGTGTAATAGCTACAAAACGAAATGCTAATTGCGGCTGAAGTGTATGGGAGTGGAGGAGGATTGCGGCAAAGACAAAACACGCCTAGTTCTTCATGGATGCATGTGTCTGTGCATGTTATTGTGTAGAGGTTGATTGCTGTAGGGATGGGTGTCTGCATGTGTGTGTTCGTCAGCCCAGTCACTGAATGGGATTTCTACATTCGTGTGTGTGAGTGAGCAACAGCACAATAGGGTCAGGAAGATGTTGACCCTCTGACGAACATCGCCTTCACCCTTTGCTTGGTTACGCTTGTAGCTCAACGAATGGCTGATAAAAATCCGTCACAAGGGATCGTAAATGGCACATGAATTGCTTCGTTATTCCGCTTTTGTTTTTGGTCTGGTATCAAAGTTTATGATGAGAAACGATACAATGAGTTCAATAAAGCTTAGCACTTGGATTCAATCGTATTAAGCTAAATTGTTTTATACCCTTCATTTTTCTCCAGCCATATTTAAAACATTTTTACATAGTTGCGGACAGGATTGCGTTAATAAATAAGGAGTAAAAAGAAGAGAAATGGCCATGCTGCGCAGTGGAAGGCCAAAATCGAAGTTTACCTCGCTGCGCAGTGATCGCCAAAATCGAAGAAGACCTTTTAAAATAATTTTTTATGGGAATGATATTGGCAATAAAGATTTAAATCAAGTCACTCTCTCTAAATCTTTAATTTTAACATTTCTTGTGTTTAAAAAATTATGAAAAAAGATTGATATTTAACAGCAAAAGCTATACTTTTACTGCAGTAAATAATTTTTTTTTTATAAAATAAATATTCCCTCAAGCAGCTGCTTGCCACAGTGGTCTGACAGGAGCCTGTCAGTTTATATGCCATAGTAGAAGGTCTGAGAGGATGGCAGGACCTGAACAGAAAAAACGACGCGTACATCCATGCCTTACCCGGGGCTCGATCAGTGGGGCGGGGGTGACTCAGTCGGTAGCGCGCCAGGCTCGTAATCTGTAGTTCCCAGGTTCGAGTCCCAGCTGGGTCAGCGTTGAGATTTATCTCCGCAAAATTCCCCGCCCTGCCCACGGTCAGTAGGGGACACCGATGGGCTTGGAAAGGCCGCCGTCCGTCGGATGGGACGTTAAGCCGTGGCCCCGTGTGCGGGAGAGCCACACCCTGTGCACGTTAAAGAACACGCTGGATGGCCTTGACGGGAGGCTACCATCTGTCTCCGAACAGCTGTTCCAGTGGGTCCCCTCCCCCAACCTTCTCTGAGCCTTCGGGGTCCATGTGACCTGGCCATTTAGCCCATGGTGTGCAAAATAGTGCCGCTCAGAGGTAAAACAACCCAACCCTTAGATCAGTAGCCAAGCACGCTAACCACTCGGCCATGGGACGGCTATTTTCTTCTATACGTTCTCAAATAATGGGACGGGTGTTAGCCCAGTCGGTAGTGCCCCGAGGTCGCAATCTGCAACTCCCAGGTTCGAGTCCGATCTATGCCAGCGTTGAAATTTATCTCCGTTAAATCCTAACTCTAGCCGTCCCGTGACCAAGTGGTTTGCGCACTTGGCTACTGATCTAAGGAACCTGGGTTCGAGTCCCGGGTAAGGTATGGGTGTTTGTGTTGTTTTCCTGCTGACGTCCTGCCTATGGCATATAAACTGACAAGCTCCTGTCAGAGGGGCGGGGTGACTCAGTCGGTAGCGCGCCAGGATCGTAATATGCAGTTCCCAGGTTCGAGTCCCAGCTGGGTTAGCGTTGAGATTTATCTCCGCAAACTCCTCGCCCTGTCCTCAGTCAGTAAGGGACACCGATGTGTTGAAAAGGCCGGCGTCCGTCGGATGGTACGTTAAGCCATGGTCCCGTGTGCGGGAGAGCCATACCCTGCGCACGCTAAAGAGCACACTAGATGGTCTTGACGGGATACCATCTATCTCCCAACAATGTACTCCATAGGTCCCCTCTCCCAACCTTCTCTGAGCCTTTGGGGTTTTTTTGACGTGTCCATTTAGCTCATTGTGTACGAAAAGTCCCGCTCAGAGTTAAAACAACCCAGCCCTCTTCACAAAAGATGTGCTCTGAACAACTAGAAGCAATCGCAGAGCAAATATTAATTTTCTTGCATTAGAAGAGCAAATCTTTATTATTGTTTCTTTATCTCCATTGTATCCTTTATATGATGAAGAAAGATTCCAGGATTACTTAATAAACAATTATCGAATATTGATCAAGAAAACGCTTTTATCGTAAGATTAGACGGTTTGCAAAATTAAGAGTCTATTTTGCTGCTATAAAAACATATCAACTTTCCCGAATGGAATTTTCTTATAGATGATTAAAATTTCCAAATTATTTAAGTCTTTTTGCAATATACATACCTTATTCGTTTGACATTGTTAGAATTGCTGATTTAATAACAGACGGGAATTCTCAGAATAATTGTAACTAGTAAACAGTTAAGGTGTATTTGTGATTAGTCTGGATTATTTTAGAAAAATTTAAAGTCTTATTAGTGAAATACTCTTATTACATGTCATGTGGGTTAAATGTGACAAGCAAGTATTGGCTTTCCGTGTCACGAAACGAGAAGTATAAGTTATCGTGTGTTTTTTGTCTTCTAGTGTATATTTTTCTCTGTCCATTTAACGCTGATAACATAAGCGATTGAGTGCATCGTTTTTCAAACAATCACACTGACCTTGTTTGCTACGGATCCTAAGCCTTTTGAATTATCAAGAAACCCCCCAGTAAGAGATACTCTCTGTAAAGAGCGTGCTGCGGTAGCGTCCGGGAAGTGCTACGCAGAGAATACACCACCAGCAGTTCACGTGCACTGCCTGTAACCCACTTTGGCGACACGTTTTATGCATGCTTCCGGCGCTCCTCTAGAAGGAGGGGTGTGGTGCCTGTTCGCTTAGATAATCATATTTAATTATATCGCTTTTCCCTCACCCAATTTTTTTATATATTTCTATATTTTTTCATTTTTCTTTTTAAGTTCTGGTGTTTTTAGGATGTTAACGAAGGTAACAAAAGTGTTAAATTGCAACGACCCAACTCTACAGTATGGCTTTATTAAAGATGACAAATATACCGATAACATGTTCAACATTTGAAACTGTACATAGAATTAAGGAAAGAAGAAATTAAGATTATAAAGATAAACTGCTCAAAGTGGAAACTTCAACACCGCGAAGGAAGTGATGGTATACAGTATAGGCCCGAAACTGACGGGACGAAAGCTATGAGGGTAGATGTGCAAATGATCAAAAAAGCGGAATCTAAAAATAAACGGAAATATATGGAGAGAAATAAACGGAAATATCAGCGTTAAATGGACAGAGAAAAATAACGGTTTATTAGTTACGTGAAGGAACTGTTTACTAGTTACGTTAGGAACGTGAAAACGCAAGGTACCATGCGTTTTTTGCAGATTCTTCACTACATAGTAGGCCCACCTCGGGCAGTTATACAAGGCTGTAGACTTCTCTGCATTCTATCAATCAGTGGTTAATGGTGTCCTAAGGTATGGCATTCCAAACAGCATCCAATTGGGCATGCAACTACCAGGTTCGCTGGGGAAGGTGGTTACCCATAAGGCCCCCATACATGCTTAATGTGCGACAAGTCCAGGGTACGGTATATCCACATCTTGGAGACTCCATCGTTGCCCATGCAGTATGTGAGGTGACATTGTCCTGTTGCAGAATCAGTCCAGGCGTGATGGTAAGGAAGGGTTGTGCCACAGGATTTACAGTGTCATCAATGTAACTCTCGTCATTAGCACACCAGAAACATGGAGTAGGTGTCTGCCCACCATATGTGATGCCACCCCATACCATTGTACCACAGTGGGGAGCCATATGCGGCTAATGGAATAGGCTTCCACATGTCATTGACGACACCAACGCCATGTGGACAAACGGCTGTCTGGCATGCCAAAACAGAATATGGACTCGTTTGTGAACAACACTCTCCTCAATTCCGTAGTACAATGTTGCCTTGCTTTGACACCAGTGGAGACAATGTTAACTGCCGATGTCGTTGCAATGCAGGTACCAGACTGGAGGCCTCATCCTCATTCCTGCATCATGAAAACGTCTGTGGTTTGCATGACCATGGTACCCGTAGCGGTCCGCAAATCACTCTGTAGCACAGTCGTTGTGGTAAAAGGATAGCAAACGGCCCTCCTATGGTGCATGCGATGTTCACATCCTGAAGTATGGTGTGCTGGTCCTGCACCTGTCCTTAGTTTCATTTGGTGCTCCATTGTGTGCTCACATTGCGCCCTATGCATGCAGCGATTGCTCGAAAGCTCAATCTGAGCTATCGTAAATCGACGATTCGTTCTCTCTCCGAAAGCATCAGTTACACATAAGAATCCCGCCGGCATCTCCAAGGCATGTTCCGAACATTTTGACAACATCCATGATCTGCCGGGTGTCACGTGCCCATTCGCTGCGGAACTTTAATCATTTGCATATCTCCGATGGCCGATTGCCTTCTGCGATTTCCACTTTGAGCAATGTATATCCACACAGTTCAATATAACAAGTAATTTGGAGCAATTTATGTCAAATTCTAAGTATGTGTGTGTATATAAATATATCTTCTATCATTAAATGCCATTCATGTTTCTCTAAAACGTTTACTTCTCAAATAGGATTTTTATATTTTAATCAGTAACTTTTTTTGCGATAGTTAATTTCGTAACTTTAGCTTTAAGAACATATATGGAGCCTTGAATGTCATCAATTTCAGTAAAAGTTTCTCCGCAATAGTACTTGATGCTTTATACTGAAATGCTGTTTTATTTACATCTCATCTTTATTTGCATCTTTACATTGACGATTTTTGCATGTGCTTATATACTACAATAATTCCTTCTCTTTCGCGTCTTATTTCACTTTACTAATTTCCTCCTCTCTCCATATGCGCAAACACACACACACTTCCCTATATATTTCCTAATTATCAGTTACATTCTAAAGCATAACATTTTTGAAGCCTATTAATATGTAAAGGTAATAACTTTTACATATTTAATAGGCTTACAGAAATAATTGTCGTTGACATATTATCCAACAATGAAATGAAATTGTATTCATATCTCATGAAAGAAACGAGTAGAAATAACAGAAAATAAACTTGAGGAAATCCTCCATCAATCCGCTTTGGCTCAACGGTCAAGCTTTCTTTCTCATTAAATTTCAGCTTTTTAGTATCGTTACATCTTCTTTTTTTCTGGTCGAATAGAAATCTGATATTCTTATTTAATTGAATGTTGCGCAGCATTTCAATTTCAGAGCAACATTCAATGTATTTTTCCACAATGCGAGTTTTACTAGTTTTGTCATAATACAGGTATTTCCTCTCTCACTCAGAAGTGTTGACATTTTTGTTCCGCTCCACTTTCGTCGTAATCACGTAAAACGTTTTCCCGAGTTGTTTTTGGGATAATGCTTATTAAAAATTTTAGTTTTCCGCATTCGAATGTTTACTTTCTTCGGAAATCCTGTGAGTTACTAATTATGGAATACGATTATCACCAAAACGTCCCCGTCATCTCCTTTTTAGTAGCTGGTTATTTTGATTCATCACTAGGCCAAAACAGGAAGACCACTTTTCCCACGATACGCCATCCACAGGATTTAGTTTACCGTTATCGCTTTCAAACTTTACGCGTTTCGTATGTGGGACTCCTTTTTAGGGCTTCGTTGCTCAAAAGACGCGGTTTCCGGTGGCCATCATAGGTGTTTTCATGCTGTTGACCTTACTAAATGCATTAACATTTCCCTTTCTTTGAAATTAAGTATTTGGTTATCTTTGCAGGAACTACGGTGAAATGATAGAAAGAAATGGAAATATTTTTAAAGAATCACATTGTATCCTTAATTCTCAAAAGGCTCAATTAAGGAAGCAAATGTGCATGTAACATGCATGTAAATTTCAAAACTGGTTAAAATATTTCTGTTTCATTTTCTTTATTTTAATCTAAACGCAAAAATAAGATTTTTAGTCTTCAGGAAACTCGTTAAGGTGACGTACTTAGTTACTGAATGCATGCTTTGACTGTTTTAGCATAAGATCATCGTCATTCATCTCGCATACGATATAGAGGCATACATTTTTTATGTTGATAAAAGTAATTGTCCTTCATTTTATGAAGAACTTATTCATTTTCGTGAAGTAAAACTATTTTTGTCCTAAGAATCTTTAATTTTTAAATAATTGGAGAAGGTCTCTTATCGTACTAAAGAATAGATTAAAAGTCATCAACACCTCATTACAAACTCTTATCTAATAATCTATCTAATATCTTTAAATAATCATGAGGTTAATCGAATGAGTCGGCACCTCCTTTGAGCAGAATCTTGTGCAAAGAGAAACTGCGTTGGTTTGCCTTATTGCCCATATACATAACTATAGATTAGCGAATAATACGTAAATAGATAATGTTAAATAGGATCTCTTTAGAATTGGCCAACAGTGTGCAAATACATCAAATGCAGCTCAGGACGGACATGTTTGTAGAACTAAATTGCACTGTCATATTGGGTCTCATCAAGCAACCATAGTCCATGGTTGCTTGAGAATTCTGTATGTATGTATGTATGTATGTATGTATGTATGTATGTATGTATGTATGTACTAGAAATTATTTATACCCATAGATTCTTCTGTCCCTTTGATCTTGCTTATAGGAGCACACACCCATTCCAGGGGGGTTACCCCCTCTCTCTCTCCTCCCCTGAGGACTTGAATACATTTTTAAAGCAAAAATCAAGAACATAAGCATGTCAGCTGCCCTCCCCCCCATTAGACTCAAACACGTCAAACTCCCATTGAAACTTTCTCGTTATGCCACTGGTTGAACTTAAAGGCGAACATAATTCAGTCTGTTTAGTCCGACTCTTATAGTTTACGGTTATCCCCAACTGCGCTGTGCTGTATTCCTACAGCCATGCATATGTTGAAAAAATGCAGAACTGTAATGGCTACCTTTAACTCAATAGCTTCATAAGCTATTCGCTTTCTTTTTGCTGAAACTGATACTGCCGATGACGTAATGCAGTGTAGTGACGTGTGAGGAAATGTGTGCCACTTTGAGGTCAAAGGGCATAGCCGAGAGAGCTCTTTTACGTATTATGTTGCTGGAGTCTGGTGTTTCACTGTGCCAGTGTGAGATTACTTCAGCATTGCTCATTGCGAGATCTTAATGATTTGGCAGATTCATCTGCATCATTTCATCGAATTCTATTGTAATGGATTTTGTCTCCTGTGTTTCCATTGTTACCTAGCACGCCATTGTGTTGCCTGGGGCACACGAAATGTCGTGACGAGTCGCAAGCCTTTTATTGTTCTTTGTCGTTGTTCCTTTCTCTCTGGTCCCGCGATGTCAGTCGAAGATAATGCTTGGGTTCGCTGCCTTCACTTTCTCTTGTCGCGGCTCATTACAGCTGTGCTCCGAGCAATGTATGCATTCCATTTAACTGTGGCGGACAATATCGAGAAAGCAGCCATTTTTTAATCGTCGTGAGGTTATTGAAATTGATAGATCTTCGTTCTCTACAATGACTTATTTATCATCCCAGTAATGAGATAAATCAGATTATTGCACAAACGGCTACCTTTTTCTTGCCATGTGTTTTTTAGTTCTCGTTTCAATCGTGACAAACCAGAGCATTTAAATGCCTAATCACGTACTTTCTTTTTATTAAAAAAAATGGAAATTATTTACGTAAGTAATATGAGATTACTGGAAATGTTTTGAGAATTTTTGTTTGATAGTGTGTAGATTAATTGGGTCTGATAAATAATAAAATACTAATTTTATTTTCATTTTATTTTGCAGTGCAAAGATATTATGTTAGTTATTATAATACATTTCACATAAAACAGAAAAAGGAACACTCAAAAAAACTCAATGCAGAATTTTACAAGTCTGAGCACCTTAAATTGTATTAAATCATAGGCTTGTGACAAATATTGACTATATGAAACACCAGCGTTTTAAGGGTTTAAAAATTTTTATTAGCAAAGGTAGTTAATAAATTACGTTTGAATAATACCTATTCAAATATTAGCTTGTTGGGTATAGAAATTTCTCATCCCTATTCAACAATTATTCACTTGATACACTTTAAGTTCAGTCTGATAGAGGCTATCGGGCTACAGAAATATGAACCGTGAGAAATGCGATACTTTACTCCTGTAGACAACACATATCTCACTACCAATCATTCATCAGGAAGTTGTACTCGCTGTTGAGTGTAACAGTGACTCGATACTACATCTCATTATAAAAACTAAGATGCTTTCAGAGTTAATTACAAAGGAACAGAAAATTCATGCAGTTTATGCAAACTAAACACAACATTGTTTTTAACATTAATGTAGTGATTTTATTATTGATTGCTGTTAAAATAAGGTTGAGATAAATATTCAGCCTTCATTTTTAAAGATTTCTGGAAAATAAACGATAATATGTAATGCAACAATTTGACAGTGGTTTGGAGCATAAGTTTAAAGCATTTTTGTTAAATATAGATACAGACCAGAAGAAACGAACAAAATTGAATAATAATAATAATGATTTTTTTATGAAGAATAACTTTTTCACTCATAGTTAATCTGAATGGTTGCAGTCTTGAGCAAGTATCACAGTTTTATTACCTTGGGAACTATGTAACAGATACTGGTGATGTGCTGCATGAGATTAACAGACGAATAGGGATTGCTGCTGGGACTTTTAAGAATCTATGGAGAGTGTGGAGGAATAGGCGTATACACATAAAGACTAAAATTAGACTGTATAATAGTTTGGTTCTTTCTAGGGTTAGTTATGGTAGTGAAACTTGGACACTTTGTAAAAAAGATAACAGGAAACTAGATGCTTTTGATTCCAGATGCTTGCAGTATCTTGGGCATTAGGTGGTTCAACTTTGTAACTAATGATGAGGTTAGGCAAAGGAGTTTGCAACCTCCTTTAAGCAGCATATTGTGCAGAGAGAGACTCCGTTGGTTTGGCCATGTTGCCCTTATGAATAATTATAGATTGGTGAATCGGGTTATGAACAGTGTGCCTAAAGGCCTCAGAAAGACGGGGAGACCTAGGATGCGGTGGTTCAAACAGGACCTTATTAGAATTGGTGTGCAGTGGCCAGATGCAGTAGATGTAGCTCAGGACAGACTTGCTTGGAGAACTAAATTGCACGGTCTGGTTGGACCTCCGTAGCCCTTGGCTGCTTGAGGATGATGATGATAATTAATATGTAACTAAATATCTTTCTTTAAGTAGTTGAAGTCAGTTAAAATTCAGCGGTAAATTCTGCACGAAATAAAATTTAATTTAGTCTATCGTTTACAACTTCGCAGCTAGAAAACCTCGCAGCTTAGAAAGAAAAATCCATCCAACGATCATGAGGTTTGCATATCTTGAAACATAGTGAAATTCATTCGCAATATAATTTACAATGTGAGTACGGCTGCTGACTCTTAAATGAACTGCCATAGAATAACTCGAAATTTGGTAAGAATTGAAATCATGACTACTTAGAGTAAGTAAATGAATTTCTGCCATAAGTTTTATCCTGCATTGAAATAACAAGCTAGGATTTAAATTAGAGAAATTCTCATTTAGTTGAAATAAATTTTTTTCTTCGTGATAACCCATCTCCCAATTGATTTACTTGATTAGAATCTGTATGCATATCGAAAAAAGATCTTTCGTATATATATCTTGCACATAGTATATATGCAACATATACATAAATTAATATTAACATATACATACATAATATTAAGTTGCATATATACCAAATGTATATGCAACTTAACATTAATTCTTTCGGTTGCTTATATTTCTTTCCCCATTTAATATTACATTTGTTTTTGGATTAGGAGCAATACACTTGAAATGTTGAAGAAATAGAAAATTTGCTACTTTTTATTTTGGTAGGATTATATAGTATATTTTTTTGATAGGATAGAGTTTTGTAAATTTTTCTTTCGTAAAATACCTTCTAGAAACTAAACTTTGAACTGCTGTGTTTGAAATTAATATATTTTTAAGATTTTATTGATTAACAGTATCGTGATTGTACTTCTCCTCACATCGATAGCTCCAGTTAGAAAATATTTTTAATGGCGATATTTCATATGAAACTTCTTAGCTTGCGCTGACCCTTATCATCTGCAGAAAAATCTCGTTTCATGCCCTCGCATTGACCTTGAGATGCTACCCACCTGTGACATTCGCTTGCTTCTGCCAATCAGCCGCCACCGAAATTGCGACTGCAAAAGGGGTGGGGCAGGGGAACATTGTTTATCAACAGGGCGACTGCAATGCATTACGTGTGCTTTGATTCCCAGAGCGCGTTGCCGTGGCAACGAACAATAGGCCGACGACCTTCTCTTGTGGCCTGCGATTGTGGGTTGACTTGCGCGTGCCTATTCTGCTTTCTGCGAGTGGTTCAACTGATAAATGAGTGTAAATAGTCAATTTCGGTTATCACTACTTCTGTTTTACAATCTGTACTTACCTCCACTTCTTATCTCTGTAACAATTCGAAGGTATGATCTCAACGAATCAAAGCTCTTGTGCATTGCGTCTTCAGCAAATTTTAAAGTCCCTACTTATAACAACTGTAGTCTCAATTTGCAGAAAAAACTTTTTTTTTTCAGATGTAAGAAAATCAGTTTTGATAAAATTATTAGAAGAATAACATTTCGCCTCTGATGAATATGTAACTCTCGTTTGTAAAGAAAATAAGGTTTTTTATTTTGCACCCTTAAGCAGTAAGTAATTTGTAGTAATGGGTGATTGGAAGATGTAAATAGTAATGCGTTATTAGCCTTTACAACGCAAAATGAATTTCTCATCTCCCAGGGTTAAGGGACAAATCAAGGCAAGCAGCTGCTTGAGGGGTATTTATTTATTTTTATTTATATGAAATAAAATAATATATTGTTACTATGTTCAAATATTACTGAAAATTTAAAATTAAGTGCTATTTAAAAATATGGAGCAACCGGTCAAATTTTAACCAATAGTAATGTAATTAAAATATATCAATGCCAATTATACTTCTGTTTGTAAATTATCAGGATATCTGTTCTTGATCAACACATTTACCACTAGAATTTCTAGCATAAATATATCCTTTGCAATATTACTTCAAGTTTTACGTTTTCTACATTACATCCTTTTAATGATGTTAAACCCTTTTGGATTATTTGAAAACGATGAATCGTCATATTTCATTATTACGTATTCAACTCAAAAAGAATTTTTCATTAATCTCTTCAAAAAAATAAAAGTTTCGTTTTCGCATTCACTCCAGGGAAGCCTGGGGGGGGGGGGGGTGAAAAGGAACAAATTGTTGCTGACAATGTAAAGTCCTTGATCATCACACTCCACCACTAAAATATCGAATTTCTTGCCAAATAGATCGTTTGTGATGTTCGTTTATAAAAAAAATAATAAATACCCCCTCAAGCAGCTGTTTGCCACAGAGGTCTGACAGGAGCCTGTCAGTTTAAAAAATTTGAAATTTTTAAAAATTTCCACCGTCAGGAGGGCACAATTAAAACTTTTGGGAGATCGGAAAAGTGAGAATCATAATAAATTATTAATACCTATCCAACCCAAAAATAATTTTTAATTTATCTCCAAAGACGAAATTCAAATTTCTTAAACTTCGTAACCTTAACATTTCATTCCCAAAATTACAATTTTCTAACATAATCACAGCGCTTGCAATATTCTTTAAAAAATTTGCATTTTAAACTTTTTCCTTCGTTACAGAGAGTTGGGTTGTTTTACCTCTGAGCGGCACGTTTTTTTGCACACCATGGGCTAAATGACCAGGTCACATGGAATCCGAAGGTTGGGGACCCACTGGAACAGCTGTTGGGAGACAGATGGTAGCCTCCCGTCAAGGCCATCCAGCGTGTTCTTTAACGTGCACAGGGTATGGCTCTCCTGCACACGGAGCCACGGCTTAACGTCCCATCCGACGGACAGCGGCCTTTCTAAGCCCATAGGTGTCCCCTACTCATCGTGGGCAGGGAATTTTGCGGAAATAAATCTCAACGCGCTGACCCAGCTGGGACTCGAACCTGGGAACTACAGATTACGAGCGTGGCGCGCTACCGACTGAGCCACCCCCGCCCCCGTTATCATCATCATCATCCTCAAGCAGCCATGGGCTACGGAGGTCCAACCAGACCGTGCAATTTAGTTCTCCAAGCAAGTCTATCCTGAGCTACATCTACTGCATCTGGCCACTGCACACCAATTCTAACAAGGTCCTGTTTAACATTGTCTGCCCACCTCATCCTAGGTCTCCCCCTCCTTCTGAGGCCTTTAGGCACACTGTTCATAACCCTATTCGCCAATCTATAATTATTCATACGGGCAACATGGCCAAACCATCAGTCTCTCTCTGCACAATATGCTGCTTAAAGGAGGTTGCAAACTCCTTTGCCTAACCTCATCATTAGTTACAAAGTTGAACCACCTAATGCCCAAGATACCGCAAGCATCTGGAATCAAAAGCATCTAGTTTCCTGTTATCTTGTTTACAAAGTGTCCAAGTTTCACTACCATAACTAACCCTAGAAAGAACCAAACTATTATACAGTCTAATTTTAGTCTTTAGGTGTATACGCCTATTTCTCCACACTCTCCATAGATTCTTAAAAGTCCCGGCAGCAATCCCTATTCGTCTGTTAATCTCATGCCGCACATCACCATTATCTGTTACATAGCTCCCAAGATAATTAAACTGTGACACCTGCTCAAGACTGCAACCATTCAGATTAACTGAATCACAGCCTGCCTGACCAATTTTCATCACTTTAGTTTTCTCTCTGTTTATAACCAAACCTACTCTACTACCAGTCTCATCAACAGCTCGAATGAAAGAGTTCATCGCATCAACATCATTTGCCAAAAGGGCTAAATCATCAGCATAATTCAAATCAGAAATTTTCGTATCTCCAGCCCATTTAAGGCCAAAATCTTTCCCTTGAAGTGAATTTCGCATAACGTAATCAATAACCAAACTAAAGAGAAAAGGAGACAAAATGCACCCTTGTCAAACACCAGAAGTAATGCGAAACCAATTGCTACAAGCCTTACCAACTCTCACACACGACTCAGTGTTATTATAGAGAGCTTTCATTATGTTAACTAACTTGTCAGGTATACCATATGATCTCACAATCAACCACAAATTATGGCGATCAACAGAGTCGAAAGCCTTTTTGAAATCAACAAAGCTAGCAACCAAAGGTTTCTGAAACTCTAAACATTTCTCAAGAATCTGCCTAAGTGAAAATATCTGATTCACACATCCCCTACCACTTCTGAATCCACATTGCTCATCACGCAATTGCATGTCAACCAGATTTTTAATTCTGTTAAACACAATCATGCAAAAAACTTTCCCTGGAACAGAGTGAGAGAACCCTGATACCCCTATAGTTATCACAAGAGCAGCAATTACCTTTTTTGAATATAAGGATAATAATAACTCTGGTAAAATCCTTAAGAACCATGCCTTTATCATAAAAAATACTCAAAATTTCAGTCACCCAAGTGGTAACTGAAACATTCCCACCTCTAAGCATTTCTGTAGAAATTTCATCTATCTCTGGGATTTATGTAGTTTAAGTTTAGAAACAGCTAAAATAACTTCAGACTGTATAATAGGGCCAAAATTAAAGCCACCAATGCATCTATCATCATTGCAAACAATGGGAGTAGAACTAACTACATTGTTTAGAACATCACTGAAATGCTCAGCCCACCTAGCCATGACAGAATCCTCACCTTATATAACCTTACCTTGTTTATCCTTCAATCCTTGTATGCCTGTCCGTTTTCTACCACACAAAACATTAACTGTCTGGTATAGCTCTCTGCTGTTGTGCTGTCTAACTGCTTCCTCGGCTTTGTCAGCCAAACCATCAGGCCAAAGATTCTTATCAGCAGCTAACTGATCTTTTACACGTTCATTAAGTTCTCTGTAATGCTTTCTATTAGGACTAGTAGGGTATTGATTAAGGACATTCCTGCAGTTCTTTCTTTCCAAAATGCCTTATCACTCAGATAATTCTGTCTCTTCTGCTCCTTTTTTCCTAAAAGAGTACTGTTAGTGTCCAAAAAAGCCTGTTTAAAATGATCCCATTCTTCCTCAACTTCAGTAGTAAGCATACCATGACTATCATAATGACTAAGTAACCTATCATGGTAAACTTTGGCTATAACTGGATCTTTCAGATCTTCAGTATTAAAAGTAACTTTTTTAACCCTAGCACAACACTTTTTAAATTTAAGTTGCAAGACACGTTTAACAGGGTAATGGTCAGATCCAATTTCAGCTCCCCTATATGACCTGGCATTCCTAACAGAACTATCCCATTTGCTGTTAAGTAATATATAATCAATTATATTCTTATGCAGCCCATCGGGTGAGACACATGTGTACTTATGTATGTCGCGGTGTTTGTAATAAGTGTTAGTTATTCTGAATCTATTGAGTTTACTTACCTGTAGGAGACGTTGCCCATTGCCATTGCAGCTACCAATACCAAAAGGGCCTATTACTCCTCCCCAAAGGTCAGAGTCAGTACCAACTTTGGCATTGAAGTCACCAAAAACAAGGGTAATATCTCCTTTCTTGACAGAATTCAAAATATGCTGAAGTTGTTCATAAAACCTATCCTTCTCATCGGCATCCTCAGTGGGGGCATAACAGCAGATAACATTCAAGTCTTTAACGCTTGTCTGAAATTTTGCTGTAAGAAACCTTTCCTTAATGCACTCATATCCTAGAAGAGCATCGCTAGCGTGTCTGCTGAGAAGCAGACCCACGCCTTGGTGATGCTTATTGTCGTCCCTCCCTGAAAAGAGAAATTTAAGATATTTTTAAGAATCTGACCTTTATCTGTCCATCTGGTCTCTTGCAAGCCGAGAATATCTAAATTATAACGGTGGAATTCTTGTGTGAGGACATCAAGAGAAAAAGCTCTGTGCAGAGTCCTCACATTCCAACTACCTATGGAGAGAAAATGGTTAGTGGGATGTTTAAAGAAACTATGTTTATTGAGAGAGGGAATGCCGACAATATCAAACAGCCCCCTAATCGCAGGCATGGGGCAAAGACCCGTTCCCCCACCACTAAAGGCTGAAGCCATCTACACTGGAAGACTTCCTCCAATGTAGGATTTGACGATGCCAATAGAAGCAAAGAGTTCAGGTGCCTGCAATGACCTCTGCTCAGGATTATCCACCAGCTGATAAACATATCCTCTGAATCTATTCACTTGGGGCTGTCAACCCACAAACAAACAGAAAACACAGCGGAAGATTTTCCCTCCACAGAAGCCCTCCAGTGCAGCAAAATCAAGATCCATAATCAGGCTCAGAGCCATATATCTGTCCAGTCCAGTGGGTTTATATGGTCAGCACCAGGACCGTGTGTGGTTGACCACTCCTCAGGAGGGTAGAAAAAAAAAGAAAAGTAGCCATAGTTGTCCAGATCAGTAGACCACACTAATCTGGCAGCCTTTCCCTTCCGTTCACTTCCGCAAGAGAGTATAGAGAGTGCAATTTGTAGTGCACTCTCTGTAATTTGTGAGATTTGAAAAATGCGAATAGTAATTTACATCGATATCTATCGACTCAAAAGGAATTTTAAATTAATCTCTAAAAACAAAGAAGTTGAATATCTACAGACGGACAGACAGATGACAAAGTGAAAATATTGGTTCTTTTTTTTCTGAAAACAAGCTAAAAATTGAAACAAATGCATTATTCCTCTGTAATATGTTTTGGGCTGTTCGGAAGCTAAACTGATTAACTCTAAGAAACGTGTTCTTCATCAAATATATTTTTTGTAACCCATTTCTGAATAAATTCACCGTTGAAAGTTATTTTTAATTTACCAATTGATTAGGATATGCAATCTTTCAAACAAACGTACTCCAAAATCCAGAGTTAATAAAAGAAAAAAAAAACTAAATTTTGTAATTCCATTCCTGGTTTCCCTCGAGTTAGTCCTTCTACTGAAAAAGAAACTTTCAGTAAATTGTAAAAAGAAATTAAAATATTTCGTCTTATTTAATATGCTCGTCATTATCAGATTTTGTAATGTCGCCTGCAAAGGATAGCTGTTTATTGTGAAAATTATGGTGAATTCGTTGCATGTATTTAAGGAAATTGTTCACCTTCATTTTAACTATTTTGATAGGTATAGAAGAGGCCTCTTACTTCATGTTTGTTTTTTGAAACGGCATATCATCTGAAAGCCTCTCCTCGACAAAAAGACACCGTTCTGAAGACAAACCCGTCCGATTTTAATAAATTAAAAAAAAAACTTTCTAAAGAAAAAAATTAAAACACTAAGGTTTTCGGAAAGCCTTCTGTTTATGTTAAACAGCCGCCTCTACGTGCCACTGACGAAAGCATGAAACATGCAAATGACCTCCCAGCATGCTTAGCGCCATGTCAATAAAGGTAAACCCGTCGTAACTGTACGTATATATGGTACTATGGCATCGAGAGAAGACCTTGGCGATTTCGAAAGGGGCATGATTGAGCGCTTTTGGCAGGACCTTCGGTCACTAACACAGCTGAACTCTTGTGTTTCACGAGGAACAGTTTCCAAGATCATGTCTGTATGAGAATCTAAATCATCATCTGCAAAAGGCAACAGTGGGCAATGTGGGAAGCGAAACCGGCGAGCTGTAGCTGATCAGTAGTGCACGGATTTCAACGTAGGACGCGAGAGGCCAAAGCGTCAAAAACAGTTTGTCGAAAACTCCATATAGTTCGAGTTGCAGTTCACAAGCCACTTATGACACCTGTCAACGCACGACATCGTGTCCAGTGGTGCAAACAGCACAAGCAGCAGAGACGAGGAGTGTGATATAATCTGATGAATCCTACATTTTTTGTTTCGGACTAGTACATGTGTGGTGACAGCCGAAGGAAGCTTAAACTGGGATTACTTGTTTCCTACTGTTAAGGGTTCTCGCGATTTTGTAATGAGGTGCGAGTCCTTTCTCGTCGCATGGTTTGGGTTCACTCATTCCGTTAGAAAGTAAAATTAATGCCAATCTCTATTTGACAGCTCTGAGCGATCATCTTCGTCCAATGGTACATCATTTCTTTCATGAAGAGAGAGTTGTCTTTCAGGATCACAATGCTCCCACCCACAAAGCACATATGATGATCACCCAGTGGTTTGAGAAGCACGAGACTGAACTTTTTCACATACCATAGGTACCGCAATCACCAGATATCACAACTGGGCCAGCATTGAGATTTATCTCCGCAAAACTCCCCGTCCTGCCCACTGTCAGTAGGAGACAACGATGGGTTTGGAAAGGCCGCCGTCCGTCGAATGGGACGTTAAGCCGTGGCCCCATGTGCGGTAGAGCCATACCTTGTGCACGTTAAAGAACAAGCTACCATATGTCTCCCAACAGCTGTTCCAGTGGGTCCCCTCCCCCAACCTTCTCTGAGCCTTCGGGGGCCTTGTGACTTGGCCATTTAGCTCATGATGTGCAAAAAATGCTGCTCAGAGGTGAAACAACCCAACTGAAATAGCTTTTTTTTAATACTCTTTTTTAATAAACATTAATGGTAGAACACTTCCTGCTTCTCTATTATTTCTTCAAATTTTTAATTTCAGTGACGTACTCAGGTTTTTTGGAGATGATCTGAAGAATTTTGGTAATGTTTTTGTTAATATAAATTGATGTATCAATGATTTCTGAAAAATAAAATATTCCCAAGGGGCAGTTAAACCTTTCAGTGTCTCTCTTGGTTTTGCCACTGGTTTTAGAGTATGATGATACATCAAAATAACTTGTAATCTAAGTAGATTAAATAGAATTAAATTTATTTTGCTGTAAATATATTGTTATTATGAAGAAAATAATTCAAGATATAAAATTACTTATTTTAAGAAATTTTAATTTTTTTTGGAATTTTTTTATTTTATGCTCACAAAACGCTAAAATTTTTCTACGCAACTTGCTAATGCATATGGCAGTTAGTTGACTTCACCGTAGCGAAAATTTGATGTTTGTGAAAATCTTTTCTCGTTGTTCGATGAAGATATAATTCGCGTTTACGAATTCGCTTTAACCAACTGCAAAACAGTTGATAAAATTTCAACCCCAATGTTTTACTATTGTTCATTAATTCGCATTCTTCATCTATAATTAATCTAATACCAAAATGTTCTTCAGCCATTATTTCTTGCATGCATTTTATTATTTATATGCATAGAGAGAAAGTCGGTCTCTATGTATAGCACATCCACCTGTACTTCACGCTCATCAACAGTCTTACCGTGCAGACGGTGTGACCCTGTACCCAATCCCACAGCTCCAGGGTGAACGTTAAGTACCGTTCCCCGTAGGTAACGAGGGACCCAAAGCTGCATGACCCGGCCTTGGCCCTGGCTCTGGCTGAGAGGAGAAGCAACAACGCTTCTGCGCTTAAGCCATAGAAAGCGTGTAAGGTTTGTTGTTGCCAGGGTAACGCAAAAGACTTGTGACAATAGAGAGGATATGTCATTAAACTTAGCCTATACTGGGTAGCAAGTTTTTCTATTGCTTTCCATTTTACTAAGTCCTGTTGAGGCCAGATAACTCTATGACTATATCTAATCTTGTGGTCGTGTAAAATTAACATTGCCGACTGGTTCACTTGGCTGGAGTTCGAACTCTGGATAAAGTAAGGATATTTCTTTCTTGCATTGTCTTTTCTGCTGAGATTTCGCCATTCTCACAAATCTCTATGGCGTATATTGACAGTCATCTGTCAGATCTCTGTGGCAAGGAGTTTTTGAGGGTTAAATTAATAATAAATTCAGATTACTTGTTGACATATAATAATTCAAGAATTAATTTTGTGGAAAAAATGAGTCACCGATGAGCTGTGATTCGAACCGAATCGCCACAGTTACATGCTAGATGCTCTAACCACTAAGCTATCGCCAGCTATGATTTATCCGCTTAGTTGTGACTTTTAAATCTCGTTTATCTTGTACTCTTGGCGCCATCTATGATAGGAAACTTAAATCTCGTTTATATTGTGCTCTTGGCGCCATCTATGACTACGAAGCGCAACTTATCCAATATTTTTTGGATACCCCCTCAAGCAGCTGCTTGCCAAGAGAAGAGCCATAGTAGAAGATCTGTGAGGATGGTGCCAAGAGGTCTGACAGGAACCTGTCAGTTTATATGCCATGGTAGAAGATCTGTGAGGATGGCAGGACCTCAGCAGAAAGACAAACACAAACATCCGTGCCATATCTGGGACTCGAACCCAGGTCCCTTTCCCTTAGATCAGTAGCCAAGCGCGCTAACCACTCGTCCATGAGACGGCGATCCAGTATTACACAGTATATTTCGACTTTCGGATTTTTGGGTTGGGTTGTTTTACCTCTGAGCGGCACTTTTTTGCACACCATGGGCTAAATGGCCAGGTCACAAGGACCCCGAAGGCTCAGAGAAGGTTGGGGGAGGGGACCCACTGGAACAGCTGTTGGGAGACAGATGGTAACCTCCCGTCAAGGCCATCCAGCGTGTTCTTTAACGTGCACAGGGTATGGCTCTCCCGCACACGGGGCCACGGCTTAACGTCCCATCCGACGGACGGCGGCCTTTCCAAGCCCATCGGTGTCCCCTACTGACCGTGGGCAGGGACCAGTTGCTGACCCAGTTGGGACTCGAACCTAGGAACTACAGATTACGAGCCTGGCGCGCCCCTCGAATTTTTGGGACCTTTTAAGTTAGGACTTCAGTAGGTTAAAGTTGTCCCTGATGAGACTTGAAGTTTAATATTGGTAGGGTAGAACAAAAAAAAATCAATATAGGAACATTTTTTTCCATCCTATGTGCGAGATTTAAACTCGATGTAATTTCATTTTATGCTGTTTACGGATATTTGTTTCTTGCAGAAATAAATTCTGTTTGTGTTATTTTTCTGCTGAGGTCCTGTCATACTCGTGGATTTTCTACTATGACGTATTAAACTGACAGGTTCCTGTCAGACCTCTGTTGCAAGCGGCTGCTGGAGTGGATATTTATTTATTATTATAAATATTTCATGATTGTAGCGATATTTTAGAATCATTTCGTTGGCTGGAACCACGAATGCCCAGATACTGGATAAATCTCAAAGTTAAATGTCGACATCCTTAGTCACTGGGTGTATTACATGATTTTGCTTTGTGATATGCGCCTTAAAGTTTTGCATTTGCGATTAGTAACGTAATATGTGCTACTATTGTCACCAGCTTGCTTGATCAGATTTAGTATTATTAAAATCTGATCAAGCACAACAGTAGCAGTCATGAACATAGTAATATCTGATTTACAGGATTTTTCGTCGTTTGTCCGTTTTTTGTTTTAGGAAAATGTTCAGAATACAGCAGAAAAAATGTTGCACAGTTACTGCTGAGGTTTTTTTTTTTCGTAGAGTCCAAAAGATAATAAAAAAGTTTGTTTAAACGCTTGTTTAATCGAATATATTATATCACTTTTTTACAACGCTCTTCACTCTCTCTGTGTTGCTGTGACAGCGTTTTTAAGGGTCGTGGACGCTAGCAGGGAAGGGGGGGGGGACAAGAGGCGCACTCTCCCCCTCTCCTTAGAAAAATTGATCGAAAAATTAATTCAAGATAAATAATACAGGTGTACCAAAAATTGTTTTATCCTTAATAAAATCTAATCTTTTTTTTGCGTTTTCGTTTGTTTTCGAATACATATAATTTATTTTTATTTATTAATACAAAAAACATTTTTACATGTATTTTCAATAATACGTTTTTCTATTTAAGTTTGTTTTCGGGCATCCTTGTTTTTTCCCACCCTCCGAAAAAAAAAATCATCTTTACTCTTTTACGGTAATCAGCATAACAACTGCTACGGTAGGACTAGTTAATTATTAGGCGATATTTAATTATTAGGCATTATGCAGCTCCATTCATGTAACGCGACGTAATAAAATCACTGCCCCCTCCCCGTCCTCGAGGTGTTAGGTGATTTACGTATTATACCCTCACCAATGATAGCAATAAAAGAAATTAATTTTTATTCATACTAAATGAATTTAATACGAATAATATCCAAACTATATGAGGTTGATTCTGATGTAATACATTTTTCGGCTGGTACAGAGAGAAAGGCTTGACCCACTTTGCTTATATTTCCCAGTTCTGTCACCATTATCTTGAACCGGCTTTGGTTGCTAAGAGGAGTAAAAAAACGTTGTCAGAGTCATTTTCGTAGTTCTTGGAAGAAACGTAAGTTTCCGAGAGAGAAATGTCTTTTAAGCTACCCACACCCTTGATTACTAAACAAAAGGGAAACTAGTGTTTATTGTTCATTCCCGGCGTCGTCCCATTTTCCATCCCAAAGTGACTGGTGTCCTCCCACACAAAAGTGCCTCTGGCTGCAAGAGGCGTGTTCACTTCTCAGAGGCGCGCTCAAGTTGCCGATCCGCTCGAACCAGATACCACTGGAATGCCGCGGGACGACTGACGTCAGAGAGCGTATGCATACAACTTATGCACGAACACGTGGCAGCGAAGCCCAACAAGCAGTTGATGGCTGCACATTGTTGTCACGATCGCCGGTTCTGATAGGACAATAATTTTATGGCAGTGCTTTTACGACGGTTGTCTTGACAAAATTATGCGTTCATATCCTGTTGAATACGTGAGTGGCTGTAACGGCTTTGTAATATTTATTTATAATTCGTCAGGAATTCAACCGTTGCTTCTTATTGAATATTTTCGAGTTGTGCTATCAGAAAGGAATTTTTCTAGTCATTCGTTTTATTGTTCCGTCGCCAAGGTGGTTGGTTGTTTGGGGTTTTATGGCGCGAGGGCAAATGCTGTCCCAAAATGCTCACATTCTGGAATAATTAATTCTAAGTGAATACGTGCTAAAGTCGTGAAAATTGTTTTCGTGTGCATGTCAGTTTTCAAGGAGAGCTATGCACTAAACCCCTGTGATGCTGCATAGAACTGACCAGGCCTAACACCTAATGTCCGACCCCGCCTTTTCGTGGTGCAGGCCATTAGTACTTTTCAAACGAGACACTCTTGTGGAAGTGAACGGAAGAGTGTGGCCTACTGATCCGAATCAGTAAGCCACACTCTTCTACACACAACTAGGACTACTTTTTTTTTCTACCCTGCTGAGGAGTGGTCAACCAAACAAGGTTCTGGTGCTGACCATATAAACTTGCTGGACTGGATTAAGGCTCTGAGCTTGATTATAAATCCTGAATTTGCTGCACTAGTGGTCTTCTGTGGAGGAAAAATCTACCGCTGTGTTTTTTGTTTGTGGGTTGACAGCCCCAAGTGAATAGATTTTACAGTATATGTTTTATCAGCTGGTGGATAATCCTGAGCAGAGGTCAATGTAGGCACCTGAACTCTTGCTTCTACGGGCATCGTCAAATTCTACATTGGACAAACGTTTACTAGTGGGGGAACCATGCCTGCAATTAGGGGGCTGTTTGATATTGTCGGCATTCCCTCTCTCAGTAAATATAGTTTCTTGAACATCCCATTAACCATTTTCTCTCCATAGGTAGTTGGAATGTGAGGACTCTGCACAGAGCTTTTTCTCTCGATGTCCTCACACAAGAATTCCACCATTATAATTTAGATATTCTCGGCTTGCAAGAGACCAGATGGACAGATAAAAGCCAGATTTTTAAAAATGATCTTAAATTTATCTTTTTAGGTAGGAAAGATTATAAGCATCACCAAGGAGTGGATCTGCTTCTCAGCAGACACGCCAGTGATGCTCTTCTAGGATATGAGTGCATTAATGAAAGGTTTCTTACAGCAAAATTTCAAACAAGCATTAAAGACTTGAATGTTATCTGCTGTTTTGCCCCCATTGAGTATACCGATGAGGATGAGAAGGATAGGCTTTATGGACAACTTCGGGATATTTTGAATTCTGTCAAGAAAGGAGATATTACCCTTGTTCTAGGTGACTTCAATGCCAAAGTTGGTACTGACTCTGACCTTTTGGGAGGGGTGATAGGCTCTTCTGGTATTGGTATCTGCAATGGGCAACGTCTCCTACAGATAAGTAAACTTCATGATAACACAGATACAGATATCAGATTACAGATAAGTAAACTTCACAGATAAGTAACACTTATTACAAACACTGTGACATACCTAAGTACAAATGGGTTTCACCCGATGAGCTGCATAAGAATATGATAGATTATATATTAACAGCAAATGAGCTAGTTTTGTTAGGAATACCAGGTCATATAGGGGAGCTGAAACTTTATTTGACCATTACCTTGTTAAAAGTATCTTGCAACTTAAACTTAAGAAACGTTGTGTTAAGGATAAAAAAATTGCCTTTAATTCTGAAGCTCTGAAAGACCCAATTATAGCTAAAGCTTAACATGATGGTTACTTAGTCGTTACAACAGTCATGGTTTGCTTACTACCGAAGTTGAGGAGGAATGGGAGAGTTTTAAGCAGGCTTTTGTGGAAACTAAAAATGCTCTTTTAGGAAAAAAGGAGCGGAGGAGGAAGAATTATTTCAGTGATAAGGCACTGGAGCTTATTTCAGAAAGAACGACCGACAGAAATGTTTTTAATCAGTACCCTACTAGTCCTAGTAGGAAGCATTACAGAGAGTACATTGACTATCTGGTGCAACTCTCTGCTGTTGTGCTATCTAACTGCTTCCTCGGCTTTGTCAGCCAGGCCATCAAGCCACAGATTCTTCTCAGCAGTTAATTGATCCTTTACACGTTTATTAAACTCTCTGTAATGCTTTCTATTAGGACTAGTAGGGTACTGATTAAGGACATTCCTGCTGGTCTTTCTTTCTGAAATAAGCTTCAGTGCCTTGTCACTCAAATAATTCTGCCTCCTCTGCTCCTTTTTTCCTAAAAGAGTACTGTTAGTTTCCGAAAAAGCCTGTTTAAAATGGTCCCATTCTTCCTCAGCTTCAGTGGTAAGCAAACTATGACTGTCATAATGACTAAGTAACCTATCATGATAAGTTTTAGCTATAACTGGGTCTTTCAGAGATTCAGAATTAAAGGCAACTTTTTTTATCCTTAACACAACGCTTCTTAAGTTTAAGTTGCAAGACAATTTTAACAAATAATGGTCAAATCCAATTTCAGCTCCCCTATATGACCTGGTATTCCTAACAGAACTAGCTCATTTGCTGTTAATTAAAATATAATCTATCATATTCCTGTGCAAACCACTAGGTGAACCCCGTGTGTATTTATAAATGTCCCAGTGTTTGTAGTTTGTGTTCGTTATTCCAAACCTTTAAGAGTCTTCGTCATTGCCTTTGAAACTACCAATGCCAAAGGGACCTAACACTCCTACCCAAAGGTCAGAGTCAGTACCAGCTTTAGCATTAAAGTCAGCTAGCACAAAAGAAATATCTCCTTTCTTCACAGAATTCAATCCTCATGTCAAAGGGAAATTTGTTAATCTTTTATTGTTTACACATTCTTGGCAGAATTTGTCCCAGGTTTTTTAAAAGTTCTTAAAACTGCCCTAATAATTTAATAGCGTTTCTTGAAAAATTCCAAAAATTTGAGTTGTATTCAAAATGCTTCAGAGAGACTTTTTTCATTTGCAACGCTTAGGGACGGGATTGGAGGTGACTCAGTCGATTCAAGGACTAAGAACCTGGGTCAGTTACAAGGTTCGAGTTCCAACAACAGTGCCAGCGTTGAGATTAATATCCTTTACACCCCCTCCCTGTCCTCGGTGAGAAAAGAGACACCGATGGGCTTGGAAAGTTGATCGTCCGTGGATAGGACGTTTGCTGTGCTCCCATGTGCAGGAAAGCAATGCCCTGTGCACGTTAAAGAACACGCTCAGTGGTTTGACGAGAAACTTCTGCATCCTAATAGCTGTAATCAGTCGGTCCCCTTCCCCAACCTTCTCTGAGCCTTTGGAGTCCTTGTCTGCTCATTTTATGCAAAAAAAGTGCCTCTGATAGATAAAACAACTTTCCCCAAGAAAATCCCCAACTTAGGACAAGGATTTATCCTAAAATTTAGTCTCAACATGCCTTTTCATCAATGGCGTACCGAAAAATCTCTAGGAGGAGGAAGAAGCCCCCGCAAGAAATACCTCTGTGCTCTTTTGTGAAAATTCATTAAGGTTGATTTATTAAAATTAGATTCCATATTAATATCTTTAAGATTTTCTGTAGTTATTAATAATTTAAATTTTTAGAACCCACAGATATACTGCTTTTCATTGTTTAAGGAAGTTGAACAAAAATGCACTTATTTCAAGAAATTCTTTTTAGAATTTAGCGAAAGTTTCAGAGGATATTTATTATCTCATAGTAATACTTATATTACAATGAAATTTCCAATCAAAGAGTACATCGGAAAAACTTTCCTAATATAGAAAATTATAGATCACCGCAGATATTGAAGTTAATATTATTTAATAAGGAGTATGATTACCTCTAAACTGTAATACAGCTTGCACAACGAGCTGTCGTGCTTCTGTTAAAATTATTCAGTAATGTAGAGGGCAGCAAATCCCACTCCTCTATACGAGCATTTCTCAACTCATGAAGGATCTTTGGAGGGGATTGACGACTTGCAACTTGCCTTCCCAAAGCATCCTACGCATATTCAGTGGGATTTAGGGTAAGGGAACTACGTTGGCCAGTGCATTCTCTGGATATCTTCACTCTCATGGTATTCCTCCACTAACTCAGCTCTATATGGATGAGCATTATCATTCATAATAATGAATTCTGATCCAATGGCTGCTCTAAAAAAGGGGCGGGGGTGGCTCAGTCGGTAGCGCGCCAGGCTCGTAATCTGTAGTTCCCAGGTTCGAGTCCCAGCTGGGTCAGCGTTGAGATTTATCTCCGCAAAATTCCCCGCCCTGCCCACGGTCAGTAGGGGACACCGATGGGCTTGGAAAGGCCGCCGTCCGTCGGATGGGACGTTAAGCCGTGGCCCCGTGTGCGGGAAAGCCATACCCTGTGTACGTTAAAGAACACGCTGAATGGCCTTGACGGGAGTCTGTCTCCCAACAGCTGTTCCAGTGGGTCCCCTCCCCCAACCTTCTCTGAGCCTTCGGGGTCCATGTGACCTGGCCATTTAGCCCATGGTGTGCAAAAAAGTGCCGCTCAGAGGTAAAACAACCCAACCCAAATGCTCTAAAAAAGTATCACATAAGGCTCTAGGATCTCTTCTATGTATCTTATGGCAAGTAGAGGCCCTCCTGAGAAATCATGCAAGTCAGTGTGTGGCCATTGATAGTGATACCTCCCCAGACCAACAAACCACTGCCACCAAAACGGCCCCTTTTCAGCTATTCATGGGGTGATAACGTGACCCAAGCTCTCTCCAGATGAATTGGCGCCAAGAATACATACTTATGTTATATCGTAATTCGTCTGAAAAAAGAACCTGTCCCCCATTGATCCAATTGAGGTGCTGCCTGCTCCATTCCAGTCGGGCCATTCGCTCAGCTAAGGTTAGTGTTATGCACATTATAAGTCTTCTAGCATGTAATCCTCTTTCATGAAGTCGTCTGGGCACAGTTACTCTGGATACTGCCCTTCCTGTGGCAGCTGAGAGCTCCAATGCAAGTTGACTCACTGACATCGTTCTATCGTGCCTTGCAGTTAAGGGTAGTAAACGATCATCTTAAACTGTTATTGCTCTGGGCCTCGTTCTTCTGGAACAGTGGTCCTCATTTGGTAATTCCCCAAGGGGTTCGCGTTAAAAATCCTGTAATGGCGCCTTAAGCAGTAAAGAATTGTCCAATTAAGTTACAAATATATTTTTTCTCTGTGACAACAAAGCATGTGCACGTTTGAAGCATTGTAGGTTTGTTTTTTGCAGCGATTCTAAATTTTAGAGGTTTCATAATTATAGGTAGTAAAATTTTGTTTTATAATTATATAATGCAAATTTTAAAATTTTAATTTGGAATTTTTTTTAGTCATTATTACCCTGACGGTTCGTAACACTTTTTTTGGTTGAAAGGGGTTTGCTGAACAAGTCAAAAGCGCCAATTCTTGAAGAAGCTTTTATCTCCAGCTTTGAGAAATGCAAATTTAATAGCCGATAAAAGTGAGTTATTTATAACGCTAAATATCCTCTGAAATTTTCGTTAAATTCCAAAAACGGATTTTAATAAATTATGAACATCAGTGTATTTTGCGTAAAGTCAAAATTATTACACGTTGCTGTATAAAATACAAATATGCGTTTCGATTCAAACGATTATCTTAGTTTTATACACTCTATTAAATGCTATAAAACAATTACTCAAAAGTTAATCATATCGCGCAAATTTTATTCCTTAGAGCAGTGGTTCTGAACCTTTTATGCTTCACGTAGCCCCTGGAAATGTGTATGTAACTGGCGTACCCCTTATATAGATAGATAAAACTATAGTTATAGTATAATAATGCCAACTAGCGACTTTGTTACTAGATCTAGCGACTTTTGAGCTTACAGCGTACCCCAAAAAATTTTACCGCGTACCCCACGTTGGGAACCCCTGCTTAGAGAACAAAGGGAAGCTTTGAGAAAACGAGTTCTGACCCGTAGGCAGCAAGGAGAGGAGTTTGTAGTAAGGAAAACAAAGCTGATTGTCCACGATCCGTTATTATTCGTTCAAAGCTTGCAGAAAAATATTTCGGTATATTCCTTTAAATAGTTGTATATCAAGTTTTCCCATGGGTCATTAGCATTGTTCACGTACCTTCTCCCCCTTTTTCAGTGCAAAGCCCCCTACAGTGCGGGGATTTCGGTGACTATTAGTACCCCACTGCTTCTCGTATTAGAACATTCTTTTAAGACCGAAGTAAGGTTTGCCTGATCACTGCCTCAGTTAGATCCAGGGCTGGATTAACCATTAAGCAAAGTAAGCACGTGCTTAGAGCACCAAGAGAAGGGGGGCACCACAGAGTATTCCCCCCTAGCTATCATGACCTTAACTCACAATTACGTGATCTCGAGAACACACTATTCAATTTTGAAAATCCTTTTTCTACAGAAATCGATGTTGGTGGACAATTTTTAAGAAAGATATTCTAATGGGGGAATATCATTATTTGTACGAAACAAAACATCTTTTATTCCATTTCTAACCTTGAAGATATATAGCATTTCAGCATACATGGATCAAAAGATATAAAATAATGCTTATTGAATTGTTGCCTACTTATGACTTCAGCACTTACTGAGTTTTAATGTCTTGTAGGGCCAAGGGGGCACCATTTGGCCTTAATCCGGCCCTGGTTAGAGCTTAACACTACAAGCTATGTCTGCTGAAATAATAGCTAGGGCCATAACACTATGCCAGTTAAGGCTTTATTATCAACGTTCTTGGCATGAAGACAAATATTTCGAGAAGTGCCAATTGATCAGAAAGCCCTTGTTTCCCTGTAGAGAAGTAAAACAGCAGTAGAGTGTGTACAAAATGCAAGCTGAATATTTTCCACTAGTTCAGTATTATTTCTTAAAAACTCCCTGGTTAGTTAATTACACTTGATACTATAATGCTTCATGCATGTAAAAAACAATAAATCAGATTCTTTTGAAAATTCTGATCAAGTAAAATTGCCTAATCGTCTATCGTGTGTTGTCCTTCACCCAGTGTAACACTGCGTCCTTGCCTTTTCGCACGCGAACTGCGTTTAGTCACAAACAGTTTTCCAAGAACAGCTTCTGATGCTGTGACAGTCATGGTGACCAACGGGGCGATGATATCATGGTTCCTTAAGGTCACGCCTTTCAGGTACAGGGTGTTTCGCACTGTAGTAGACTCATATTATCACTCAGAATAGAGTTATTAATTTATCGATGGGGATAAATTTGATGTCAATCACTGTTTCTCTCAATCGGTTGTCAGGGACATGTTTTACTGGTGGTTCGTAATCTAAAGATTTCATTTTACTGTCAGATTCCTAATATACATTAGTTGACAGCACACAGATAAGATTTTTTAATATCTATTTTAATTATTTTATTTATTGTTTTATTTTATTTTTTATATTTGTTTTATTTATTTTATCATTCACTAAAATTCTAAATAATTTCGCCCTTAGCGAAATTAATAGTTGTTCTTGGGTTGTTTGGCACTTATTTTCACAGAGTGGACTAAATAGCCAGTCACAAAGAACCCGAGGACTCAGAGAAAGTTGGAGGAAGGGGACCCACTGGACAGCTGTTAGGAGACAATAGTAGCTTCCCGTTAAGGCCATCCGGCGTGTTCTTAAACGTTCACAGGGTATGGCTCTCCCACACTCGGAGCCACTGCTTAACGTCCCATCCGACGGACGACCGACTTTCTAAGCCCATCGGTGCCCCCTTTCTGACCGAGGACGGGAAGTTTTGCGGAGATAAATCTCAACGCTGGCCCAGGTGGGACTCGAACGTGGGAACTACAGATTACGAGCCAGGCGCGCTACTGACTGAGCACCCTCCTCCCTCCTGAAATTAATAGAATCAGCATTAAATGAATTGGAACCCCCAAATAGAAAATGTTGTGACTGGTTGGAAGTGCAAGGCTCTCATTAAGCTGTCGGTATACGAATATTGATGAAATAGAATTATTTTCCTCTTTTTAACTCATTTTCATTAAAAGAAAACCAAATTATAAAGCTTCATAACTCAACCTTCAGAATGTGAATTGCCTCAACTCAACTGGTAGAGCAACTGCCGCATGACCAGAAGATCCCGAGAGGCGGACTGGTGGATTTTTTTCACACTTGACTAATCACTAGAACTTTGTTTTTATTTGTCTGTATGTCCATTAGTAGGCATTCAACTTTTTTGTATTGAATAAAAATGAGAACTTCTTTCTGGGTTGGATAATGATTAGCATTTCCGAATCTTTCAATAATTATAATTTCCACTGTAGAGGGTCTTATTTTGGGAAATGCAAAAATTTTAAAGGAATTCTTTTGATTCTAGATGCTTACGCAGTATCTTGAGTATTAGGTGGTTTAACTTTGTAACTAATGATGAGGTTAGGCAAAGGAGTCTGCAACCTCCTTTAAGCAGCATATTGTGCAGAGAAAGACTCCGCTGGTTTGGCCATGTTGCCCGTATGGATAATTATAGATTGGCGAATAGGGTTATGAACAGTGTGCCTGGAGGCCTCAGAAGGAGGGGGAGACCTAGGATGCGGTGGGCAGACAATGTCAAACAGGACCTTGTTAGAATTGGTGTACAGTGGCCGGATGCAGCAGATGTAGCTCAGGACAGATATGCTTGGAGAATTAAACTGCGCGGTCTGGTTGGACCTCCGTAGCCCATGGCTGCTTGAGGATGATGATGATGATGAGTAGATTGTGATGGCAAGAAGCTTTGTTACAGCGATTTACTCTTTTAACCCAGGGAGATGAGAAACAATTTTGTTTTAAGAGATAAATGAAAAATTATTTGTGTTGGCTAGATACTAGTGAAATATTACTATTTGCATTTTCAGAATCATCCATTAGTTGATTTCCACCGTTAGAGGGTATTAAACTAGTAAATGCCGAAGTTCATTCTCTTTGAAACGAGCATTCCATATTTGACAGAGGCGTTCTTGTAGTTTCTAATACTTTATACATGCGTAAGCAATATCTTTTATATACATTTTTTGCCTTTTTTTTTTTACATAGATTAGTGTTTATTTAATTTTTGTCAATATTCAGAGATTTTTCTAGTATTTATGAATGGAGGGAGAAGGGTGATGATGTTGTCCACCATTTGGCCTTCTGTGTGTCGTCTCTTTTATTTAATATGTCAACTTCCGTTATCACCATTTATTCGATTTTTTTATTTTTCTTACAATAAGTAAGGCCCATAGAATGTTGGAAGGCATCTTGAATTATTTCGTGATTAATATCGTCGTAGGGTTGCAGCCCTGGCCACGAAGTAGACAGAGTCTGCGAGGAGGAATGCAGTTTTTCAGTGGGATTGCCATCTGAGAAATTCCTTTGTCCGTAAAAGATATTTGAAGTACAGAGGTTTATTAAGATAATGGAAACACCGACGGCGACTGGAATACACGCAATGCGCCATATGCATATCATAGGGACGACGTCACCCTCGATGTGAGGTGGTATATAAAGGGGAGAAGTACGATGTCGGCTATCACGTAGCAGTGCCACAGGCGCAGGTGAAACAGCTGTATGGTGTAATTGTCGACAATGTCAGATCTCAGTAAACTCCAAAAAGGCATGATCATTGGTGCGCGTCTTGCAGGAGCTTCAGTAACCAGAACGGCGGAAATAGTAGATGTAACACGAGGAACTGTATCGAAGATTATGACTACCTATCTAATAGGACAGTGCGTTGCCTCCAAACGTGCAAATTGTGGACTCTGTATGAAGTTGTCAGATATGGATAGGTGAATGTTGGCACGGATTGTACAACTGAAGCAGAAGACCACAGCACCTGAAATAACAGCAGTGTTGAACATCAGTCGGAATGATTCCGTTTCCGTCATAACGGTTCGTCGCGAACTTCATCGTGCCTCTATTTATAGCCGTGCTGCAATCCACAAACTTATGATTACCAACATCAATGCAACAAAACGTGTAAAGTAGTGGAAAGCACATAAAAACTGGGATGCTAAAGATTGGCAACGTGTCTTTGATCCGCTGTATCAGTATGAATCGTGCTATACTTTGATCCGCTGTCAATGTATAGCACGATTCATCTGGTCTGGTGAATCGTGCTATACATTGTTTCCCACCACTGCTAGAGTGTACATCTGGCGAAAATCTGCAGAAGCGTACCATCCCGACAGTTTGGTACCGACTGTGAAGCATAGAGGTGGATCCATGATGCTGTGGGGTGCCATATCATGGCATTCCTTAGGGCCATTAGTTATTTTGCAGGTCGTATCACATCTGCAACGTACAAATCCATTCTCGGAGACCACCTGCACCCAATAATGCGAGCATTGCACCCTAATGACCGTCCCTGGTTTCAAGCGGATAATGCACCGGTGCATTGTGCGAAACGTGTCAAGTTGTGGTTTGCAGAGGATGAGGTACATCAGTTACCCTGGCCACTTCAATCGTCAGACCTCAGTATTATTGAACATTTGTGGGAATATCTGGAGCGCAAGGTCAGATCGCACTTTCCACCTCCAGCATCACTGGCACAGTAGGGCCATATTTTACAGGAAGAATGGTCCCACATTCCATTACCGTATGTACATGATTTGTATAATCTATTCCAAGTCGAATTGCGTCTGTTCTGAACGCCCGAGGTTGGCCTACAGCATATTAATAAAATGTTCTCCACAAACAGACGTGTTTCCATTATTTTGATAATTTCCTGTAACTGTGTAGCTCAGATCATATCCCAAAATTTTCGCAAAGTGGATAACCTTATTTTTAGCATCATAAGAAATTTACCACATTTTCTTTTGCACCGGGGTATATTAATATCACGAACGCAAAGCTCATTATGTGTAAAATAGAACAGAACTACTCAAATCTTGATAAATATGTATTAGTTTATAAGCACGAATTTCGAGGTGGAGAAGACGTGGGCATCTGCGGCAATTATTACAAAAAGCGACAAGCCTTCTAATCGCATGTAGACGTTAATTTCCAGGAGAGGAGGGGTAAATCTCCTCATTGCATAGAAACTTGAATGACGAAATATAAAATTTCAGAAATTTTACAAATCCAAGTAGTGGGGAAAGTAAATGCCCTACCTACTCCCCCCTCTCTTACAATAATCGAGATCAAACTCCAAGAAAATCTTTTCCGGACCCCTCTAGCTGAGAATTTTTCACTAATCCAGTAGCTAATTTTACACCTAATTTAAGCAATATATTTTTTTTACATCGTATTACATATTGTAAACATATCCTTTGCAAGAAACGTAGCTTTTAAACTACCGTTTAGGTGTGACACCCTTCACGAACTCGCCACTACTTGAAGCTAATATTGAAGACTTCATTTATGCCACAGTTCAAGCCTTAGGGGCCAAGGCAACATATTGGCTATTTACTGGTTCGATAATTTCCTACCCGGAAGGCTAGGAAGCAATACTAAGAAGTAGTAAGCTTCAGATTGAGTAAAAATCTCCTCGAGCTAATCGGGTTGTTAAGACGACCTTGCAATGCTTGGTCACGTTTCTTGTCGGTTTCGAGATGTTGCCACCTAAAAAGAGGATGATTGGGATTCTCTACTTTTCTGTGGCTCGAGTGACTTCAGACCCATCCAAGGTCTGATCTGCTGGCGGACGTCACGCAGGCTGGATATGGGCGCGCTTCGTCGGTCGTGGATAGCAGGCAAGGGCGACATCTGTTCTGTCCTCAGTGCACGTCATGGTTCCGTCTCCTACACCTTGTTATGGCATTCTGAAAGGCTTATGAGGGAAACAATGTCATTGACAGAACTTTTGTCTTGGTGTTCAAACGCACAATTGACTTTCCGAACGAAATCAAGGCTCTGTATCCCCCCCCCCCCTTTTGTTTTTCTCACTTCTACTAGTATCAGGCTGAGCATCCGTGATGCACCTTTTTTTTCTCTGCGGTTGGTATGTCAGGAATGAGTATTATCGAATTTTTTTCTCATTTATATATATCAAAATTACGACATTTGTTCTCAAAGTTATTGTTATAAGATAGTAAAACGAGTCACTGAGAAATTTTCAAAAAGAAATTTGCACCACAGCATATTTTTAGCACTGAAATGGTTTGAAATAGTTCTTAAAACGCTATTTCGTAAAAACTGCTGTATATAAATTACTTATAAAATTGTTATTTCTTATTAAACAATTCACATGTTCTTTTTTTATAAATTGTTGAACATGAGAAAAAAATTATATTGCTTATCAAATGAGAGATTATTGAATATTCATAAAGCGACTTTATTATGTTTTGCAGTCATAATCATTTTTCAACGTATTTTTTCCCCTTGATTTGTCGTGCTAAGATCTTAGTCTGGTGCTCTTCACATCTTCAAACACTTGACGAGATCTAGCATGTGTTCATATTCAAATGATTCTGAAATCTTTGTATCGTTCAGACTAATGTGTAGCTTTCAAACAAAACACCATCTCTTATCTTTATCATCAAAAGGAAGTAAAGATAATACTGTATTTCTGCAGCGTTTTGAAATGCCAGTTATTTATCAAGGGTAACCCATCATCAGCATTGTCTTGACAAGGAAAGTTCAAGGCTGTTATTTGAAGTTTTTCTTCTAGGACAAAAGCCACTGCCGTTTCCTTTTACGAGTTTCACTTCCATATTCGTGCCCAAAGAGGAAAAACTAATTTATTTTTGCCTAACCTCGTAAACATTCCTGAAAACAATCAGTTTGTCAGAGTAGTATCATTAAGCTTTTTTTTTTGCGTTTGCGTAAATTAGAACAATAAGCCTAGGGCGGGTTAGCGCGCCAGTCTCGTAAACTGCAGTTTCGAGTCCCGCCTGGGTCAGCGTTGAAATTTATCTCCGTCCGTCGGATGGGACATTAAGCCATAAAGAACTCTGAATGGCCGAGACGAGGTTACCATCTGTCTCCTAATAGCTGTCCAGTGGGTCCCCAACCCCCATCCTTCTTTGAGCCCTTGGGGTCCTTGTGACTGTGTAACCACAACTTTAACTCATTGTGTGCAAAAAAAAAGGCGCTACTCAGAGGTAACACAACCCAATAATAATTCTGATTTTTTTTTAGTGGTATAATTCTTTCTAGTAGTATAATTTCTTTAATATGCTGAAATATTAAAGAGCAGAAAGTGCAAAGATATTGGCCGACAACTATGTTATGTATGTTAGTTATGCTATCTTATAACTTCATGAACTGTAAAATATAGGGGTGGCTCAGTCGGTAGCGCGCCAGGCTCGTAATCTGTAGTTCCCAGGTTTGAGTCCCAGCTGGGTCAGAGTTGAGATTTATCTCCGCAAAATTCCCCCGCCTTGCCCACGGTCAGTAGGGGACACCGATGGGCTTGGAAAGGCCGCCGTCCGTCGGATGAGACGTTAAACCGTGCCCCCGTGTGTGGGAAAGCCATACCCTGTGCACGTTAAAGAACACGCTGGATGGCCTTGACGGGAGGCTACCATCTGTCTCCCAACAGCTGTTCCAGTGGGTCCCCTCCCCCCAACCTTCTCTGAGTCTTCGGGGTCCTTGTGACCTGACCATTTAGACCATGGTGTGCAAAAAAGTGCCACTCAGAGGTAAAACAACTCAACTATAAAATATTATTGCCTAAAAATTGTATTAAAATCATAGCAAAAAAAACCTTTAAATTCTTAGTGTACACTCCATATCACGGTTACCACTTTCCAGGGGAACATTTTGATATTTGTAACATGCTAAGAAGAAAACTGCTTCGTCGTTTCCGTGATCGCACTGCAGCGACATTAATAAAATTTATTCACAATGCTCACCACCAACCCATTACCAATGTCGAGAAGTTAACAAAAACCTATAATTGTTGTTGCAAAAGTGTATTATGAACTGCTGATTTTTTTCTGAAAGAATCGTCTAGGTGAAAAGTTTTGGTCTTTACAACTTCTGAACCCACACTGTTCATCACTAAGTTGTCATCAATCAAATGTTTCATTCTGTAAGCACAATAGTAGACAGATCTTTACATGTAACAGAGACTAAACTGACTCCGCTATAATTATCACAAGAACTGCGATTACCTCTCATGAAATTAGATATACCTCTGATAAAATCCTTAGGAAGTTATCAAAAAAAATGTTGAATACTACAGTCAACTATATGACAGCAGAATCACTCCCAACTCTAACTAACTATTTGAACATTGATTACATCTACCAAATATTAAAGAAAACAATTCAGTTTGAAATGAAACTTTTAACGTGTTGTTAACGATTACATAAGTGTCCTTTGGGGTAGGCAGGCGGTGCGTAAGTAAAGCGAAGTAATTTCTGTGCAAGATATTTGATATTCAAAGGTAACTAAAGTATTTATATAATGTCATGCTGAAATTTATACCTTACTATTCACAAAGCAAAATTCGAAAATATTAGTAATCTTGCATGTGAATGCAGGCTATTCAAACTTCAAACGAAAGCACATATTGTGTATGATGTATAAAGAGGTTTTTGAAGAATATACATCCACAGTTTTAACTTTCAACTTCTCTGTATGGCCTTGACGGGTCTGTCTCCTAACAGCTGTCTAGTGGGTCTCCTTCCTCCAACCTGAGCCCTTGGGATCTTTATAACCTGGCGTTTAGTCCATTGTATGTAAAAAAAAAAGTGTCGCTCATAGGTTAAACAACCCAACTATAACTTACTGATGAGTGAAAAATGAAAAATATTTCATTGATTCCAAATACGTTAAAGGCCATATTCTTCGTATAACACGAAACCAATCTTGGAGATACCAGTTCGTCGTTAGATCGTAAGTAAAAATTGTTCTGTTGCGTAGAAATTTCTTCTTTTTTCTTAGAAATATATTAAAAATAACTACCCTTTTTTGTCCTAATTTTATTACAGCTATATAAAATTTAAAAAATGCAGCCAGACAATGATTAATATTGTATTTTAGTGATTAATAAATTGACTACCCATCACAATATAACCTTACTAATTCTTGAGCTATATTTTTGTTGCAAATAACAGCAACTCTCGCATCAACAATCCAAAGTACAAGATTGCAGTGCAAGGAGAAAAAAAATGGATCGCTTGTTCAGTTAATTGTATATATGCTTCCCTAGCTATTGATAACTAATTAACGGGGAAAATACATGAGCAGGCAACGTGTAAATTCACAAAAAGCTGGCATGGAAACATTTTCACTGCAAAAAAAAGAAATCCTATCCCCGTGAAAGAAAAGAACATATAACGTGGCAAACGTGTTTACTTCAGTTGAGATGACGAGACGACGGATAACAGCGTATACGTCAAGTAAGCAAAGGCTTTAAACACACCTAACAGCGATAGTGTGGATACGAGTTCTCTTGTCTCCATAAGTCAACCAACAGAGCAATTCCTAATCCACCTGCATGCGGAATGGGCTTATCTGGATGTGACGGAACCGGAAATAATAATGCCCTTACTTTCACCACTAGTTCGTTGACAGCAGGTATGTGATGAGAGATGACTCTCTATAGTGGACACCGTAAAGACAAAGTTAGACAGAAAGATTGTGTGAAGTTGTCGCAGTTTTTCTCTTGAGCTCTGATCCTTTAAAGTCTGAAGCCTGACAGAAAGAACGATGACCAGAATTTTGCTTGTATGACTTAATTTTGCGTGCATTTGATCAGGGGTATCCTAACTTTTTCACACCGGGGTCTAATTTTAAATTAGAATTCCTTGGGAGTGCTACTCAATTTTTATTTACGTTTGAATAAAAGCGCTAAAGGGTGTATTATTATGAAGCTTCACCGGGATGTGGTGGTACGGTACCCCCCCCCCCCCCCCCCCCCCAAAGAAAAAAGGGTGTCCGACAGAAATTTTTGAATATGAGTGAAGAAACTATCACATTTTAAATCAAATTAGGTAACTTTTGAATTTAATACTGCTATTTGTTTTTTGTTTCTCAACCCTCGTAACATAAATGTGTCCTTGCCGTGGGCGACTATCTTGCTAAAGAGCGACTGGTAGCCCCCTGCATTAGATTATTATGTAATACCCAAAATTCATTGTGCAAATAATCGGCCGCAACCTGAGTATGAGTATTTCCATACTTTTTATCAAATAGACTGTCTCGTTGTTCGCATTATTTGAGACAAGTAGAATTTTCTCTAAATAAAATAGTAAAACTATATTTTAATAGCCTTGGAGACTTTTCATAGTTTTCACTGCAAAGATATATATACACCGAAGAGCCAAAACATTATGACCACCTGCGTAATTTGATGTTGGTCCTTCACGTGCCACCAAAACAGCTCTTACCCGGCGAGTCATGGACGTTAAAAGATTTCTAAAGACGTCTTGTGGTATCTGGTACCAACGCGTTACCAGCAGATCCTTTAACTCTTGTAAGGTATGTGGTTGAGCCGTCGCAGATCGGATATGCTGCTCCCTCCTCGGACCACTTTTTGAAGGTACTAACCACGGCATACCATGACACCCCACAAGCCTTGCCGTCTCGGAAATGCTCTGACCCAGTCGTCTGGCCATTACAATTTGTTCTTTGTCAAACTCGCTTAAGTCCGCTGCCTTTCTTATCTGAAGAGCAAGAATAGCACTCATTAACAGAGCTCAGTATCAGGTGTCTTTTATACCGTTTCATGACCTTCACACGCGCCGCCGTTTACCTGCAGTTGCTTCGATCTGCATAAAGACACGCTGGTCATAATATTTTGGCTCTTCTGTGTATATCCCTAAATTTAGTATGGTGTTAAAATTAATTGTATTTTTTTGATAATTTTTTGTTAAAATTAGTGTATGTACTTCAGTAATCGGATCGTAATAATTTATTAAGAGAAAATTAATTCACCTTCCTATTTGCACTTGAAGGAGTAACTTGTTAAAGACCTATTGTCTTGAACAGGTCGCCTTTAACAAGATTAACATGGCCACAGGAAATATTATTTGCCATTGACCGTTTAGCTCTGTGGCGGGAATTGGCCCAGCCAGTAACGCGCCAGCTCGTAAACTGTGTTCCCAGGTTCGAGTCATCAATGTGCGTTCTTTGAAATTTTATGCGTGTACTTCCTACTCTGCTGTTGGAAAAGAATGTGATACTGCTGTGTTTGGAAAGTGAAGAATGCTTCTCCCCTTCTTCGTGCAGCTATCTCTTCCCCCCTCCTTCGGCTTCAAGCCCGGTTCAAGTCCCGGTTCCTTTATGAAAGCACAACAGTTGGCAACACTCTAATTTCGTGACGCCCTATTTAATTATTGGAAATTTATTACGGAAGGGGCCCTCAATAAACAGTCCAATTCGACAGGTAGAAGAATCAGGGTAGAGTTATATGGCAAGTGTATTTCATATATGCGTAAGGGATTTTGCAACACGTTACAGGGCTCCCCAACAAAAAATGAAGTTGAAAAACAATGGTCTAGTTGGATTGCATAATTTCATTTCCTGTTCATATTTATTTCAAACATGAAGCTCTACTTTTTCCCTCCCATTCAAATTTCGTTGGTAGTTCGTGTTACTATCTGTTTCATTAAGGGTTCACTTTTTATCTTCCTTTCCGGACCCCTCCCGTTTTCTCTGAATTTAAACAAAGAGATTAAATAGATGTTTAAATTTTAATGCCCAATAAGAAAGAGATTGTGAAATTTGAAAAAATAAATTTCAGATGACAGAACAGAAAATTCACCCGTCCCTTGCCAGCACCAGGAGAATTTTCAGACGTGGCCAGTTACTTTCAAACCTAGGAAAAAAATACAGCATTAAAATATTTCCAAAGGAAAGAACATCGCCTTTAATTTTTAAGTAATTAATATTACACTAGTGGATCCCTATTTAAAATCAATGATCTGATGTGTTTTATTGCGCACAAAAATGGAAACTTGCCCCTTCTACATTGGTATATGCATTTGCTCTGGCTTGTGGTAAAAACATCTGGCTGATCAGATTTTGTCGAATTTCACTACTCTTGTAAATGATACCAATGCAGAAATCAAATGCGAAAAGGTTTGGCTTTTAATATTAAGAAACAACCTGCGAAATGGCATGGTTTCAGAAAAATCGCTCTAAAAATAATGTCTTTTTCGTTTAGAATATTCAAATTAAATATATTAATAATTAAATTAATCTAGATATATAGAGAAAATTTTGAATCTTTTACCTAGCGTATTAGTAAACATTCACTTATATTCAACTACATGTAGCATACAGCTCATACGGTCCCCTGAAGTAGATACTGATAATAAGAATTCACAGCTCATCATTGGTTTGCTGAGTATCTATCCACTATCAAGCTGTTTTATGTAGCAGGATGAAGATGGGTGAAGAGGTAAAATTGTCATGAGCCAGGTGAGATCTGAACCCATGACCTCTCCTGATGACATGTCAGGTGCTCTAGAATGCCCAAATGCATTCACAAAAGGGAGCATGTTTCCAAAGGAATGTAATTAGATTGGATTGTTTTACCTCTGAGCAGCACTTTTTTGCACACCATGGGCTAAATGGCCAGGCCACAAGGACCCTGAAGGCTCAGAGAAGGTTGGGGGAGGGGACCTACTGGAACAGCTGTTGGGAGACAGATGGTGGCCTCCCGTCAAGGCCATCCAGCGTGTTCTTTAACGTGCGCAGGGTATGGCTCTCCCGCACACGGGGCCACGGCTTAACGTCCCATCCGACGGACGGCGGCCTTTCCAAGCCCATCGGTGTCCCCTACTCACCGTGGACAGGGCGGGGAAATTCTGCGGATATAAATCTCAACGCTGACCCAGCTGGGATGCGAACCTGGGAACTACAGATTACGAGCCTGGCGCGCTACCGACTGAGCCACCCCCGCCCCAGGAATGTAATTGACCAGATGGTGTATAGCATAACATAAACAGTAGAGATTGAACAGCAGCCTGTAGCTAAGTGGTCAAAACACCTGACATGTCATCAGGAGGCCATGGGTTCATATCCCACTCTGCTCAAGACAATTTTTTCCTTTACACACATCTTCATCCTATTATATTTGGGTTGGGTTGTTTTACCTCTGAGCAGCACTTTTTTGCACACCACGGGCTAAATGGCCAGGTCACATGGACCCCAAAGGCTCAGAGAAGGTTGGGGGAGGGGACCCACTGGAACAGCTGTTGGGAGACAGATGGTAGCCTCCTGTCAAGGCCATCCAGCGTGTTCTTTAACGTGCACAGGGTATGGCTCTCCCGAACACGGGCCACGGCTTAACGTCCCATCCGATGGACGGCGGCCTTTCCAAGCCCATCGGTGTCCCCTACTGACCGTGGGCAGGGCGGGGAATTTTGCGGAGCCATCCTGTTATATAAAACAGCTTGATAATATGAAGATACTCAGTAAATCAAATATACTTCAACTACTTTTTTGGCCATGAAATGTTGTTACCCCGAATTCACTAAAGCACCCTTCAATCGATATGGGATACCAGTAAATAATGTTGATGTGGAACGGTACTAGAGTCTATATTTGCTCTGATAAATGCGAAATTTGAAGAATCCTACGTAATGCAATGTATTTGAATGCATGTATGCATGCATACATATATATACACTGAGAGGCCAAAAGTCATGGGAATAGCAGTTAAAGTAGAACTAGCACGCTGTACTCATAACTATTGCATGGCGTCAACCGCAGAATGGCGCTGCAGTATCCTACAACCCCAATATTCATTTCTGAGTAGTTATTAATTCAGCATTGCTACACATCGTGAGTTGTCTAACTTTGAACATGGCTTGATCATCGATGTCAGAAGGATGGGTCATGCAATATCGGAGATCATGCAGGAATTCAGTTTTCCCCAGGTCTACGGTGGCAATAGTTTATCGTCAGTATTCTATTGATGGCATTTTCACACACGTAAACCAGTGAATGGGACGGCCACGTGCAATTGACGAACGGAACTCGTGTTGGCTGTCACAAATGGTAATGACCAACAGATGGGCTACAGTGCATGAAATCACTGCCAATTTGAATGCGGGCCAAACACAAAACGTTTCTGAAAGGACTGTCTATCGCCACCTGCACTACATCGGATTTGATAGCCGAAGTCCCACTCCTGCCTGCAAGGTTCTGTGATGGTGTGGGGCATGTTCACGTGATGTACATTGGGCTCTCTTGTCCATTTGGAGCAATCACTGATAGGTATGAGATACATGGACATTCTCACAGATCACCTGCACCCCTTCATGACTCGAGCACCCTGATGGTGAAGGTGTATTCCAACAAGATAATGTAGCGTGTCACCAGTCTTTGGTTTCTAGGAGGTGGACTTTACCACCATGAATTGGTCCCCACGGTCCCCCGATATGAACTTGGAGTATTTGTGGGACACAATGGAAACAAGCTTACGATCCATGAATCCAGCAGCATCCAATGCAATACAATAATGGTCTACACTGTAGGATGTGTGGGCTGCCATCCCTGCAGAACGGTACTGGCAACTCGTCGACTCCATGCCTCGACGTGTGACTGCACTAATTAGGGCTCGAGCAGGACCAACCCGTTATTAGGCATGTATCTCATGACTTTTGGCCTCTCAGTTTATGTGTATACATAGTTGTATCAGAATAATATGACCACCTACCATACATATACTATGGTAGGTGGTCATATATATTTTGATAGTATATGTATGGTAGGTGGTCATATTATTTTGATACGACTGTGTACATGCATGCATAATGAATTTGAAGATAAAAATCCTATGAAATGCAAAGAACGTCGGCTTTATTTGCAAAAGAAGCGTATCTTTGGTAATCATTTGGATCAAGGTATTGAAATTTTAAAACGTTATCCAAGTATATTGCCTCTTACAAAAGTTAAAATTGGAAATAGATGATTCTAAACAATATATGAATGGCTTTCAAAACGTCCTTGACATGCATCTTCAGAACAAAAACAATGCACTTACCTCAACAGAACATTTACTGTCTCCAAAGTACTCCCCTCCAGCATCCGTGCAAAGTTGCAGACATCTACGGTCAATTCTCAAACTCTTGGCGGTACTCTTATTGGGGAATACTCTGCAACTCTGAATGAACGCTCTAGATAGGCCGTAACTTGCCGGGTTTTGTGAGCACTGGTATTGTCTGGAACAGTGTTTCCCAAAGTGGACGATACCACCCCTGGGGGGGGCTCAGAACGATCCAGGGGGTCGATAGTAGCCTCGGGTGCAATTAGGGGGACGGTGAAGCATAAAGAAAGAAGGGAAGATGAGAAATTTTTGAAAATCCCCTTATTAAAAATTCCTCTCCCCTTTATTAAAAGCCTGTGGCGCCATCTAGTGTATATGCTGAGTACTATTTTTTAGAAAAACCCCAATTTTAGTCGTAATTTTTGACTCCCTCTCATTAAAAAACCCCTTATCAAAATGCATCCCCCTTTATTAGAAACCCGTGGTACCATCTAGTGTATAGGATGTGTACTTAGGAAAAAGCCCTCTATTTTAATCGAAAATTTCCCAATTTTTGACTCCCCTCAATAAAAAAAACCCTCTATCAAAAGTTCCTCCCCCTTTTATTAAAATTCCCTCCCCTTTATTAAAAACCCCTCCTTATCAAAAGTTCCGTCCCCTTTATTAAACTTCCCTGATCACAAACTCCCCTGGTATCTACGCTCATCTGAAATTTTCCAAGTCCACTAAACTTTTTTTGATGGCAACGCTCATCCCCATCTCAGAACGGTTGATGCAGTCCTCAATTACATAGTCCCAATTTTTTAATCCCCCTCATTAAAAAACCTCTTATCAAAAGTTCCACCCCCTTTATTAAAAACCGTCTTATCAAAACCCCCTCTTTATTAAAACTTCCCCGATCACAAACTCCCTAGGTATCTACTCTCATCGGAAATTTTCCAAGTCCACTAAATTTTTTTTGGTGGCAACCCGCTCTCAGAACAGTTGATGCAATTATTGAATAAAGTCTCATATTCTGCGAATTCGACCTTCATTAACTGTCACATACATGTCGCAACAAATGTGCAGAATGCGTGACAAGGTCTCTTATTAGGGGTCAAGAGGGTGATTGCAAACAGAACAGCCAATGTACACTATTTGCAGTGCAATATTTGCATTTGTTACTGATAAGATCCGAATTAGTATTTAAATATTTACAAGCTTTAATTACGCCGGAGTGAGTGACGGTTTTTATCGCTACATTGTCAAAGGGTGAATGCCAATGCGCGCTAGCTCAGTAGCATGTTTACATTTGCTACTGATAAAAGATTTCCTTCATTAAAAATAGAAACGAAGTAAATAATTTCGACGGTGCTTTAGCTCCTGTGTTTACTCCGAACGTATCTCACAAGGGCCTTATCAGATATTATACTTTTGTTGCCAGATGTTCAGCAACCACGTCAATCCCCGGTTCCGTCTCACGACACTACCAAGTTAAAGGAAAGCCGTGACTATCTAGAGTCGAGGGCAAGAATACACCATTTAGATACATCTCATCCCCAACCTCACATGGCAGCAGTCCTATAGTAGGAAAGCTAACCACCGGTAGAAACCTGAAATTTAATCTGTTCCCCGGTTAGCCATGAACAAGGATATGTAGATCCAAGTTCACTCGGCACCCGGGGTGGAGACTCTTAGTGGGGCCCAGACTTTGAAAAGGGCTTGTGCCTACTAGGTGACCAAGCCCATTCAGCTGTGCCCTTCAACTGCTCCACGGAGCACCTGATGTTGAGGTCTTGACACCGTCTGACTGGCCACTAAACCGGTCAGCGATGTCTTCGAACTTGGTTGGTCTTGGCTCTGTCCAACCAGGGACCCATTCCGGTCAGCAAAGTCTTTGACCGGTTGCTGGGCCCGAAGCCCCCCTCCCCAACGACAAGGTGGTCCCCTATTGGGGGGGGGGGGCTTATCAGATATTGGTGAAGCTCGTTTAACCTTGATCATGTTGAAAGATGTATCTAGGGTGTTTATGAGATAACATCTGTCTGTATATAAGCTCACATGCCACTTGCTATGTCATTCCTAGCTACTGATCAGAAGCTATCTGTCAGAAGTTTTTGCTCTTAGTTTGCACATAGTTTTGAAGTCTGTCTGTGAGATGTCTCTCATCCGAGAATTTGAACATGCTGCTGAGATGGACACCGAGCAGAAGGACGTAGCCCATTCATTTGATGACTTGCTGGCATCAGTACATCTGTTGGATGCTGTTGTCAAGTGCCCTTCATTATCTGAGGCCCCTGCAGCAAAACGTGTCTGTCTGCCGGCGATCCAACATGGTGGGAAGACAGCTCGGCGGACCCGGAAGCTCACCTTAACCACACCCCATGCAGCATCCACCTCCGGACAAGCTGGTAGCAGTGCCTACGTTCCAGCGCACCCGCTGGATGGCTCACCGGCGGGGTCTTCATCTACCTCCAAGGACGTTGGCTCATCCTTGCCTCGCATTGCTTCCCCCCAAGTTCGCCCACTGTTGTGCCACACTACACCATCACGAACGTCAGGAGATTTAATTCTACCAAATTTAAAACACAGTTCGTGTCAACACTATAATGAGTTGGGGGAATGGAGAATGTTGAGGCACATGATTTTCTCCCTGTATTCAACACCCTACACGAGAAAATGCTTCAGGACATTGTACCACAGGGTGAATACAGCCACGTCCAGCTGTGTTTCCATTCATTGGATCTGAAAAAACCCTGTGAACCTGAGCCTGATGGCATATTTATCATCAGCTACCTGTACAGGAAATTTTTAAAACCAGATCTTGTGTTCGATGGATTTAAGATTTTAGGTATCTTTTTACCTGGCCTGAAAATACGTTTCATCGACACCTTATCCTTTATTCAGGCTCCTCTTCGCTCCTTTACAAAGACCTTAAACTTGGAGACAGTAAAAGGTTTTTTCCCCTTTCAAATTCATGGAGGAAAATTTACAGTATGTAGGGTCCATTCCGGATCGGCATTTTTTCCAACCCGAAGACATGGAGCCTTCAACTCTGTCAGCATTCGAACAATGGTATGCCGCAGCGAGCCTCGAACCCTGGGACTTTCAGCAACAGCTTCTGTATTACTGCAAGGCAGATACAGAGCTGTTACGGTGTGGCGCCCAAGCTTTCCGACACGAATTTTTCAATCTAACAGGCGTAGACCCCTATGCACATGACCTCACAATTGCCGGTGCTTGCTTATGCATTTTCCGTGGGAAGTTTTTGCAGAATACCCTTGGTGTGTGCCCCGCCCATGGGTATTCTGCAAGTAATTACTGGCAGTCCTTGAAAATTCTCGCATGGTTGGAGTATGAGGCTTCCAAGGACAATATCGAAATTCAGACCATGATCCCCTGGAGGTGAAAATAAAATAGGTCAGTACAAACTGGATGACGTGTGCCACAGTACCCGTTGTTTTTATGAATTTTTAGGGTGTTACTTTCATCATTGTTTGAAATGTTTCAACCCTGAAAAAATAGATCAGCGTACTAGAAAACCATTTGTTTTGTTAAACACATGAACCATGGATCGCCTTGAGGCCTTGAAACTGCTGATGAACGGGTACACATGCAAAATCATGTGGGAGCACGAGTTCGATGAATTAATGCCTAAAAATCAGCCTCTTGCATTAATTTACAAAACCATTGAGCCTATTAGGCGCTAATGAAGGTCGAATTCGCAGAATATGAGACTTAGTTCGATAATTGCATCAACCGTTCTGAGAGTGGGTTGCCACCAAAAATAGTTTAGTTGAAGTGGAAAATTTCCGATGAGAGTAGATACCTAGGGAGTTTGTGATCGGGGAAGTTTTAATAAAGAGGGGGTTTTGATAAGACGGTTTTTAATAAAGGGGGTGGAACTTTTGATAAGAGGTTTTTTAATGAGGGGGGATTAAAAAATTGGGACTATGTAATTGAGGATTGCATCAACCGTTCTGAGACGGGGTTGAGCGTTGCCACCAAAAAAGTTTAGTGGACTTGGAAAACTTCAGATGAGCGTAGATACCAGGGGAGTTTGTGATCAGGGAAGTTTAATAAAGGAGATGGAACTTTTGATAAGGAGGGGTTTTTAATAAAGGGGAGGGAATTTTAATAAAAGGGGGAGGAACTTTTGATAAAGGGTTTTTTTTAATGAGGGGAGTCAAAAATTGGGAAATTTTCGATTAAAATAGAGGGCTTTTTCCTAAGTACACATCCTATACACTAGATGGCGCCACGGGTTTCTAATAAAGGGGGATGCATTTTGATAAGGGTTTTTTTTTAATGAGGGGGAGTCAAAAATTACGACTAAAATTGGGGGTTTTTCTAAAAATAGTACTCAGCATATACACTAGATGGCACCACAGGCTTTTAATAAAGGGGTTTTTAAAGGGGGATTAATTAATCTGTTATTAATTATTAACATTTATAGGGGGTGTGGTCACGTGACCGGAAGTGGGTGTGGCTTGTGACGTCATAGGGAGAAAGCACTGCATGGGGGATTCGTATACTGCGACTAGACTACTCATACCCTGAGCACGCTGGATAACCTGATGGGAGACTACCATCTGTCTCTTAACAGCGTCCAGTGGATCCCCTCCCCCCCAACATTCTCTGACCCCTCGGAGTTTTTGTGACCTGGTCATTTAGCCATTGTGTGCAAAAAAAGTGCTGTTCAGAGATAAAACACCCAACTCACACAAACTCCCCACCCTGCCTATGGTCAGTAGGGGACACCAATGGGCTTGGAAAGGCCACTGTCCATCGGATGGGACGTTAAGCTGTGGTCCCGTGTGTGGGAGAGCCATACCCTGTGCACGTTAAAGAACACACTGGATGGCTTTGACTGGGGGGCTACCATCTGTCTCCCAACAGCTGTTCCAGTTGGTTCCCTCCCCCAACCTTCTCTGAGCCTTCGGGGTTCTTGTGACCTGGCCATTCAGCCCATGGTGTGCAAAAAAGTGCCACTCAGAGGTAAAACAACCAACCAACGAGGCTCATAATCTACAGTTCCCAGGTTTCCAGGTTCCAGTTCTACAGTTCCCAGCTGTGTCATGGTTGAGATTTATCTCCGCAAAATTCCCCACCCACAGTCGGTAGGGGACACCGATGGCTTTGGAAAGGCCGCTTTCCAGTGGATGAGACATTAAGCCATGGCCCTGTGTGCGGGGAAGCCATACCCTGTGACATTAAAGAACATGTTGATGGCCTTTACAGGAGGCTACCATCTGTTTCCCAACAGCTGTTCCCGTGAGTCTCCTCCCCCAACCTTCTGTGAGCCTTCGGGGTCCTTGTGACCTGGTCATTTAGCTCATTGTGTGCAAAAATAGTGCTGCTCCGAGGTAAAACAACCTAATCCAATCAAAAAGTTGTTTCCTTTTAAAACAAAAAAACCCCACCACAATATGAGGAATCAAATCACTGCTATCAACATTAACCTCTTTTGCCACCCCATCTCCGAAGTTTCGTCTATCTAACAGAAATCATCATCCTCAAGCAGCCATGGGCTACGGATGTCCAACCAGACCGTGCAATTTAGTTCTCCAAGCAAGTCTATCCTGAGCTACATCTACTGCATCTGGCCACTGCACACCAATTCTAACAAGGTCCTCTTTGACATTGTCGGCCCACCGCATCCTAGGTCTCCCCCTCTTTCTGAGGCCTTTAGGCATACTGTTCATAACCCTATTCGCCAATCTATAATTATTCATACGGGCAACATGGCCAAACCAACGGAGTCTCTCTCTGCACAATATGCTGCTTAAAGGAGGTTGCAAACTTCTTTGCCTAACCTCATCATTAGTTACAAAGTTGAACCACCTAATGCCCAAGATACTGCGTAAGCATCTGGAATCAAAAGCATCTAGTTTCCTGTTATCTTGTTTACAAAGTGTCCAAGTTTCACTACCATAAGTAACCCTAGAAAGAACCAAACTATTATACAGTCTAATTTTAGTCTTTAGGTGTATACGCCTATTTCTCCACACTCTCCATAGATTCTTAAAAGTCCCGGCAGCAATCCCTATTCGTCTGTTAATCTCATGCCGCACATCACCATTATCTGTTACATAGCTCCCAAGATAATTAAACTGTGACACCTGCTCAAGACTGCAACCATTCAGATTAACTGAATCACAGCCTGCCTGACCAATTTTCATCACTTTAGTTTTCTCTCTGTTTATAACCAAACCTACTTTACTACCAGTCTCATCAACAGCTCGAATGAAGAGTTCATCGCATCAACATCATTTGCCAAAAGGGCTAAATCATCACCATAATCTAAATCAGAAATTTTCGCATCTCCAGTCCATTTAAGGCCAAAATCTTTCCCTTGAAGTGAATTTCGCATAACATAATCAATAACCAAGCTAAAGAGAAAAGGAGACAAAATGCACCCTTGTCGAACACCAGAAGTAATGCTAAACCAATTGCTACAAGCCTTACCAACTCTCACACACGACTCAGTGTTATTATAGAGAGCTTTCATTATGTTAACTAACTTGTCAGGTATACCATATGATCTCACAATCAACCACAAATTATGACGATCAACAGAGTCGAAAGCCTTTTTGAAATCAACAAAACTAGCAACCAAAGGTTTCTGAAACTCTAAACATTTCTCAAGAATCTGCCTAAGTGAAAATATCTGATCCACACATCCCCTACCACTTCTGAATCCACATTGCTCATCACGCAATTGACTGTCAACCAGATTCTTAATTCTTTTAAGCACAATCATGGAAAGAACTTTACCTGGAACAGAGAGTAGGCTGATACCCCTATAGTTGTCACAAGAACTGCGATCACCTTTTTTGAAAATAGGGATAACAATAGCTCTGGTAAAATCCTTAGGAACCATGCCTTTATCATAAAAGATATTCAGAATTTCAGTCATCCAAGTGGTAACCGAAACATTCCCAGCTCTAAGCATTTCGGTAGTAATTTCATCTACCCCTGGGGATTTATGTAGTTCAAGTTTAGAAACAGCCAAAATAACTTCAGATTGTGTTATAGGGCCAACATTAAAGCCACCAATGCATCTATCATCATTGCAAACAATGGGAGTAGAACTAACTACATTGTTTAGAACATCACTGAAATGCTCAGCCCACCTAGCCATGACAGAATCCTCCCCTTCTATAACCTTACCTTGTTTATCCTTCAATCCTTGTATACCTGTCCGTTTTCTACCACACAAAACATTAACTATCTGGTACAGCTCTCTGCTGTTGTGCTGTCTAACTGCTTCCTCGGCTTTGTCAGCCAAACTATCAAGCCAAAGATTCTTATCAGCAGCTAACTGATCTTTTACACGTTTATTAAGTTCTCTGTAATGCTTTCTATTAGGACTAGTAGGGTATTGATTAAAGACATTCCTGCAGTTCTTTCTTTCCAAAATAAGCTCAAGTGCCGTATCACTCAGATAATTCTGTCTCTTCTGCTCCTTTTTTCCTAAAAGAGTACTGTTAGTGTCCAAAAAAGCCTGTTTAAAATGATCCCATTCTTCCTCAACTTCAGTAATAAGCAAACCATGACTGTCATAATGACTAAGTAACCTATCATGGTAAGCTTTGGCTATAACTGGATCTTTCAGAGCTTCAGTATTAAAAGTAAATTTTTTAACCCTAGCACAACACTTTTGAAGTTTAAGTTGCAACACACTTTTAAAAGGTAATGGTCAGATCCAATTTCAGCTCCCCTATATGCCCTGGTATTCCTAACAGAACTAGCCCATTTGCTGTTAATTAATATGTAATCAATCATATTCTTATGCAGTCCATCAGGTGAAACCCATGTGTACTTATGTATGTCGCGGTGTTTGTAATAAGTGTTAGTTATTCTGAATCCATTGAGTTTACTTACCTGTAGGAGACATTGCCATTGCAGCTACCAATACCAAAAGGGCCTATTACTCCTCCCCAAAGGTTAGAGTCAGTACCAACTTTTTCATTGAAGTCACCAAGAACAAGGGTAATATCTCCTTTCTTGACAGAATTCAAAATATCCTGAAGTTGTTCATAAAACCTATCCTTCTCATCGGCATCCTCAGTGGGGGCATAACAGCAGATAACATTCAAGTCTTTAACGCTTGTCTGAAATTTTGCTGTAAGAAACCTTTCATTAATGCACTCATATCCTAGAAGAGCATCACTAGCGTGTCTGCTGAGAAGCAGACCCACGCCTTGGTGATGCTTATTGTCGTCCCTCCCTGAAAAGAGAAATTTAAGATTATTTTTAAGAATCTGACCTTTATCTGTCCATCTGGTCTCTTGCAAGCCGAGAATATCTAAATTATAATGGTGGAATTCTTGTGTGAGGACTCAAGAGAAAAAGCTCTGTGCAGAGTCCTCACATTCTAACTACCTATGGAGAGAAAATGGTTAGTGGGATGTTTAAAGAAACTATGTTTATTGAGAGAGGGAATGCCGACAATATCAAACAGCCCCCTAATCGCAGACATGGGGCAAAGACCCGTTCCCCCACCACTAAAGGCTGAAGCCATTCTACATTGGAAGACTTCCTACAATGTAGAATTTGACGATGCCAATAGAAGCAAAGAGTTCAGGTGCCTGCGATGACTTCTGCTCAGGATTATCCACCAGCTGATAAACATATCCTGTGAATCTATTAACTTGGGGCTGTCAACCCACAAACAAACAGAAAACACAGCGGAAGATTTTCCCTCTTCAGAAGCCCACCAGTGCAGCAAAATCAGGATCCATAATCAAGCTCAGAGCCATATATCTGTCGAGTCCAGTGGGTTTATATGGTCAGCACCAGGACCGTGTGTGGTTGACCACTCCTCAGCAGGGTAGAAAAAAAAGTATCCATAGTTGTCCAGATCAGTAGGCCACACTAATCTGGCAGCCCTCCCCTTCCGTTCACTTCCACAAGAGAGTATCTCTTTTGAAAGTTACTAACGGTCCGTACCACGAGAAGGCGGGGTCGGACATTAGGTGCTAGGCCTGGCCGGTTCTATGCATCATCACAGGGGATTGGTGCATAGCGCTCCTTCCAGTGACTACCTAGCTACCATTTACAGACCTAACAGAAATAGACGTTGTATAATTCAAGTTTTACCATTTTTGCACTCTAATGGTAGAAATTAACAATTATTGAAAATTCGAAATATTATATTTAGTTTATCTATTGAATCGAAGAAATCATTTATGTGTCGAAGCAAAAGTTGAATGTCTACAAACGAATAGACAAATTGGTTTCAAAAACGAGCTAAAATCATAATAGAGGAAATCTAATGATTGTGGGAAAATCTTCAGAAACCTACACCCCCCCCCCCTCGCACTCGACAAGGGATTGCTAAATTTCTATTATATCTCTTGAAAATATATTTTTATTGAAATAAGTCTTATTATGTTAATCATCGTTTGAGTAATAAATAATAATCAAACGGCAAGGAAAAATTATTAAAAAAAAACATGGCGAATACTTATTATCTTTTTTCTATAAGTCATATCGATAGTGATTTAACCTTTCGAACAGATTACTCTGGTCAACAAATTTCATAAAAGTCATGCCTCTGAAATAAAAGTATCCATTTCTTAAGATTCCAAGGTGCTGAACACGAATATGACAATGAAAATATAAAATTGGTTATGATTTCTAAGAAATCCGCGATAGTTTCTTATATAATAGAGTAATACGTACATTTGACATGTATCAGTAAAACTCCGCTTGTACAGCTGCTCAGGATCATCTCTGGCAAGCGTCCAACAGTAATCAGCCAACATTGAAGTGGACCAGTTTCCCTGCTATCGGTTCTCCATTGTTGCAATGTCCTGGTGAAAACGTTCACTGTGCTCGTCACTTACCATGGAAATCTAAGTGGAAATGGAGAAAGTGGATCTTTACGGACATATTGCAGCCAAGTTTGTGACTCAGAGACATGTTCTTAACCAGTTTCCCCTCGATGTGAGAGCCTGTCCGTGGTGAGGGGACCACCCTGTGAAGGTTCCGCTGGCTCGGTTACCTTCACAGGGTCCTAAACGCTCGCCCGCGTGTTTGCCGTGTGCGGAGACCCGTGTCCCTGGAAAGGAGGATCCTGGCAGTTGCTCAGGGGTCCCCGTCTTCTCTCCCCAGCTCATGACTGGTGGGGTCCCCTTTGGCCGTTTTGCCATTGGGGAGCCTGTCTGTCGCGGGGCTGGGCAGCGACTTCCGGGGCCGCTGCTATACACTGCTTTGGCCTCTGCTTCAGGTAAACGGGAGGTCCTGGGGCGGCCCCCTCAGGATCAATCGGCTGGTGGGCTGGTCCTGCTAGGGTCAACTATGCTGTTCAGTGAGTAACCTTGTCCACCGTCCGGACAACGGTTTGCGAGTTTCCCCACACATTTACTAATTTTGTAGTTTTCTTTCTTTTGTGAGGCCAGCTCTTGCCTCACACTTTATTGCTTTGTTGCTTCTTTTCTTTTGTGGGAACTCCGACGAGTTTCCCACCATTTCTCTTTTACTTTTCCTTTCTGTTTTGTAGTGAGGGCTTGGCTCACTGGCTGTGTGGGTATGGTGCCCGGGCAGCCCTGGCGCCCAACTGGGCGTCCCCTTGTTGGACTCCATGGTGGGTGGGGACAACGGGCACTGAATTTTTTAGAAACAACCATGAGTTCTCCAACTCATAAAAATACGAACAATGCCGCGAAGAGGGCTCGCCATGAACCCCCTACTTCTCTGTCTTTGCCTTCGTCTTCGTGTGTGTCTCCGTCTCCGAAGTTCCTGATCATCCACTCTACGGGTGATCAGGTACTTGGGGACATGTCCCCCTTTTTTATACACAAGGGTATTCAAGGTCTTGCGGGAGAACCGAAATCTGTCAAGCGCCTAAGATCCGGTGACTTGCAGGTGGAGACTGCATGCTCCAAACATTCGGAGCTTCTGTTAAAGGTTACAGCGATTGGTGGAGTGGCAGTCGAAGTCACTCCACACAAGACGCTCAATTCCTCCCGGGGCGTGATCTCCGAGTGGGGCCTCCTCAAGGTTTCTGAGGAGGAAATCCTCTCGGAGCTTTCAGCCCAGGGAGTGATAGCAGTCCACCGGGTTTCGTCACGCCGTAATGGAAAGTTAAAGCCCAGCCGGGTACTCATTCTAACTTTCAACTCACCACATCTGCCTACTTCTATCAAGGCAGGATACTTAAAGTGCGAGGTGCGGCCATTTATACCAAACCCTCTGCGTTGTTTCCAATGCCAGAGGTTTGGCCATGCCCGCACCGCATGCCGGGGCAAGCCCACCTGTGCTCGTTGTGGCAGTCAGGATCATCTTGAACCTGACTGCACAGCAGAAAAGGCATGCTGTGTCAACTGCCGTGGTGAGCATCCGGCGTACTCCCGCGACTGTCCGAAGTGGCTGGAGGAGAAAGAGGTACAGCGCCTGAAGACCCTCCACAACATCAGCTATCCAGAGGCGAGAAAGCTCGCTGCACCGCCTGCCCCACCTGGCAAGGTCTCCTATGCCGGTGCGGTGGTCGGAAAGCCCGTCGTTAAGATGGCTTCCGTGGCGGTGCAGACCGACATCAGCGTTCCACCAGCTGAATCTTTCTCGCCTGCTGCTAAGTACCTCTTGACGCAGGCGAAGCCGACGTCAGTGTCAATCTCGACATCGACACCGGTTTCTATTCCTGTGTCTGTGCCTTCCACTTCCACCTCCGGAAGGCCCCCTCCACCCCGCCCACAGACAGCAAGACCTACAAAACCCAAGGGGCCCCCGCCGGGGCCCAAAAAGAAAATTTTACCTCCTCGTTCGGCGGTCTCTGATCCATGTTGCTCAGACGACTCCGAGGACATGGACACCGACCGCCCCAATTTTCCTAAACCGTCGCTGGCAACGGTTAAAATAAATCGAAAGTCGTCCGCCAATTCTTCAAAGACCTGAGATGGCCACACTCCTTCAATGGAACTGTCGTGGATTCCAGAGGAATATTGACGACATCAAGGTCCTCCTGAGGGCACACGAACCCCTCTGCGTGTGCCTTCAAGAGACATTTTTACAGACAGCCAACAATCCCACTATCCGGCACTTTTCTCTCGTTCGCCGGGACCGGGATGGAGATGGTCCAGCCCACGGAGGTGTTGCCATCCTCGTGAGCAACCATTCTCCATTCCAGGTCATTCCCCTCACCACAAATTTAGAGGTGGTAGCCATCCGCCTCTTTGTGGGATTTTCGTTGACTGTCTGTTCTGTCTATCTCCCACCCGGAAGCATCGTTTTCCGGGATGACCTTGATGACCTCGTCTCGCAGCTGCCGTCCCCCTTCCTCATCATGGGGGACTTCAACGGCCACAGTCCGCTCTGGGGCAGTGCTGACACCAATGGGAGGGGCCGGGTCTTGGAGCAGTGTCTCCTGGATCCATCGCTCTCCCTGTTGAACACCGGTGTCAGTACCTACTTTCACACCCCAACCCGCACATTCACTGCCATTGACCTCACCATCTGCTCCTCCTCGATCCTTCCACTCTTTACATGGGAGATCGAGGACAATCCCTATGGAAGCGATCACCTCCCCGTGGTGTGTACCATCTCTCGTGGGGGGCCTTGCAGCCCTTCGCGTGTCTCCCGGTGGAGGCTTGATCGGGCTGATTGGAGTGGCTTCGAGCTCTTGTCTGAGCTCGATGAGCACTCTGTCAGCCAGGAGCCCATCAATGTCGCAGTGGCGGAGTTGACGGACTGTATCGTCCATGCAGCTGCCTCTACTATTCCTCAGACCTCGACTCGGTTTCCACAGTTCCCAAAACCGTGGTGGAATCCCGACTGCACCGCAGCTCGTAAGGCTCAGAACAAGGCTTGGGGGGTGTTTCGGAGATATCCGATGTCCCCCAACCTCGAAGCATTCAAACGCGCCAGGGCGAAAGCCCGTTTCGTCCGGCGCCAGAGCCAGAAGGAATCTTGGATGAAATATACATCTTCCATCACCCGCACGACCAGTTCTAAGGTTGTGTGGGATAAGGTCCAGAAGATGGGTGGGAAGTACACGTCCCACTCATTATCGATCCTGGAGCACAATGGACAGGCAATTGCTGATCCTCGTGCAATTGCCGACACTCTGGGGGAGTCATTCTCCTCCATCTCCTCATCTTCCTCGTACTCCCCCGAGTTTCTGGCCCAGAAGAGCAGGGCTGAACGCTCTCCGCTGTCCTTCCATTCAAATGGCCTGGAGTCTTACAACAGGCCATTCACAGCGGAGGAGCTTCGCCGTGCTGTGCACACTTCTCGTGCATCTGCTGTGGGGCCAGACAATGTCCATTATGCCATGCTCCAACATCTCTCACCATTGGGTAAGGATCGACTGCTCCGACTCTTCAACCGTATTTTCATCGAGGAGCAGTTTCCGGACTCCTGGCGGGAGGCCATCGTCTTGGCCTTCCCTAAGCCAGGCAAAGATCCCAAGATTCCTTCGAATTATCGTCCAATTGCATTGACGAGCTGCGTCTGCAAGGTGTTGGAAAGGATGGTAAATACCAGGCTGGCCTGGTATTTAGAACATCACGGCCTTCTTTCCAACACCCAGTGTGGCTTTCGCAGGCATCGGTCTACTGTAGACCACCTGATCCGCCTCGAATCGGCGATCAGGAATTCTTTTTTACGTCGAGAGCACCTGGTGTCAGTTTTCTTCGACATCGAAAAAGCGTACGACACGGCATGGAGATTCGGCATTCTTCGTGACCTTCACAGCTTCGGCTTGCGAGGTCACATGCCGATCTTCATTGCAAACTTTTTATCTTCTCGTGTTTTTCGAGTTCGTGTCGGCAACACTCTGTCGCGGCCTTTCCCCCAAGAACAGGGGGTGCCTCAAGGCTGCGTCCTGAGTGTTACGCTTTTTGCTGTCAAGATAAATTCCATTACACGGCAACTTCCTCCGACTGTAGGCAATGCCCTTTATGTTGATGACTTTAGCATCTTTTGCTCATCGTCCAGCATGAGGGTCATTGAACGACAACTGCAAACTGCCCTGAACAATCTCTCGGTTTGGGCGACGGCCAATGGGTTCCGGTTCTCCCCACAGAAGACCGCTTGTGTGCACTTTTGCCGCAAGCGTAATCTTCATCTGGACCCCGAGCTGCGGCTCGGGGGTAACATCATTCCAGTTGTGGCGGAGACCAAGTTTCTCGGTCTCATCTTCGACCGGAAATTGACCTTTTTATCTCGTATTCGACATCTCAGGTCCAAGTGCATGCGGGCATTGAACATCATCAAGGTCCTCTCCTCCCTCTCTTGGGGGGCGGACCGATGTTCTTTGCTCCGCCTTTACCGTGCACTTGTCCGGTCGAAACTGGACTACGGATCCCAGGTGTATGACTCCACCCGGGATTCGGTGGTGAAAGTGCTGGACCCACTCCATCATCAGGCCCTCCGTGTGTGCACGGGGGCCTTCCGCACTTCACCGGTCCAGAATCTCTACGTTGAGACCGATGAACCATCTTTATCTATTCGCCGTCAGCAGTTGTCCCTACAGTATGCATCAAAATTGCGATCCCTGCCAGGCCATCCCACTTGGGACTGCGTTTTCAGTCCCAGGTGGGAAATGTTATACCAGAATCGGCCGACTGCCATTCGTCCTTTCGGTTTGCGTGTCCGAGGTTACCTGCGAGACATCAACACCAGTCTCGATAGCATCGCACAGTCGACAGCTGAGCCACTTCCACCTTGGCTCGCTGTTTCCCCTTCCTGCGATTTTTCCCTGTGCAGGATGGGGAAGGCCTTTACACCCGACTGTGTGTACCGGCAACTCTTTGCCAGCCATCATGCTGCGCACCCGGACTTCTTGCCTGTCTTCACAGATGGCTCGAAGTCCGGCACTTCTGTGGGATCAGCCATGGTCTGCTGTGATGTAATCATTGCAGACCAGATCCCACAGCAGTGTTCCATCTTCACTGCTGAGTTGCATGCTATCAGCATTGCCTTGGACCATATAGCAGCTAAGCATCATCGTCGGTGTATGCTTTACACCGACTTGCTTAGCTCGCTACAGGCTTTGATCTCAGTGAGGCATCGGCCTCACCCTGTTCTCTCCAAGATCCACCAGCAGCTCCATCGTCTGGCAGCCACCACCACAATTCTCTTCTGTTGGGTGCCCGGTCATGTCGGAATCAGGGGCAACGATTTGGCAGATTCTGCTGCCAGATCAGCCACGCCCCTGTCCGACTCTCCGTTGCCGGTTCCATATGTGGATTTCCGGCAGCGTTTCACCATCGAGCTCCGGGCACAGTGGCAGAGATCTTGGTCTGAACAGGTTGCTAACAAGCTCTTCGAGATCAAGCCCATTGTCAAACCGTGGCAGTCTTGTTTTCGCAGGAATCGTAAGGAGGAAGTTGTCCTTGCTCGGCTCCGCTTAGGTCACTCGTTTTTAACCCACTCTTTTCTCCTTAAGGCGGACGCAGTACCTAAGTGCGAGTTTTGTGACACCGTTTTAACGATCAAACATATTTTACTTTCCTGTCCTGCTTTTAACTTTGAACGTCGACTCTATTTTAACTTTCACGATTTTACGTCCAAGCCCCTTACACTCGGACATCTTTTATCCGATCATTGTTGTTTTAATGCTGTTTTCCAATTTTTAAAATATACTGGATATTTTACTCGTCTATAGTTTTATTCGAATGTATAACCCAGGTCGCTTACACCTGGGTGCTTTTTATATTTATTATACATTTATACCTTTGTTTCTTGTTAACTATGTTTCCTTTTATTGTTTTACATTGTTGTTTCTATATTTGTGTAGTAAATTTTTAACTTTGGTTGTGGGTGTGATGACTTTTAGCTTTTATTTAGATATTCGTTTGGCGCATTATAGCCTGAGTTGCTAATGCGCCATTAAACCCAAAACAACCAACCAACTTAACCAGTTTCTTGTAGTTGTCTGCCCTGACCTGACATTCCTGAGGAATTTAGTTCACACCAGATAAAACACGTCCCAAGCCAATTTCTCGTCACCTTGAAGCATGTTGTTTAACATCTGGTCTCTGAACAGCTCAAGGTTGGCTACTGATCTACGGGACCTGGGTTCGAGCCCTGGGTAAGGCATGGCTGTTTGTGTCATTTTTCTGCTGAGGTCCTGCCATCCTCTCAGACCTTCTACTATGGCATATAAACAGACAGGCTCCTGTCAGACCTCTGTGGAAGCAGCTGCTTGAGGGCTTTCTATTTTTTTTTAAGTCAAGGGAATTTGTCAGCCAAGTACTTGAAAGCTGATGCAGTCCGGTCCATGGATTTTACACAGTTTTTCATCACACCGAATTCGACGTGTAGAGACGGTAGCAGGATTTTGTGCATTTCTTCCAGTGCTGGGTGTTCCACATTCTTCTCACTGACCTACAGAGATTTCCTCTGAGGCCAGTTTTTCTTCACGTAGTGCAAAAGTCTTTGCTCGGCTGTCCCATTCACATAAGAAACAGCAGTATTTCGTATATCCAAGCTGCAGACCCATCAACAGAGCCACTACCTTCAAGTCACAACAGAGATGCCAGCCATACTTACTGTATTGAAGACAGTTCAACAGCTGTTTTAGGTTGTCGTACGTTTCTTTCATGTAGACATCATGTCCGACCTGAATGGATGGAAGTCAATTTCCATTATGCAGAAATGCTGCCTTGAGACTTAATTTCTTGGAGTCTATGAATAGTCGCCATTCTTGAGGGTAATGTTTGATTCCGAGGGCATTTATCAGGCCATCTACATCAGAGCAGAACACAAGGTCGCAAACTGCTCATGACGAGTTCGAAATGAAGTCACTCAGACATTTTCCTTGAGAAGATTCCATTAAGTCTTGATCCAAGTAACTCTGCTTTGGCCTTGGACAGCTCCAGATCATGAACAAGATCATTCATTTTTTATTCGGTGAGAATATGTGGTGCAGATGACGCACTGTGACAAATCTGTGGATCATCGAAGTGGACACCGAAGGCTGCATAGAACCCAATGTCAGTTCACCTCCCTCATTGTCTGAATCTATGGAAAAATTCCTTTGGGTATTCGGGAACAGGAAGACCTTCACCGTGCGGAACTGGTCAGAGAGCAGATTATATGTTTGGGTACACTATTTTCCACTTCTTTTTCCTTGTGATCCCTCCAGAAACAACTGGAACCATGCAGAAGTAGCAGTCATTTGCTTGATTGCTTGGCTCTCTCCAAACCATAAGAACAGCAAACGGTATCTCCACTTTGGAAGTTTTTTTGCACACATACTACAGCATATGTGTGGGGTCCAGACCTTGTCCTGGTCCCTGATCTTCCATCCAAAATAAATATTAATCAAAATAAATAATATCAGTTGCATACTCATATGCCATTTTCACTATTGGAGTGATGGCCCTTTTCTCACTTGCAAACGTCATTTCCCCACAAATGTAACAAAATGTATCTGCACTATTAACACAGTTACAAGACATCTCTACTGCTGTATTAAAACTGCAAGGATCACTTGTGTTGTACTTATGACTCAGGTATAAACGGGTGTCACTCAAAAGACTTGCTCACCCTAAGAGATGTCACTTATAACTAACGATTGCATCATCTTTTGATCGCGATCGTAAAAAACCCCGATGTCATGATTCAACTACATTGAATCAGACAATGATGCAATATCTTCGGGGGTTGTGTATGGCTGGCTGATGCAATATGTTGCAATCTGGAGTTTAAAATACAGCGTTGCAAAATGGTTGCCTATGTACTCAATGCTGACTGAGTCATTTATGCATGATTATCTGTGTCCCTCCTAAACAAGAGCCTATCGACAAATTTTATTGTCATTTTAGTGTTCAGCACTTCGAAATTAGTAAAGATTGACTATTTTCATTTCAGAGCCTTTTTGTGCGTTGCCCAGTGTTATTAATGTATATTTCATGCCAAAGAAGTACTAAACATTACCTAAGGAACACCTCAACGCATGATGGTAGTTCATAAATAAATTGGTGTAGTTTGCGCGTTATATGCATATATTTCGATTTACAGTGAATAATAATAATAAAAATAATATTCCCTCAAGCAGCTGCTTGCCACAGAGGTCTGACAGGAAACTGTCAGTTTATATGCCAGAGTAGAAAATCTGTGAGAACGGCATGACCTCAGCAGAAAAACAACACGAGCATCCATGCCTTACCTGGGGCTCGACTACAGGTCCCTTAGATCAGTAGCCAAGCACGGTAACCACTCGGCCACAGGACTGATGAAACTAAAATATCTAATTTAAATTTATTCAAAAGCAATAAAATACTATAAGAAGGCAAACAAAAACTGAATTCAAAACAGGATTAAGTAAAATATCGGGAAATTGCGTATTTGGTGGCTCAATTGTAGATGATAAATAACATAAGAGCCCTCAATAATCAAACCTTAACCAGCACAGTTTCTTTCAAAGTCACATCAGTATCTTTCCGTCACAAGCCAAGCAAATCTTCATGAGGTGTACCCATCCATTATATGGGGAAAAATGCCTTATCCTAAACCAGCAAATCATACAAAATTCCTTTTATGCCATTTTACACAATTCACCAAGAGTAAATATAAAAGAGCAGAATCAAAAGCGTCTGGAACTTTTCCGCATCATTGCTGAACTGCACAACGAAGCTGAATTGTGTACATAGCATCCTCTAAGCAAATAAAGAATTCGAAAGTCAGTAGAATAGACAGTGTGTTTGCCCAGCGTTTGGTCATTGGATATTCTACGAATACAATATGGTATATGCAACAACAGGGTAGTAAGAATTTTCACATATCCAGGATGACTCAAGGCACCAGGTAATACACAACTTTCCCAAGCATTAAAGTGTATGGAGATCTGACAGATTATGTAAAATGATAAATTCAGAAACACTTTAAGAGCAATGAAATAAAAACCAATGTAAATGGTGAAATAAAAATAAATAAATATCCCCTCAAGCAACTGCTTGCCACAGAGGTTTGAATGAGCCTGTCAGTTTAATACGCCATAGCAGAAGGTCTGTAAGGATGGAGGGAACTCAAAAGGAAAACACGAACATCCATGCCTTAACCCGAGGCTCGAACTCAGGTCCCGTAGATCAGCAGCCAAGCGCGCTAACCATTCAGCCAAGGGATTCAACTCAGAACTTTTCGATAATCTCTTAAAACATAAAGTTGCATGTGTCGCAATGTCCCTTTGGGGGGTGAAGGGACCAATTGTTGCTTCCAATGTGATGCTCATGTTACTCCACTATTAAAATATAAGATTTCTGGCCCAAATAGATTGTTTGCAATATTCATTTAAAGTTTTGAAATTTTCAAAATTTTCTACCGTCAGATGGCGCAATTAAACTTTGGGGAGATTCGAAAAATGTGAATAGTAATAGTTTATCATTGCATATAATATACAATATCTATCGAATGCAAAAGGAACTTTTAATATATCTCTAAAAGCAAAGAAGTTGAATGTGGCAAAATCTGAGGTATCAAGCCTTTTGAGCGTTTAAATTAGTATCGAAAATTTACTTGTACATTGTCTTTACTGTAACCCCCCAACATGGAAAATTTTAAAAACATACAGACGGACGGACATTATGACAAAGTGAAAACATTTTATCGTTGTTGTTGTTTTTTTTTCTGAAAACGAGCTCACCTACATAAGAATTAACGTTATAATGCATCCTAGTCTAAGCAAATGGGGGCGGTAGTGGCTCAGTCGGTAGCGCGCCAGGCTCGTAATCTTTAGTTCCCAGGTTCGAGTCCCAGCTGGGTCAGCGTTGAGATTTATCTCCGCAAAATTCCCCGCCGTTTGGCTTGGAAAGACCGCCGTCCGTCGGATGGGACGTTAAGCCGTGGCCCCGTGTGCGGGAGAGCCATACCCTGTGCACGTTAAAGAACACGCTGGATGGCCTTGACGGGAGGCTACCATCTGTCTCCCAACAGCTGTTCTAGTGGGTCCCCTCCCCCAACCTTCTCTGAGCCTTCGGGGTCCATGTGACCGGGCCATTTAGCCCATGGTGTGCAAAAAAGTGCCGCTCAGAGGTAAAACAACCCAACCTCATAAATCTTCTCCTATCATTTTAGAATTTTGCTTTAAACAATCTTTTTTCGAGGACATTTGCAGGTTATGAAACTTATTTGTAATGTCGTTGTCAATATTTTCTCAATAGCAGTAGAGACCATTATCCACGATAAATTACCCATCAATATTAATGATAATAAAATAATCATATCTCCCCCCATCCCAACTAAATTTCATCTGTCCTACATGGAAAACTTAATTATTAACATAAATCAACTTGTACTATAAAACGGACATTCACTCTCTTCCGTCACCTGGAAACTTACTTCATGACTATCGGCTCCCTCTCGAAACTGTTTCAGCTACGTTTGCTAATTTACGTGGGCTATTCTTATCAAAGTCAGTTAATGCGACACCGGATTTGAAAATTCCCCATATTTCTGGGTTCTACTATATGAAATGGCTCTTTTCGCAAATTTTTACTCTCCAGCACTGGAAAATCGAAATTTGACTTTAGACCTCGAAGCATCGAATCTGATCCATCGCATCTGAAATTTGACATAATTTCCAAAATCTACGACTTAAAACATACCCAGGCACCAGTTTTAGCCTTGTAGCATCGGTATATGTATATTTGAACTTTGACCTCGAAAGACCCGCCGCATCCAAAGTTTCACATTTCTGAGAGCTACAACTCAAAATCCCCCCCCCCCCCAAGCTGCTAATTTTAGCTCTCTCGCACTGATGGATCTAAATTTAACTTTGAAGGACCCTCCGGATCCGTAATTTTTTGACGTTTCCAACGTCTACAACCCGAAATACCCTGACAGTTTCCAGGTTCGAATCCCAGCTGGGTCAACGTTGAGATTTATCTCCGCAAAACTCCCCGCCCTGCCCACGGTCAGTAGGGGACACCGTTCGGCTTGAAAAGGCCGCTGTCTGTCGGATGGGACGTTAAGTTGAGGTTCCGTGTGCAGGAGAGCCATACCCTGTGCACATTAAAGAACACTAAGTCAAGGCTACCATCTGTCTCGTAACAACTGTTTCAGTGGGCCCCCTCCCCCAATCTTCTCTGAGCCTCGGAGTCCTTGTGACCTGGCCATTTAGCCCATTGTGTGCAAAAAAGTGACACTCAGCGGTAAAACAACCCAACCCATGACCTCGGAGTGGTGATCCCCGAACTTTATTTTCCGATTATTTAATTATCTCTATCGATTCTTGTTCATTGTGACTGTAGATGAATCTACAGATTCGCAGGTTGTTATACATGTGCTTCGATGTGCGTCAGAAGTCATGTGCTTTCTATGCAATAAAGCAAATGTTCACTGTACTATGTAGAGGTCGGCACGATTATTTTTTATATACAGTACAATTTATTTTCTATATCATCATCATCATCCTCAAACAGCCATGGGCTACCGAGGTCCAACCAGACCGTGCAATTTAGGTCACCAAGCAGGACTGTCCTGAGCTACATCTACTGCATATGGCCATTGCACAACATTTCTAATAAGGTCCTGTTTGACATTGTCTGCCCACCGCATCCTAGGTCTCCCCCTCTTTCTGAAACCTTTAGGCACACTGTTCATAACACTATTCGCCAATCTATAATTATCCATACGGGCAACATGCCCAAACCAACAGTCTCTCTCTGCACAATATGCTGCTTAAAGGAAGTTGCCGACTCCTTTGCCTAACCTCATCATTAGTTACAAAGTTGGACCACCTAATGCCCAAGATACTGCGTAAGCATCTAAGGATCAAAAGCATCTAGTTTCTTGTTATCTTGTTTACATAGTGTCCAAGTTTCACTACCATAACTAACCCTAGAAAGAACCAAACTATTATACAGTCTAATTTTAGTCTTTAGGTGTATACGCCTATTTCTCCACACTCTCCACAGATTCTTAAAAGTCCCGGCAGCAATCCCTATTCGTCTGTTAATCTCATGCCGCACATCACCATTATCTGTTACATAGCTCCCAAGATAATTAAACTGTGACACCTGCTCAAGACTGCAACCATTCAGATTAACTGAATCACAGCCTGCCTGACCAATTATCATCTCTTTAGTTTTCTCTCTGTTTATAACCAAACCTACTCTACTACCAGTCTCATCAACAGCTCGAATGAAAGAGTTCATCTAATCAACATCATTTGCCAAAAGGGCTAAATCATCAGCATAATCTAAATCAGAAATTTTCGTATCTTCAGTCCATTTAAGGCCAAAATCTTTCCCTTGAAGTGAATTTCACATAACATAATCAATAACCAAGCTAAAGAGAAAAGGAGACAAAATGCACCCTTGTCGAACACCAGAAGTAATGCTAAACCAATTGCTACAAGCCTTACCAACTCTCACACACGACTCAGTGTTATTATAGAGAGCTTTCATTATGTTAACTAACTTGTCAGGTATACATATGATCTCACAATCAACCACAAATTATGACGATCAACAGAGTCGAAAGCCTTTTTGAAATCGACAAAGCTAGCAACTAAAGGTTTCTGAAACTCTAAACATTTCTCAAGAATCTTCCTAAGTGAAAATATCTGATCTACACATCCCCTACCACTTCTGAATCCACATTGCTCATCACGCAATTGCCTGTCAACCAAATTCTTAATTCTATTAAGCACAATCATGCAAAGAACGTTCCCTGGAACAGAGAGTAGGCTGATACCCCTATAGTTATCACAAGAACTGCTATCACCTTTTTTTGAAAATAGGGATAATAATAAATAAAAATAATAATAAATACCCCCTCAAGCAGCTGCTTGCCACAGAGGTCTGACAGGAGTCTGTCAGTTTATATGCCATAGTAGAAGGTCTGTGAGGATGGCAGGACCTCAGCAGAAAAACAACACGACCTCCATGCCTTACCCAGGGCACGAACCCAGATCCGTTAGGTCAGAGCTCTGATAAAATCCTTAGGAACCATGCCTTTATCATAAACGATATTCAAAATTTTAGTCATCCAAGTGGTAACAGAAACATTCCCAGCTCTAAGCATTTCCGTAGTAATTTCATCTACACCTGGGGATTTATGAAGTTTAGAAACAGCGAAAATAACTTCAGATTGTGTTATAGGGCCAACATTAAAGCCACCAATGCATCTATCATCATTGCAAACAATGGGAGTAGAACTAACCACATTGTGTAGAACATCACTGAAATGCTCAGCCCACCTAGCCATGACAGAATCCTCACCTTCTGTAACCTTACCTTGTTTATCCTTCAATCCCTGTATACCTGTCCGTTTTCTACCACCCAAAACATTAACTGTCTGGTACAGCTCTCTGCTGTTGTGCTGTCTAACTGCTTCCTCAGCCAAGCCATCAAGCCAAAGATTCTTAGCAGCTAACTGATCCTTTACACGTTTATTAAGCTCTCTGTAAGTGCTTTCCATTAGGACTAGTAGGGTATTGACAGTTTGCGCATATATAAATACTACGGAAATATGCTTGAGTCTGTGGTCCTTAGCTGTGCTTAACACTTCTCTAATGACCAAGGCTACTATTTAAAGGCGTCATTAACCCACTTGGGACTTTCTCCTATCGCTTTAACAGAGACAGAATGCTGTTGTTTTTTTCACACAGACATTCACTGAACTAGGCGGAATTATGTCCTTTTTCATACATGTCCCTTTTCATACAGAAATCGCTTGAATAACCTCACGATTAAGTATACTGAACGCTATTTTATTTCATGTAACATTACTTGGAAAGAGGCGTAGTCCTGTCCCTTTTAAAATGGGCATTCACTTGATTAACCTCACATTTCAGCAATAGGAAATCTTGGCCTCTCCCGACTGCACTTGTACTCTCCCTTCAGAACCAAAAAACTGTTTAGGTACAGACCCAAGCTTTGTGAAGAGCCATTAGGGAAAGAACTATATTCTTAAAGAGCCGCAGCAAAAATTCTCAACTTGGAAACATACATTTTTAATGAGTACTGTAAATTGGCAAAATCGTTTAGTTGTGCACTTTAAAATGCTTGGCCAAAATATTGGAAGAATTGAGCCAGATACAGTGTATTATTATTTGTTCTATGAGCCACATATTCTTTTGTGATGACCCATGGGTTGGGCGATCCTGCTTTAAAAGAACTACCTGTCAGTTCATATACGTCTCTTATTGTGATAGTTTGTAAGATAATTTGGACGTCAAAAACCAAATAAGCATTGAAAGTGTTAAAACACAGTTTGTAAGAACGCATCTATCATTAAATAATAAATAATCCGTTATAAGGAAATAGGATCCGTTATCGTCCCGTGGTCAAATGGTTAGCGTGCTTGTCTACTAAACAAAGAGACCTGGGTTCGAGCCCAGAGTAAGGCATGGATGCTTGTATTTCTTTTGAGATCTCGCCTTCCCCACATATCTTCTCTATGGCGTATAAACTCACAGGCTCCTGTCAGACCTCAGTGGCAAGCAACTGCTTGAGGGGGTATTTATTTTTTTTATAAGGAAAATCGTTTCTGGCTAACTTTTTTAGGAACTTAGCCCATAAATCGAAGACTACCTGTACATGATTTTCTGCATTTCTATCGTCGGGATTTACGATATCGCATTTTTTTCCCTTCTTTAAATTATAGAAACCAGTATAGTTAAGACTGAAATACAATCGGTCCTACCTCATTATGGGGTGGAAGTGGCTCAGTCAGTAGCATGCCATACTCGTAACCCGATGTTTCCAAGTTCGAGTCTCCCTATGCATGCGTTGAGATCTCTCGCTGGAACACCAATGACCAATTGGAAACCATTGGGCTTAGAAAATCTGCCGCCCTTCGGATAGGATGTTAAGCTACGGCTCCTTGTTCAGAGGACTATATAGGCACGTTAAACCAACACTTGATGGCATGGACGGAGGCTTCCATCTGTCTCCTAACAGTTATTCAGTGGGTCCTCTTCCCCCAACTTTCTATGTGCTCCCGGGGTCCTTGTGACTTGACGATTTTGCCCATTGTAAGCAAAAGAAGTGCCACTCAGAGGTGAAATCATCCAACTTCGGAGGTTGAGAGATATAGGTCATGTCATTTTGTGCCAAAATGTTAATTTATAAATTTAATCTTCGTACCATATTAATACATTACAAAAAAATCACTTTAAATAAGTTGGGGGTGCAGAAGTAAATTATTTCCAGGACTCCAGCTTTGGTAATGAGGGGAAGCTGAATATAAATTTTACCCAGGCACCAGTTATGCTAAGCTCAACGTTATAAACAGCGAGCTGGACAACCTCAAACTTAGCAATGAGCCATTAAATTAAAAAAATATATATTCTTAAGAGCCACAGGAAAAGTCTCTGTTTAAAAAGGAAAACACATTTATAGAAAGTAACGAATTAGGAGAAAAAGTATATTTTTAAGTAATCAAGGATTACTTAAATTTAAACTAAATTGTTACTTAATTTAAAAATCTTTCTTAAAAAAGTATACATTTTTTAATCAGTAACATGAATTGACAAAAAACACATTATGCACCAAAAAAACTGAAGAGACGCAAAAAATTATGGAATCATGGCTGGTTGCCCAGCCATGATTAAAATTAGCTCAACAACTTTACATGTGCCTGAAATGCAGGTGTTATTTCCTTCTCTTACCAATAAAATTGTCTAATCTTCGGATTCAAGTACGACAGATATCAACGTTCTTTTTATAAAATATTGACGAGCATGCGAATATACGCTTAAGAATAAATGTCCCAGTGTTTGTTCGAGTGGGAAATCCGTTTTAAGAGACATGATCAATAATTGCTTCAGATTATGATTATTATATTTCATTGGTTTGTCCGTTTCACTGCCAGTTACCAAAAGTATTCTCATATTTTCATATTTAAAATGCTGAATAATCGTTTTATTGCATAAAGACAGCTATGTAATATTTACCTAAAAATGTTCGTGGAACCGCTTGCTGCATGTTCAGCACCTACGGACTTCCTGTGTAGCATTCATTCATTCCTATCCTGCAACCTGCTCTTAGCTTGAACAGGGAGTTTTAAGTGACTGCTCTTTCCTGCTAAATCAAGTTCCCTTCGTGTGTCTCGTATGTCAAAGCAACTCTATGCAGAACACGCAATCATTAAGTCGTGATTCAGTTCTGGTCAAGCAAGGTACTAGAATGGCCATGTGCGGTAACCTGTTCTGAGCAGTGGGTGTAAGCTCGCAATTTCTTTGGTCGGCATTACTTTAACTGTCTTCCCTGTTCTCTGATTTTAACCATTACTTCTGTTATTCATATGACTTTAAAATACAATTTTGGAACTGTATTTGATGCTAATGTTAAACATTCCTTTACAAAAGTTAAGGATTGTCACAATTTATGAATATATATAAAAAAAATATTAATATGGCATGATACATTTTATGGAATCCAAGTGTGAATACAATCGGAAACCTTTGCCATAAGACTCAAAGATGATTTCAGTAGAATCAAAAACTGAAATCAAAATAAAATTGCAAAGTTTTCTTTAATAGAGGACAATGACGTAGCCTACTTTTTATTTGTACGTGCAGAGGTTTTGGAGTATTTTAAGGCAAAAATTATGAATTAATGATTTATTTAAAAGAAATATTTTTATGAGATTTTAAACCCCCTTCCCCTTGACTACACCACTAATAACTCTGGATAACACACAAAATGGCTTTAAAAATGAAAATAGTTAATCTTTACTAATTTCGAGGTGCTGAACACGAAAATGACAATAAAATTTGTTGATAGGCTCGTATTTAGGAGAGACAGAGATGGTCATGTATAAATGACTCAGTCCGCATTGAGTACATAGGTAACCATTTCGCAATGCTATATATTAAACTCCAGATTGCAACATATTCACACAACCCTCGGAGGTATTGCATCATTGTCTGATGCAATGTAGTTGATCATGTAGTAGTAGTCATGACATTGGCTTTGCAATCGCAGACAAAACATGATGCAATCGTTAGTTGTAAGTGACATCTCTTATGGTGAGCAAGTCTTTTGAACAACTCGCATTTACCCCTGAGTCATAAGTACAACACAAGTGATCCTTTCAGTTTTAATGCAGCAGTAGTGATACCTCGTAACAGTGTTAAAGTGCAGATACATTTTGTTACATTTGCGGGGAACTGACGTTTGCAAGTCAGACAAGGGCCATCACTCCAATAGTGAAAGCAGTGTACGAGTTTTATTTTGGATGTCAGATTGGGGACCAGGACATGATCTGGGCCCCACACATATGCTGCAGTACGTGTGCAAGAAATCTTCCGAAGTGGCTGAAAGGCGAAAAAGTGGCTGCCATTTGTTTTTTCTTTGGTTTGGAGAGAGCTAAGCAATCATGCAAATGACTGCTACTTCTGCATGGTTCCACCTGTTTCTGGAGGCATCACAAGGAAAAAAAAGTGGACAATAGCGTACCCAAGTATACAATTCTGCGCCACACATTTTCACCGAAGAAAAAATGAACGATCTTGTTCATGATCTGGAGCTGTCCAAGGCCAAAGCAGAGTTACTTGGATCAAGACTTAATGAAATCTTCTCAAGGAAAATGTCTGATTGATTTCATTTTGAACTCGTCATGAGCAGTTTGTGACCTTGTGTTCTGCTCTGATGTAGATGCCCTGATGAATGCCCTCGGAATCTAACATGACCCTCAAGAATGACGACTATTCATAGACTTCTTGAAATTGAGTCTCAAGGTGGTGTTGCTGCATAATGGAAATTGACTTCCATCCATTCTGGTTGAACATGCTGTCTACATGAAAGAAACTTATGACAACCTAAAACAGCTATTGAACTGTCTTCAATAGAGCAGGTATGGCTGGCATCTCTGTTGTAACTTGAAGGTAGTGGCTCTGTTGATGGGTCTGCAACTGTGATATGCGAAGTACTACTCTTTCTTATGTGAATGGGTCAGCCGAGCAAAGACTTTGCACTATATAAAGAGAAACTGGCCTCAGAGGAAATCTCTGGAGGTCGGAGAGAAGAATGTGGAATACCCAGCACTGGCAAAAATGCACAAAATCCTATCATCCCTACACATTGAACCTTCGTAAAAGCCATGCATTGGACTGCATCAGTTTTCAAGTACTTGTCTGACAAATTCCCTCGACTCAGCGAAGTGAAAATTAAAAGGAATTTTTGTAGGTCCTCAGATCCACTAGCTGTTCAGAGACCAGATGTTTGACAACCTGCTTCAGGGTGACAAGAAAAAAAACTTGGAATGTGCTTCGTCTGGTGTCAACTAAATTCCTCTGGAATATCAGGGCAGACAACTACAAGAACCAATATTCATAATACTGAACAATTATTGAACAATTACTGAACTTTCTATTTTTCATGTGTTTCTTATATTATTTACTGAACTTAACCAGTACAATATTCATAATACTGGTTAAGGGCATTGTTTTATATGATGCGATAAACAGTGAGGCATAGAGCAAACCAATAACATGATATCCATGGGTTATGAAAATGAATGCAGGAGTGTCCATGGCTAAGGTATCTAATGAGAGGTTAATTCAAAGTGTGATGACCCCAAATAGCTGTATAAGCATCATATCTTTTCATGCTATATATACCAGGCTGGTTAGGTGGCAGTACATGCCACTCTTCTCAAAGAGCAGATCAACGTTCATGGGGGTTCTTGGAAGAGACTGGTAACCTCCAATGCAATTTCCCCAGCATATCTCACATGTACTTTATAATAGGGTTAAATTCTGAAGAATAGTTTGACCACTGCTGAATTTCCACATTTTTGAAGAAATCATTAACTGTTTGAGCGCTATGAGAGCAGCATTATCATTAGGACTCCAAGTTTTTTGCAGTGCGAATTTCTCCAACAATTTCCACAAATTGCAGTGTTTCTGAAAATTTTCCACAAATTTGAATATTTTTTCACGAATTTTGTTGTGGTTTTTTCTTCTTGAATTATGTAACTTATCAAAATTTTCAAATTGTTAAAATTCTTATGTCATGAAATGGACTAGTCAGTTTGGATAAACTTTCGATTTTTTATGTGTTTCTTATATTATTTGTGCTGAAAAGCATGAAAACATATGTTGTGGTGGTATGACTCTTAATGGCCTCTACTTTTCCCCAGTAACCCACTTCTACATGACTAAACTGTAAACTTCTCCCAACATTTCCTCCTTAGGTGGGTGAGACAATCCCCTCTACACGACTTTCATTAATGGAGTAATGCATTGGAGAAATGTAGAATTCAGTGTTGGAACTTCACATTTTTCCAAAGTACAGCTGTTACTGTAATTATTCGATGTATAAACAAATTTAAATTATTGTACTGTGTTGTCACAGCTGTTGCCGATAACGCTTCATACAAGTTCAAGGCATTGGAATAAAAGTCTTTTCTAAATGCAGTTCATGTCACATGCAATGTTCATCTTGTTGGTGAGATATGGCATCGAGAAATCAGAACTGTTGATGCTTTGGTTGCAGTGGTTAAACACAGATTCGACCCTTGTCCTGCATGTAAATCTCGTTTTAAGATAATTTAATCTCTTCAAGAAAAATGAGAACTGAAAATTAACAAAGCAGTTAACAAAGCCCAAATTAAAGTTGGTGTTTTTCATTTCATATATATAATCTTTATTCTGTTTCATATCTGTTACAGTTATTTGGAGAAATCTATTACAGTTTGAAATAAACATGTTCTTAACTTTTGTGAAAGATTGCATATGGAATCAACATTTAAAAATGTGATGTGCAGTTCTTGGTTCACCAGCAGCTAAACTAATAAATATGGAATTAACACTTCTGTGATACTTTTGTTGACAGTCAACAACTCATAATGTGCAGTTTCCACATATCAGTGTCTGGCCTCAACTGTGCCTGTGTTGAGAATTTTCTCTACTAACTCCCATTTATCATCAAACATGACCCTCAAGAATGGCGACTATTCATAGACTCCTTGAAATTGAGTCTCAAGGTGGTGTTGCTGCATAATGGAAATTGACTTCCATCCATTCTGGTCAAACACGCTGTCTACATGAAAGAAACCTATGACAACCTAAAACAGCTGTTGAACTGTCTTCAATAGAGCAAGTATGGCTGGCATCTCTGTTGTGACTTGAAGGTAGTGGCTCTGTTGATGGGTCTGCAACTGGCTGGCATCTGAATGTTAATGGGTCTACAACTGGTTGGCAACTGACTAGCATCATCATGAGAAAGGGGATACTGAGAGGCATGGAAAGGTCATCATCTGTCAGATGGGATGTTAAGCCATGGCTTCATGTGCAGGAAAGTCATACCCTGTGCACTTTAAAGAACATGCTGGATGGCCTTGATGGGAGGTTACCATCTGCCTTCTCTGAGCCCTTGTGGCCCTTTGTTTCTTGTATATTTGGCCCATTTTGTGCAAAAAAAAGTGCAGCTCAGAGGTAAAACAACCAAATTATAAATATCATTAATTGCTTACCAATAAAACTAGTTTTAAACTCTTGTGATTGAAAGGAACTATAAAAAAATTACTGAACTGTTATATAAGACACATTACTTTCCTAGAAGGATAAATAATACCCTCTTAAAATTAATGTTAGCTCACCTATTTATACACCAAATGGCAAAGAAGCATGGTTTCTGGAAATTTTATTCTAAGTCTCAGATACACAGATACAGGGCTGTTCACATCTTCAGGACTCGAGGTGGCTCAGTTGGTGACACACCAGGCTTGTAACCTACTGTTCCCAGGTTTGCTGGTCCAGGTTCCACCTATACCAGCATTGAGATTTATCACCACAAAAGTACTGTCCTGCTTCAATCAGTAGGAGATATCAATGGGCTTGTAAAGGCCGCCATCCATCAAATGGGACGTTAAGCTATGACCTTGTTTGGACATATGTGTGGGAGAGCCATCCCTGTGCACATGGGGCAGGGGTTGGTTCAGTCAGTAGTGTGCCAGGCTCATAATCTGCAGTTCCCAGGTTCGAGTCCCAGCTGGGTGAGCATTGAGATTTATCTCTGCAAAACTCCCCATCCTGCCCACAGTCAATAGAGGACACCATTGGTGTTGGAAAGGCCACTGTCCATCGGATGGGATGTTAAGCCATGACCCCATGTGCGGGAGAGCCATACACTGTGCACATTAAAGAACATGCCTTGCCGGGAGGCTATCATCTGTGGCCTTGCCGGGAGGCTATCATCTGTCTCCCAACAGTTGTGCAATGGGTCCCCTCCCCCCAACCTTTTCCAAGCCCTCGGGGTCCTTACCTGGCCATTTAGCCCACTGTGTGCAAAAAACAGTGCTGCTCAAGGTAAAACAGCCCAACTTTTCACATCTCCTTAATTTCACAGCTAAAAACACAAAAGATAACAGAAAATGAAAATAAGCTGCTTTTTTAATCTGATTTTGTTATTTCAGCTTATATCAACCCTAGCAAGGAAAGAGTGTGAAGAGGGGAAGATTGTCTTAATATCAATAATTTGGTCCCATCTCTCTTTTTCCCTGGATCTGACCTACCACATAAAAAGCCTTCAAATGATAAAAGAATAGAGAGATCTAACCAAACTCTGCAGTTTGTTCTCCAAAGATGTCAATCATTGTTAGTTAACTGCTGCACTCAGCCACTGAAAGCCAGTTTTAATAAAGTCCTGTTGAATATTATTTAACCACCTCATTTGTGATCAACTTCTCTTTCTTGCATCTTTAGGAACACTGTTCACAGTTCAATTATATATAACGAATGATACAGACTAAGTTAATTCTGACATCTTTCCTGCTTGAATTTTATAGAATATCTTCTTAAATTAGTTCCATAATTCCATATTTTTATATTACCTTCAAATGTTAATATAAAATTTAAATCTCTGTAACTTAGAAGAAACAGATTTTTTTTTGTTTTGAAGTTTTACCTCATCTTGAGAACATTTTTTTTTTTACTTTTGTAGCAGTTGGAAAATAAGTTTTGTTGTTGTTCTTTTTCTTGCAGAAAAAAGATATGGGATCAGCTCTTTATGAACAGGTATACTATCATTTGGATTTAACAGAAAAGGACTATTTTGGCTTGCAATTTACAGATGCCAGTCATGTACAGGTAAATAATAATAATTTATTCCATGCAGGGGGTTACAGTAAAACCAAGGTACAGGTAATTTTGGATATTAGTGTAAACATTCAAGTGGCTTGATGCCCCAGTACATTTGAAAAATTCAAAAGAAATATTGAGGATAGTACAAAAATACAAACATATTTACGGGAATTGCATAATTATTTGATACATATAAACAAAATGACAAGTTGCCCAGATCAAGACAAACATATAATAAGAAATATGATTAAAAAAAACATAATAAACTTAGGGGGAAGAAAAAGAAGGTTTAAGACAACAGAGAGTAATATTAAATGAATAAACAGGGGGGGGGGGGGAGGATTGCAGATAATCCAGACAAAGGACAAAGATGGGGAATGGGAATAGGGGTGAGGAAATATTTTTGGTCAAACGTTTCAATATTCTAATAGGAGTGGAGTAATATAGTTTTGAATTTTGTTTTAGAATTTAAAGAAGTGATATCACTTGTTAGAGAGTTCCAAGTTGAGGTTGCTTGAAAGGCAAAAGAAATTTCACCATACTTAGCTTTGAAAATCTTGGGAGTAGAAAACATTTTATTATCAGAGTGAAGGATGTGTGATGTCGTAATCGAATATAGGGTGTAAGAATCAAATGAAGGAGATGAGACTTATTATAGTGTCATGAACAAGGGTAATAAACCGTATCTTTCTTCTAGATTCAAGAATGGGAATTTGGTAGTTGGAACAAATGTTAGTAAGTGTTAGAAATTCTCTTTTGTTAAAATAGATTTTGCTTGCTTAGTTACTTTCATTTGATAATAACACTGGTTTACAAGGTTTTTATAACATGAACAATTGTAGCTGCCTTTAACAATTTTTAGGTGACGATTTCAGATCTGGCCTTAAAAAATGGCTAGCATGTCACATTTTTTGGTCATTTTGACTCCTATTAAGATCTTCCTATACCAACAAGGCAAACTGCCAGGCAACTGGGAGGATACTAGATATTTTACTTTTTGTGGCTGGCAACACTGATTGCCAAGTTGGAAAAAACATGTATCAGTAACCTAACCTCAGACTGCCATTTTTGTTGTTTTCATTGTAAGAGGAACACATGCTATACATTAAAGAGTGAATTCTGGCATTTTAATGGCACAAAGGCAGTCTCGCAGATGTGTTAATGTGCCAAATAAGTTTTGTTACATGTGTGGAGATTATATTTTAAAATCCCAGGGTCGTTCTTTGACAAAGATTGTGAAGAAAGCCTATAACTTGTATTTTGGATGTCATGTTGGAGATCAGGACAAAACATGGTTCCACATGTGTGCTGCATTTCGTGCTTTGTTGGCCTGAATGAATGGTTGAAAGGTAAGATAAAATCCATGCCCTTTGCAGTTCCAATCATTTGGTGTGTGCCAACTAGTCAGTTGCATGATTGCTATTTTCGTTTTACTAAAGTGTCCAGCTTCTCAAAAAAGAACGAAAGCAAAATACAATATTCAAACGTGTTTTCAGTCATAAGGCCAGTTCCTCATGGAGATCTTCCTATACCAACACCTCCAACCAACTGGGAGGAGATGGATTCACATTGATCAGAGGAAGACTTTGAGGCATATACTGATCCTACATACACCTCTAGACAAGCCTCATCTGATTCAGCAAAATGAACTAAATGATCTTGTTCGAGACCTAGGATTTTCCTAACAATAAACTAAGGTTTTAGGTTCAAGACTTCAAGAGTGGAATCTTTTAGCCAAGGGTAGAAGTTTTTCTCTGTTCAAAAAGAGAAATTTGACTTTATCTGCTTATTACGAGATGTAAGATGGTTTGTGTTTCTGCACAGATATTTCAGGGCTGATGGAAGAAATTGGAACAATTTGCGACCCTAAGGAATGGCGTCTGTTTATAGATTCATCGAAATCCAGCTTAAAAGCTGTCCTTTTTTTTTGCATGAAGGAAACCAGAAACCTCCCATTCCAATGGCACACACAGTGGGAATGAAGAAAACTTATGAAAGCATGGAAAATATACTCACTACTATAAAATATAACCAGTTTAAATAGACAATATGTGGTGACCTAAAAGTCGTATCTCTCTTACTCGTGCTTCAAGGAGGCTTCACAAAATTTTGTTGTTTTTTGTGTTTGTGGGACAATAGGGCCAGAAAGGAATACTACAAAACAAAAGACTGGCCCAAAAAAGATGTTTTTATTCCTGGAAAGAGTAATTGTGAGGTATAAACCTCTAGTTGGCCCCTCTGATGTTCTGCTCCCACCACTACACATCAAACAGGATTATGAAAAACTTTGTAAAGGCTATGAACAAAACTGGTAAATGATTTTTGCACTTGAAGGAAAAATTTTTAAAACTATAAGCCAAACTCAAAGAAGGGATCTTTGTTGGTCCTTAGATTAGGAAGCTACTGACTGATACTCTCTTCGAAGAAAAACTGAAGGTGTGCGCTGCATGGAAATCCTTCACATCTGTGGTCCAGGGTTTTCTGGGGAATCACAAAGAGGAAAACTACCATCAGCTCTTTCAAGATCTTCTCAAAAACTATGAAAATCTTCGCTGCTAAATGTCTTAAAGATCCATTTCTTGTACTCGTATCTCGACTTCTTTCCCAAGAACTTAGGAGCTGTCAGTGATGAGCAAGGGGAAATATTTCAACAGGATTTCGGAACCATATAGGAGAGATACCAAGGCAGGTGGGACCCAACAATGATGAATGACTACTGCTGGTTCTTGCAAAAGGAAGATAGCTCAACACACAAAAGACAAAAATGAACTACTTGTAAGTATAAAAGATACTTACCCATCCATGTTTTCGTATTTTATTTTTCAATATTATTTTCAATATTATTTCATTTGTTATTTTATGTTCAATGGTCTATAACTATGATGTTTCTAATTTTTTGCCACTGTAATCATGTAATTAATTAATGGGTTTTAAGTTGCAATTTAATAAAATAGTCACATTTATTTTCATTTCTCAGATATGCATATTCATTTAAATTTGAAATACATCAATCTGTAATTTTTTAAAAACTGTATGTGCAGCAGATTTTTTACAGCCATATTTGAATTTTGCACTCCAAAATTAGTTAAAAATATCCTATTTGACCAATTTTATAAAAAAAAAAGTTTCAATTTGTTGTCTAGTGTAATCTATGGTTGTAATTTTTACTACAGTGGCTAGCAAATCCTTTCCAAATTGTGACACCTTGGGGTGGCATGATTTTTAAGCATAGGAGGTGTAAAAAAATATATAGATAATAAATTAGTTAAGAACGTTTAAAATTAAGCTTTTCATAAAATAGAAACTTTCAGGTTAATAAAGTTTCAGAAGTATCATTTTTATTTGTTGCCAATGTGAACCTTTTACAGTCATGCTTTTAAAAATATTTCCATAAGATTTTGAAGAGTACAGTTGGATCAGATACCCTTTCATAGCTACAGGGTATTGCAATGTTGACCTGGGCTTTTTATTGTAACTCTCCATGTTCTGTACCGATTGTGACAGAATCTGTATGGTAAATATGTATGAACCTACCCCTTCATGCCAGTAAGAGCGAGATGGTTGTCGGTAACCTGTCAGCTCATAATCTACAGTTCCCAGGTTCGAGTCCCAGCTGGGTCAACATTGAGATTTATCTCTACAAAACTCCCCACCCTGCTTGCGGTCAGTAGGGGACACTGATGGGCTTGGAAAGGCCACTGTCTGTCAGATGGAATGTTAAGCCATGATGCCATGTGCCATTAACCTGTTAAGCATAATGCTGTGTGCGGGAAAGCCATACCCTGCACATTAAAAGAACACTGGATGGCTTTGGTGGGAGACTACTATCTGTCTTTGATAATGTTCCAGTGGGTTCCCTTCCTCAAACTTCTCTGAGCATTCAGGGTCCTTGTGACCTGTCCATGTAGCCCATTATGGCAAAAAAAGTGCAACTCAGAGGTAAAACAACCCAACCCTTCATGCCAGTAGTGGTTTCATCCATACAGCGCATGCAAGGTGCATTGTGGAAATCATGGAGTCTGTAGAGGTGTCAATGAGTGTGGAACAGCATTATATTATTAAATTTCTTGTTAAGGAGAAGTAAAACCTGCTGAAATTTTGTGAAGATTGCAAGCACAGTATGGGGATAAAACACTATCAAAGGAAAGTGTCTATGATTGGTGCAATAAGTTTTTTAAGGGCTGAGAAAGAATAGCAAATGAATTGCATGGTAATCAACTACTGCTATGACCAAAGTGAAATTGATTGTGTGCAACATGTTATTTTGAAAAACAGGAGGGTATGTGACATAGTTACAGTATTCAACATCAGTGTTGGTAGTATGGAAAAAATCATCCATTAGCACCTGCTGTTCAGAAAAGTGTGTGCACTTGGGTCCAAAGACATTGACATTTGATCAAAAGTCATTTCATGTCGCCATTTGCACAAAGCTTTGCGTCACTTTGTCTGACAGAGATGCATTTCTGCAGCAGATCATTACCAGTGATGAGACTTGGGTTCATTATTTTACTCCAGAAACCAAGTGAGCCAGCTGTGAATGACACCATAAGGGTTCCCCAAACCCAGTTCAGTTGAAGAAATTCAAGGCAATGCCGTCTGCAGGAAAGCTAATGGCGACTGTATTCTGGGATGCAGATGGGATACTCCTGGTGGATTTTATTGCACAGGGAGCAACAATGAATGCACAGTATTATTCTACCCTCATAAAAGATAAGTTTTGACCCACCATCTGCAAGAAGAGGCCTGGAAAATTGTCGAAACAGGTCATCTTGTTGCATGGTAATGCTGGGCCACACACGACTCACATGAGAACGACAGCTATGGCATCAATGGGCTGTTTGGCTTGCTTCGGGCGCATTTTGGAGGGAAGATATTTTTAACAGATGAACAACTACAGGAGTGTGTCCTGCAGTGGCTATGACAACAACCCAAATCCTTCTATGTGGCTGGAATACAGTCTTCCATGGAGATGGGACAAGTGTGTTAATGGAGAGTACCCTAGAGAAGGACCCATAGTGTGATAAGTGTATTAATATTTGTTTCTTTTGTACAAAAAAAGAGTCCAGGTCAACCTTGAACCACCTATATACATTGCCTGCAGCAAAGAAAGAGAAACTAATAGATTTTCAGTTAAATACTGCATTGAAAGGTTTTGATTAATGACACCATGTTAATAAAATAAAATTCCAGAAATCAAGGGAAGTACAGAGTCAAAACACTTAAGAAACTTGATTTACTACAATTATTATTAACATTTTATATTAAATATTAATAGTACTGAAGCATTTTCTTGTTTAAAAATTAAACCATTTGAATCAAGTATAATATAGACCACAGTTAGCTGTCCTGTAGCTGAGTGGTTAGCACGCTTGGCTACTGATCTAAGAGACCTGGGCTCGAGCTCCAGGTAAGGCATGGATTTTGGTTGTTGTTTTTCTGCTGAGGACTCTCCATCCTCTCAGAACTTCTACTGTGGTGTATAAACTGAAGACTCCTGTCAGACTTCTGGCAAGCAGCTGCTTGAGGGGGTATTTATTTTAATTGTTATTTGGAATCAGGTTTTTGATGGATTTTTTTTCATTTGATTCAAGTGGCAAGTTAGAAAATTAATCACACTGAATTAATAGAAATTTATTTGAAAGCACAAGCATGGGAAGGAGAAATCTTTCAATGATGATAATGATCTGATAATGGTTTCAAGTAAGAATTAAATTATAATAGTCACTATTGTCTGTGTACTTGTTGCCTGATGTAAAGCAAAAGGTTAATGGTTACTTAACTCTTTTAGTGATAAGTGTATGAAGTAAATTTGATAATTAATATAAACCCGATGATTTATGTCTAATAAAGTTGCAAAAAATGGTGGAAGAAAATATTACACTGCTACGGCAGCCATTATTATGACTTTTTTCATACCCAAGCATTGGTTGTTTTCTTCCTTCTTTTAATGTTCTGATACTAAAGTTTTATGGAAAATGTACTTTGAACTCTTGCCATTAAACTTTTTCTAGATCTGAAATTCCTTCAAAAATAATCTGTACAATGGTTCAGTATAAATTTTCAAAGTTGTTCTTTTTTTCTGCTGGAAGTACTTCAAAATTAATCTGGCCATCAGAGTGAGTTCTACTCTACAAACCTGGCATGTTAAGGTTAAAGATGTATTACAAGACATAAAAGAGTTATTATTTAGTGCTTTGTTTTAGAATATATTGTTTAATCTAGATCAGTGATTCTTAAACTTTTCTCCATGAATACTTGCAGCACACTAAAAATTTAAGTTGGCAACACTACAGGAGACTCGTGCATGCACGGTTTTACCTTCAATAATTACCATTGCTGTGAAGTCATTTGTAAATGCAGAATTCAAGTTCTGATGTGTTGTGGTCATGTTATGTATTAATTTGGGTTTTAACATTAAGATTTGAAGTGGATAAAGTTTTTGATTAAACAAAAAAAGTTAAATGAAGAATCAGCAGCAGAAAGTAGCAACAAAATAGTTTATAAATTTCCTTTCTCTGCAATATCTGAAATTTTGTGGCACACCCTTTGAGAACCACTGATCTAGATTAAAAAAACAGTGTATATTGTTTCCATTTATTGTATATATTTATTTCCAGTTTTCATTTAAATGTGATGGCAAACATTTAATAATATATTGTAATGCTGAAAAGATTTGTGTTCTCTTTCAGCATTGGTTAGATCCTACAAAACCTGTAAAAAAGCAAGTAAAAAGTAAGTTTTCCTTTCTTTAATTTTAAAAATTTTTAGATCTCGCTCTACCTTCCTAGTAGCCATCAAACAATATGGATATAATGGAAATCATAGGGATTGTTCTCGAGGAAGAGGAAGGGTAAGGGAGCATGCATCTCAGTTTCCAAATTCTAAGCAGATGATTCACATTACCAATTGTTCAAAATTCTTAGTTGTTGTTTGAAACTAGGTGCCCATTGTAACGCTCCAAAGATTTATAATACTTTTAAAGTTTTGGACCCTTTGTCTGATACAATATTTATTCAAGCTCCAGATAGCTAAATCGGGCACCAGGCAATAATTAACAAATTTCCAAATAAAGTTCAATTAGGGTTCGAATACCAGTGGGCTTTACTTGGTGAGTAAGAATTCAAAAATTAAATGATTGTCAATATAAAAATATATAATCAAAACTTATCAAATAACATTGCTCAAAAGAAAAAAATAGCAAAGATTCAAAGAAGTTTCTATAACAAACAAGTTTATTTCAAAAATTATTTTTAAACACTCACCAATGTAAATGAAAACGTCGTGTACATCATCACTATCTAACTTGTACTCACAACTCTTCTACTCTGTGACTAACACCAACTCCTACTGACAATTTCTAACTGACTACTGTGACTATATGTCACAGTTATAACAAGCGTAGAGACTCGGCAACACATGGCTGTTGCACCAGTAAAGACATTTGCATAAAATGACGAGCATGTAAGCTATGACGCAAGAGGGGGGGGGGTGTCCTTGTACACGCGTGCTTTAGCGGGTGACAGTCGAAAGTTCGGAGTTGCGCATACGCAACTCCTATGCTCTTGGGAACAAGCACTGTGATGCCAAAAATGAAATTAAAATCCCCAAAATGATAAATGTAACGTAAATTAAGCAAAACTGGTTAAGGTAAAGTAAAAGTGAAGGAGGGAGTATAAGGTATAGTATAAGGACAATTATTTCACTATTGTAATATTGGTTACAATTTAAATGTATATTTTGTTTTCTTAATACTAAGTAGCTAGCTGTTGTATAAAGGTTATTCAAATGAGAACTGCAAACCATCATTAAATTAATAAGATTTAAAAAAAAGATAACCTTGCATCACATTATTGAAGACTGAGTGCACACACAGCTCTATCTGCGTGCATTAGTTGTAAGCAATGTCTTAAGATGGCAGCAGTCTTACAATCATATACCAAGACAGAGGTGAGATTTGTGGTTTGCTTTCTGAATGCTGAAGGAATGAAATGGGTTGAAATTTATAACAGAATATTAGTTCAGTATATTGGACAATGTATGAGTCAATGGCAAATCTGTGAGTGGGCAGATAAATTCAAGAACAATGTGAATGTGAGATACTCAGCACCTGAACAAGCTCCTCATGTCATAACACCACAAAACATAGCAGCAATGGAGGAGCTCATGCTAGAAAACCATTGTATTACCATTGAAGAACTTGCTGCAGCTTTGAAATATCAATATTGGTTCAGTGTTAACATCTTTAGCAAGGAGTTGCAGATTTGAAAATTGTGTGTTTATTGCCAGGGATGTACTGGGGGGGTGAAATTTAAGGTGTTATCTTATCCTCCATATTCACCAGACTTAACACTAAGTAATTACCAAGTTTTTGGCCACTGAAAGACACATTAAGAGGACATCACTTTTCATCAGATGATGTCAAAACAGTGGTGCACAAGTGTCTCCAGCATCAACCATGAAATTTCCTCTCTCAAGGAATCCAGTCATTACTTCATAATTGGGGAAAGTGTATCAAGCACAGTGGAAACTACATTCAAAACTGAAATGTATATTTTCCATAAATACTTATGTGGAAAAAAATTCTTGTTGGAGGTGTGGGATTCAAACCCATGACTCTAGGTACATGCCAGAGTGCACTGCCACTAAACCATCAGCTGATAATTTATTTCCATGATGTAGCCTTTATATCCTTTGCTGGATGTGGCAGTCCCTGTGCATCTATAATCAGGAAAGGCAACTTATTTTTCTGATTGTTGCTAATGAATAAGATGTTAATGAGGAAGTTACTTACACATAAGCATTAATAATGAAAAAAAAATCCATAGTAATACACAGATTAGCTGTAGATATAGAATTCAATAAATACTTACGTGAAAAAAATTATTGCCAATGGTGCAGGATTATATTAAATATGGTATTTATTGAATTCTATATCTACAGGTATGTGTATTTACTATAGATTGATTTTTTTTTATTAACTCATAAGCATAAGTGACTTTCTGATTAACATCGGATTCATTAGCAACAATTGAAAAATAAGTTGCCTTTACCAATTATAAATGGCACAAAGACTGCTACATTCAGTGAAAAATATAAAGATCACATTATGGAAATAAATTATTGGCTGATGATTGGTTTAACAGTAGAGCACTCTGGCATATATCTACAGATCCGTCAGCTATAATTTTGTCCACATAAGTTTTTATTGAATTCTATATCTACAGGTAATCTGTATATTTACTAGGGAGTGATTTTTTTGCATATTTTCCATTTTGTTTTTGAGTGAAAGATCTTTTATTTAACTTTTGCAGTTTTTGTTTTAATGACCTTTGTATGTACTATATAAATTTTCATCTGGTTGATAATTCTTTCAAATTTTTTCCTAATTTAGTATTTAAAAATTCTGGTTACTGGAAAGTTACATTTGAAGGTAAATGTAGAAAACCATTCAGTTTTTATATACCTTTTGCAAACCAGACTCCATTACTTTTCCACATGACTGAATGGTGAGAATGATTAATAAATGAAATCATTAGTTAGTGTCAGCAGATTGCTTTCTCAAATTAAAACTATTGGACTGTTATCATTCATTATTAATTTTAATTTTATTTTTATTGTTGCATTTATAAAATATTATTTATTCCAGTTGGTCCACCATACACATTTCGAATACGGGTGAAGTTTTATTCATCTGAGCCTAACAGTCTTAGGGAAGAACTTACAAGGTATTTATAACATTAAGTATATTTTGAAAAGAATTCAGAATCTTAATACATTTTTAGAACTTCATTCCTGCAGATGAATCTGCAGCATTTCAAAATGTTTCAGATTTATAACATTGGTTCTAGTCAGTTTGCTAGCACAATGAAAAAACTTCAATTTTTTTTTTAATAGAAATATCCAGTTTAAAATTTTTAATGGTAATAACTTCTTTAATGGTTATATACTATATGGTGGTTTTATAACTGTTTTAATGGTAATTTTCCAGGTATATAACCTGGAAAATTTATTTTATGGGTGTTAGATTACATTTACCTTTTAATTTGTGATGAATTTCTATTGGTAGTGGTATAATGAACATTGTGCCACCATACTGTAAACCCAACACAGGCAGTCCTCGAAATTTGAACAACTCGTTCTCCCAACTCTTGACATTCTCAGCTTGACTTCTCAACATTATAAATTGATAGCTGTAAATTGACTTTCAGACATCAGTAAAGACAAACAAAATTTGCAAGTCACTGAATGTTGTGCAGCCTGCTTGCCAACAGTTTTGACAGCAACAGTGTTTGTTTGGGCATTTATTTAACAATTTTAGTGTATTTTGCCCTTATTATTTTATAAAAATGAGAAGAAAAAAGAAAAAATGAAAGTGTTGATAAGGAGCAAAGGTTCAGAAACTTAATACAATTGAGACAAAACTTGAAATGATTAAGAGATGCAAAAGCAGCAAATATATAATTTCAATTGGATGCTCAGTAGACTTAATCTGGTTGACTGTTTGGACATTTGGGAACGAAAATGATAAAATTAAATACCATGTATGAAATGCAGGAAATATGCAGTTGATTATGTCAAAATGTGAGATGTAGTGATTGAAACTAAACAGTAAGTGGTGCATTTTGTTTTGGTGAGATGAGCAATAGTGATTTAATTGAGTTTCTATTCAAAACATCATTATAAAATCTTATGAAATGGAAGTTAAAAAGTAAATTATTTATTCTTTTTTACTTAATGTTAATTGAAGTAAGCAGAACTGAGTATTCCAGTAATTCATGGTATGAATTTAAATGGTTGACTGTTAATGCACTTGAAGGTGATATGAAATGCTACACTAAATGTATATTATCCAAAAAAAAGTTAAGCACAGGTCACCAAAATGTGAATCAAAACAGTTAGATATAACTAAAAGATTTTTAATGTACCTTGGTAATTTAATGTGTAATTTGTAAAAATCATGTAAATCCTATATATCATCGTAGAATATGTAAAACAGATACCATATAAAAGGAGTACTTTTGTAGATGCTTGATCATTTCAGATTGAAACACTACAATGTCAACCTGGAATAGTTGATTGCTTCATGATGACTCAAAATAATAGAGAACCATTAGAAAGTTGGAGGTGGATCAAACAATCATTGAGAGTGTCTACTATTCTGTTATTTCAAAGCTATGGCAGCAATTCCAGATTAACCAAACAGTTATTAGAATACCTTTAAGTACATCCTAGAGCTGCAACTCCTCCAGATAATTATTATATTATATTGCTGTCCTGACAAACAGGGACTACAGCATCATCTTTGCCTTCAAGACATCATTGCAGCCACAGAAGGGAAGGTATGTCTCAGTTGTGACTACAAGGTTGAACCCTATGCTTGTCAACTCACTACATCAAATGGTGTCTCAATCACTAGCCTGAACCTGAGAAGAGTGGAGTCACATCCCGTTCATGGACCAGTTGAGATTTTGTGCAATCAAAATGCAGATGTATACTGACTGCCCTGGAGAGAAGTGGGAACCCACAACTAGTGCTATAACATGGTTGAGAGAAGTATATTTGTTGGTGGAGGTACTGACCTCCATGTGTTCAGTGGAGGTTCCGTGAATGCCCCAAGATATGAAGATGAAATCCTTGATCTATTATGGCAATCCTTATGCTGATGCAGTAAGTGATGATTTCCTCTTATTTGATAACAATGCCATCCACACAGTGCAAGACTGACCAATATCTTGAAGAAGGTATCTAAAGAATAGAGTGGCCTGGATTCTCTCCAGATCTCAACAGAACATCTATGGGATGCTCTGAAGAAACATGATGCTATCCTTCAAACTGTTATGACCTCCCTAGAGTATTTTTAGGACGGTACAACTTTTAGGCCATGATGCGTTCTTTGCTGCTAAAATCGAGGTAATTTCCTGGATCACACGTCAAATTAATAGATATTTGTAATAATGAGAACTGAGCTGATTGTACAATTACAAAAACATAACATTTATTAACAGATTTAGTTTTAGACATTTACTCATAACATAGTTCCCACTTTCGGGACTATTCAACAGCGCCTCTAGCGTGGCCCTTTACAATTCAAGGGAAACTTTGTACATGGTGGAGAACAGTCCATCGAAACAAATAAAGTTCATAATGAGCGAGCTACTTGCTCGTGACTCTAGCAGTTCTTACAGTTAAACAGGTCCCGCTGGGGATGATAGTTAACGGAAAACACATTTAAGTGGAAAATCAATCACCCTTACCTTATCAAATTCGTTGCCTCTAGGGACTGGCATCACTGGCCACAGGTAAGCTGAAGGCACAGGCTGTGTAGTGCTCTCGCCACTCACTCATTGTCTATACTGCGGGACTCTGTTCGCTGGAGAGGCTCATTTGCTGCCCACCACACAGATCAGAGAAGAACGAATTTTTTTCAAGCATCTTTGCTGCTACTTTTTCTGGCCCCACTGTGGAGGTCACCTTTTGGATCCATCATGGATGGTGCTGATTGGTTGAACAGGTGGAGGTGAAAAAAAACACCCATCTGGTGTTTTTCTCCTTTTCCATGCCGGTAACGTCTTTCCGGTCCTGGTGCCTGGGGGTTCATCGAATGTTCTATGCTGTCGGCAACTGTTCCTCAGCAAAGGCTGAATGCAGAAAAATGTCACAATGTGGAGCTCAGTTGAAAATGTCACTATTAAAATGGAAGGCAATGTTTGCTGCTAGTCTTTTCTTCAGGCAGTCAGGTCCACGTTATAAAATCATGTGGGCATGACAAAACCTCCAGGATCTAAGGATCTCTTATTGCTCAGTAGACTTCATTGTTCACTGGATTATCTTACTGAGGGCATGAATCAACATTGTCAGGTCTGCATTAGTACTGGAGGGGGCACACACCCTATCAGCTACACATGACCCTCTGTCCTATATATTTGCATACTTTAAACATTAATTAAAAGATTCTGAAAAAAATTCACTGACACAGCAGGAATCGAACTTGTATCTCTCCAGATTCATGCCAGAATGCGCTATCATTGTATCACGCATCTGACAATGAAATTTTTCAAAATAAGACCTTATAAATCTTTACTGAGACGTGACTAACACAGCACTATCTATACTCAAGGAGATGCGACTTTTTCAGTCATTGCTATTGATTATCAGATGTTAATGAGAATGTCGCTAACACTAAAGCGTATATATATATATGATTAAAAATCAATCCATGGTGAATGCACAGTATTCCCTGTTAAGATAGATATCAAACATTAATAAAAGATTCTGGAAAAAAATTCATCGCCATCACGGTGGAAATTGAACTCATATCTCTCCAGATTCATACCAGAGTATGCTACCATTGCATCAAGCGTCAGACAATGAAATTTTTCAGAATAAGATTTATAAGGTCTTATTCTGAAAAATTTCATTGTCCAACGTGTGGTACAATGGTAGCGCACTCTGGCATGAATCTGGACAAATGCAGGTTTGATTCCCGCCGTGTTGGCGATGAATTTTTTTTTTCAGAATCTTTTAATTAATGTTTTATGTTTATCTTAACAGGGAATACTGTGCATTCACTATGGATTGATTTTTAATCATGCATACTTTATTCGTTTTTTAAGGTATATGTAAATCAGTTTGGCTCAAATGTTCATGACTTATCACAAAATTCTTTGTAGCTTCCTATGACATTTGATTAAATTTATCAAAATATATTTTAAGTTAATATTTTATTGAAGTTACAATTTACTTACTGTTTGAAGAGCAGTGTATTTCAACTATTAAAATTTTTTGTGAAAAATAGAACAAATTGTCAAATTAAAGAAAATTTCAAAATAATAACCAGTTATTATAAAGTTATTAAATAAAAAAAATTCAAAAATATTAACCAGCTTCATTTTGATACTCCTCAATGTCCTGTCTCATGCTATTTCACTGATGTTTACAGAATGGTGTCAAGACAAAACATCAATGAATGAGGTGATGTTTGCCTGGTGATAAAGTGCATTACATAATAAATTTCATGAAAATATTATTAGTTATAATCCAGTGAGGTACAATAAATTTAATTATTTTTTAGATGTTCAGTTCTTTAAGCTTCACCCAATGCAATAGTCTGCTTAAACTAATTTACACTTTTTTATTAGGTACCTTTTCTTTCTTCAGTTGAAACAAGATATCTTGTCAGGAAAACTTCCATGCACCTATCAAATAGCAGTTGAATTGTCTGCACTGGCCTTACAATGTGAGTTTTTACATTTTCTAGGAGGTTTTTAATGACATGAGAAATTAATATAATGGTTGCAATTTCATTTCTTGCCAGCAGTAACAGATGTACGTTTATGATTGAAACTAAATATTAAATGATGCTGTCTGTTTTGATGAAGTGAGTGAGTGTGCAGACATTTTTTTTTTTGGAGTTCATCAGGATTAATTATGTGAACTCTGTTGTTGATTGTTTTCCTTTGATGTAGAAACCTATTCTTTGTGAGGGGACCTCCCTGTGAGCATTTCACTTATTTGGCTACCTTCTCAGGACCCTAAATGCATACATTTTCTTCTGCCTCTCCCCTGTCCTTGATTTCTGGTTACGCTTCTTTCTACTTTGCAGTTGATGAGCTTGTTAGTCACATGGTTGGTAAGTGCTTTGAAGAGCAGTGTGCTAAATATTGCTTTGGCTGTACCTTCAAGTAAATGGATGGTCCTTGGTGGTCTCTCTCAGGATTAGTTAGCTGATGGTTCATTTATTATAGTCAGCTGTGCAGTGCACGTGAGTTCCACATCTGGATACAGGTTTGGGAGTTGACTTGCATTGTTTACAATATAGAATTTGCACTCCCTGCCTTTATGGATGGATATGGTGTCCTGCATCCATTAGGTGTCTCTTATTAACTTCATATTAGTTGGGAACCATGAGCACTGAATCTTCTCATTTCAAATATGAGTTCTTCAAATTCAAATTCTTTCTTGGCTAGTAAGTATGATTATCTTCATCTTGTAATGCTCCAAAGATTATTAACTTTTAAAGTTGGACCTTTCGTCTAATCCAAATTTATTCAAATTCCCGGATAGCTGTATCGGGTGCCAGGCAATAATAACTTGCCAAATAAAGTTGAAATAGGGTTCATTATGTATTTGTCAAGCGTTACTTTTTGAGTAAGAATTCAAAAAGGATTGTCAAGTTTAAAGTTTAAATCTAATCAAAAAACAATTAACATTGCTCAAGAAAAAAATAGCAAAAATTCAAAATTTCTAAAACAAAGTTTATTTTTAAAAAAATTCAAAAACTCACCCAATTCAATACAAAGGTTTGAGTACTAACAACTCCTTCTATCTAAAGTAACATCATCTCAACTTCCACTAACAGCACTCTCTGTGACCCAATGCCACCACTCTACTCACAACACACACTCTTCACAAATTACTCTGTGACCTAACATCACTTAGTTATAACTTGCATACTCTGGCACGTACTCTGGCACGTGTCTTTTGCACGCTGGGAAAGACATTTGCATAATATGACAAACGCGCTAGCTATGATGCAAGGAGGGTCATGTCCTACACGCACTTCAGCAGTTGACAATCGAAAGGTTGGAGTTGTGCACGTGCAGCTCCTACAGCTCGGAAATGAGAACTGCGATCAGTCCAAATGAAATATTCTCAAAATGATAAATATAATGTAAATAAGTCAACACTTGTTAAGGAAAAGTAAAAGTGAATGGGTGGACCATCACAATCTTTGTCATCATTTCTCCTGATCCTTGATTCCTGGTCATCCATTCTACAGTTGACCAGTTTATTTGGAACTTGTCCTTTTTTTTTTCATCTAAAGTGGCTTAGAAAGTTTCACAGGTTCACCAAAATCTAGCAAGCATTTAAAACCAACAACTTGCTGGTAGAGCCTTCAAAGTTTAAATACCCAAACTGTTCCTGAATGTTATGTAGAATAATATGGTGCCCATTATGGTTCCCTATTACTCCCTTAACTCTTGGTGTGATATCTGAGTGGGGCCTCATTCTTTCTGATGAGGAGCTCTGTTCAAAATTATCTGTCCATGTCATCACAGTCAAATGATTCTGTTCTTAAATAAAATAACAATGGATTTCCATGTTGCAAGTACCCACCAGGATATTAACCTTCAATAAGCCATGTCTGCCTACTGCCATCAAGGCAGGCTACTCACTGTTAGATGCAACTGAACAACTGTACATATGGACATATCATAATCAGCTTGGGCCCTGGTGCATTTCTTTATGGGCCCCTCAGAATCACTTTTTAAAGGTTAATTAGGAAAATGTGCATTGGCAATTTAATCCTTTCTATATTTGTTAAGATTCTCATTTGAATCAGTAATGTGTAATTGGTTTCCTAGAATTAGCTGCTGTGACCTAATTAACCATTGAATTTAGCCTATTTAACCATTGATAATTCACCTGTTTAAAAATGTATTCACTCTCATACCATAAATAAGATATAATTTTAATACTCTCAAAGATATATATCGATAATGTAGAATAATTCAATTTTATTTCCACGAATAATTACTGTACATAAAATTTACTCATGTTCACTAGCCACGAAGCACCAGTAGGGTGTCTTAAGTTAGACAATATCTGCATATATAATCTCATGGACCACGACAATCTCCAATAACTATTAAAATAGTATCTATTCTAGATCGCTACACCTCTGGAAGTCTATATACAGTTTTTCCGATGTTACTTACACACTACTACTAACTATGAATAATCTTTAAACCCGTTTAAAGATCACTAGCTTAGTAAAATAAAAGAGTATTTTGACTTACAAAGTCGCTGGTACAACTGCATCAGATGATCTTGTTCAACAGAACATGAGTAAATGTCCGTTTGCGTGAACAATGCGACCAGTCCAACTTTGTAATTTTCTTCAGTATGGATGACACAGCAAACATTATACTTGACCAAATATCATGTTGACATCACTATATACGTCCTGAATCCAATGGTAGGCCTTGCCTCAGGCCTTGTGCTGTTCATGATTCTTCCATTATGATGTTTCCACAAGGATATCGTAATGTCCTATAATACTTAGATGTTAGATTTATGTTATAGTTTTAGTCACCTAATGTTGCATATACCGGTATACTCTGTCTATTACTCAAGTTCCTTTACCGGCGTTGTGGCTGCCTTCCACATGTATAAATTCAAATAATCCAATACCGGCCAATTACAAATATTTAAAAGAATCATTAAAACCCCTAAAATCCGTTGGACAACACAAACTCAACCATTAAAAGTTTAACTGCCCAACATGATATTCCAAGAGCATCGCGTTTCCCACGCCTTTCTTCACGGCAGCATCTTCAGGCTCTGGCATTGAGTGTATTCGTGTATTTTGTAAGTCAAAATACTCTCTTATTTTGTAAGCATTGCTAAGCTAAGTGATCTTTAAATGGGTTTAAAGATTATTCATAGTTAGTAGTAGTGTGTAAGTAACATCAGAATAACTGTATATAGACCTCCAGAGGTGTAGCGATCTAGAGTAGATACTATTTTAATAGTTATTGGAGATTGTCGCGGTCCATGAGATTATATATGCAGATATTGTCTAACTTAAGACACCCTACTGGTGCTTTGTGGCTAGTGAACATGAGTGAATTTTATGTACAGTAATTATTCTTGGAAATTAAATTGAATATATCCTACTGTGTATAGTATTAATTAAATAGAATAATATTTTAAGTGCATAAAAAAGTTTGAATGGTGGATGGAAATGTTTACTAACTTATTAAATGAAGATTACTGTGAATGATCATCTACTAATTTCCTGATTAAAAAATATTCCAGAGCATTATGTGCAAATCAGAATAGGATATTCACATAAAATATACCATTTACAGCATTAGCGACTGTTCCAGCAAAGCGAACTTTGTGTATTGTGTTAGCTCTGAGGCGGTGGTCAACAATGACTTTGGTCTTAGTAGGGCATGTTCTTATATGAGAAAGCATGTAAAGCTTGGAGTAGCTTCTGGGATACTTTTCTGTCCTATATGTTACAAAAAATTTATAAACACATAACAGATGTCAGCAATCACATTCAAGCTTTTAAAAAGTCACTCTTGAATTCCATGATAGCTCTCCAGAAGAAAATACTAAGTACTGCTTATTCAAAGCAATTTTCTACACTTATAAATCACAATTCACAGAATCTCTACATTATAGCCTTCAAACATTTTACAAAAGCCAACCTGTAGTCCTATAGAATTTTTTTAGGCAAAATTTTTGAAAATTTGGAATAAATACTTACAAATTAAAATAATTTTAATGAAAAAAATTTTAATTTTATTTGCTCAGCCTAGATTCTGACTTTCCTTACATTTATTTCTGCAAATGTTTTAACAATCTTCTTAATATGTAACTTTCATGCCCATTCATTTTCTGTAGATAAAATGGAAAGTCTTGATTTTACTTCTGAGACAATTTTTTATCTATTTTAAAATGGAAATGAGCATTTTAATGTTGCTGCAGTGACCTGTAGCATTAAAAAGAACAAGAGAACATCTTGAAAAGCTGAATTAAGAGAGTAGTTTTGAATAATCAATAAATCATCGACTACCCTCATAATAGAAATTTTGCTATTTCTAATTTCAAGCTAATCCTAAATGATCAAAGCTGAGCACTAAATGAAGATGTTAAGTCAGATTTATATTCCCTGTCGGGAAGCTCCTCAGCTTTGTTTATTCCCCATCAGTTACTGTTTATAAAGTATTTGGATGCAGAATGACGAAATTGTCATCAATCTCATTTAAACTCCTAAAACACATTTTTAATACCATAATGTTTCTGTTGAAAGTAACACTGAATACCTCGATTTTGAAGCCATTTCTGTTCCTTCTTAACCACTGGTACACACATAGCTCATCATCCATATATTTGATTCTAGGTACACAAGAAGTCTGGAATATTGGTTCTATGGTGCATATTAATGCCATCTTTTTGCACTTCCATTGAATTTATTAAAACTGTCACTCGATTCCTACAAACCCTTATATTGCAGTGTGCAGCAGTTGAAGGATTTTGAAATGTCAACATCTGGAAATCGCAGAAATTTAGAGACTGCATAGAATCTATTGATTGCAAAATATCTGATAGTATTTCCAGGAGAAAACTGTAAAAAAATATCTGTTGATATCTTTTTCTTAAATCCTGTTATTTGGACACCACCTGTGCTATTTCTTTTGTTGCTATTTCTTTCGTACACAGAAATGTAAAATTACTCTTTTTCCTTTCTGAAAACTGATCTGTAAAAAGATATCTGCTATTAGTGGATGCAATTTTTTTTTAAAGAAAGTTAACTTTCTGGCTTTTATATATATTTTTTTTTTGATGGGGGGGGGGGGGCTCCCTTAAAAGTTCAGGGCCTTGCCATTAAATGATACACTTCTGACTGTACATTATCATCCCTCCATTATTTTCAATCCTAGAGGTATGATCATTCCCACACAGCTTGTAGTAAACCCACATGTGGTCACTGTGGCTGTAAGAATGATGCTGGTTCAGACTCCCAAGGTAAGATGGCAAGCCACATAAATCATAGTGGCAACCATCTGTCATTCTCCCATGACTATCCTATATGAAAGAGAAGTGCAATGCCTGAAAGTAGTAAATAACCATTTTTACTCTGAGTGGTGAAATTTATCTACACTGTCCACCATCCAGTGCAAGATTTCATACAATAATGTGGGTGGTAATGAAACCATCTGTTGCCACCACTTTCATGATAATGCGAACAGTGTTCCATCTTCTGAATCTCTCACCTGCAACCTAAGTACATCTCAGAGCAAGTGCAACTACCATCAGTTCAACTTTGACATTAGCTCTGGTCTCCACTCTTGCTTCACAGCTTTGCATTTTTTACCTCTAGAAGACCTCACTCTCATCCTTTATCATGTATTAATCTATGTATTTTAATTGTATCTTTTACCCAGTTTTTATTCTAAAATTGTTTTTGCTGTATTCTTGGGTCCTATATATATAGTACACGTATTATTATATTATATATATAGTTTTGTTATTTTACATTTATTCATTGTCTTTTGCCCTTGAGTGTATAATGTGTTGCTCCAGAAAGACATTAGACATCTGTCCAACTTGATTGTGCTTATTCATGTACATTTCTGTTCCTGAATACCTCTATTTTGTTCTGAAGTTGCAATAATTCCTTAATCTTATGAATCTAACCACACTATCAGAGTGAGGCAATTTGCAGTGAAACAGTGTGTGTAATTGAACTGTAAATCATTGACTAGGTTTCAAATTACATGAAAGAGCTACTAAAATAATTTTTTCCCCATATATAGCTTTGAAAAGAACAGGTCCTTAGTAAAAATTAATTTTTGATAATATTTTAATGACTTTTTTTTTTTTAAAGTCTTTCTATTTATCAGATATAGGATTAAACACTGGCATTGTTGTAGAATTTTGCATTTTTGAATTAGCAAAGAGGAAAATAAATCTGTTTTTGTTTAAATTGACTTATTTCATTATTTTAAATCTTTATATCAATGGCTCAACACCATTCTTTAACAATTCACTACTCTTTTTAAAAGTAATGAATAGTCATCATTACTTTTTTATCTGTAACATTTCTCTTAGTTTTTTCTTTACTGACTAATATAACTATTTGTTTTAATTCAATACCTATGTTTATTATGAAAATTTTATGTAGCCAAACGTTATGAGGTTCACCAGATTGCAGTTTTTTTAACAGACCATTCTAAGCAGTTAAAATATTTTTTCTGTGTGAAATTGCCTGCCTACCACATTTTTATTCAAGTTGTTTGAAGTTTTTTGCTACAATTTACTATTAAAGAACAAAATAACGTTGTTGTTTTTTGAGTTGCTGATAATCGTAGGTTGTTTGTTGCTTTAAAGTAAATTTGTGATAACTTTTTCCAAGACTAATGAACTTACAGCATATATATCCTGATGAATTATCCAATGATTGCCTCATCTTGGGTCCAGGGTAGTTATTCTTTCCCTGTGATCCAAGGTAGTTATCCTGTTCTTGTGGTCTAAGGTATTATTCTTGTTGTTAAAAATTAAAAGGTATTATTCTTGTTATCAAAAAGGCAAGAAGAGCAAACAAGACCAACCATTAACAAATGGTTGGTCTTGTTTGCTCTTCTTGCCTTTTTGATGTTCTTTTAACTCACTGCTGGAATCCTGTCTATCACAGTCCTTTGTCTTCCAGAGAACACTCAATTATACCATGTGATATGACTCTTCTATTTACTGGATAACTAAATTTTATTAGCATTAAAAAAGATTTTAAAAATTAAAGCTATTAACAGCATCTACACTATATTGGTTTCACCATTATGACATCCTCAGTGGTTTTTGTCATAAGGAATTATTTAGTATGGCAAGAGCCATTGAGGATAACCATAAGTAATGATGAAACCAATATAGTGTAGAATTTTAATTCTTAATTCTTGGTAGAAACCATGAAAGTTTCAAATCTTTAAACTGTCTCTGTAGCATACAACATGATTTCAATATGATCATTAATTTAATAACTCAAGGTTGATGTATTTACAATAGGTACCATTTTTTATTACTTCACTTATATTTCATTAATTATATTCATTTCTCTACTTATTAACTGCTTATTGTCATTAGTTCTAGTTTGTAGATACAGTTATTACAACCAAGCACAGACTGATAAGGAGTGCTGTAGCATCCTGGGCTCTCATAAAAACGATTTTGTTTTTTAAATAGTATTTTTTATTTTACACTTTACATAATTGTCACATTGGATTTGGATGCCATATTTAATGCAAGTACCTCACAGACCTTCTACTATGGCATATAAACTGACAGGCTCCTGTCAGACTCTGTGGCAAGCAGCTGCTTGAGGGGGTATTTATTATTTTTATTATTATTTTATTCTGTTCTGGGGGTTACAGTGAAGGCAAGGTACAGGTAATTTTAGATATTAATTTAAATATTCAAGTGTATTGATTTCCAGTACATGTGGGAAATTAAAAGGAAATATTAAGGATAGTACAAAATTACAAACATGTGTACAGAAATTGTATAATTATTTGATGCATATAAATAAAATGATAAGAAGTTACACAGACAAAGACAAACATATAGTGTGAAGAAAGAGCTGAGAGCAATAGATTAAAATTATAGCAGAGTATTTTCCAAGATAAGTTTGTGTTCAACTGAATCAAATGCTTTTTGAGATGTCAAGGGAAATCAGTCTGACAACCATTTTCACTTTGCTGTCTAAAGCCATTCTCCATTTATTAACAAGAAGTGTCATTAGAGTTTCAGTTGACCAATTTTTCCTAAATCTGAATTGTCTGCACGAAAGCAAATTAAATTTTTCAACAAAAGTTAATTGAGTCTCGATGACTTTTTTTTTTTTGAAAAATTTTGCTTAAAAATTAAACTGTAATAGGTTGATAGTCAAGAAGGTTAGAAGGATTTAAAATTTTAGATGTGGAGGAGATGATGGCTTCTTTCCATGGAGCTGGGAATTCATTAGAATTAAGTGAGCAATTATTTAGATCACAAAAGGATGCAAAAATTAATGGGCAAAGGATTTTTAGAATGAAGATAGGAATTCCATCTGGTCTGATACTGCAAATGTTTTTAAGCGAATTTATCGAGTTAAAAACTTCGATTTCAGTAACATTTCTGAGCTTAAAGGCTTCCAGATTATGAAACGATTTATTGGAATAGGACAAAGAATCATTTGCATTGGCATGATTTTCTGTAGAAGTGCAGGACTTACAGAATACATTATTCAAAACATTAGCAATGCTTTTAGAATCATAGAAGGAATTGTCATTGTAAATGATCTTATTAATTTTGATATTGTTTTTTTTGTTTTCAGTAATGGAATCAAAAATTAAAAATATTTCATTAATGTTTGGATTAATAACAGAAAGCTGATTAAGAAAATGTAAGTGCTTGGAATTTTTAATAGCACTGTTGAGAAGATTACAGAAAATTTTATAGTTCTCCGAAGTGTATGGATGATCAAGTTTGATAGCATTCTTAAAGGGTTTATATTTTTAATGAGATCATTTTCAGAGGCTCGTTTTTAATCCAATGTTTTCTAGAATGGCAAACTCTGAATGCTTTATAAGAAGCATGGTGTCAAATGCAAAATTGATTAAACTAGAGAGATGTTGTGGTTTTGAGGTAGGAGTTGTGCATCCTGAAATACTTTTGTGTAAAATACAATATTTTGCAAACCCCAAAAACTCATCATTGTTGAAATTTTTAAAGGATCTTTTTCGAAATTAAAACTTTAGATGTACAATTTGTGTAGTACATTAAAGATGTGCTAATAATAAAACGATCACTAGTGTCTTAATGTATGCTTATGAAGTGAAGGTCTATTGGAGAAAATCATATCAAAGAGAGATTCACTATGATCAGTAATGTGAATGGACAATTTGTTTAAACATATATGTCCAAAGGTTTTTTAAACAAATTTTGATACACAGAATTATGTTTTAGAGCATCGATATTAAAGTCTCCCATAAGAATGGAAGCAATGTTGCAAGGGAATCTTTCAAGGACTGAGCATAGTGAATTAATAAAATCTTCAGTATTGCTGTTTGGAGGACAATAAAGTGTGCCAATAATAAGGGCAGTATTTTTATTGCTAGAGTAAATTTTGACCAAAAGACCTTCAAAATAAGAGTAAGAAAGGTTTGATCATTAGTTCCACATTAAATGCTTCCCACACATATAATGCAGGTCTTCCTCCTGTCCCACTAGGTCTGTCGAAACAGGAGAGTTTATATTCTTAGAGTGTTCAAAATTATCATCTGGAAGTGAGATATTATCAAATTTTGAAATATCGGAGCTCAGCAGATAAGAGTGTTTGGATTTAAGAGAACAAATATTGAGATGACAAAGGTTTAAAATGACATAAGTAATATTAGTGAGAGACTACAATGACCCAAGAATTGCTGGAATCACTTAATGATGTTGACTATGAATATATATATACCTTCAATGAAGGAAATTATCAACGAGGTTGGAAAAGTTCCATAAAATTGAGGAAAAAAAGCTATTTTAAGTGATAAATATGAACTATCCACAGAATAAATACTAAAATCTTGCATAAAATTGAAATCAGGTTGTTGTTGTTGTTGTTTTGCAGTCTAGCTCCCCATCCCCCCCCCCCTTTCTATACCTGCATTTCTGAAAAAAAAATTCCACTTTGCTCTTGATTACAACTTTGATTTGAATTACATTTAAAAAATTATGTTTATATAACAGCAAAATATTAATAAGTTTGAAGATGATTTATTTTTTTCTAGGTTTTTAAGTCACACTATTATGACATAAAAACCTTTTTCTATTTTTAAAAGCTGAATTAGGTGATTATGATCCAGAACAGCATAGTCCAGGATTTGTATCAGAATTTCGTTTTATTCCTGAACAAACAGAAGATATGGAGATAGACATACTACACCATTTCAAAATGTGCAAGTAAGTGATTTATATGTTACTTTCAGCTTTTTTACTTAAATTAATATATATTTCATTCTTCCATTTTTGCATAGATAAGCTGTAGTATATAAACAGCCTGATTAAATAAAGTCGTATGAAAGTTAATCCATCAATAATAGCTGTGTTCTGACATGTAATAAAGTATGAAAAATAATGTGTATCTACACAAATATGTAATTATAAGTAATAATTATAAATTAAACACAGCAAACTATGATTAAATTTAATAACACGATAAAGCTGTTTACATTTAGGTAGCACAGTGTATTACAATTCTTAACCAGAGAAATGCCAAGTGTATAATACTTGCGTTGGACAGATAATAACTATGGTACGTTATTACTAAAGTAACCTAAAAGTCATAGATATAACCTTAAAACCTTGTTAAGATACACTAGATCTAAAAGGAATACATAGATATTTACCATTTCCTTTTGCTGGTACAATTGCTTTATCCTAAGGCTTCAGATATAATATGATACGTTTATCATTGCCAAGGTATTACTAAGCTACCAGTCCTTGTCTACTGAACAGACTCTGTAACAATAGGCCATGTGAAGAGCATATGTCCTCGACGATTGTTAGTTTGTCACTACTTTCATACCCAGCTGGGTCAGCGTTGAGATTTATCTCCGTAAAATTCCCCGCCCTGCCCACGGTCAGTAGGGGACACCGATGGGCTTGGAAAGGCCGCCGTCCGTCGGATGGGACGTTAAGCCGTGGCCCCGTGTGTGGGAGAGCCATACCCTGTGCACGTTAAAGAACACGCTGGATGGCCTTGACGGGAGGCTACCATCTGTCTCCCAACAGCTGTTCCAGTGGGTCCCCTCCCCCAACCTTCTCTGAGCCTTCGGGGTCCATGTGACCTGGCCATTTAGCCCATGGTGTGCAAAAAAGTGCCGCTCAGAGGTAAAACAACCCAACCCACTACTTTCATATCCATGTGATTCTGGCTACGTCAGCCTACAAGTTCCATACACTGGTACATAAATAGATGGTATTTTGTCTATGTTCTATTGGTATTCATTAAAAATCAACCACCATTTGGTTTCCTCCAATATACACACAAATAGGATCCGGACTGCTGACACTGCTGTTCTATTGAGAAGATTGTATGCCTCAGATAGAACCCATAGCTGAATCACACATATACTATAAACTCATTACATATGCAGGCTTTGGATTTTAAACCCTTGCTTCAATCATCGGCAGCATATTCAAACATGGGTATAAGTTATTAACGTCATTACAAAGTTTAGGTTGAACACTGGTAAATATCGAAGGTTGTATAACATTTGCACTTACTACAAAATGGTTAATTTATTTTTACAACTGAGCTATCCAAACTGTCATTAGAACTGATAAAATAACAATTAAAATATTAAAAGCTTTGTCCATCTTACATCTCGGACAATATGATACCTTGAGCAACGCGTTTCACCGTACTCTCCTCCTGCAGCATCTACTGAGCCTGAAAATGCCATAGAGGAGAGTACGATGAAACACATTGTGACAAACGAACAATCATCGAGGACATACGCTCTTCACATGGCCTATTGTTACAAAGTCTGTTCAGTAGACAAGAACTGGTAGCTTAGTAATACCTTGTCAATGATAAGCGTATCATATTTTATCTGAAGCCTTAGGATAAAGCAATTGTACCAGCAAAAGGAAATGGTAAATATCTATGTATTCCTTTTAGATCTAGTGTATCTTAACAAGGTTTTAAGGTTATATCTATGACTTTTAGGTTACTTTAGTAATAACGTACCATAGTTATCTGTCCAACGCAAGTATTATACACTTGGCATTTCTCTGGTTAAGAATTGTAATACACTGTGCTATCTAAATGTAAACAGCTTTATTGTGTTATTAAATTTGATATAAGTAATAACCTCTAAACTTTTGAAAGCATTAGTTATCAAACAGTTTCAGTTAATTGATTTTAAGATGTGCTTCTTGGGTAATGTGTAGTGTGCTTAAATAGTTTTCACTTTGCAGAACTGGTAAATAGTTAAATACTAATGTAATAATCCTTATGAAAAGTAATTTTATTGACATTGAGTATTTTACTATAAACAATCATATCTCAAAGGCTGAAATGTAGAGGCCTTGCAGTAGTAGTCATCATTTGTTGGTAGAAGAAAATCAACTTGCTTTCTCACATGTAATCTCATACTTGATGAAAACATGCACTTTCACTACTTACTAATATTATTAATATAATAATATTTTACTAATAAGTTATTCTAAAATCTCTCAGAAATGCAAATTTCTGTAGTGGTAAACCCCAAAAATTCCTTTTCAATTCTTTTCCTTTCAAAATTTCCTTCTTCATACAATATGAATATCTTCCAATTAGAAACATCCATTCTACTCAAGGTGAATATATATATAAGATGGTGCCACATGACTATGTTTTACCAAGGTCATTCGAGTGTCACTGAGAGGGTGTGCCCCATGATGTCACAGTGGGGAGAACTCAGCCAATGTATATAAATAATCTTACGTTCTTTCACTGCTTTTCTTTTTCTCTGCTTGGTGAATTTCTCTCTCTTTGAAGTCTGTCATGTAATTTTTTTTATCATGCTGAACTGTGGAGTAGTAAACTACACGAGTAATCCTTTGAAGAATAGGGAAAACAATGTTTCATATACATTCTAATTAGAAGCAAAAATTAGTATGAAGTGGGTGCTGCAGCATCGGCATGAAGATATGAGGTTAACTTTTTTCAGATGCCTGTTAAGATCAATTGCATGCGAGATTTATGAAGTGAACTCTTGGGAATACCTATTAAGCATAAATTAAAGAATAATGTCATTCCAGATTTAAAAAAAACCTGTCACATAAAAAATTCAGTCTTTTTACTATGACCACTTCTACTCTGACCAGGCAGTTGTTATCATGGGGAACAATGAAATGACTGTTGGAATGAGAAACCTATCATTCTCAAAACTACGTCAGTGTATCCAGTAAAAAAGTAGCATTATCTCAAGTAATTGATAATTTAAATACAGTGGTTTATACTGTACTGATTCATGGAAATAAAAGCTTATGTCAAAGTATCATAGTCTGCACATTAGAAAATTACAGCAACAGTTTCGAATTGCCATTAAAAACTAAGTAAAGTTGAGAGAAAAATCTCTGCTTTTGAAACAAGATTACAATCAATGCAGTGGAATGAACATAAATGAAAAGTAATACATTTCATAATTAATCAAAATAAGAAAAAAAAAACAGACTTTTCATTCAATAACTCCAAGAAAAATTTTCTTAGTAAATTGAAAACTATTTATGCCAGGTCACATTAAATATTTTTTTGGAAGGTATAAAATTTAAACCACTACTCACGGCAATAAAAAATTATATTTTTATTATTTTCATTATGATTATTAACATAGTTGGTAAAAAGATAAGTTGAAATAAAGATCTGGTGTTTTAATTTGATTGAATTTAATTTTAAGAGCAAGATCATAATAATTTCTCAGCTCATCTAATATAAATTCTGATAGTTATTCAATATAAATTAACATAGAATTTCTTTATTAATTTTTATTTATTATTATTTATCATTTATATCTATTATTAACTTTTGAGAACAATTATTGATATTAAATAGTTCAATTTCCTTGACTCTAAATAGAGAACGAATATTGTTAAAGGTGTAGGTTGAAATAGATTTCAAATCTTTAAATTGTCTTCAGTCACATTTTTTAAAAAGTGATTATTTAAGATGTTCCCGAGTTCTGTATCTCAATTACTATTGATGGGTTGGGTTGTTTTATCTCTGAGCGGCACTTTTTTGCACACCATGGGCTAAATGGCCAGGTCACAAGGACCCCGAAGGCTCAGAGAAGGTTGGGGGAGGGGACCCACTGGAACAGCTGTTGGGAGACAGATGGTAGCCTCCCGTCAAGGCCATCCAGCGTGTTCTTTAAAGTGCACAGGGTATGGCTCTTCCACACATGGGGCCACGACTTAATGTCCCATCCGACAGACGGTGGCCTCTCTAAGCCCATTGGTGTCCCCTACTGACTGTGGGCAGGGCGGAGAATTTTGCGGAGATAAATCTCAATGCTGACCCAGCTGGGACTCAAACCTTTAAACTGCAGATTGCGAGCCTGGCGCGCTACCGACTGAGCCACCCCTGCCCCATACTATTGACGTAACACGGAACTGTACCTAATAAAGTGGCTGCTGAGTGTGTATCTATAACAATAAATATTTTTCTGATAGCTAGATAGACCTAAAACAGTTAAAAAAACTGAAATTGTAATTTTACACATTTTCTGCCAACAGAAATCTATTTTACTGTACACTTCTTATATACTTTGTTTACCTTTTTCTTCTCTCTGTGATATCAAAATGCCAAGCCAATGACTGTCAGAAAATGGTTCCTCGCAGAGTGAGGCACTTTCATTCACCCTGCATTTTACTTGTTATTTTTAAGGGAATTCCAGAAGATCATGAAAATGTTGAATGTTAACAGCTCAAAGAATGATGTCCATGGAACTTTAATTTAGAAACATTATAAGGAAGAAGAAAGCAACTGAAAGGTTTTGATATGAAGCAGAGTCATAGTAATGGGTGGCACAACAGTGTAATGCTCTCTTTCATCTTTTTTTTTTGAAGCTTTATTGGATATATTATAACCCATCAAGAATAAATTTATTATCTAATTTTGTTCAGTGATTTTTAGAAAAAACTTCTAAAAGGACTGTTTTCTGTAGGAAACTAGAAGGATGCATATCACTTCTGGGACATATGAGAATCTCTTTTTTTCAAAGAGAAAGAAGTTTTTTCTTGACCTCCTGTTTCATTCCTTAAAAGTTTTAATTTGAGATAGTGGGTGATGGAAAAAATGCAAATAGTATTTTATTAGTAATTATGCAACATAAAAGTATTCGTCTTTTAATTCTTAAACCTAAAAAGTTGCATTTCCCACACACCTCTAAGAAAAGTAGTATATTATTGCTATCAGTGGAATATCTCTTAAAATTACCAGTAGTCTCATTTTCAACAAAAACAAGATAAAAATTCAAACTTAGAGCATATTATTTTGGAAACTGTGGTTCCCAATGGATAAAACATTGCATGGCTCTTTTACTTGGAAACATTATTTTCAATTCTGCATTTGAACATTTTAAGACTTTTATTTTTGCTTTTCCTAGTTTCACTTGCTAGATTTCTTTTTGTAATACCTAACTGCACAGATTGTATATTATAATGTTAATGTAATAAGTCATGAGCTGAGAAATAATGATTAACATTCTTTTTTTACATTGTTATCGTTTGACAGGGGCCAAACGCCAGCGCAGGCAGAGCTCAACTACCTCAATAAAGCAAAATGGTTGGAAATGTATGGTGTTGACATGCACACTGTACTGGTAGGTGAAACTAACAAAAATGTATTGTTACCAATCAAAACTAATGATATTTGTTGACTGTGCTTATGGCAGTCTTAATATATGTCCAAATTAAATTGAACTAGAGTGAAGTTTGTATATGTGAAGGTGTAGTGAAGTTTCACTCTGATATTGTGTTAGCTAATGGCTGCAAGCCTTTTAATGAATTAAGCATAAAAAGGAAAAAAATAGTCTTCTAGTAATAAGCAAGTTAGAAATTTTAACCCTATATATATAATGGGCAAAATAACTTGGAATATGATGTAAAAGTAAGCAATGTTTTTGCCACCTCAGTGGTATCATGTTAGTTTGCAGTGACACAGTAACTGCCAGGTTCTAGGTTCAAGACCCAGAATGGCATGATCATCTGTTCTGTCATAATCTGTAGATAAGCTAGTACAGTAGTATCAGTTGTTATAATCACTTTGAGAAATCATATTTTGATTCTATTAAGCAGCAATTCTAAATAACGAAAATCCTTAGAGTAGCATGTACAGGGTGGTAAAATTGCAAATTATAAAATATGCATATAGAGAGTAAAAAAAATTATAATTTTACTTTACTGGAACTCCACATTCTGTACTAAGATTATGACCAAAGTATATTCTTTGTCTATTACTGTCCGTGAGTCATTTGCCTGACATCACTAAGAATGGATTTTTTTGATGGGTTGGGTTGTTTTACCTCTGAGCAGCACTTTTTTGCACACCATGGGCTAAATGGCCAGGTCACAAGGACCTCAAAGGCTCAGAGAAGGTTGTGGAAGGGGACCCAGTAGCTTTAACAAGCGCAGGTTATGGCTCTCTCCCGCACACGGGGCCAAGGCTTAACGTCCCATCCAACAGCCGCAGCCTTTTCAAGCTCATCAGTGTCCTCTACTGACTGTGGGGAGGGCAGTTTTTTTTTATGGATATAGTGATCTGAGAACAAAAAGTGCACATATGTCAGAACTTTAAATGCACTTTTATTCCACAGCCCACTGAATGCTACTGAAAAATTGTTTCATTTCTTAAACTTTGATGGCATATATATATATTTTTATCAAATACCAACCTTGTTTAAAAATATGAATTGGTGTAATATTGATTCTAATAACTGGAAATGTGATTCCAATGAATAACAAAAATATAATGCATTTTGATTATTTGAATCCATTCTCAGAAATTTGATTTTATAAAGTGGCTGATTCTAATAACCAGTGCCTACTATAATTTTGTGGGTCTATTCACAAATTGAAAAAAGATCAAATTGAATTGAAAATACAATTCTTGATTTGTGTTATGATAAGTAGTTCCAATGCACTTTGAATACGAGAAGCCATATCTGATTGAAATTATGTAAATGATTTATTTTCTTAAGCGAATATTTTTGTCTATGCATATTCATCTGTTTGCTAAGTGATTATATAGGTCATTCACTAATTACTAGGGGCGGAGTGGCTCAGTCGGTAGCGGACCAGGCTTTTAATCTGCAGTTCCCAGTTTCGAGTCCCAGCTGTGTCAGCATTGAGATTTATCTCCGCAAAACTCCCCTCCCTACCCATGGTGAGTAGGGGACACCGATGGGCTTGGAAAGGCCACTGTCCATCACATGGGACGTTAAGCCGTGGCCCCGTGTGTGGGAGAGCCATACCCTGTGAATGTTAAAGAACACGCTGGATGGCCTTGACGGGAGGCTACCATCTGTCTCCCAACAGCTGTTTCAGTGGGTCCCCTCCCCCAACCTTCTCTGAGCCTTCAGGGTCCTTGTGACCTGGCCATTTAGCTCATGGTGTGCAAAAAAGTGCCACTCGGAGGTAAAACAACCCAACCCACTAAATACTATATATGGAAAAGTTATTTTAAAGTTTGTCTTTATGAACGTGTATTAGTTTTAATTTCCATGAGGTTAACCAAGCAAAAGAATTTGGAGCTGTTATACACATTCTAGCCTCAAAAATAGAAATAAAAAAATACCCCCTCAAGCAGCTGCTTGCCACAAAGGTCTGACAGGAGCCTGTCAGTTTATATGCCATAGTAGAAGGTCTGAGAGGATGGCAGGCCTTCAGCAGAAAAACGCCATGCCTTACACCGGGGCTCGAACCCAGGTCCCTTAGATCAGTAGCCAAGCGCGCTAACCACTCGACCATGGGACGGCTCAAAAATAGAAGCCTTTGTTATTTGATGATCATGGCTGTTTCTTCACATAGTATCCAAAAAAGATATGCAAGTCTGAGGCACAAAAAAATGCATCTGTCCTTAGCATAAAATGGGAAAAGCAAAATGTGTCAGACTTCAAGAAAGCTTTTATTGCTGATTCATGCCTGACAGAAGCTACTACTAACACAGAGACTACTAATCCTAGTATGTTGTTGGATGTAAGCTACATTTTTGTTGATGATGAATAAGAGATCACAACAAAAAATCGTATTATATCAACTATTACCCATTTCCCCTTTGCACTCTAACAACTCATATTAACTCATCACATCTTGGCTCTGTCTGTCTGTCTCTATGTGTGTGTAGGTGGGAAGGCAGGGAGGTAGGTCAGTCATTTGGTCTTGCTACATTGCAAATGGAAAACTTGTCAATGTTATTGGACATAGACTTCTTGGTTTGGCCATTGATGACACTAGTTAATGGGGTATAGAGTGTCAATATGTTAAATCAACCAAACATTTATATTTTAAAAGATGTAATAAACAAGTGGAGAGTAGAATGACCTATCTACTGCAAGAGTGCATGCAACAAAAGTCTCAAATGTAGGAGCTGGCAAAGTGATATATGATTGTCACATGCATGTATGATCCATGTGTAGCTATAAATAAAGAACTGCAACACAGATTATGATTCTTATTTCCAGCTGAACTACAGAGATGGGAATTACAGCACATGAAATTTGGTAGTTATATATCCATATGAAAACTACTGGCCTCTGCAAAATTCAGCTGGAGTGGTGCCTGTCTGCAATAATAAGATTGAACCATTGAGCAGCAGTCATGTGTTTGAACCATTGAGCAGCAGTCATGTGTTCAGTTGATTTGTTTTTTACCCATGGAAAGAGATAATTATGATATGAATAACAAAAGTTCCATGAACTTACATTTCATGGACACCACTAAAGCTACTGGGGACTGTAAAGTTATGTGGATGTTCTGCTGGTATGGATTAATTAAGTTCAGTTTTACTTCTTAAAAGTAAGATAATGTCTAAGGACTTACTCATTGTGTTGGTGATGCATTCTGCACTGTTGCATATTTTACCAGCTGAACTACAGAGATGGGAATTACAGCACATGAAATTTGGTAGTTATATATCCATATGAAAACTACTGGCCTCTGCAAAATTCAGCTGGAGTGGTGCCTGTCTGCAATAATAAGATTGAACCATTGAGCAGCAGTCATGTGTTCAGTTTGTTTGTTGATTCAACTGAATCAACAAATGTAATCATTTTCCTTTCCAAGCCCATCGGTGTCCCCTTCTGACTGTGGGCAGGCAGAGAATTCCAACTTTTACTGAAAAAAATTCTACTGAAATATTTTTCAGTAAATTTTAAAGTAAATTTTTACTGAAAGGAATTTTTACTGAAAATGTAATCATTTTCCTATATAATCATTTAGCAAACAGATGAATATGCATAGACAAAACAGTGCAGAATGCACTCCATATGCATTCTGCACTGTTGCATATTTTACCCAAATGTGGTTGATACTTTTATGAGAACATAATTTTCCACTGTATGTGTATGATTAAAAGCAAAAGGAGAAATTTTATATCTATTCTATGCCTTACAGTCCCCTGATCTTGGCCAGGCTCATAATCTGCAGTTTCGAGTCCCAACTGAGTCAGTGTTGAGATTTATATCTGCAAAACTCCCTGCTCTGCCCTCGGTCAGTAGGGGACACTAATGGGCTTGTAAAGGATGCCTTCAGTCTGATGGGACGTTAAGCCGTGGCACCAAGTGTGGGAGAGCCATACCATGTGCACATTGAAGAACATGCTGGATGGCCTTGACAGGAGATTACTATCTGTCTTCCAACAACTGTTCCAGTGGGTCCCCTCCCCCAACCTTCTCTGATCCTTCAGGGTCCTTATGACCTGGCCATATAGCCCATTGTGTGCACTCTCAGGGGTAAAACAACCCAACCCCTGATCTTGATTCAAGTAAGAAGGATATTTGGGACTTAATGGAGGAAGTTGTTGATGCAGTCCACAGTTCTGTGCCAGCTATTGAAATATTTGTTCAAAGAGTCAACTAGATGGAATCCATGCAGTGTTTTATGAGTTGTAATTCAGACAGGAGGTGAATCTGTCAAATGTTGAATAAAGATTGTTTTTTCCCCATGTACATAGGACAGTATAATTGTCTGCTTGCCTCATTTGACTATCTCCCTCTTTCTCATACTTCAGGAACACTATTGAGAATTAGGTTGGTTAACATATCCTGCATGTGGACAACATCAGCAAGTAGCATGATATCTTCCTGTATAAGATGCTGGTTAGAAGTTACTGCTTCATCAAAGCTTATATATCCATAAGCTACACATATAGAATATAGTTTCTTGTATATCCATAAGATACACAAATAAAATATAGTTTATATATGAATAACATGAAATTCACTGAAGGTAATCAATCACACAAGGGAATATTTCACAAATGGAGATAATAAAGGGAAATTAAAAGCCATGATGGTTTGAGATTTTGCTTTGTATTGAATTGCAGAATTTGGAAGTAATTATAACTTAATAACTATTGTTAATTGTTCAATAAGCATAAATTTACCCTTACTATCTCTATTTCTTAATTCACTGCTTTATTTCAAAAAATATTTTGTTTAGGGGAAAGATGGCAATGAATATTCATTAGGCCTCACTCCTACTGGAATTCTAGTCTTTGAGAATACTACGAAGATAGGCTTATTTTTCTGGCCTAAGATTACAAGGCTCGACTTCAAGTCCAGAAAACTAACCCTTGTTGTAGTAGAAGATGATGATGAGGTAAGCCTAAGTAAATATTGTGCAAACTTAAAACTAGCCATGTATGTATATGTGAAACACTTTACAGGTTTCTTCATAAAAATAATGGGTTTATTTTTAACTCTGGAAAACTATTACTGAGTCCTTGCAGATTACATTAATTTTAAGATCTGTACTAGTACCAAAAGGGTTCCTTTTTATATATAGTGTATTTAGTATTAACTGAGAATCTTGCAGATAATAGACCTGCTACAAGACAGCAAAAGATTGAATTGGGTTTTTTAAATTGAGAGTTAATCAGTAAACCTAGTGACTGAACACATTGGATGGCCTTTGTGATGGTCCACCCATTCGCTTTTTTCTTTACCAGTTTTACTTTATTTATGTTATATTTATCATTTTGAGGATTATTTTTCAGTTGACCATCATTTTTCCTCATTCCAATCCACTAAAGGAGTTGTCCATGTGCAACTCTGACTTTTAATTGGCAGCCGCTAATATTCACATTAAGGACATGCCACCCACCTCTTGCGTCATAGCTAGTGCAAGTGTCAGATTATGCAAATGGTTTTCCCAGCATGCTACACAAACGTGTCAGTTGTATGCCGCATGCAATACTAAGTGACATTTGGTCACGGGGGGGGGGGGGGTGATGAAAGATGTTAGTAGAGATGGAGCTTTTAGTTGCTCCAACTTTTGTATTCATCAGTATATATGGTAAGTCGAATTTTTTTGGAAATAAACTTTGTTTGTTATATGAAAATTTAGACTTTGCTATTTTTTCTCTTGAGCAACAATATTTGATTTTGATTAAGATATAGTTTTAAAAATTTGATCATCTTTTGATTTCTTGCTCAATAAGTAACACCCATGTACTTAACAAATCTTCATTTAACTTTATTTGACAAGTTAATATTGCCTGGTGCCTGATATGCTATCCGGAGTTCTAATTTAATTTGGATCAGTCAAAAGGTCCAAAGTAAAGAAGTTTAATAATCTTTTGGAGCATTACACTTTGATGGTATCATCTATCTCCTAAATGCTCTCCAATGGTTCCCCCCCCCCCCCCCTCAACCTTTTCTGATCTGAGCCCTCAGTTCTTGTGACCTGGCCATTTAATTTAGCCCGTTATATGAAAAAAAGTGCCACTCAGAGAAAATGAACCCAATCCATTACACTCCTTTGTTATCTTACAAGTGCACTGGAGTTAACTTTTTTTAAGCCCTCAGTTCTTGTGACCTGGCCATTTAATTTAGCCCGTTATATGAAAAAAAGTGCCACTCAGAGAAAATGAACCCAATCCATTACACTCCTTTGTTATCTTACAAGTGCACTGGAGTTAACTTTTTTTATGAAGCACCACACCACATATAAAACCTTAAATATATATATGCATTTAAAATAAATATAACTTTTTTTTTTTTTAAGATTTAAATACCTGGCCAATGTATTTCAACCCCACAGGTCATTATCAGGACCACTTTTGTGCACACATTTGTCTGTCTTAGTAAGTTATCACTTAATTATGATATAGTTGTTCACAGTCATACCACCAGCTTCTGCCCCCTCCAGTGATTCTATTTTGCTGTGGTCAGTGTAAATCTCTGAGTAGACATTAGGGTTAATAATATATGAACATGAGGGGCTATAATGTTAGCTATACATTCTTTTCTCCTTTGTTGATATATTAGTAGTTGCCATGGATAAGCTGTTGTGACTATTTTGACGTTAACACATTGGTGTCTATTTTGATATATGTATATTTGCTCTGCTACTGTTAACTGGTATTTATTAGGTGGTGCTGCTGATATCTGCATATCATCAATTTTTTTTCCAGAGTGGCTTATGCCAATGTTGGGTTGGGTTACCTCGGAGTGGTACTTTTTTGTACACAATGGGCTAAATGGCCAGGTCACAAGGACCCTGAAAGCTCTGAGAAGGTTATGGGGGGGGGGGGACAGTATAACCTCTTGTGCACTTGGAAGATAACAAAGGAGTGCAGTGAAGAAGATTGAAGTGGCTATGGTATGAAATGGCTGGAAGCAGTGCCACTAAATAGCAGCCATTTGAAGACACTGTGGGGACAGTTACATCAGGCAACCCCACTCCCCCTTCATCTGGAAGGGTCAAATATTCTTTATCCAAGGTGCAAAACAGGTTGTATCCTTTTCTATTACATTAGAATTGTTTTGTGAAAGAAGAGACTTTTATGAGGAAAGGGTTAAAGCTATCATGATAGTAAACAGTGTTATATGTATATGTTTATATTAATCAAATTTTACTGCCTGATATACTTTTTATTTGAGTTGATACTGATTTTAAATTCCTGACAAACTCTCTAAATTCTGGATCCCTCCCATAATAATCCTGCTTACACTACTGACATCATCTATTTAATCTTTTTTATCAGTTGGGTGTTAATTTTTTAAGTGCATTAATACTGAATTAACATTGCAATCATATATACAGTTCTAATTTAAGTATCAACTTCCACTTTTGTTTTCTTCCACAGTTTGGAATTTATATGCTGTATCATTACCTATGCTTTAATTAAGGTGAACAATATCATGTATTTATTATTAGCTATTCATTCTGGTAATTTACCTTGTGTAATCTGTATTTTATTTAAGTTTAAGCATTGAATAAATATTTTAAAATATTTATTTTAGGGTAGAGAACAAGAACATACATTTGTGTTTAGGCTACATAGTCAAAAAGCATGTAAACACTTATGGAAGTGTGCTGTAGAACATCATGCTTTCTTTCGTCTCAAAGGAGGATCGCGGCCTCCTTCCAGTCGACAAAATTTCTTCAGAATGGGCTCTAGGTTTAGGTACAGGTAAGTTTTGTCTTTTTTTTTTTGCCTGGCAAAAGCACTAATCAAGCACAACTTGGCAGACAATTGCTTCAATCTTAGTGATATAAGTGTTTCATTTGTCCTCATAATATATGCCCAGCCATAAAAATGCAGTAATTTGTTTATGTAAATTTAAAAACAAATTTAAAAAATTCCACAAATGAATATATAATGTTAAAAGAAAATTAAACTTGTAGAATGCTAAAAACATTTTGCATAATAGTATTTATGATATAGTGCTGTGTATTGCATCAAATAAATAATGAAAGTGACTGGATTTGTGTGAGAAGGATGTTATTTCAAAAATTTTTAGTAGAAGTTCAATTATTTCAACTTTCAAGAAAGTTAATCACTCCTAGTGATAATTACAGGGGCATCAGTGTACTCTTTGTTCCTGGTAAAGATCATGAATTAAAATTTCATTGTTGAATAACTTTGAGATGAACAGGTGGGTTTAGAAGCTGTCAGAACTGCATAGACTGTATTTTTTGCTCAGGTAGATTCTTAAGAAATGTTTCAAAAACCTGTGGTGACTAAATTCATAAATCTCAAAAAGGCTTTTGATTCTGTTGATCAATATAATTTTTCGTTGATTGGGAGATCTTATGGTATACTAGAAAAGTTAATTAGCATAATGATTTCTCCCTATAATAAAACTTAAGTAATGTGTGAGAATTGGTAAAATCAATACCAACTCAATGCAATAATTGGTTAAGTATGAACATGGACTGCTGGAGTTTGACAAAGTCACATTTTGTCTCCTTTTCTTATTAGTTTAGTTATTGTTATATTATTATTATTATGTTACCAGCAATCCATGCAGAGACAAGATTGGTGCCTTAGATGATCTAGAGCAGTAGTTCCCAATCTTTTCAGGCTAAACCCTTTTACTGAGCAAATATTCTCTTCATGAAAATTAAATGATTTTTTCCCCTATAAAACTAGTTGGAAAAATATTTTTCATATGTCAGAATTTACATAAAAGGGACCATTGTTTAGAGATTTTAAAAAATCTAATTTAGATTATGCTGATTATTTGGTACTTTCGGCAATTGATGCTGATAAATGAATTCTTTTATTTTGACTTTTGACTGGTAACAGGGCAGGTTTGGTGATAAACAGAGAGAAATGTAAAATTATAAAAGTGGGCCAGGTGAATAGTGCTACAGTTCTTTTGAATGACTGTGCTCTTAGGAACTTTCTCAGTTTAATTATTTGGGGAATCATGTGACAGATACTTCAATGTGTGACATAAGATAAAACATGAGAATAGGCTCTGCTGCATGGACATTTAAGAATCTGTGTGAAGTGAGGAAGAATAGGATATACACCTAAACACTAAAATTATGTTATGTTATATAAGTTTTTAAAGTTTGGTATTGGGGATAGTGAAACTTGAATCCTTTGTAATTATAAGATAAAAGGAAACATTGTGCTCCTGATTACAGTTGCTTATAGAGCAATTTGGATGATTGATCTCTTGATTATATAAATAATGATGAGGTTAGACTAGGGTTTCACAAACTTCTGAGTTCATCAACCCCTTTATGAGCTTATAAACTTGTCATTGACCATCCCTCCCTACCTAAATTCTTAAAAATATACAGGGTGGTTATAATTAAACTGACAGTTCTCAGTGTGATGTAGAGAAGAATCAACTTGATGGATCACAGCGAAAAGTGGTGGATACCTTAATAATAACATGGGGTACAGAATTTGAAAATAAAAAAAAATACTATTATTGCCACCAGGTGGTGTAGGTATGCTGAAAACGTGGTGGAATATGCTAATTTATTGTGACATTGCAGCCAATCACATGTGAGAGTCACATGAGGCATTATAAAATGTGATGTCTTCCCTGTAATTGCTAGAAGAACCAAGCTTTGCTAGTGAAACTTTTTTACCAAAATGGCAGTGATGCTGCCGCTGCACTACACGAATATCATCATCTGAAAGATATAAGGAAAGGACCTTTGTCACTAAAAGGACTGAAGAATATGATACAGAAATTCGAAGAAACAGGAGAGTTGGGTGTTGCTCCAGATAGAGACTGGCTGCCTGTTGCAGAAAGCAATAAGGAAGGCATCGCACTTACCATTGCAGAAATCCCGTAGTTAGTGCAGGACAGATATCCCATAGTTAGTGTAGGACAGATATATACTTCCGTGGTCAACTGTCCGTAAAATTAGATGGTCCACCTGAAATGGTATTCTTATAATATTCATAGGGTGCAGCAGCTGCAATCCTTAACAGTGCACCGATTTCGCTCTGGGATTTTTGGCGAAGATGTACCTCGACGACATGGACCTTCAAAAGTCTTATAGACCAATGAGGCACATTTTTTCCTTACATGAAGCAGTGAATATGCACAACTGCCAAATATGGGGACCTACACATCTACATGCTATGCATATTGTGCCCCTACACTCCGACTATATAACTGTATTGTGCGGGTTTTCCGCAAACTTTATAATTGGACCATTTTTTGTTGAGATCATGCCTCAAGGCCCATGCATCAATTGGTGAATGGACCAAGTTACACAGATCTTCTTCACTTCAAGATTATTCTGACTTTGCAGGAAAGAAATTGCTTAGACTCCATAACCTTCATGCAGGATGGGGTGCCACCCCATATTGCATGTACAGTAACACAATTGTTGTGTACCACATTTGGTGAGGACAGAATAATTTCTCAAACATTTTCCAATGCTTGGCCACCATGTTCCCCTGACCTAAACCCATGCGCATTTTGGTTATGGTGTTATTTGAAAAGCCAAGCTTACCAAGGCAATGTTGAATCGCTTGCTGAACTGAAGGCAAGAATAACACAGCATGTTGCAGCCATTCCCCAAGACATTTCAAGCAACTGTGGACCATGCCGTATTATGTTTCCAGCACATTTTGCATACGAATGGTTCACATATTGAGAATCTTGATTTATAAAATAAAGGTTATGTTTGTTCAACTTGGTATTTTCTTTATTTTAGCACACCTGCACCACTTGGTGGCACTAACACTAACTGATTTTTTTTATTAGCAAATTTTCTACCCCATATTCTTATTAAGGTATCCACCATTTTTCGCTGTGATCTGTCGAGTAGATCCTTCTCTACATCGCTCTGAGTATTGTCAGTTTAATTTTAACCACCCTGTACATGAAATAGTTAAGAAACATAAAAAATATCATAAACCTTTATTAACCATTGACTTATGAATATTTATACACTAAACATACCCAGAATTACTATTATATAAAGGGAATTTTGCCTAATATGTTTTAATCTGAAATTTCACCTGATTTTTATAATATCCAATGCCACCAAATATTTATAATATGCAATTTCACCTAATTTTTATCATATGCACTTTCACCTACTTTTTATATCTAATTTTATTCCATCAGAGCTAAACCATTGAATAAAAAAAAAATGAAAAAAACTGTTGAATTCTTTCTTGCAATATGTTAAAGTGATGAAAGGTTTCATGTGATGATATTTAAAAGTCGTTTGGAGTAGAACACTTGGCAATATGCAATAGTGGAACCAAACAGAACACATTCGTACTAGTTCTCGTTTTTTTCTTGCTTGGTACACGGTCTTGGGAAGTAATCTTTTTTTGTGTGTGGGAGAAGGGGGAGAAATCATATAAAATGAACCCACTGTAGTCTTGGCTGGCGATATTCCGGATTTTACCAACTTTTTTAATGCAACTAATTCAGAAAAACAATCCCTGACATCTCATGCCATATATTGACAGAGAAGAAAATATTTGAAGAGATGAGCACAGCAGTTCGAACATCTTAGAAATATGTGTGAATGGGCTTCATTTCCTTGCATGTCTGAGAGACATCAATGTAATCCAAAGGGTGAATCATCAGTCATCATTATTAAGAATCACTTTCATTTTGATACTTTCAGAGATGAGATCTCTCTTGGAAAAATGGGATATATTTTAAATGAATCAAATGCAACCTATGTGACTGTCCTGCTTCCAACTGTTGACCAAACATAAATATGGATGATCTATAATGAAACGTGTGTATGTACGTATATTCATGTTAGCTTATAACATGAGTAATACAGAAGTATTTTAAAGCAAACTTTCAACAATTTTGAAAAATAAACGTTTTCACACTAAACCCTCTAAACTTCTGTTTCATACATAGGCCCTTTTCAACCCCCAATTAGCCCCTTGCTCTTTATTCACCCACTGCACATTCCTATCAACCCCCAGGGGTCAATGACAACCTTTAAGCAACAACATCTGTAGACTGTGTTGGTTTGGCAATGTTGCATGTAGAACAACAGATTAATGAATATCATTATGAGCAGAGGAGACAGGGTAAGGGTAGACAGGTAGCTGGACAATGCCAAACAGCTGTTAGAATTGGCATGCACTAGGCAAATGTAATGACTTTTTTCAGGATAGGCTAATTTGGTTGTACTATGTATGTACCTTATTTTAGTTGTACAATTGTAATTGGATCTTTGGCTGCAGAGCCTAGTCAATAATACAAAATCAAGAAAAATATTTGCACATGAAAAATTGCTTGATTCAGCAAAGCAATCATAAATGTTTGAGTATTTTTGCAGAAATACAAGGGATACCTCAAAAGCATCTTCCAATCTTTTTTGTTTCTGCTGTATTTTTCACGTTAATATTACTGTGGGAGTCATTTTTTTTTCTTTTGTATGTCATATAAATTAAAGGACTGAAATATTGCCATTATTGATATTATGTTTCGAAATTATTATGTTAGGTGTATATGAGATTATTCTTGAAACAAAATCCATTTGTTTTAATACACCGCTGTTCATAATGCAAGGAAGTTGAACAAAATTGGAAATGTATCAGAATATTTTTTGGAATTTTTCAAAAGTTTCAGAGGATATTTAGTGTGAAATAGCTCACATTTATCTGTGAAATGTAATAAATGTGTAAAATGTAATAAAATGTGGTGATAAGAGCAGCTTCAGGAACTGGTGCTTCTCATTTCAGATTAAGATTTGCTTTATTGAGCATATCAGATTACAGTTTTATTAAAATGCAAAGGAGGACCATTTTGATGATGGTCTGAGTTGAGGAGCCATTGGACAGTTGGAAGCAGGACAGTCACATAGGTTGCAGATTCACCAAAGTATAATTTTAGACTCTGGAAATATTTTGAAAACATTAGAACATGCTCTAGAAGAACAAGCCAGGTAGGCCCAAAGCAACAACAGTTTTTTAAGATGATAGTTTCCAGTCCTTAACTGCAAGGCACAATAGAATGATGTCAGTGTGTCAACTTGCATCAGGGTTCTCAGCTGCCACAAGAAGGGTAGTATCCAGAGTAATTGTGCCCAGCAACTTCATGAAAGAGGGTTACATGCTAGAAGACTTGTGGTGTGTGTATATCACTAACCTCAGCTCAGCAAAGGGCACGGCTGAAATGGAGCAGGCAGCACCTCTATTGGATCAATGGGGAAAGGTTCCTTTTTTGGATGAATCATGGTATAGCATAAGTAGTGATTCTTGGCGTCAATTCACCTTGGAGAGGACATTGGTTACATTATCACCCCATTAATAGTGTGGAAAGGGACTGTTTTGATGGCAGTAGTTTGTTAGTGTGGGGAAGTATCACTATCATAGGCCACACTGACCTGCGTGTCTTCTCAGGAGGTGGCTCTACTTGCCCTAAGATACAGAAATGAGATCCTAGAGCCTTATGTGAGACTTTTTGAAAGCACCATTGGGTCAGAATTTGTTATTTTGAATGATAACATTCATCCACATAGAGCTCAGATAGTGGAGGAATACATCGAGAGTGAAGATATCCCAAGAATGCACTGGCCAACGTAGTTCCCTTACCCTAAATTCCACTGAATATGTGTAGGATGCTTTGGGAAGGTGAGTTGCAAGTCATTAACTCCATTCAAATATCTTTCATAAGCTGAGAAATGTTCATATGGAAAAGTGGAATTTGCTGTCCTCTGCTCTGCATTGCTGGATAACCTTATTTAGAAGCATGAGAGCTCATTTTGCAAATTGTATTGCTATTAGGGGTAATCATACTCCTTACTAAATAATGTTAACTTCAGGATCTGTGGTGATCTATAATTTTTCATAATTGGAAAAATTCCAATATATTCTTTGATCAGAAATTTAATTTTATAATTGGAAAAATATTCTGATATATTCTTTATTTCAGATATAAATATTGATATAGGTGATTTTAAATATGCTCTGAAACTTCTAAAAAGGATTTCTTGAGATATTTACATTTTTGTTCAATCTCCTTAAATTAAGAGCAGCAGTGTAGTTACTTCCCCAGCACTTCATCTGTTAATTTCTTTCAAGCAGGCATTACATTCAATTTCACTCACCTAAGCAGGTTTGTATGCAACATTAGAGTTTGCTATGTATGCAACATTTTGTAATTAGACAGCAAAAACATGAAAATCATTATACTTAAATTGTTTAGAAAGTCATTCCATTTATTATTGTAGCATTGAGCTTGAAATAGAGATTTGATACACAAACATTTAATCACTTTCTTCTAGATCAGGATGCTTATACATTAATTTGTGATGAACCATTTTTTTCTCAGTAGATTTTGACAGCTTTGAAATATTTCTATATTGGTAATATGGGTATTAGTTATATCCCCCCCCCCACCCACTTTTTTTTTTGCCAATCTTATTGCATTTTGCTCACCATTTGTCAGTTTGTGTGTTTTCCAAGACAGTTCTATTATATCTGCCAAACACAGGGGTTGAGAGAAGCAAACTATGCATGAAATAAAAGCTTGTGATATGGAAAATATTGTAGATTATAAAAAAATTCCCTTTGCTTTTTTTGCTCTCCCCCCCCCCCTCACATAACATGGGTGTAAATAGGTAAATTATTGTTCTACTACATCTTTCAGACAAGAAGGCCCAACATATGGAGGACATTCAAAATGTTCTTAATGTGTCTGTAGATTTGCATTTGTTTGAAAGATTATCTAAACTTGTCATTACATGTTAAAAACAGGCCATATCATCATTTCTCTTTTCACTGCTGACACATAAAGTTTGGTGTGCGAAATCTCTATGCTGTTGCTGTGGAGCCTACTAATGACAGGAAAAGATTTGACATTTTCACAAGGATGCAGCTTGAGATATGAAAACAATTTGCCGATTTATCACAAGTATATTGGATCATGCCTGTTCATTTGGCACTGTTATGGGATGATTGTGGAAATTCAGAGTACAGCAGAGCTTTGAAGACTTTCCTTGTGCAGGAAAACTGAAGGATGCTGTGAACAGTAAAACCATTGTTGCTGTTCATGAACTCGTTATGGAAAATTGCACATCACCATTCAATTAATAAATTTAGATGTCGATGTATTGATTGGCAGTGGGGAACACTTATTCATCAACATTTAAAGTTCCAAAAGATCTGTGCCAAATAGGTACCCCACAAACTGACAGAACAGCAAAAAGGATTAGAGTTGACTCTTGCAAAGAGATGCTGGCAATGTTTGACCTGTGACCCCAAACATTTAACCCTTATCGTGTCACAGCCCAAAGAATCACTTTCATCTTTCCCTCAGTCTTTCTTCTTTCTAGTGGTCAGAGACTGAAAAGAGACCAAAGCTTTGCTCCTGTAGTACAAGATTGTTAAAAAAGTTTTCGAATATAAATCTGAATTTTTTTTTCAAGTGTTTCAAATTAAATATCAAATAACATTTGAATCTTTGATATGAATTTTTTACCTGTTGATTCCGCTTGAAAAATTATGATAAAATTTAAAAATCTATTAGTTGGATGTGCATGTTGTCACCGTAAACAGCATCAAGTTGTGCTGATTCAGTTCATGCCTTTATTCTGCCATACCATGCTTAGATTATTGATTAGTTGCATTCCCACTCTTTTGTTCTATTTATAGCTCTACTAAAATTATATTTTAAAATTTTTTAATGATTATTAATTATTGTTTTTACTGTAGGCAATTACGTCATTAGGGAATTACACATATTGGCTTTCGATCAACATTTTAGCAGACTTTCAATTTTAAAGACGTTTTTTATTTACTTTAATGCTTCTAAAAATTTTTTTTCTATTTTATTGCTTCTCAAATGGATACTGTGTTATAAACAATTAAGTGAAACTGCTAGCGATCTATAATGGCGGCAATCAGAACAAGCATTAGGATTACTCAGAGCACGATTTTTAAATGGTAGGACTTCATTTATCAATATTTTTAATTACATTTAAAGCATATAAACAAATTAAGGCCAGGAAATTGAGGTTTTTAACTAAAATTTCTTCCAGAATTTTAGAATTAAACTTTTTTGTAGCAGTTATGCAGTTTGATAATAAAGCAACTTGTTTTAAAATTCAGTGCATTGATTGATTTGAATTCACATCATAAACTTCAAATGCTTTGAAACATTTTTTTTTAATTTATTTTCATAGTTCTTTATCACTTTTTTGTTATGTTTTTAATTTGTTATTTAAATTATCTATTTTTTAAAGCAAAACTATTTTTATGACACTGCTTTACTTAGGCTTAGAGTTTGCTGATCATCAAAAGTCTAAGAATATGCATTATGTGCATTATATGCATAAATGACTAAATATTTTAGAAAAAACGAAATAAATGAAAGATTTAAGAAATAATCGAAATGTTATGAACTGTTTATATTAGAATAATAAAATTATATAGCATCTCTTGCCATAAAGGTCTGAGAGGAGCCTGTCAGTTTATATGCCAAAGCAGGTGTGTGAGGATGGTGGGACCTTAGCAGAAAAATAACACAAACATCCATGCCTTACCAACCTGGCCAAAAAAAAATTCATCTAGTTTCAAAACTGTCATAAGGAAAAAGTTCTTTTGTTAACAGAGATTTAATTAACTGAACAGACAAAATAATAAATCTTAAATATTCAAAGAACATCTATTTCATATATATATATGAAATTATAACATTTTCATATATAAAATAGTAATAAATATTTCCATATGAAGTTTCATTTCATATACAAAAAAAATCATATATCAAACAAAGTTTGCATTTGGCTAGGTGCAGAATTTGAGTGTTATTTCATCTGTTTGTGTCGTTTTTCTGCTGAGGGCCTGCCATCCTCTCAGACCTTCTACTATGGCATATAAACTGATAGGCTCCTGTCAGACCTCTGTGGCAAGCAGCTGCTTGAGGGGGTATTTATTTTTTATTTTCATTCATTCAGCTATTTTAATTTCTCATGAGCAGGTTCAAGTCTAGGGAAGAGGTCTAGAAAGATCTAAATTAGGCCTTATAATTTAAATTTGATCACATATCTCATAAAACTAATAGAGTGATAAATTTAATCCTCCATTCAGTACATTATCCAGCCACTAATTATGTTTGTTGCTTAATTGTTATACTCTTAAATTGATTTAATGAACTTCCTTATCTGCTATAAAAACTAAACATCATAAGATTTGTATATTAAACTATGTCAAGAAAACAATAAATGAATTGATAATGTTTTGATTGTTTTACCAATGCCCTACTTTAGTGGGAGAACTGAATATCAGACATCCCAGAACAGAGCTCGAAGGACTGTCCAATTTGATCGACGTCCCAGTCAACGCTACTCTCGCCGTCCTGCACATGATCGACAGAGAGACAGGGAAAGAGACAGAAACAGAGAGAGGGAAAGAGAAACTGCTAATGTAGTAGAAAAAAAAACTGAAGAATTATGCCCAAAGTAAGAAATTTTATACCTAAAATATAACATTTATAATGGCGATTTGGCAGATATTTACATGTTATGTGTGATTACAAGTGTTACATTTGTTTCATTTAATATTTTTCTACTTCCACTACTATGGGTGTTGAAAGCTGGTTTTTAATTTTTGAATTCTAGTGACCTGGAAATGATATATCTGTTCCTTCATAATATATTGTAACTATTTTTTAAAACAAAAGTCAGTATTTTTTTTAAATTTTTTGTAATCAAATAAGAAAATATGCATTTAAACTAGAATATATTTTTTTACCTGTTAATTTTGCTGAAAAAAAATTCTCAACTTGAAAATTAATCCTTTGTGCTTGTATTAATTAGATTAATATTCTTGCATCACTTAAGTAGCAACAACTGCTGATGCACATGTTTATGCTTTTACTCTTAGATTTTCAACTTAAAAAATAACCAGTTTTTTTTTTTACTTTGCTCCTTTTAGAACTATTTTTATTATTTAAATGTGTACTGAGATTTAAAAGAGATTTATTAAATTTGTCTTTATTGAAAACGAAACTAACTGATAAGTATATGTTATGTTTTGTAATCGTCAAATGGTGGCTGTCTCAGGTAATATTAGATTACAGAAAAATTTGGATTTTACAAGGTGGGACTTATTAAGGTGATTTTTATTACTTTACAATTAACTACAATCACAGCTATAGGTTGTAAAAATTTAATATTGCATGATTTTAGCTGTATTTACACTTAAGAACTAAATTCTTGAAGAGAGCCCTAACCGCTCATTTAGAGAATAGAGCTAAAATTGCCACATAGTACAATTTACTTATTGCCTCATATTACTCCATTACCTTGTACATATACCTTTTCCTAGCAAAGGCTGTCAAGAGTAAGAAAGGAATAATTACCAGTCCGTGAGCTTTGATACCTTGTCTGGTGCAGATGAACAGTTGGTCACTAGGGTTGAATGCCCCGTTTTCCACTGATTAACCTACTTGCTGTTAAGTTGACATTGATGGAGTGTGTCGTCACAGCTGTGGTTATAGGTTCTGGTATTGTTGAAAATCATTGAAGGTATGTGTTTTCAATTACTTATGTAGATACCTGTTGCTAACGTCACTGACTTCTGCTGGTAGTTCCATTTTCATGACAGAAGCGGTGGCGAAACATGATATACCGCGGGAGGAATTGGTTCTAATTTTAAATAGTTTTTAAAAGTTTTTTAAAAAGTTTTAAAAATTTCAGTTTCTTAGATAATGTTAAATGTTTTTATAAAATTCTTGAGGATATGCTTAATCGATATATCTTGCTCACAATGTATAACCATCCAAGAACTTAATATCATGTAAATGGAACTACCAGCAAAAGTCAGTGCACATTAGCAACAGGTGTTTACATAAGTGAGAAAATTTTTTCAACAATACCAGGACATGTAACCATAGCTGTGATGACGCACTTCATCAACATTCAACTTAACGAGTACACTGAATCAGCGGAAAAAGGGACATGCAACCCTAGTGACCAACTGTTGTCTGCACCAGTAAGGTATCAGAGTCCACATACCATTAATTATTCCCTTACTCTTGAAAGCCTTTGCTAGGAAAAGGTATATGTACAAGCTCAGCCAGTTGTGCTGTCCTCCCTCACATTATTCTTGCAGGGTCCTGCTTTGAGGATTTCATCTGGATTGCCATTGGCTTCCCATTGGCTGTTGCTGATGTATAGCACTGATGTTTTCCATTCAAAGTCCGGATACCAGTCTGAGTTTTTGCATTGAAGACACTATTCTTAACGTGATTCACCACCACCTCACAGGCTGCATTACACATTCTTCAGAACTCATATCATAGAGCACGAGTTGCTCAAAAAGATCCCCTTATTTTACATTTAAACATCTTAAAGAATTTAACAAACTTTACCTCCAACTCAATAAACATTAAAACCTCTTTAAAAAGACTCATTAAACTCAAATTCAAGTTAACAAACTTTAAAATCATAGACATCAACATTGAAATCCAATAGGGACCCTCCCCTCTTCACAATGTTAGGGCGACATGTTTCATCCCTGCACCAGTGAAACTTCATCTGGCACTATACCACTCAATGTTAAGGTTTTAAATAGAAATCTCCCTCTATTGGTGAGTTTTAATTTCATCATGTTGCTCTCACATCAGAAGGTTTCACACCCCCAGAAGGGGTGGAATCTCCATATTGCACAAGTTTATTGTGCAATATAATATATTTAATGTTTATTGAGTTGGAGGTAAAGTATGTTAAATTCTTAAGATGTTTAAATGTAAAATAAGGGGATCTTTTTGAGCAACTTGTATTCTACAAGTTCTGAAGAATGTGTAACACAGCCTGTGAGGTGGTGAGGAATCATATTCAGAATAGTGTCTTCAATGCAAAAACCTGGACTGGCATCCAGACTTTGAATGGAAAACATCAGTGCTATACATCAGCAACTGCCAATGGGAAGCCACTGGCAATCCATATGAAATCTTGGAAGCAGGGCCCTGCAAGAATAATGCAAGGAGAGTAGCCCAACTGGCTAAGCCAGCAGGAATTCTGGAAGACATCTAAGAAATGGTAACAATTTACATCTTTACTTGGGAACTTTTTAATAGATATAAAAGTCTCCTTAAGTGGTAGTTCACTATAATAAATAAAACTCATAGCTTGACTATGTGTTAAGATTAATGTAGACTAGTTGCTCAAAAGTCTTTAGTCATACATCATATTGGTGAATTAAACATTTTTTAAAAACAAATTGCTGTGTAGTTTAATGCCATTTTGAATTTAAACTATTTTGTAGCAGTAATGCAATATGATATTAAAGTGTTTTGTTTAACTTTTAATTCTATAAAATGTTTTTGTTTAATTTTTATATTCTTAGCTCTTTTTATGTACATTTTTCAGTTTTTGTTTAAATTATCTTGTTCTTAAAGCAAAATAGTTTTTTCTTTTTCACCACTTCTTTAGCCTTGGAGATTGCAATTGCAGCAAAAATCTAAGCTTATGTTCTATGTATTACTTGCATATAAAACTAAAGAAAAATTTTTATGTTGCTTTAATATAGCATTGTGTTTGAGAGTTTTTTTTTTTCTTCCGATTTCTTTAGTTATTTTATCTCGTTTTCTTTGAAAATCAGATAATAGTTTTGCTTTGTCCTCTGTAGACATAAAACGTTTTTGTTTACAGAGATAAATTAAAAATGCTTTTTGTGTTGAATAGGTATGGATGAAATATTACGATATGCACTTTCTGAATCTTTCTAAAGCTATAATTATGCACTCTAGCAGTGGAAAAAGTTGAAAATTCCAAAATTTCAAACAAATATTGCAAACGATGTATTTATGCTAGAAATTTGAAATTTTGGTGGTGGAATGTGAAGATCGCAAAGTTTCCATTGCTGACAATGAGTTGACCCCTTAGACTCAGAGGGGGTGAGGAAACACACCTTTTTAGTTTTAGCAGATAATTGTTTGCTTTTAGAGATAAATGAAAATTTATTTTTGGGTTAGATAAGAATTAATAAAATATTATGCTCACACTTTTAAAATCTTCCAAAAAACTCTAATTGCACCCTCTAATGGTCGAAAAAATTTACAAATTTCAAAGGAATATTACAATGATGTATTAATGACAGAAATATGAAATTTTGGTGATGGAATGTGAATGTCATGAAGTTTCATTGGAAACAATGAAAATGATAATTAAAAAAGTTTTTTCATTTGATTGGTACTAATGAAATATTATAATTCGCATTTTTCAAATATTTAGTAGTTTTAATACATATACACCTATCCCTCGATTTACACGGTACTCAGTTCACACAATTTTGGCTTTGCACGGTCAAAAAATGCAACCAGTTTCGATTTACACGGTACTGACTGAGACATACATAGAAAGGGAATCTCAGTCTGTACCGTGTAAATCGAAACTGGTTGCATTTTTTGACCATGCAAAGCCAAAATTGTGTGAACTGAGTACCGTGTAAATCAAGGGATAGGTGTATATCTTTGCCAAGCTGTTAACAAGTTTTACAAATAATATGTATAGAATAGAAAGTTAAAAAAATTAGGGGTAGTTTTTAAGAGATATTCCACTGACAGAAATAATCTACCCACTTTTCTCAGAGAGGTGTGGGAAATGCAGTTCTTTGGATTTAAGAATTAAAAGATTAATACATTTATGTTGTATAATTATTAATGATATACTATTTGCATTTTTCCCATCATCTGCTAGCTTGAATTAAAACTTGTAAGGAGTGAAACAGTAGGTAAAGGAAAAACTTCTATCTCTTTGAAAACAAGATTCTCAGATGCGCCAGAGGCAATATCTATCCTTCTAGTTTTAGCTTATGAATTATTGTGCACCATTATAACAGATTATTCAACTTGGCTTAGGAAGTCACAGAATTATTGCAATATTTGTCACATTTGAGTAATAAAAAAAATTATAAACTATTTACATTTGAATTTCAATTAAAATCAATATCAACAAAATTTCAAAAAAAAATTAAATAATTTAATTATTTAGAAAAAAGAAGAAAATTGGAAAATTTTATATCAATAGTAATGCTGGTTTACGTAGAAATCAATAAATATTTATGTGGAAAAAAGTTATTTTTGCCGATGCATGGGGCTTGAACCCATGTCTCTCCAGATTCACGCAAGAGTGTTCTAGCACTTGGGGTGGGGGTGGCTCAGTCGGTAGCGCGCCAGGCTCGTAATCTGTAGTTCCCAGGTTCGAGTCCCAGCTGGGTCAGCGTTGAGATTTATCTCCGCAAAATTCCCCGCCCTGCCCACGGTCAGTAGGGGACACCGATGGGCTTGGAAAGGCCGCCGTCCGTCGGATGGGACGTTAAGCCGTGGCCCCGTGTGCGGGAGAGCCATACCCTGTGCACGTTAAAGAACACGCTGGATGGCCTTGACGGGAGGCTACCATCTGTCTCCCAACAGCTGTTCCAGTGGGTCCCCTCCCCCAACCTTCTCTGAGCCTTCGGGGTCCATGTGACCTGGCCATTTAGCCCATGGTGTGCAAAAAAGTGCCGCTCAGAGGTAAAACAACGCAACGCAACGTTCTAGCACTTAACTAACACCAGCTCCATCATTTATCCACTTATATGGCTTATAAATATTCCTAAATTTGTCACCCATGGCACCATCTATAATCATGGAAGGCAACTTCATTTTCCAACCTTACTCTGAATGAGATGTAAATAAGAAAATCACTCACATGCTAAAAAGTTATTAACAAAATATTTCTGCATAAATATTTATTGATTTCTATGTCAACAGGTAATTCTTTGTATTACCATTGACTGATTATTACATTAATAATGCTTTAGTGTGAGTGATATTCTTATTTACTTCATATTCAGAACAACATTGAAAAATGACTCTGCCTTCTCTGATCATAGATGGCACGATGAGCAACAAGTTGATGAAGATTTATAAGTCATATTGGCAGATAAATGACAGTGCTGGTGCTGGTTTAGTTGTTAGAACACTCTGGCATGACTCTGGAGAGATATGGGTTCAAGTCTCATGCATTGGCAAAAATCATTGTTTCCACATAAATAAATGGAAATTTTATTGGAGTTAAAATGAAAAAGTACAATAAAAAAATTTCCCTTTTTTTAATAGAAGCACACAAATTTTCATTTACCTTAATTTCTTCCTTTCATTTTTGATACTTTAACACTCATGATTTAAATGTTCTTTTTTTATGTGTGTTTGCTCATCAAAATTTAAACATGGATCACCAAAGTATGAATTTAAACAAAAACAGAGATAAAATATTTTTTTATACCTAGGTAATTTAGAGGATAGTTTGGGAAAATCAATATGTAAATTCATTATAATCATGGAATTACATCATGGAATATTAAAAACAGGCTTATAAAAGGTGTACTTTTGTAAATGCTTGATCATTTCGAATTGAGACCATATACCAACTTAATTCACAGTGTATATAGCTCAAATAGTTAAGCAATTTATGTTGTAAGTTGCTCTGTTGCTCCACTCCAACAGTTGTATTGTTTTTATGTTGCTTTAATATAGCATTGTGTTTAAGGGTTTTTTTTATATTTTCTTCTCATTCTTTGTCTTTTTTTAGCTTATGAATTATTGTGCACCATTGTAACAGATTGTTCAGCTTGGCTTAGGAAGTCACAGAATTATTGCAATATTTGTCACAGGTGTAGTGCTAGATTTGCTACAATGAATGGTTTTACTTGGCTTTCAGTGTACTAGAAAAAGATAACATGGATTGCTTAATACTATATGTTGTGGTTATAACCTTCAGTGGAACAAACCTTCATATTCCATAAAGAAGTTTTATGCAGGAAGTATAAAATTGCTTGAAATTATGTGAAAATCTGAACAAATCCAATATTACATCAATGTAACACACTTTTGTTCTGGCAAGCATTAGTTTGCTGTTAAGTTTTTTTTCCCCCATTGGGTTGCATGTATATATACTATTTGAATCACTGTAGAATTTTATCTTTCAAGATATGTTTGAAACTTTATTTTAAAATAAATCATCTGAAACATATTAAACATAAATTTAAAATACTCAATATTTTATGTCATTTCCCATTTTTTCTTAAATTTTATTTTCTCATATTTGAGTCAGAGTTTATTGTTAAGTACTAAAAAAAAATCATTGAGTACACCATGTGTCTCTTGATAGCCGTAAACAATCTCTGTTTGCATTCATAACAGTAAACCTAAGGATAATGACAATTATGCATGATTGTTTGTTACATTTCTTTGCCCAATAATCTCAAAAGAAATGTATATAATGAGTGCAAAAGAGTTAATCTAAAATGGATTTATTTTTGATTCAATTTTGTGTGTGTTTAACATAATAGCTATATTTTTGTTTATCTTATGTTTTTTTTATCTTTGTTTCATAAAATGATATTAAAGTTTTATTGTCAACCCTATATATTATATATACTTCTTTCAGACAAGTATATTCCTTTACTTTTAGCTCATCTGATGCTTCTCCATTTACTGCGGAAATTACAGCACCTAGTGTTGCTGTGGTAACACCTGCTAGCCAATCAACAGCTACTAATATTCTAACTTTAACTGATGCTGTTTTGCAACCAATAGCAGCTAATGATTCAGCCACCATTGCATCAGGTCTAATTACTACCATTGCTGTTGCCAATGGAGTAACCAAGCAGACTGCTGAAGAACGATTAGATAATTTAATTAAGTCATTAACCAAAGGAAAAGCAAGTCAAGAAACTAACAGTGAAGTAAAGAATGAGCTAACATCTGTATCTAGTGTTAAAAAAGATGGAGACTTTGTGTCTGATAGTGTAGCAGGTAAGTTGGTTGCTTATAATGTTACAAATTATTCAGATTTTCAAAAATTCAAAAAATTCAAAAAAAATTAATTTTCAGAATTTCAAAAATTTCTAAATTCTTATTCTAATTATAGGTTTAGATTTTGAAAAATCTTGCATAAACAAAGAAATTGAATAAAATGAGAGTTTGATGTAAAACAGGATGTTTTACAATTACTGTTATGATGTTTACTGTTAAACAGGATGTAAAACAAGATACCTAGTAAGAATGAGACACTTTCTCTTTAATCATTTCCAGCTAATAATCTTGCTTTTTGTGCACTTTGTAATTCATATTCAATATTCTCAGCAGTTTCACATTATTACTAAACACAAGCTACTAAGTGAACCAGGTATATTGGCTATATACCAGGTATCCAGGTATATTGGCTATATTTATATTGCTTTGATATCTGAATGTTAATAACCCAGATCAGGGTTTTTCAATTTGAGCTCAATGGATTAATCATAGTAATATTTGTATGCAAGTGCTTGGAAGCAAAAAAGAGCATTTGTAGAAAAGTATCTAATTGTAATTACTCAGTAATATCCCATAGGAAGGACTTCTAATATTTTCCTTGAATATCAATTGTAACTGTAAAATATTTTGACAAATTACTAAAAAATAAAAAAATTGTTCCTATTACACAGGGATAAAATTTTTACTTTTCATTTTGAATCAGTAATATAAAAAAAAATCTTTTATTTTTCTATTTTAGACATACATAAAATATTAATGACAATGTTAGTAAAAATAACAAATCTGAAAATCGTCTTTTTTTTTTCATTTCAGATACAGAAGTTCTAGTATCTAAGATGAAAGGATTAGATTCTGTACCTTCACCTTCAGTTGCAACTACTTCTAGTAATGTTTCAATACTAAATAAAGAAATTAATTCTCTCAAAAATAACCAAATGAGACCCAGTAGTGGAGGAGCTAAACCAATTCCTCTTGATCAGATGAAATGTAATATCTTAAAAGCTAAAATGGAAGAAGAAAAGAAAAAGGGTAAATAAAAAACTGATAGTTTAGGAACATTGAAAATTAAATAGTTTCTTGTATTACTACATATAAAACTGAAATGTTTTATATATAGTAATAAAAATGATTTAAAATGTAAATTCTAAAAGTGTTTTAGATGAAAATTGACTAAATTTCATATTTTATGTTTTGCAATATTTATATGGAGTCATTATATACAGCAGAGTCAGTTATTATGCAACACAGAAAGTGCAATATCATGAATTTTAACAAGGAAATCACATGAAGTTGCTTGCACATAAAAGATACGAATAACAAGTGATTAAATTTGGTGAATGAAATGTGCAAAACACTTACCTTTATTGAGTAAACAGAATACCCAATTCTAGTAGCGAATATCATTAAGATGTCAAGGCATGCTGTTCTGGAGGGTGTTAATCCACCCAGCATCAAGCTCTGTTTGGAGCTCCTTCAGAATTCAAATAAAAGTGTTCCTGTGGAGTTGTCATTTGTATGGTCCAGACATGCTTGATGGGGGAATAGATCTAGTGATCACAAGGGCCATGGCAAGTTGTCCATGGCACCTAAGCTATCCATGGTAACCATGTAGTGTGTGAGGCAGCAGACTTCATGCTTGTTGCAGCATAGTGCCCAAACTGTTCTAGAAGAATAGTAGGATGGGTTGCACTATAAAATCAACATATCAGGCAGGTTTAGTGCTTTATAATGTGTACCAGGGGTGTGTGATTGTCGTGCATAATGCTACCCCACACCAATATAATGGGAGCTGACTCAAGATGTTGAATGATGCTGCTTGTGTAAGTCTGTTGTTTGCACACACACAGATGTGTGTCCTGCCATCATTTCATCGGAGACAAAACAGAGATTCATTAGTTAATAGCACAAATCTCCATTGTGCTATTGGCTCTCTGAAGGGCACTTCTGAGTTGCTTCACTGTAGCAAATAGTCCTGCAATGCCAATTGGTGGTATTAGAAAAACTATGCCTTCACCAAACTTATAGAAAACACATTCAATGAAGATATAAATTCTGTTAATGGAATCCAGTCAAATCCATTGGGGTATTCATTGTAGTTCATTGGGAAGTATCCCATATTTATGGCACTACATTTTCCAATGTCATGGTGGTTCAATTTCCTTCTTGCATAGTGTATAATATATTAAATTTGTTATATGTATGTTTAAATACAGCAAATTATTCAAAATATGATAACAGTACATAATTAATATGAAATTTTAAGTTAAAATGATTTAATTTTTGCCTTAACATTGATAAAATCAAATGTTATTATATACTTATATTTTTAGTATCAATACCTGGTGAGAAAATTCCCTTATTAGTGGACCTGAAGATAGAGAAGGATGTCAAAGAAAGTGATGATTTTGATCCAGAGAAATATAAAACAACTATTGTTCTAAATGGGTAAAAAAAGAATCTATCATTTTATTATTTAATTTAGTTATTGTGCTTGGCTGCAGTAAGTATAACCATGATTCAATCTTGGGTAAAACATAGCTACTTTTATATTTTTTTCTGTTGAGGCAAGGGCCACACACTGATGTAAAACATTCTTATATTATTTATTATAGCAATATATAACAAACACATATTGCTGAGGGGAGCTCCTCCAGAGTTGTGTTAATGTAAAATTGTGTATGGGGTGCCCCTAGTGCTGGTTGCTCCTTACCATTGGATAACAATGATCATCATAAGCTCATTGCTACTTGTGAAACTTTGCATGAGAGTAAGTTATTCTTCTAGCTTATAAACCCCCATTGTTGTTGATTTTATGGTTTCCTGCTTCTTTTTATTAACTGGTTCATTGTGAAAGATCTAGTATTACAGATATGTTGAATCATGTCTAACCCCAGACCCTTCACATCAATTTACAAATCTCAGCAATGCTTTATTTCTAATATATGGCTCAGGATTTGTACCTCATTAACTCCTTATTGCTAAAGCAGAGCTAAGTCACTGGATATGTTGCTAGGTGGTTTAATAACTGCAGACAAATTTGGGTGAAGAACAATATTTCAACTACTTTTGAAATTTGTGTACCCAATACCAGTTTGCTCAGTTGCCTTGACTGGCAAATATTTTGATAAGTAATGTGTGACTCACGTAACCTGCCATTAACCGACGAGGCTTCCTGCTGCCAATTAGGCTGCTGTAGCATATACTAATCAGGTTAGGTATTTTGCACTGGAATGTTTCTTTGAATGGATATAAATGTTGATTTTTGATAATTTATAGAAGTAGTTGAAATATTGTTCTTCACCCAGGCTAAGATTGCTTGCCCTTTCACTATATTGATGGGCTATTTTCTAAATACACACAAATGCTGAGTTTATTTGTTTGGCTTAAAGCTGTAATTAGAATATGCCCACTATAGATTCTACTTTGTTTCATGTGAGCTACATACTCCTCACTTTTTTAATTAACAAGAATGAACCACAAAATACACTACTTTTTGCCTGAAATAATTGGGGTCAAATTTACCATTTCTGAGTAAAAATGCAAATAATCGAGTATTTTCATAGTTTTGACATTGGCACTACACTAAACAATTTGTTTTTACACATTTTAATGCTATTTTGCTAAAGGACATAAACTTTACAGAAATATTTATTATTCTACTATACCTTTACTGTGTCAGGTTTCTGAAACTGAACTCACTGTGATGGCCGGATTTATTTTAAAGTGTTCTCAGAAAATAAAATAAAGAACTTTAGAACCTCATCCTAAAGTAACTAATGAATGGAAATATGTCATGTTATATGCAAAAGAAAGAACTTTAATTGTGCTTAATAAAATGACAAAAATTCAAAGAAAAAAATGGTAGGGTAAATTTTTAAGTATTTTTTTTTTAAACATTGCAAAATTTTATTGTATTTTTTCCACTCTAACTTTAGTAATATTTCAAATATATATATATTCCCAATTTTTTTCTATATTATTTTATTATTCTACTATAAACAGTTCATAATATTTTGATTATTGCTTAAATCTGTCATTTATTTCATTTTTCTAAATTACACTGGGCAACTCACAAAAAGGCTTTGAAATAAAAATAGCCAATCATTACTAATTTTGAGGTGCTGAACACGAAAATGACAATAAAATTTGTCAATTGGCTCTTGTTTGGGATAGACAGAGATGGTGATGTATAAACAACTCAGTCTGCAATGAGTACATAGGTAACCATTTTGCAACTCTGTATTTTAAACTCCAGATTGCAAAATCTGGAGTTTAAAATACAGAGCCCATACATACAGAGCCCATACATACAGCCCACCATAATAAATACAGAGCCCATACATACAGCCCACCATACACATAACCACCGGAGATATTGCATCATTGTCTGATGCAATGTAGTTGAGTCATGACATCGTGGCTTTGTGATTGCGGACAAAAGATGATGCAATCATTAGTTGTAAGCAATGCCTCTTAGGGTGAGCAAGTCTTTTGAGCAACTCCCATTTTCTCCTGAATCATAAATACAACACAAGTGATCCTTGCAGTTTTAATCCAGCAGTAGTGATGCCTCGTAACTGTGTTAATAGGGCAGATACATTTTGTTACATTTGCGGGGAAGTGATGTTTGCAAGCCAGAAAAGGGCCATCACTCCAATAGTGAAAGCAGCGTATGAGTTTTATTTTGGATGCAAGATCGGGGACCAGGACATGGCCTGGGTCCCACACATATGCTGCAGTACGTGTGCAAGAAATCTTCTGAAGTGGCTGAAAGGCGAAAAAGTGGCGATGCCATTTGTTCCTATTTTTTGGAGAGAGCCAAGCAATCATGCAAATGACTGCTACTTCTGCATGGTTCCACCTTTCTGGAGGCATCACAAGGAAAAAGAAGTGGACAATAGCGTACCCAAATATACAATCTGCTCTCCACACGACGAGGGCCTTCCTGTTCCCAAACATATGAAGGAATTTTCCATCAATTCAGACGATGAGGAGGGAAGCGAACCAATATTGGGTTCTCCTCACCCTTTGGTGTCTAATGATGATCCACAGATTTGCCACAGTGCATCATCTGTGCCACACATTCTCACCGAAGAAAAAATGAACGATCTTGTTCGTGATCTGGAGTTGTCCAAGGCCAAAGCAGAGTTACTTGGATCAAGACTTAATGGAATCTTCTCAAGGAAAATGTCTGAGTGATTTCATTTCGAACTCATCATGAGCAATTTGCGACCTGGTGTTCTACTCTGATGTAGATGGCCTGATAAATGCCCTTGGAATCAAACATGACCCTCAAGAATGGCGACTATTCATAGACTCCAAGAAATTAAGTCTCAAGGCAGCATTTCTGCATAATGGAAATTGACTTCCATCCATTCAGGTCGGACATGCTGTCTACATGAAAGAAACCTATGACAACCTGAAACAGCTGTTGAACTGTCTTCAATACAGCAAGTATAGCTGTCATCTCTGTTATGACTTGAAGGTAGTGGCTCTGTTGATGGGTCTGCAGCTTGGATACATGAAATACTGCTGTTTCTTATGTGAATGGGACAGCCGAGCAAAAACTTTGCACTACATGAAGAGAAACTGGCCTCAGAGGAAATCTCTGAAGGTTGGAGAGAAGAATGTGGAACATCCAGCACTGGCAGAAATGCACAAAATCCTGCTACTGTCCCTACACATCAAACTCAGTGTGATGAAAACCTTCATAAAAACCATGAACCAGACTGCATTAGCTTTCAAGTACTTGGCTGACAAATTCCCTAAACTCAGCAAAGCGAAAATTAAAAAAGGAATTTTTGTGGGTCCTCAGATCTGCGAGCTGTTCAGAGACCAGATGTTCGACAACCTCTTAAGGGTGATGAGAAAAAGGCTTGGGTTGTGTTTCGTGTGGTGTCAAATAAATTGCTCTGGAATGTCAGGGCAAACAACTATGAGAAACTGGTTAAGGACATATCTCTGTATCACAAAGTTGGCTGCAATATGTCCTTAAAGATCCACTTTCTCCATTCCCACTTAGATTTCTTCCCTGTCCACTGTAGCATGGTTAGTGATGAGCACAGTGAACGTTTTCACCAGGACATTTCAAATGATAGAGAAACGATACCAGGGAAACTGGTCCACTTTAATGTTGGCTGACTACTGTTGGACACTCACCAGAGATGATCCTGAGCAGCTGTACAAATGACAGGCAAAGCTGTCGGAAGTAGAAGCGGAGTTTTACCGATACATGTCATATGTATGTATTACTCTATTATATAAGAAACTATTGTGGATTTCTCAGAAATCATAGCCAATTTTGCATTTTCATTGTCATATTCATGTTCAGCACCTTGAAATCTTTAAGAGATGGCTACTTGTATCTCAGAGAGATCACTTTTATGAAAATTTTTTGCCCAATGTTATTTAGTCATTTATGCATATTCTTAGATCGGCAAACTCTAAGCCTAAGTAAAGCAGTGTCATAAAAAATAATTCTGATTTAAAAACTAGATAATTTAAATAAGAAAAGAAAAATATATCAGAAAAGTAATAAAGAACTGTGAAAATAAAATTAAAAAATGTTTCAAAGCATTTAAAGTTTAATCAATACACTGAATTTGAGAACAAGTCGCTTTATTATGAAGCTGCATAACTGCTACAGAAAAGTTTAATTCTAAAATTCTGGCAGAAATTTTGGTTAAAAATCTCAATTTCCTGACCTTAATTTGTTTATATGCTTTAAATGTAATTAAAAATATTGATAAATGAAGTCCTACCATTTAAAAATTGCACTCTGAGTAATCCTAATGCTGGTTCTGATTTCCACCATTATAGATCGCTAGCAATTTCACTTTCAATCATTTCTAATTAATTATTGTTTATAATCATAGTATCCATTTGAGGAGCAATAAAAAAAATTTAGAAGCATTGAAGAGTAAATAAGTCTTTAAAATCGAAAGTCTGCCAAAATATTGATCGAAAGCCAATGTGCATAGTTCCCGGATAAAATAACGCAATTTCCTGTAGTAAAAAATGAATATCCTTGTGTTAAATGTTTATAAAGCATTATAGCTCTAGTAGATCTATAAATAGCACAAAAGAGTGGGAAATGCAACTAATCGATAATCTAAGCATAGTGCAGCAGAATAAAGGCATGAACTGAATTGGCACTACTTAATGCTGTTTATGGTAACTGAACATGCGCATCCAATTCAAATAGATTTATTTTTAAACTTTATCATAATTTTTTCAAGCGGTCCGGCCCAAGCATGAGGCCAGGGAAGGTGGGCGGATGGCATCTCTTCATGAGAACCATGGCCACAGTCTTATTGGTGGAAAGAGTGATAGTTGTCGAAGAACTTGACGACTGTGGACACAGCTCGTTTCATCTTGAGCTGAGCATAGGAGGGGTCCTGGCTAGGGAACCAGATGCAGATGTTATCTGCTTAGATGGAAATACCCACTCTATTCTCGAATTGAGAGGTTAGGCCTGACAGCAAGATGTTCAGTAACATCAGGCTGAGGACACCCCTTTGAGGTACTCCATGATTGATAGTGTGGGAGGCACTGAATGCCCAGCTTCACACAAACTGTCCTGTTGGAGAAGTAAGCAGAGATTCAATGGATGATATTGCCTCTGAGGCTGAGATCATGGAGCCTGCAGAGAATATCCAAGTGAGACAAGGAATCAAATGCCTTCTGAATGTCGAAGAAGACAGCGACTGTAGTCTGTCCCTCAGACAAATCAATAAGATTATCAGACGTGCACCTCCCTTTGTGGAAACCCAAGAGGCTGTTAGGGAGGAGGCCCTTGGACTCTAGATATCATTCTAGGCATCCAAGGACCAGTCTCTCTAAGATGGGTCGGGGGTGGCTCAGTCGGTAGTGTGCCAGGCTCGTAATCTGTAGTTCCCAGGTTCGAGTCCCAGCTGGGTCAGCATTGAGATTTATCTCCGCAAAATTGCCCGCCCTGCCCACGGTCAGTAGGGGACACCGATGGGCTTGGAAAGGCCGCCGTCCATCGGATGGGACTTTAAGCCGTGGCCCCGTATGCGGGAGAGCCATACCCTGTGCACATTAAAGAACATGCTGAATGGGTCTTGACAGGAGGCTACCATCTGTCTCCCAACAGCTGTTCCAGTGGGTCCCCTCCCCCAACCTTCTCTGAGCCTTCGGGGTCCATGTGACCTGGCCATTTAGCCCATGGTGTGCAAAAAAGTGCCGCTCAGAGGTAAAACAACCCAACAACTCTCTAAGATCTTGCAGAGGCAAGATGATAGAGCAATGGGCCTGTAAGAGGGCAGCTCAGTGGCAAGTTTTCCCTGCTTCAAGATAGGCATGATGTGTGTCAGGTAACTGTGCAGGTGGTCCAGGGATGATTGAAGGCTTTAAGAAGCACAAGTAGACACTCAGGTGACAGGTTAGCTACCTGAGTATATCTGACACCATCAGGACCTGATGAGCGATTCAAAGCCCCAATAGCAGAGGTGAGTTCCTGCAAGGTGAAAGGATCATTATAGCAAGACTCAGTCCCAGAGCAGGGCTGCTGAGCCTTATCCTGATCAATACCGGTGGGGCAGGAAGGGAAGAGATCCATTTAAAATCTTGGCCATTTTGGGCCACTAGGGTACTGAAAAGTTCTCACTTTAGCAGTCTTAAAAGACTTCCTGTATCTTATACAGATTCTTCTTCCTGTATGTTATACAGATTTTTCTTCCTGTATGTTGCCCAGATATGTATGAAAAATAAAGTGGACCTTTCAACTCCGGTCCCATTGGCCCAAACAACCACAAAACAGTCTGGCTCAATACTCCTCAACCTAATTATCTCCATAACCCAAGAATAAATTAAAACCATTCAGGGAAAAATAAAGATAAATTAATGAATATTAAATACAATAATAATAATAATTTAAAAAATTTAAAAAAAAATTAAATTAAAAAAAATTAAAAAAATAAATAATGAAAAAAATTGTATAAAAAATACATAATTGAGGGGGGGGAAATTTAAGAAAATTATATAAAAAAACTTAAAAAAATGAAAAAAATATGAAAACAAAACAAAAAATTATTTAAAAGAATAATAATAAAAAAAGGATTGTTAAAAAATTTTAAAAAAAAGTATTAAAAAAATTAATTCTCCAAATAAACTCTGAATGCTTCCATGAAAGCATATACAAAAACTCATAAAATCATACAATATGAATTTTCACTGGGCGACAACCTCTTGCCGCTTTGCCAGACATCAACTATAATTTTGATATCCAAAACTTTAATATATGCACGAACCCCAAATTTAAAATTAAAAACATAATATTCACATACATTCAAAATTATCATTCTGAGAAAGCCTGAAGAAGGACCTCTCAAAGCCACATAACATTAAACAAACAAACAAGTTGTTACTAAAGGCGGCAGCAGCTTGATTGACAACAGTCAACGGGAAAGTGTTCTTGGTACCTAATGGTTACTATGATAGCATTTTGCCAGCCAGACTAGACTCAACATGCACCCAAGCACTTGACATTTGTTACATAGATAATTATTTAGGGTACTCTAAGTACTAAGGCACTAAGGACTTCTATTTTTCTACCATATGAATTTGACTTTGATATAATTAGTATTTAAATATAATTTAACTTCATGAGAAGGTTTAGATAACTCATTCAGTGAAGACGATTTTTATCATCATAAAATCCTTCAGATTCATTGGAATATTCCTTATGCTTCATTTGGAATTATACATCTTATGTAGGGCTTCTTTTCTGGCATCCCATTTTCCCAAGATCTTGCACGTTTTTATTAGTTTTTTAAATCCTGGGAATTAAAAAAACTCACAGAATTCCTGGTAACATTAAATTGCCTTAAATTTATTTTTTAATGTAATGAGTTTTGAGATATTGATTATGGATTATGAAAGAGTTATTGCAATTCCAGACATCTCAAGTAACACTTGGCAACTGACCATGTTGCTTGCCAAGTCTCGTGCTTGGCATATTACCAAATCTACCAAGAATTATTACCAATTACTCAAAAAATATATATATTGAATTAAAATCACTCTTCTACCTGCAGTCTGCACCGCACACAAAACTGCACATGTAGTATGTTCAAGTATATATTGCAGTATCTTATGATATGTAAGCTAACAGGAGTGCTAATCAATCTTACAAGTAGAATAAGAATATTTAAATGAATTTGACTTTTTTTAGGATTTAATTTCATACTTGTTATATTACTCTATTATCACCATTTTCATTATCAGAATACCAAATTATTTATCTTCATTATCAAACATATTTTCAATTGCCAAATTCCTGCTAATTTGGTGATGAAAAATGCCAGTTGGCAACCTTAACTGACACAACACCACATACTGAACCTGCTGCTTTGCTTAGCTACTGCCCATGGCCCATGCTTCAAGTAACTCATTGAATTTGAATCATGTAACATGTCTCAACCTGACAACTACTAGTTAGCAGTTAATATTGAATGTGTGCAAGTTTTAATTTTCAACTGTGCAGTAGGCATTCTTTTTCTCTTCACTGCAATTTTTTGTATAATTCATAGTATTATATTTAAAATTGAAACTGCCATGTCTGATTTAAAAACTTTCGTCTGGCAATATTTCACAAGGAACTCTAAAGAAAAAAAGTGCAAAATACATAAAATGTCATTCTACTTTATTGTGCCATGGCTGGTCAATTAGTGGTTTAATTTGTCACTTGAAATTGAGGCACTCTATAAATAAATCATTGCATCTGCACCTGCAATCATTGAAGATGAAAATGTCAGCTAAGGTAAGCACAGAACAGCTGAGGACAGTGAATTTGATGAAGCGTTCTCTTCTGCAGGTAAATGAAAGGGAGCATTACTAATGTATTTTGTCAAGAAGGAAACTCTAGAAGAAATTATAAGCAAACTAGCTGCTGTAGATGAATTCACTGTAAATGCAATTACAAAGAGTAACTTCATAAGACAGGCAATACAAGACAAAGGTTATTCTCTTGTAAATCCTAGTACTGTAATGAGTATTATATATAAACAATATGATGTAATCAAGGCTTAAGTTAAAAATAAAATTTGGGCAAAATTAAATGGAGGTTCTAGGTTTAGCATGTCTTTTGACAAGTATTCTTCACTGAAAAATAGATGATACCTAAATATGAATGTTCATGCTGATGAAGATAAATTTAGAAATGATAAGAATTCTTGGCTCTTTTCTGCAGAAGACGCTGTTAAAGCAGTAGAAGCTAAGCTAGAAGAATTCGGGCTGAGTACTATACAGAGGCACATTGTTGCATATGTCACAGATGGTGCAAGTGTGATGATTAAATTTTGAAAATTAATGAGCTCCCACATCACTTATGTTATGCATGTAGCATACACCTTGGTGTAGCGTTGAGATTTATCTCCGCAAAATTCCCCACCTTGCCATGGTCAGTAGGGGACACCTGTAGGCTTGGAAAGGCCACCGTCCGTCAGATTGGACATTAAGCCATGGCCCGTGTGCAGGAGAGCCATACCCTGTGCACATTAAAGAACACGCTGGATAGCCTTGATGGGAGGCTACCATGTGTCTCCCAACAGCTGTTCCAGTGGGTCCCCTCTCTGCAACCTCCTCTGAGCCCTCGGGGTCCTTGTGACCTGGCCATTTAGCCCACAGTGTGCAAAAAAGTGCCGCTCAGAGGTAAAACAACCCAACACCTGGCTGTATGTGATGTATTTTATAAGAAAATAATCAATTCAGGTAGGAATTAAGCAGAAAACAAGTTAGATGATTTGAATAGAGCAATTGAAGTTGAGGAGTTAGCTTTGCTGACTCCTCAACTTCAATTATTCTACATTGACAATTAGATCTATTTTAATGATAATAGATCTAATTGTCAATGTAGATGAAGAAAGTGTCCCCAAAAAATTTTACAGACATTAATAAAACTATAAGGAAAGGTAAGAAAACTTGTAAATGTATTCAGGAAATCCCCTGATCATTATTTGAATTTGTCAAGATGGCATTGATTAGACTTTTCAGTAAAGATTAATCTCCATCTAGCCCCAACTTTTCACAATCAGCAGATGAAGAAAATCAAGAAATTGTGCAACCCAAGAGGCCTATGACATTGAGAGACAAAGTTAGAAGCAGTGATTAAATCTAAGGCAAAACTTATGCAATCTTCGACTATTTTGCTCAGGATCACAAACAGTGCTTAGGCTTGGTTTTGAAGCAAGAATTGCAATTATTCGAGGCAACTGGAAACAGAGTTTCCAACATTATGCATTTAATTGATTCACTAAAAACCATTACACCGACCTCTGATGAATCGGAGAGAGTATTTTCTGCAGAATATTATTTGTTACACAATTATATGCACAATTATTACACAATATTGTTTACACAAAGTTGAGAACTAGTTTTAGTGATAGGAGTATTGATGCTTTGTTTTTTTTAGGAGTTATTATCAAAATACATTAAAAATTTTCATTTTTGATTGTAAATGTCAAAATTTTAAATAAAAAGCTTCATTTTTTTTAAAAGAAAGTTAATTTTTTTTCACAAAGAAATTTATTTTAGTTGTAAATAAAGAAATATAATGTTCTAATCTTTCTTTGTTTCCTGTAAATTGTTGAATTTTTATATATATAAACATAAACAGTTGATTTTTTATAAATCTAAATTTATATATCTAATTTTGTATAAATCTAAATTTATACCATTCCTGGGATCCTGGGAGATTTCCAGGAAATCCCAGGAAGAAAAAACTATATATTTGAGAAGCTCTAATCTTATACCAGAGCTAGTCAATTACACTTTTGAACAGGCAAAGTTTTTTTTTTTATTTTGGGGGGGGGGGGGGTCAGGGATTTAAGTCGTTTTTTAGAGCTAGGGGTGAAAAGGAAAACTGTATTTTATATACTATGATTTGTTTATTTGCTTTCATATTTCTTTTTCAAAAACAGATACATTTCCTGTTGTGCTACTTGTATTTTTTGCACATTCTTTGCAGACTCTAAATATTTTCTTAACTCACAATTTAAATAATTCCTTATTAGATATATATTTAACAGAGATGATCTTTGAAATGTTACCTTGGATTATGACACTTGGCCTGGAGGGAATGGGGATGTATATTTGCATCTCAGTAGTTGACATGCTGGAGTTTGAATTTTTTTTTTTTGGAAACTTCCATAGAAAATATATGATGAGCCTTGAGTATGCCAATAAAATAAATATATGAATTTCTTCATTATACAAGCATACATTATTGGTCATTATATTTCTCTACATACTTTTAAAAACTTGGCTCATCATTTACTTCAATTCATAGGGCATAATTGATGTAGGTTAGTAAGGTTTTTGTGATTAATATATCAGAATTCATATCTGGAAGATTGGTAATCTCATAACATTCTGTACTAGTTAATTTATGTGCCTTATGTATATACTGTTCTAGATTTATTCCTGATTTAAGGTTCTGATAAGGTAATTGCATGATATGCTAGGTGATCTTTGCAACATTGTGAATTTGAGGGCAAATCAATTTGTTTCTGCTTTTAGGAGAAGTTTCTGATAAAGTAATTGCATGATATGCTAGGTGATCTTTGCAACATTGTGAATTTGAGGCCAAGCACATTTACAGATGGTCTGTATAGTATTATCTAATCTTTTAGGAGAGCAAGAATAAACAGATGTAGTATTTAGAGAACTCTTAATTCTGTTTTAAATTTTAGCTGAAAAATAAGAAGTTCAGTACAGAGAAACTAGTAATTGTAATAATTGTTCTTCTCTCCTGCAGATAAGCAGATGCTTTGTGGGTCATTTGTTTAAATTTTTGTATAACTAACATGAATATGAATGAAGATTATTATTATTATTAATAGTAGCAAAATTAATATTTTCATCCAATCCCAGACTTGAAAAAGGTTAAGTTCCATGCTATTTAACCAGTTTTCTATGCTGTGTTTGAATTTCTTTATTAGTGCTATGTAACAAATTGTGTGACATTTGCATGACTAAACTCTCTTTCAAATAAATCTCAATAAATATGACACACTTTTTATTTAAGGATTTAGTATGTTAACCAATTTCCCATGCTGTGTTTGAATTTCTCTATCAGTACTGTGTATCAGACAATTTCCATATTAAACTGTCTTTCAAATACTTCTCAATAAATATGATGCACTTTTAGTATTTTTTTTAATTAAGTTTGAAAATTTTTCAGTAGGTCACACTGTGAACCATCAACTTTCTGATTCATAGCTGACTCAAGTTCATTACACATTGATGTAGGAAGAGTGCCAGAGATTATTTAAAAACAGCCATTAATATTAAAACTTAATTTTAATTGCATCACAGTATACTTTCATAATATTGTAAAAAAAATAAAACTTGCTTTTTATGAGTGTTAAAGGTGTTACAGTTTGTAATGTTTTAAACTATCCAATGCATCACGTAATACTATGAATAAATATTTGCATGACTTTTTTTACAGTGACTGCCCAAAAAACAAAACTTCAAAAATTCCAATTGCAAATGACAAAGAACATTTAAGTGTGTAAGTAAATGTTAAATATAACTGTTTTTATCACTTTTTCTCAAAGTTGGCACAAAAGCCTTAAATACTTCTTAATTGTAATAATATTAAATAGTTAAGTAAAGAAAATGTATTCAGTTTATTCATAAGCATGAAAATCACCCATGCCATCTCTTGAACATGCTCTAAAATCAAGGACTTGAACTGATTGAATTATCAGTTCATAAAATATAATATTGTGCTTCATTAGTTTAACAAAATATGTGTAGGTTTGGCTATTGATTATTTTTTAATTGTTTTTCATATTTCTGGGGGGGAAACATAGTGATGGTCAGCATAATAAACATGTATATGAGAAAGGATGTGCAAATTAGCACATTTAACAGGTGTTTATAATTTGTTGTCTTAGAACATAATTCATATTCACTGCTTCTCACTATTACTACTTTAAAGTTAATGACAAAAGTCAAAATAAAAACAGGAACTTTCCTGGACATGTTTCCCCCATTAACAAATGGCATCATCAACAGTAGCTGCAGTTGTCAGCATGGTAGCAATTATAGTGATAGCCATCCAATGGTGCTGCAGGGAATGGTGCTTCAATGGCCTTCTTCTGGTGATGCAATAGTAGATTCTATGCTGGAGGAGGGGGCTAATTTCTGTGTTGCATAGGGTATCCTTTTTAAAATTTATGAGAATATTTTCGAGATAATTTAAATGAAACTTGGTAGGAGGAGCAGCTATTGGCTTCAGTTTAATATTTGTTATGGGCAATTTATGCTCCAGAATGGATTGTGTTAATGCTGTTTTTCCTATTTGTTTTTTAATATCTGCTTTTTGTTCCTTTTTCCTTTCATCTCTTTGTCTGTAGTTTGTTTTTCCTATGTAGCTGTTTTTATTTTCTAGTTTTTCTTTTGGGTCTTCAATTTTGACTAAATATGCACCTCCCATGGGGGAAATTTTATCTCTATCATTTATGTAAGCTCACCGGACAAAAAATTAGTCACCCCTGGCTGAATGTCACCTAATAGCGCTTAATGCCTCCGTTCGACCGAAGAACAGCCGAAATCCTGTCTGGTAGGATGCCACCAGTGTGCAGATGTAGGCAGTGCCGTCTCAACAGTATTGTATGCCCATGGGCAAAGCAATGCACTGGGGCCCCTACTCACCCACCTACAGGAATAAAAATGTAAACAGTCAATAAAATTAAGCTTATAGATTTATTGGTACTTTTAACAAAATCAATGTTTAAACATAAAAAAAATGCTGTAAAGTGAGGATTAATCACCACAAACTTTTGCGAAATTTAGAATCATGGGGCCCCTGGGCAGCTGCCCAGTGTGCCCATGCCTTAAGATGGCCCTAGATGTAGTGCACATCAATATTTATCCACTCTTCCAACAGCAAATGCCGTAGTTCAGTCAGATGGCTGGGACGGTGCTTCACTCATTGCCTCAAATAATCCCACAAGTTTTCTAAGGGATTCAAATTTGGGGGACTGTCAAGATGTTCGAAGGCTTCAAAATGTTCATTGTGCCAATATGACACTGAGCCCTGTGCATGCAACAAGTGCCATCTTGGAAGACTGGAGTATCCTTCAGGTGTTCACTGTGGAGATGCTGCACAAAAGGCAACATGTGGTCATCCAGTAGCTCCATATAGACCTTCTGGTTCAAGTGTGACGTCACCATAACCAAAGGATCCATTTCCTCATATATGTGAAACACCCCTAGAACATCATAGAGCCTCCTCCAGCTTGAACAGAACCTTGCACACAGTCCGCATGGAAGGCTTCATACGGCTTACGATGTACTTGTCACCTCGCATCATTCAAGTACAAGCAAAAATGTGACTCATCCGACCAGATCACACTTCCAAGAGTCGACAGTCCAGTTTTTGTGGCACCGCGGCCGCTGTAGCCGTGCAGCCTTGTGCAGAGGTGTTAGCATGGGTCTCTTCCATTTGTCCGGTGAGCTTATAATGATTTTACATTATCCTGTATAGTATTGGGATTTAAAATTTTTGTTTTCATACAATAGTTTTTTTTACTACATGACTCTAAAGACTCTACATGACTCTCAGTATCTCAAAACTATGGTATTATATTGAGTGGTATCTCATTGAGGGGAAACTTCTATATAGCAGACACTTATTAGGTATAGAGGACCATTACAGTGATGTGTCTACTCTTTGGAAGGTCTAGAAAAATCAAGTATAAAATATAGTATAAGTATTTCATTTGAAAGATAGTATATGAAATGAACTAAAATAGATAATGAAGTACAAATTTGCAAAAAAATGGGTAAAATATTATATGTGCAATAATGTTATTACATGATGAACTCAACCAGGTTTAAAGTGAAAACTGTAGAGCTCAACAATTAAAAATTCTTAAGGTCAACATTAACCGAAGTTTTTGATTTAAAGTAATATGTTCAAAATGTTTGCTTTTGTGTTACAAACTTCTTTCTCAGAATGAATTTTAATGAAAACATGTCATATCGTTCTGACCAAAGATATACTAGGTCCTATTATTAGTAGTTTGAAATGCTATTTGATATTAATTTACAATATTATAATATCTAGGAACTACATTATTATGAAAACTCAGAATCTCTATACCATATGTATTTCAGCTCTGTGAATTTTTCTAATTTCAAAGGTAGCTTAAAATATGCATGAGAAATTTGGTTTTATAATTGCCTCTCAGTAAAAGTTTGATAGTTTCTTGATAGCAAATGATTCACATTCTTTTTTCTTTTTTTCTTCCTCACCTAAACTTAGCTACATTTCATTTTCATAAAAATGTCATTATCAGAGTTCGTACAAATGAAAGATACTCTAAAAATAGTGTAGGTGCACTATTGCCAAATAATTTGTTTGCTATAATTATTTGCTCATTGAAAATGTTAAATATTTACTGGTATGGAGAATTCATCACGCTGCCCCACCTGATGGGGCCGCGTGAATGAGATCGTTGGCGAGGCGCGTCGCAGGGAGTACCAAACCGGGGGGGGGGGGTTCATGACGTTTTTAAATGTTTGTCGTGAAAAACATTTTTAAAGTTTTTTAGAACTTAAAGTTTTTTTGACATAGGGGTGGTAATGGTTTTGGAAGGAGCAGAGTTGATACCTACTCAAATTTCGGAGATGTGCTAGTAGCAAAAAAGAACTGACTGCTTTACCCGATAAGCATAGCGAATCAACAGTTGAACATGTGCAAGTAACAGCTGTGGACTCTACCAACCGAAATAAGGAACCGATGTAACATGAACTTGTGTAGAATACAACTTCAAGAATGGATAAAAAAGAACCGGGCCTGTCGCACAGCAAATATACCAGCATAACAACAACTGTTTGTGTACTCCATTAAAACCGGACTGGTAGCATAATTAACGATCTCTTGCAAATGTTTGCAAAATGCAATTGTACCAGCAAAATATGGTAAATATGTCTTTTTCTATATATTCTTTTCCAGTGGCTCTTAGGTGAAAAGAGCCACAGGGATAAGCTGTATAGTACTAAGGGTAATCTTAAGGCAGAACTTATAACTAGCTTATAAGATGTAAAGCACTCTCTCATTTTTGAGACCTGCTCCCAAAAAAAACGTGCTTTTAAATGTTTTAAACTATCTACTACAGCACATTCGTGATTACATCTTATTACTATTTTAGCTGTGTGATCTCTTAATTTTAATGGAGAATTTCTTTATTGTTTTCAGTGATATGGTTGCAAGAAGCAGAAAACTAAGTAAAGGAGAAGACAGCTGTCTGCCTATTCCAGTAATAGACTCTAGTACATCTTTCTTTCCAGTGGTAATTTCTTTTTTTTTATAATATTTTAATAAACTTTCTTTAATCACCTTTTAATACATTTTTAAGTTCTACTCACACAGTTGACCAAAAAAATTTTAAATCAAGCAAATTTCTTAATGTTTTTAGAGATTTTAAAGTTTATGGGTTACTTGTAGTTTTTTTATTTTATCCCAAAGTTGTATACAAGTTATTTTTATTTTTTTATTTTGTATTTTGTTCTTTAATGAAAATATTGCACTCTTATCATAATTATGACATCAAAAAATTTAAATGGTTCTGAAACTGCTATTGCTGTCAACATAAATATTGTTTAGAACTTGCAGTGACTAAAAACTGCTCATTTGCATCACTGGAAGTGAAATAATAGTTCTTGCAATGTTGTAAAGCTCCTTCATAGAATGTTCTTTTGAAGCCCAATATTTTAAAATGCAAGTATAACAGGACCTTGTTAGAATTGGTATGCAGTGGCCAGATGCAGTATATGTAGTTCAGGACAGACTTGCTTGGAGAACTAAATTGCACGGTCTGGTTGGATCCATGGCTTCTTGAGGATGATGATGATGATTTTTTTGTTGATATTCTTCTTGATAAACATATATATGTATATTTATTTGTAAAATGAAGTTGAAACATCCAGTAATTCAATTTTTTATCAGAAATACTTCTGTCTTTGTCTTGTTGTTTTAAAAACATTTCAGTTTCACTTGTGGATGTTAGATATCCAGATTATGATTATCTTTTTCTCTAAATGTTATATTAGTAAGCTTTAGAACATGCCAAGCATGGCTGATGTATTTCTTTGCAGTTTCTACTAGGGTCTGTTAATACAACTTTAAATCTAGGATCTAGAAAAATTATGGCAAGAATGTTTAGTAATATTTTTTTTTCTTTCATAAAACACTAATTTTTTTTATAATCACTAAATTTTTATAAAATTGCTTCCAATATTCTATGTTATGAAGATGACTACAAGTATTATTTTTTAAGTGTGATAACTAAATAATGGTTAATGCTGATAACCATAATTATTTATTTTGTTTTCAGTCTTGAATAAAAATAAACTTATTTCATTTCCATTTTAATTCCCATGAAAATTTTGGTTAATATTATTTCATTTTTGTTTCATTTTTAGTCCCTACTACTCAGTAAATTTTATCTAATGGTGCCTTTTAAGCTGAGATAATTATGCATTCTTCAATTATCAGAAGTTACAAAAATGGCAAATCAGGGGTTACATGATTTTTTTTATGACATTAAAATAGATTCATAGCACAATCATAAGAAAGCCAAGCTCCAAAGACGTGAAAAACATTGTTTCTATATGCACCATTTGCATACATTTAGTAGGTAACTCAAGATTGTTGTTGGAAACTGCATATGTAAATCTACAGCAATGTGAACTGTAATAAATCTTTATAACAGACCCATCCAAACTTTAGTTCATGAGTTGTATCAACTCATAAAACAAACAATCAATGTACTGAATCTGGCTTATTCCAATTTTTAGGTGCATAACTGAATGATTTTGCCAATTAATAGTTCTCATTAAATATGTTTTTTTTAATTGAGATTTGTTTTTGATTTGCTAAGAAAAAAAAATTTTTAATTCATTAATCATTAGAGATGTATGTTTTCATTTTTAAGCAGAAATTTTTTCCTGTTTGCTCTTTAAGAATATAGTTTTTTTTATTGGCTCTTCATTAAGAGTGAGTTGGAATGGCTTTATAATTTTAATTTAAAATTTCATGTTTACCTTAATATTGCAATAATATATATATATGAGTAATATGAAAAATGTAAGCAAATCCTGTTTTAAGTAAATGGAAACTCAAATTATTCATAGTTCTATGATAATCAGAGATAAGCAAACATGAGAAAACACACCTGCTGCCTTCCACATTCCAATTTGGAACCTCTTAATTATGTGCTAGTTGCTCTACCACTTAAGCCAGTGGTTCTTGCCTAAGTAATGTAATGAAAGATTTGGTGGTAGGCTCTCTCTTCCAGGTAATTCATATATTCAGATACTACCATACATTTTTTAAACTGATTGTAAACTCTGCAATTTTTTATAATTTTTTATTCAACATGCATATATGTTTATAATGTGTTACTCATAACCAGACACTATCATAGTACAGCATATGTTATAAATCACAGAAAGAAATTCACATTTGTGAAGCCATGGTATTAACCAGTGATAGGAAAGCATGAGAAAACCCACACTAGCTACCTGCCAGATTCAAGCTTGAGACATCCTTGTTATTCACCAGTTTCCCTTCCAGTTAAGTCATCTGGTGGTGCTTTCACACTTGCATAAGTAAATAAGTAAAAAAACCACAGCCTTGTTTTAACTGGTAGAGCAACTGGCACATAACCAGGAGGGTCCAAGTTCAAGTCTAGGAGGTATCTGATGTGAATTTTCTCATACTTGACTATCTATGGTTAATATCATGGCTTCACAAGTGCAAGCTTCTTCTCTGTGATTTATAGCATCTACTCTACTCTGCTAGAGTGTTTGGTTTTGAGTAACATCTGGTAAGTATATATGCAAGCCCACACTAGTCATGTTGCACTCCAGGAAAGACATTTGCATAAATTGATGAGCGGCGCAAGCTATGATGCAAAAGGGGGCATGTCCTTGTGCACGCGCTTTAACAGGTGACAATCGAAAGTTCGGAGTTGCACATGCGCAACTCCTAACTCTTGGAAACGAGTGCTGTGATGCCAGAAAGGAAATAAAAATCCCCAAAATGATAAATATAATGTAAATTAAGCAAAACTGGTTAAGGTAAAGTGAATGAGGGGGCATCACACTTGGTCTTTGACACTTAATATAGCAATGGCTTCATCAAAAAGAGACCTGCTCTTTGACAATTTTAATGTCAAGGAGTTTCTTGGAGGGACAGAGTGGGATGTGGTTTTGTGCAGAAAACAAGGAGTAATCAGTGTAGAGAATGGCTTTGTAATTGTATAAAAATATAAAATTTGGAACATTTTATATTCCCTTTTTTCATTAAATATTTTTCAATTGCTTTGTGTCATATTGTAAAATTAATGTTTTTTTAAGTGAAAAGTTTCATTAATTCATCATTCTTTATATCAAAGATTGTTAAGCAACAATATATATTATTAAGTGTTAGAGGCATGTTATTTTAAATCTGTAAAAGCATTAATGTGAAATTTAAGTTCTAACTATTATAAAATTTCTTCTTGTGCAATTTCTACTTGTTGCAGAAAGTTGAACTTTTATAGGAACATTTTGTTTGGCATGCACTCAAAATATCCAAGGTGATATTTGCATGAGCATTATTATCTCAGTACATATCAGTCCAAACTGGAAAATTACATTTCAAGGCTGGCACACTACTGACTGAGTCAACCCTTCCCCACATTCATGAGGCTATCCCAGTAAAGTTTATATTGGATGATATAAATAGAATAAATAATATTGAACATTTGAACTATAGATATTTTGAAAATAAAGAATATAACTAGTGTCCAGTTTGTGTAACACTCCAAAGAAATGCAAAATACTTTTAAGTTTGGACCCTTTTTCTGATCCAATTAGTTTTATGTTCCGGATAGATGAGATGGGTGCCAAGCAATAATTAACAAATTGCCAAAAAAAAAATAATGTTAAATTAGGGTTCAAAATACCAGCGAGCGTTAATGAGTAAGAATCCAAAAATGATTGTCAAGTTAAATATCTAAATATAATCAAAACTTAATTCATGTTGCTCAAGAGAAAAAATGAGTAAAGACTCAAAAGGTTTAAATAACAAACAAATTTATTTCCAAAAATCACTCGCCAAAACTTCAATGAAGAAGATACATCAACTGAGTACTCTTCCGTGTTACATGCTTATGCTACGTCACTATGTGCTCTGACAACTCACTGTGCTACTATGTGCTATCTCACTATGCTGTTTACTATGTGCTGCTACTGTGACAACATGTCACCAGACTTTTACAAGAGCCGAACGTGTCATGTTGCACGCCGGGAAAGACGTTTACATAAAATGGCGAGCGACACAAGCTATGACGCAAGAGTGGGCATGTCCTTGTGCACGCGCTTTAGCGGGTGACAGTCGGAAGATTGGAGTTACGCATGCGCAACTCCTAACTCTTGGAAACGAGTACTGTGATGCCAAAAAGGAAATAAAAATCCCCAAAATGATAAATATAACGTAAATTAAGCAAAACTGGTTAAGGTAAAGCAAAAGTGAACGATGGGGCATCACATTTGGATGTGAATATGTTTATGACTTTCATGCGTACAAATACATATGGTGCTATATTGTAAGAATATACTGATTAAACTGACTGTCAAAATAAAGCAATCAGCTCTTATCTTAACTACATCACCATCCAATATTAATTGAGGTTGAAGATATGTACTCTACTACATCTATAAAGTACCTTAACCCTTTAGATACCAAGTCGGTATTGCATGGTATCAGTCCAACCAAGATGGGACAGCTGGATATGTATAGTAGTGTTTTCTCTGTCTGAAGATTAGCAAGATTATTAAAAAAGAGGGGAAGCTCAAGAAGCAGAAGTGAATCCTCACTCCTTACGATAGTGATGCTCATATCACATAACATTTTGTATGTGGGAAAGGATTATGGGCAGGGACACTAGAAGAATTCTCTCTTGAAGGTTTGATTGTTTGGGGTTTTATGGCTCAGGTTAAAATGCAACAATGCTGAAATTAACCTTCTAAAGTGGGGCTCCCTACACCAGCTTTATATAACATCAACTCTTGAGGGCTGAGACAAGGAGAGACATTGAGGGTGGTCAATTAGCAGCTTCCTCTGTAAAGAAATAAGCTTGAGAATGAAGGGCTAACTACTATTCAGAGGATTAAGTAGCATAAATTTTATGTGCAACTTGTTTATATATATATTTATTTCCCAAAAAATAGTTAATTGAGATTAGAAGAGTAGATATTCATATTTTCATTATTTTATAAATTGTACATTTTTAATTTTTTTTATTGTACTATTGTATATAAAGTTTTGCATAAATAAAAATAAATAAATAAATACCTCCTCAAGCAGTTGCTTGCCACAGAGGTCTGACAGGAGCCTGTCAGTTTATATGCCATAGTAGAAGGTCTGTGAGATAGGAATAAATAATTATGTGTAATAGTTTATTAAGCTTTGAAATTTGACCCTCTGAGTTGCATTATTTAATAATGAATGTATAATAGAATATGCTATTTACAATGAAATGCATAGAACATTTTTGTAACTTATAGAATATGTAACAGCTTATCTAAACATGGTACCCCACCTTATGGTTTAACAGGCCACTCACCCATCCAAACATCCCAGCAAATCAACACCCCCAAGTAGACCATGTAAGTTGCCTGGAAATGTGGAAGGCAAAGGCCAAGAGTTCCAAAGTGAAGACACTGTTCCACTTTTATCTTTTAACACTGTTAGCCCTTCATCTCCTGTCTGTAATTCTCTTACTCCCCCTCTTTCATCTCAGTCTAACTTAGATCCTTTTCTTCTTAGTAATGGCTCTGTGTCATCTTTTACCTCTACCACTTCTAAAATAACACCCCAAAAAGCATCTGAACTAACAAAACTACTTGATGAAAAAATTCAGCAACTAGCTTCCATTCCTGTTACTCTGCCTTCTGTTACCAATCAGTGGAATGGAGAAGTTTCTTCTGACATGAAAGGATTGTGTTGTGGTACTGGTGCTGCTGCTACCGATGCTACAGGTGGTGGTATTGGAAATGGTACAAGATCCACAAGTAACGACCAAGGAAATGATGACAACTCAAATGATGATTCAAATATGGCTCGTATTGTGACTGTAAGTGGTGTACACTAACTGACATATATAACCTCAGTTTTACTAACTGCATGAAATAACTTTGCACTATACTTAAGTGACTAACATTTTAAGCTACTATGCATATTTTTTTTTAAAAAAAAGCATTAAACCAACTAATTAATTACTAATGGATTTGTTTAGAAAATAAATGAATAATAATGCCTTTAGAATGTATCAAAACATCATTGGTTGAAACATTTAAAGCCATTAAAGCTTAAAGGTACTAAAAAGGGCTCTAAAAAATTGGGGGGGGGGGGGGGGGGTTATTCTCCCTTTAGCCTAAGTGTCTAAAGGAGTGCATACTATTTTCAGATTATTTTAGTTTGATGGTTTTAATTATTTTTACCATAACTTTATTAAGAAAACACCCTCTGACTATTTGATGTAGTTATATATTGCAATAATATATGTATATTATCATTTCTATATGTTAAAATGTTGTTAAGATTTAATATATGGTATGTGAATTTTGATTACCTAAATGTTCTGGAAAGTTAGAAAATTGAGCATTTTTCATCACATTGTCCTGTCAGTTAAACTTGCAGATTTACTGGCCTTACTGTAAGTCCTCCCCATGCCGGGGGGACTATTCAAACAGGCCATAACACTGGTTTGCCTTAGAATCTCACTGGTTATGTTGTTCTTAAATCAGTAACTTTAAAAAATTTAGAAAAATTAGAATTTAAATAAAAAGTTTAAAATAAGTACCTTAGGTGTGTAGAAGGGGAACTTCCCCATTTACTCTACTTTGGAGTTAAAATTGAGAATTGTTTCGAGAACTGAGAGTGGGGAAAGAATTTAGAATTCGTCACATCCCGATCGAAAGTCGTATGGTAAAGTAGAAACTCTAAGCTCAAGGAGCAAAGAGGGAAAAGCCAAAAGGCAGAGAAGAAGTGAGTGACTTACCCCTCAAAAAGAGTAAGTCATAATACAAAAGAAAGAAAAGTAAAAGAAAGGAAATATAAAAAATTTAATTTAGTAAAAATAAATAAATAAATGGCCACGTACAGTGGAGAGAAATGAAAGGCCTAAATGGAGAAACATAGATAAGTTAGCCTAATCGAAGAAAGCATTCAATTTGGACAGGATTCAGAGAGAAAAGATTCAGCCAATCAGAAGAGAGAAATTTTGGGATTGGCTGAAACGGAAAGAAAAGGAAAAACAAATTTAAAACAATAAAAACAAAATAAAATTAATAACAATAAAAACTACTCTAAGTAGACTTCACTTAGAGTAAAAAGAAACATGAAATTAAAATTTAAAAACATTACAAACACAAGTCAAATAATCCCAGACCGAGAACTTTTCTGGGAGTGAATTGCTCTGGAGTGCTTTGAGGAAATGTTGCTTATATTTTGCCTTGATTCTGCCATCTGAAGAAAGAGTTCTTTTCAGGCAGTTGTATCTAGCAGGAATTTCCCACTCAGATTCTGACTGTGTAGGATTAGCTATGTACTTTAAAACATCAAGAGTTTCGTCAAAAGTTTCCTGCAGTTCATCGTCGTTTAGCGATAAGTCCTCTCGGACGTCTGGAAAACTATTGTTGATGAAAGCAGAAAGAGCTGTTACAAGTTTGGAGTTCCGTTGGCTTTTTGATACTTTTTTTCTGGGTGAACTTTCAACAGATGAGCAAGCAATTTGTTCAGGAGTGCAAATAGGAGAAATTTCTTTCCTTTTCAGCACAGGGAGATCGATTTGAAGTTCACACACAGGAGAATTGACCTGGCACTGATCATGCACTTTACATGAAACAGAGTCAAAGTCCGAAGCAAACTGCTGTTGCTCTGGATCAAAAACCTGGACAATTTGTTTAGAATTTTTATTTTTTACCGAAATGACATCAATAATAGCGTCGATAGCTGAGTTGGGAGTTGAAACAGGTGTGTCAATTTGACACTTCACTGAGATCAAAGGATCGACTGGATCCGAGACTGAAACAACTTTATCTTGCTCTGGAACAGCGATCTGAAAATAATGTTTAGATTTAAGAACTTTAGCATAAAGGTCACAGTTCTTAATAAGGTGTCCGTGGTTCTTACACCACCTGCAAAGTTTGGTCTGACCTCTGTACCAAATTGTAGCTGTAAATAAACCAACTTTAATGTAATTAGGAATAGGCTTTAACATCTGAAAAGAGAGTATTTTAGTACCTGTGCGAATGTTCTCCAAGCCGGCAGAAGAGATGAATTCATCACAACAGTCCAAAATTTTGCCGTATGGTTCAAGTGCGTTCTGAAGGTCCTCAAAAGAAGTGAAAAAAGGTAGTTTGGCAACGAAGACTGTTTTGCAAGGAGGAGACAGGCGAGTTGATGTAATCCTGTGGCCGTGCACGTCCAAAGCAGGTGAAGTAGCAAAGGCGTCAGCACTGAACTCGTTGTTAAATGTAATCACGGTTGACACATTAGTAAGTTTCTGAGCAAAATCCACGTTTTCGGCACCAAAATTGTCGGCAAGAAGTTGCACAATTGAAGCGTAGGAGACGTTTTCATGTCGTAACTTAAACGACCATTGCAGTCGGTCATCAATGCATTCATACTGGTAATCCATGGCTGACTCAGGGCGACCTCTGGAGCAGAAGCAAACACGTCCACACTCTTCGATGGCTGGAGAGAGAACCATCACATTGTCCTTATCAGAATTAAATGCATGTTAATATATTATAATTGGCTGAAAATGTCCCACATTGCAGAATGAGTGAACTTTAAAATGAACCAGAGGAATATAAACTAATATTTAAAAAAAGCAAAATTACTGTAAATATAGATGGCTTTATAGAGTTTCTATAAATATTTCAAGTAGTGATGGCTTCAGATGAAGTATCAGATTTTAAATGATAGCATTCTGTTAAAGTATAATGAAAAATGATAGTGGAAAACTGAGTGTTGTTCAAAAATAAGAATACATTTTTTTTAAAAAAAAAAGGAAGAAGGTACTTCCCTACACAAAGGATGGAGATACCTTAGAAACTATATTAGGCTTATGCTGGTTTCTCATACAACATACAAATACTTACGCAAGGATATGCCCTCTCATCTTAGTAGTCAGGTACGCTAACCACTAGACCAGGTAGGGCTGTAATTTCTTGTTATAGCATACAGATTGAAACTAGCTGTAGTTAGGAATGTATTTGGACATACCCAACACAGTGCTGATTAATTTTCATCGCAGTTGTAATTGTGTCATTGAATATGCCCCTTAAAAATGGCAGCATTGATTAAAAATTGTCTAACTTGTCAATGGATACAGTATTCGTTTTCTCAAAGCAAAAAACATCAAAACAGCTGACCTTCATTGTGAGTTAGTAAAGATTTATTGTGAGTATCTAGAACAACAGAATGTAATGGTTATTGAATGAAGGAAGAGAATCAAAGGTGAATCTAATGGCAGACCACAAACAGTAACCACTCTGGAAAATGTTATATCTGTAAACAGTGTCCTTATTCAAAACTAAAGATTCACAATTTCCAAACGTGAAGCATTCTTCCCAGATTTCTCTTGGGAAACACTTTACCATATTGGTCTTGATGAATTGACATTTTCCAAAGTCTGCACTCATTGGTGCCAAAATACCTCAAATAGGTTGCAGTGAATGGTATGTTCTCTCATATATTGTTGCAATACTATTATCAGGAAGGAAACCAGTTTCTTGCAATGTAACATGCATCCATGGAATAGAATACACTGCATTTTGGGATCTCAACTTGTTTTGCTCAGCAGTTGCTTACCAGAAAGAGCAACAATCGAATCTAATTGTTACAACAAAATTGCATTCTGCAATAAAAAGCAAGCACTGAATATTTCTTTTCTTACACAATAATGCACAACCACACACAGATCAAATAAAAATGAAAACTGGCACAGGAAGTCCTTAAGCTTACAGTCTTGACTTATAGTATCCAATGTTTTTCACATTTTTTTTTAAACTGAAACAAGCACTTGAAAGACAACATTTCATGGTCAACACTGATGTTAAAGTTGCAGTGAATGATTGGTTTAGTAATTTGGATGTAATATTCTATGAAGAGGATATGAAAAAGCTAATTCGATGTTGGCGAAAATGTAGCAATCAATTGGGGATTATGTAGATGCATAGTTCAGGCCTCTATTAATAAATTCTAAACAGTATTTTGTTTCTTTTCTCTTTGATAGGCTTTATATTCTTACTCTTTGAACCACCCTCATTACATAATCTTTTATGCCTTTTTCCTACTACTTCCAGTTGCTTAATTAATTGTATCAGTTGCAGGTAGTTAACCAAAAAGTTCTGCTTTACAGCATACATAATATCAAAGTGCTAATATGTTATAACAAAGATGATACCAAATGCATTATCTAGTGAATGTATTTTTATTAATCATTCAATCATAATTGGCTGTTCCAAAACAGAAATTAAGAAGGAAAAAGCACATAGTTATAAGATACAAACAGAATTTGATACAAAGCAGTACAGTGCAACTCTTTTTATTTTGCAGGCCAGGGATGGTTTTCAGGCTGAACACAGGGGCTATTGTAATCTCTAATCTAGAGCTAAACTACATCTAACATTTTCTCTTAATCGTGGGACCTTTAAGAAATTAATAACAAACTATGTCTTTTACAATTATAGAGATAAAAGCATTTTTTTTATCAAAGGATTTTCGCTCATTAAAATATATGTAATCTTTTCTCTTTGTTGTCTGTCCATCTGTAGACATTCAACTCATTTGTTTTTGAGACAAATTGAAAATTCGTTTTGGATTGGGTAGGTCTTGCTGAAATGTTATGATTTGCATTTTCCTAATCTCCAAAAAGCTTGTATTTTGCCCTCAAACAATAAAAAAATTGCAAAAAATTTTAAAGAAATATTGCAAGCAATGTATTTATGCTAGAAATTTTGCTTCTGGAATGTGAAGGTTATACGATTTGCACTGGAAACAATGAGCTACCCACTTATCCCCAAGGTGGGTGGGAGAGCACTAATCTTTTAGTTTTGGATTGGATAGGTATTGAGGAAATATTACGATTCCCACTTTCCAAATCTTCCAACAACTGCAGCCTCTAACTGGGGGAAAATTGCAAAATTTTAAATGAATATTGCAAACTATATATTTATTGCTAGAAATTTGAAATTTTGGTGGTGAAATGTGAAGGTTGTGCGGTTTGCATTGGTAACAATGAGTTGCACCCTTTCCCAGTGTGAGTAGAAAAAATTTAACTTTTTTGTATAAAAGATAACTGGAAAATTCTTTTTTTTTAAGTTTCATTGTTGCATTTTTCAAATCCTTAGGAAGTTTACATTTACATTGTTAGAGGCACTAAATATGGAAAATGCAAAACTTTTAATGAATATTTCAAGTAATTTGTTTATGGTAGAATTTTTAAATTTTGGTGGTAGTGTCAAAAGATATTCCACTGACATCAGTCTGCCCACTGTTCTTAGAGGGGTGTGAGAAAAGATTCTTTTTCATTTTAAGGAAAAAGAGAAATACTTCATGTTGTATAAATACTAATAAAATATGTCTATTTGCATTTTTCCTATCATCCATCAGTTGGAATTAAATATACAATTAAAAAAGACCTTCTTGCTCAGAAATTAGTTAAAATTAAAATTCTCTGTCATTGAGCAATAAAAATTTTAAGTTTATCCTTTAAGTTTTTAGGAGAAAATTCAGATTTTCAGAAAACTTAAAAATTTTATTGCTCAACAACAGAGGATTTTAATTTATTTTAATAGTTGAAATTAAAACTTTTAAAGAGTGCAGAAAGGTGATAAATAAAAAACTTCATTCCCTTTGAAAACAAGATTCCCTTATTCACCAGAGACAATATGCATTGATCTAGTATTTTTTTTTTAATCCTTCCTGCATTTCCTACATTTCTTATGATAAGCCCTTTGTTCAATGGTCAGCCCACTGTACTTTTCTGTATAGGATGTTCACCAGTAAAATAGCACAAAGACTTCCAAAGTACTTTTTGCTAATGTTTCATTAATTATGTTAAGATGTTAGATATTAAAGAAAACATTGCTTCTGTACTGTAATAATAATAGAAATTAAAAATCAATCACCATTGGCCAAAACAAGAAGTTGCAAGCTGCCGGTTGGATGCACTGATGTAAAGCATTATTGATTATGAACAAACTTTCAAATATTCTTTGAATTGTAACAGTTCACCCATTTTGACAAGAACACATATGTATTTAATCATAATGATACCCTTCGGGGCTAGCCTTTTGGCATTGTAGATTTAGTCATTGCCTCTCAGCAGTGCTTGCCAACTTCCCTTGGGGTCCCAAGTTTGATCACAGCTGTAGGAAGTCTCATCTTGGCATGATGTGTTTTCTCTGAGTGGAGCTGCCACAGTCTGATTTGGCTGATAAACAGTGATGTTGAGAGATTCAGAAGGATTTCTCTCATTAAGCGATAATTTAAATTTTCATTAATTAGATTAATTAATGAAAGTTAATTAAATTAAAATTCATTAATTGGATAAAATTTAATGAGTTGAATTTAGATGTTGGTTCTCTGCTATGTACCTAGATAGCAGCATGATTCAATGTGGCATAAAGAACTCACCTTGTAGGAAGAGAAGAATAGTCATAAGTATGTGACTAGAATAGCATTAGTACGGTTAAGGTCTTCAGATGGGTCCATTCCACTACATGGCAGAATAATGTGACCTTGCCAATGATGTAGTTGAACCCTAAGATTTATCTGGCCCATAGAGGCTCTTTGAGATGATTAACAGAAATTTATATGGAATTTATGATGAGGATTTATGGAGATTTACAAGGTTTATTTGAAAAGCTTGAAGAGTTATTTGAAAGATTTGAGGAGAAATTTCGCAAGTGAAGCCCAAATTTGAAGAGATTTGGAGTGGATTTAAGGAGAATTGTCGCAGAATAATAAAAATTATCTTTTCTTTTGAAATTGTATCTTGGAAGATCTGTTTTGGCTTTTGAAATATTTGGTGGCAATTCTGTGCACCTCTTGTGCTTTGGTGTCTGTAAATGCTGTGTTAAACTCAAAGTCAAATAGCATCTCATTGTTGAATGTTGTTGAATCTCTGTTGATGTAATGTAATTTTATTTACCTAATATGGAAGAACTTTTAGTTATCAAGAAATTGTTGTAATGAAATTTTCCATGGTGTGATTTAAAAGTTGGGCTTCTTCCTTCTACCTTCCTTCTTCTCTCTGCAGTCAATATAAGAGTAGCAATTATGTACCAACCATTGAAATAAGGTTACTGTTGTAGTAAATCGTTGAAATCATATCACAAATTGGAATAAGTAAAAGTTTTCCCCACAGTTAGCAAGACTTTTAAACTGAAAAACTGAAGCCAAGACTGCTCACCTTACTCTTAATCAGTATTAGACAGAAAATGGAAATATCCTCATTTTATATCAATGAAGAATCAAATTCAAAGTGACATAACTTCTTAACTAAGCTTTTTTTATGGCAAAATATAGTTGAAGATGATAACAATCTCAATTTAATCAACTCTAAATAATTTAATATCAACAATTTCACAGTATATATAAAATATTTAACTCGTGATTTTAAAAATACGTCATCATGGCACTGAAGGCTATTGCATCCATCTTACAATTATGTAGAAACCTTTAAATAATATATGAACCATTATGAACATCAAAGGAATACTATTTACATGGTTACATAATTTCAACTGTTAACTTGCATGTTAATGCCTGTGAAGAAAAGTCTAGTTTGATGGATATGGACAATATATCATTCAGTTGGGTTTACAGAAGAATTTTTCTGGTACACATTGCTGAACAGAATATCTGTGTCTTATTATTTTGTAGCTTTTTTATCATAAGACAGTCCATGCTGAACAGCATTATTTTGCATGGATACAAGATGGATGCAACCTGATGATCTTAGAACTTCTGATGACAGTAAGATTAAACTTATTGCTGCAGTAAAATACCAGTCCAACATACATTCAACATTACAGCTTCAAGGTGGTTCCTGCACTGATGCACATATATATATAATTTGCTTAGGGACATGATGCCTTAACATATCAGCATAGTAGTTTAAGTTAGATGCTTAAAATTTCTAAAATCAAATGGTTAAAATTATCTATCACTATCTGTGTTTCATTGAATCATTTCAATATCATCAGGTGGATGGTTAGGCATATTTAACTGATGGTGTTATATATTCTAGGCTCTAACATTTCCTTTTTAAGTTATTTCCTAATATGATAATTTTATAACAGAAGATTCCAGGTGGATGGAGAGGGAGGGATAAATCAGTGTTACAGAGTTCATTTCTTAGTAAATTGGTAAGTTCTGAGTGAAATTTATTTGAACCAATTTTATTGATTCAGTTATTATCTTTGATTCAATAAAGTTTATCGGTGATCCATTTTTTTAAGATTATTTTTGATAAGTTTGTAGTTTGCTTTGAGTGTGTAAATGTGTCCTAATGAGCAAATTAGAAAATAAAAATTAATCACCCTCCCAAAAGCATAGTATTTCTTAAGGACACACATGTAGGTCGAACATTCTGCCCATTTTCTATCAGTCTAAAAGAGCTTGAATAAGATTTGGAACACTCAAAACAAGCTACAACCTTATCTAAAATAATCTTAGAAAATGGATTACCCATGAACTTTATTGAATCAAAAATAATAATTTCACTCCCCACACATTTTCAATTTTCACTCAATAATTAACTCTTTAACTTATTTTACTATATGAGGGTATAATTACCCTCACATAGAATCTACTCTTCTGAAATTATCATATTAGGAACATAAAAAAGCACTGCCAGAGGGCCTAGAACAGAGGTTGTGAATTATTTTTGGGTCTGCAAATTGTAATCTTTATTGGGTCAAGATCCATAACAGAAAAAGAAACGCATATTATTTTATTTGCAAAAATAAAGCCATAGCATATGATTTTAAAATAAGTATATTCAAGTACATACAATAAAACTATTGGAAACAATTATTGTAAAAAATAAGCCATTTATCAGTGTGACTTTTAAGTTTGAGTCTCCTCAATCAGATTAAATAAAATTTGGAGTGTATTTAGAGCATTTGAATTGCATCAGTGCTTTCAGACAATCATCTACCAGCCTGCTCTAGTGATTTTTATCACTAGAGCAGGCTGGCATGAAAAATCATGGGAAAAAATTTTATAGTTGAATGTTGAACCAAAAAGTGCCAAGAGCCATTTTTTAGTGATCAGTGCCACCAGTTCCCTGATCTCTAGCCTAGAACATATAACACCATCATCCATGTGATGTTGAAATTATTCAATAAAATGCTTGTTGTGATGAAAAATTTTAACTGTTTGATTTTTAAAGTTTTGAATCCAATTTTTAGACTGTTATGCTGATATATGAAGGTACTGTGTCCCTCTTCAAATTATATATATATGTGCATCAGCGCTGGATCTTTCTTGGCTCTTAAAGCTGTAAAGTTGAATGTATATTCGACCTGCTATCTTACTGTGGCAATAAGTTTAATCTTACTACATTGTCATCAGAAGTTGGTCATCAGGTTGCATTCATCTTGTATTCATGCAAAACAGTGCTATTCAACATGGACTGTCTTATAATAAAGAAACAAGAATCATAAGACATAGGTTTTGCAGTTCCACAAAGTGCACCAGTCAAATCATTCTTCTGCATCAAATCATTCTTCATCAATTCTTCTGCAAATTCAAATGGATGCTATATTGTCAATATTCATTTAACATCAAACTGGAATTTCTTTCATGGGCTTCAGCGTGTAAGTTAATGACAGAATTTTTTAACCACACAAATTGATGTTTTTTAAAATCATGAGTTAAATGTTTATATATGCAGTGAAATTGTTGATATTAAATTATTTAGAGTAGTAATCTAAATGACACCACTTCAGAAAAAATGGAACTAACCCAATGTAACGCTCCAAAGAAATGAATTACTTTTAAAGTTTGGACTCTTTGTCTGATCCAATTATTTTCATGCTCCGGATAGCTTAGTCAGGAGCCAGGCAATAATTGACAAATTGCCAAAAATAGAGTTTAATTAGGGTTCAAAATACCAGCGAGCATTAATGAGTAAGAATTCAAAATTATTAAATGATTGTCAAAATTTTATGTTAATGCTAATCAAAACAAACTAATGTTGCTCAAGAGAAAAAAAATTAGTAAAGATTCAAATGGTTTAAATAGCAAACAATTTATTTCCAAAAAGCACTCACCAAAACTTCAATAAAGAAGATGATACATCATTTCTTACTACAAACATCTTCAACAAACTCCAAACTAAAACTGATCTCTAAACTTTGCCGTGCTCTACTACTCTCTCTACTCTACTATCTTCTGTGCTACTGTGACAACGTGTCACCAGGTTATAACAAGAAGTACAAAGTCCGCACGTGTCATGTTGTTGCACACCAGGAAAGACATTTGCATAAATTGACGAGCGGCGCAAGCTAAGACTCAAGAGTGGACATGTCCTTGTGCACGCGCTTTAGTGGGTGACAATTGGAAGTTCAGAGTTGCGCATGCACAACTCCTAGCTTTTGGAAATGAGCGCTGTGATGCCAAAAAGGAAATAAAAATCCCCAAAATGATAAATATAATGTAAATTAAGCAAAACTGGTTAAGGTAAAGTAAAAGTGAATGAGGGGGCATCACAACTCCCCCTTCCAAAGTGAGTCAAAAGATTTGACCTAACATATTTTGACGAGCAAATTTTGAAAAAAAGGACACATCTCACGTCATTTACACATGGCTGAACATAAATAAGTAAAAGTATGCTTACACAAATTTTGATAAGATCTATTCTCACTTTGACACAATTTTGCAGCTAAAATAAAAAATAAATAAATACCCCCTCAAGCAGCTGCTTGCCACAGAGGTCTGACAGGAGCCTGTCAGTTTATATGCCATAGCAGAAGGTCTGTGAGGATGGCAGGCCCTCAGCAGAAAAACGACACAAACAGCCATGCCTTACCCGGGGCATGAACCCAGGTCCCTTAGATCAGTAGCCATGCGCGCTAACCACTCAGCCATGGGACGGCAAAAATAAATACCCCCTCAAGCAGCTGCTTGCCACAGAGGTCTGACAGGAGCCTGTCAGTTTATATGCCACAGTAGAAGATCTGAGAGGATGGCAGGACCTCAGCAGAGAAACGACACAAACATCCATGCCTTACCCGGGGCTCGAACCCAGGTCCCGTAGATCAGTAGCCAAGCGTGCTAACGACTCGGCCACGGGACGGCTTTGCAGCTAACCTAGTGTAAATATATACCAATGGCTGTAGCAGTTAACTGTATACTAGCATTATCGGCCTACCTAGTATCACATTCTGATACAAACTCGAAATTGGCATAACTTGAACTGTACAGAAAAAATGGGTTAATGCACTCCTATACTGCTTAACTTCTAGAAAGGTTAAAGACAAGAAAATTTAAAATATATATATTCAATTACATACATTGCAAGCAGGGTGATAACTTCCGCTTATCCCTTAACCACACAATCAAAAAATATGTGAAAGCTAAATTCTTCTCCTAAATCACATAAAAAAAACGGGTATTCGAACACCGTTATCTCCTCCTAATTACATCAAACACGCGAAGCTAAGAAAATTCAAATTTTTACAAACAAGTGGGATTGTAATTATCCACTAATTCTTCACCTATACACAGCAATTATGAGCTAGCTGAAATAAAATAATTTATTAATTACCTTTCCCTTCAGAGCTAACGTCCCCCTTCCAAAGGAGTTATGTTGGTAACAACTCGGTCACCAGACTTGGCCATTTGAGGACAGCTCCAAAAAGGTACCCCCCCCAAAAAAAACAAAATTCTGCAGTCATCATCATGGTCAGCTCATATATATATATACAAATGCTGCCAATGTCATCCCAAAAATTACGCATCATTGACACATAAGTATCACTGATGACACTGAACAGATTTAAACACATATACATAACATCGTATCTAAGAAAAAAATGTGTAAATAATTTATATGACGATGGCATTTCAGCCAATCGCTTTTTACATGAATCTCATTTTTTTCATACATAAATTCACTTGGGAATGCACGTTATTTTACAATACAAAATTCTTCTTAAAAATGAAAAAATATTAAATCACTAATTCTCTTTCACTCTCCTCATTCATATCCATAAACATTTTGCAATTTCTAAACTTCCCAATATCGACTTACAAATTTTCAGCTATCAGTCAGCTGAAACAAAAAAAAACTACAAAAACACCTTTTAAATCACGTTAATATAATATAACAACTAGAACTTCAATGAACAAGAGTACAAAAAGAAATTCTATTCACACAGTATAAACTCGAACTACAGTAATTTCACTTTCCGAAAATAAATATTGAAACTCCAAAGTTTCAACAAGAAATTAAACATTGCTAACTATATAAATCACAATAAAGCTTCTTCATTCTTCTTCGTCTTCATCTATTCCAGAGAAAAAGAGAACATTTATAAATCATTAAGTGCCAAGTGGAAGAATAATAATATACTTAAATTTTCATTGTTGGCACTCCGTTGCGATAAATCATCCAATCAGGTTCCGATGACTTCTTTCTGTCGTCGTTTGCTTGCTTCAAGTAAAAGTGTTGCTGAAGATCTTGCTCGTGACGTCATCTCGGCTATGTTGACAGCTTCGCTGCTGGTTGTCACTCTGCAGGATCTGGTTGTTTCGTCGATGGAACAGCTGAATCTGACTTTGTCGGTCTTTGTCCTGTCGTATGTAATAGGTGATAATCAAACCTATTCTTTTCTCTTCTGCTTGGTAAAGGTTCAACATCATCATCAGAGCCATAATTCTCCTGGGTTTGTTGTGGAGCATCTACTTTTGATGTGGAAAATTCTATAGGATGGTTATATCTTTTGATATTTACAATATTCAAGTATCCCACTGAGGCATTAGTGGTCATATTGGCCAATTCATACAGAAGAGGAGAAAGTTTCTTCCTTATAATATATGGTCCAGCATATAATGGTGCAAATTTCTTTATGAATCCTCTTTCTTTATCACTCTTATGATGTGTTTTAATCAAGACCTTCTCACCTACTTTAAATTCCATATGTCGTCGTCTTTTATTATAATCCTCTCGTTGCTTTTGTTGTGCTTGTAGGGAATTATCTTGTGCTTTTGAAATGGCTCTAATATGCTGTTCCGTTCTAAACTCAATGGATTGTGGAGATGCAGGTTGGCCAATGAGTCTGTCCCAGGGTAATGTCAGCTCTCTCCCAAGAAATATCCTTGAAGGCGTGAATTTGGTGGTTTCATGTAATGAAGTGTGTGAAGCAAAGGAAAACTGTTGCAATATTTATCCCAGGTACTATGTCTGTTTTCAATGTAAGCAGCTATCATCCTACCAATATTTTTATTTATTCTTTCAGTCAAATTTGACTGTGGATGATATGGAGTTGTATATATGTGTTTTATTTGAAACGTTTCACATACTTCAGCAAGCACATTTGAAATGAATTGGGGCCCATTGTCCGAAACTATACTCTTGGGTAACCCATATCTGCATATAAATTCATTAACAAATTTCTTTGCTACGATTGTTGCTGTTGCATTTCTAATGGGAAATATTTCGACCCATTTTGAAAAATATTCTACTAACACTAGAATATATTGGGATCCCACTTGCGTTTGTGGGTGTTAGCGGGCCCATTAAATCCATGCCAACTAATTCCATGGGTTCATTGGAGGTCATGCTTTTCATAAGACCACAAGGACGGTTCGGATCGAATTTTGTGGTTTGACAAATTAAGCATGTTTCTACATAGGTTTTTACGTCTTTTTTCAAAGCTGGCCAATATGATCTTTTGACCACTTTCTGATATGTTTTCCGTGGACCTAAATGTCCGGCTGAAGGTACATCATGTAATTCTCGGAGTACGTACTGTCTTAAATTTTTGGGAATAAATGGGCAATAACTGCCTGTTTGACTTGGTCGTCTGCAGTAGTACAAAATATCATTAATTAATCTGAAATGTCTGGCTCTTCCAACAATACTTGAAGCTATACTAGGATCTAGAGGTAATTCATCAGTTTTCAAATAATGGTACACGTTTCTATATTCTAAATCTCTTTGTTGTTCCTTAATTAAGTGTTCCTTGTATTCGATGGGAACTATTGTGGCGAGTGAGGGAGAAAAAAGCTTATCTTCGAGCTCTGGCATAACTTCTGCCGGCCACATGGGAGTATGGGATAATGCATCTGGTAGCTGATGTGCACTTCCCTTTCGGTGCTCGACCTTGAAATTGAATTCTTGTAGGCGTAATGCCCAGCACATAAATGACCTGTTAGATTGGTGAATGTCTGCAACCATTGTAAAGCATCATGGTCAGTAAAAATCGTAATGTCAGACATGTCTAATTTTACTTTAAATTTTTCTAGAGCCCATATTACGCTTATACATTCTTTTTCAGTCACTGTATAGTTTCTTTCAGTGTGACTCAAACTGTGACTGGCATACATGATAACGTGTTTACAATTATCGTTCTGTACTTGGCTCAGCACGGCACTGAGACTGACATCGGAAGCATCGGTGTAGATGTTAAAAGGTTTGCCTAACTGCGGCAAGGCCAACACGGGAGCATGACACAATGCATCTTTTAAAGTCTGAAATGCTGTGTCACAAACAGGTGTCCAGTGGAATCGTTTTCGCTTTCAGCATAATTCACATAAAGGTTCGGCCAAATTAGCAAAATTAGGAACAAATTGTCGGTATCAACCACACATTCCTAGAAATCGACTAAGTTGTTTCGAATTGTGTGATGTGGGAAATCATTCTATGGCTTCGACCTTATTAGGTAATGTTCTTACTCCATCTGTATTAACATGAAACCGATGTATTGAACATCTTCTCGAAGAAATGTGCATTTAGACAATTTTATGGTGAGTCTGGCTCTTAACTCTTAACCAAATTTTTAACGAGGACAACCGGTGAAGCCCAAGGGCTAAAACTTGGTTCTATTATCCCATCCTTTAACATTTCTTTAATTTGCATTGAAGCTATTTCTTCTTTACTGGGAGGATAATTATATGGTTTGCTATAAACAGGTCTACTATTGCCTGTGTCGATATGATGCTACAAAATCTGACATCTGCCAGGCTTGTTGTTAAAAAGTTCGTAATTAGCATTGAGCAGAGCTTCTAACTTAACTCTCTCGCTATTATCCAAATGAGCGCTGTCAGCATGTTTTCTAATATCTGATCGATATCAAGTTTTTCTTTCATTTTGCTTTCAGTGAAATAGTATTATTGGCAAAATCAAATTCAATCAAGTGTTTTCGTATCTCATCTATTCCTATTAAAGAGTCATATAATAATTCACTTATTACTAAGAATTCAAGTCTTATCTCCACATTATTTAAAGTGATAGGTAACTCAACAGTTCCTTGCGGAAAACACAGCTTGGAAGCACAAGCTAAGTTCAAAGGTCCACCAGCCCATGGCTGCAATTTCAGTTTACAACTTTTCTGAATTTTATCCCATACTTTCTTATGTAGACATGTAATATCAGCTCCTGTATCGATGCGAGCTATGAATTCGGTCTTATCGTGATAAAGCTTCACAAAAGATAAATGTAGGACATTATGTATACCCACAGTAGCAAGACTTAGCTCATGAGAGGGCTTTTCTTGAGGAACTTCGGCCTCTCGCTTCAAAGATCCTAATTCAAGTTTCCCGAATTTTTATTCCTTCGATAACAATATTGTTCCATGTGTCCCAGTTGGCCACAAAAATCACATCTGAAAGTTTCACTATTGTTCTTAAAAAAAGTTTTAGGTCTAGTGTCATTGTTCGAAGCTTAACGTGGAACAAATTCTCTGCTTCGTTTGTTCTCTATAGTTCTAGACGCGTTCGGCGCAAATTGTCGGGACCGTGTAACTTCAGGTCATGCGGGAGTCATTCTATGAGACTCAACCTGATAGCGCTGCTTTAGCGGGGATTGCATCCATTGTTGGTTTAATGCAGTTGCTGCAGATTCTCTTCTTGCAGTATATTGCCGAGCCAATTTGACTAAATCTGAAATTGAGTTCACATTTTGTACTTCTAGGAATTATCTAATGGGCAAAAGCAATTGAGACAATATCAATTTCAGTGGCATCGGCATCATACAGCTGGTATAACTCTACTGTACCCCAGATAAATTTTTCTTTGTCATCTCTTTCCGTTTGTCTTCGTGAAAACAACTCTGTAGCTAGTTCTGTAAAATCATTATAAGCCAGATATATGTCCATGATTTCATTTTTAAACTCTTCCCAATATTCAATTCCATGACGACATCCTATGTTATTCCACCATTGCTTAGCACATCCAATTAGACAAGATACTGCTAAAACGACCTTTTTGTTGCCGGGCACTTTGTGTAAACGGAAGTGCTCCCCATGGACTTGACAAATGTCCACGATGACGGACGTTTCGAACCGTCGAAGCTTATCTCAGGTAAAGGCCAATTAACATAAGGACTAGAGTTAATAGATGGATTGGCAAATTGTCGTTGTGGCGGTTGATAATACTCTGCTCTGTCACCTGCTTCTGACGGAACAGAAAATGGAACCTTACATTCAAAGTTTTTACGTTGGTGAGCTGACATAGCATTGTCAGCAAATTTAGGGGTTGTTGTCATTCCCCTTTTCTCCCGAGGATCATCAAGCAGATTAATTAGCACTTCTGCTTCCATCATTACATCCTGTAACCTACCCTTTACTCTTTCTAAGTCAGGAGTCATTATGGCAGAATCTGCCATATTACTAGCAGACATGTTTAGCGGTCTGCCAAAATTTTGAATTTTGGATATTTTGAAACCTTTTTTAATATTGAGCAGCGCTCAAAGGTACTGCTATACAACAATTCTAAAGCTACAACTAAGCTATCCTGCCTGTGTATGTGTGTGTTCAGATACTTCTAATCTTTACATACAATAAATATCTTAATTATCAGCAATAACTGCGCTGAAACTTCAGTACCTTTGACTAATACACAAAAAGCTGTTAAATCTATAAATAGTACATACAACTAATGAGCTCAAAAATTACTATCTTTACAATCACATTAAATAACATACACAATTTATACACAAATATACAGTCCCTATTCTTGGACCACTATCTTTTACTACTGGCACGTCCCTGTTCGTTGTGCCACTTCTTTTATTTACCTCTGTAATGCTCCAAAGAAATGAATTACTTTTAAAGTTTGGACCTTTTGTCCGATCCAATTATTTTCATGCTCCGGATAACTGAGTCAGGCACCAGGCAATAATTGACAAATTGCCAAAAATAAAGTTTAATTAGGGTTCAAAATACCAGCAAGCGTTAATGAGTAAGAATTCAAAATTATTAAATGATTGTCAAAATTTTATGTTAATTCTAATCAAAACAAACTAACGTTGCTCAAGAGAAAAAAATTAGTAAAGATTCAAATGGTTTAAATAACAAACAATTTATTTCCAAAAAGCACTCACCAAAACTTCAATAGAGAAGATACTACATCATTTCTTACTACAAACATCTTCAACAAACTCCAAACTAAAACAGATCTCTAAACTTTGCCGTGCTCTACTACTCTCTCTCCTCTACTATCTTCTGTGCTACTGTGATAACGTGTCATCAGGTTATAACAAGAGGTACAAAGCCCGCACGTATCATGTTGCAACCAGGAAAGACATTTGCATAAATTGACGAGCTGCGCAACCTATGACGCAAGAGTGGACATGTCCTTGTGCATGCGCTTTAGTGGGTGACAATCGGAAGTTCAGAGTTACACATGCGCAACTCCTAGCTTTTGGAAACAAGTGCTGTGATGCCAAAAAGGAAATAAAAATACCCAAAATGATAAATATAACATAAATTAAGGAAAACTGGTTAAGGTAAAGTAAAAGTGAATGAGGGGGCATCACACCAACTGTGAGAACATTCTCAAGCACATGACAAAACAAAAAGTAGCAAGCAACAGCAAATAACAGTGACCCTACTTGAAGACAATAGTTTTATCAAACGTGTTAGAGAAATATATTATTTGTAAATTAAGTAAAAATAAAGTGTTTTAGATAATGTATAATGTTAAACTTGGATATATTTAACATATTCAAAAGCAAACTGATCAGATTCATGCCGTCAGCAAGAAAGACTACCCCTAGGCTTGGAATACATCAAGTGAACACCACAGAATGGAGTCAAGGACACACAGGCAATTTATAATTCAGGTAGAAGGATATGAAAACTGAACAACAGGTTATAGCAATTTTAATTAAGAACCCATTTTCTTTTTTCCTCCACTCTATTTGAATTGAATAATGTAGGTGTATATATAAAACTTTGATTAACACAATGTTGAACAGTGAATATTTCATAGATTTCGAGAACTGTGTGAAAGAAATGCTGATTGCAAATGCTATTTTTTAAAATAAGTTAAGTTTAATTAATAAGTTAAATAAATTTCCCATCAGCCACCCAATGATGCCAACTATTATAAAGTAATTCAGCAGAGCAAAATTTGTTGCTTGTTCTGTTCTTACTGATGTAACAAATGTAAGTGATAATATATCATTCAGTAATTTAGTTTTTGACATTTATGGCTTTCCATTAGTAATAGTTATGCATTTATTTCGAACTCCAAAGTATCCTTCATGACATATTTTAAATAAAAAGTAGGCTAGATAGTTAAAATAGTAGAAAAGCACATTCAAACTTAGAAATTAATGGTTAAATAGTTGTTTATGCTGTTGAAATATAGCCTTGCAAAAAATAAATATTTCAGTTTTTTTTTTCCAATGCAATTAATGTATTAAATTTTTTCTCTGTTCATTTATCTAAGAGTAAGATGTTTTTATCACCCACAGGAAACATCATTTGCTGGTGCAAACCCAATAACCCGTTCTGTGTCTTCAGCTAGTGCTCGTAATATCTCTGTGCAAGCTGTTAAAAGATCAACATCCAATTCCTCGCAACTTTCACCATGGCATGTTGAAAGTAACAATAGTGCCGCAAACCGAGAGAACTCCATCACTGTCAGACGTACTGTCATGACAACAGAACTATAATACCCTCAATAAAAATGCCATCATGTGTATGTTTTTTGTGCATTTTACAAACACTTGTAATTTGATGGACATGGACATTTTTAGGAATTGCTTGTCATTTATTCATCAATTCCTGCATGTTGTAATTATAGTAGACTGACTATGTTAGTGACTTTTTGTACACTGCTTATGTGTTATTGTTCATAGTTTCAATTAAGTCAAAGTGAAAGAAGACAGAAAAAAATGTTACAATTATGTTAGCATTTTATGCTAGCAATCTTTAAAATAGCCAAGGAAATTTGAAAAGAGGTCATTATGGCAATATTTTAAAAATTATTAGCCGATTTATAACTTCCCATATGAAATAGAATGAAAATATGAATGTGAAATGTGAGCTAACCCCCAACCCTCCAAAAAAAACTTCTTTTCAGTAATAATTTGTTTTTTAATGTAAGAATGCCATTAAAGTGTTTAATAAATATATGCCTTTGTAGCAGATAAAAACATTATCATAAAGATCATTGGTGAAAAATTCCGTCCATTGACCAAAAGTACAAGCATTGCAGCTGTTCTATATGACATGGTACAGTGAGTAAATTTCACCTACCGTCCGTTTTGTACTGTGGCAGAACTTTCTAATATTTACATTTACAGCATTCCATTTTTTTGTAATGTGCAACTCTTATAACTGTATAATGTTAATGCTATAAACTTCAAATATAGATATATTTTTAGACAGGATATATTATCCATTACTTCATTGAAGGAAGCATTATTTTCCTTATTAAGCAAAATGTGTTGAGCTTTTAATGAATTAGTTTTGTAATAATGAAAGTTAACTTTTCAAGACAGCTAAATATTGTGTAAAAGTTGGTAGCATAGTGATGAAAAGGTTAATGGAATACCTTTTAGTCTTATTTCTACCAGTACAAAAGGGTTTTGATTATCTGACATAAATGAAATAGAGACAATAGCCTCTGAGATTTCATAGTTGAAATGTTGGCTAACATGAAAATAACTGAAAATATAGGCAATAAATAATTGTAAATTGTTTTGTACAGAAATATATGCCTATGTTGAATTTATGTTTTGTTTCTTTTCCAAACTATTATGTTTGAAATAAAGTGTTAAAAAAAAGGATTGTTCACAGAAAATGCGTTTAGTGTGTTGGTTGTTTCAGGATGTCAGATAACTTCAACTCTTGCACAAATTTTTCACACTGGTGTTTGCTTTAATTTCTGTTTAGGGTGTTTTACAACAGTTATGCTGGTTATAAATTCTGGTTTCAGTGTTACACTAAAGGATCTCTGAGAGGTGCAAGTTTAGGAAAGAAAACATACTTAATTTTTTCAAGTGAAATTTCTTTAGCTTTGAAATGTTTTTACTGGCTGAAAATCAAGAATGCTTTTTTCTAGTCTGTACATTCCTGAAAACCCAGTAACAGCACTGAATCTAATTAAAGGGGATTTTCCTTCAAACATCACACCCCTGTACATTAATACATTTGCATGAAAGCATTTTAAAATATCTATTTTGCAGAAAAAAAAAACACTTGTTCTGATTTTATAAGCACTTCTCATATCTTAATGAAGCTTATTTGAATTTGATACTACCAAATAACATTATTAATATACTTAGCATTAAGATTTCTCAATTTTATGAAAGTAATACAGATAAATATTTTGTGGAAAAAATTTCTACGACATAAGGGATTTGAACTCGCATCTCTCCAGAAACATGCGAGTTCTGGATAGATGCAGGTTTAAGTCCTGTATGTCGGCTAAATTTTTTCCACAAAATATTTATTGACATATTGACGTTAAAATGTCACCCAGGTAACGCTGTGATTGTCACCTACGTTTAAGTAATACAGAACATTTTGAGTGTAATTTTGCTAACCATTTACTGTTTTCATTAACTTTGAAATATCAGTGTTGGGAACATAATATGGAAGGCTTGTAAATAAGTGTCATAGCATGGCTATTTCGATTAGGGCAAAAAGGAAAACTGGAACAATTTGCTCTCCCAACTTGTGTCAAAGAAACTAGGATTGGTAACTAAGGGATGATTCAGTAAAATTCAGCTCTACTGGCTACTCTAGTAGTTACTGTGCCATTTAAACCACAAGAGTGAGAGGTATGCATTTAACATAACAAAGGATTCTTAAATCAAAAAATGGCATTAGATTTATAACAAAAACTTTTAAAACTGTTAATTGAAAGATAGAAATAACTGACTATTACTGTGGCAGTAGAAATGTTAAATGCATTATTAATGGATCATTCTCCTCTAGCTCCCCATTGTCACTGGACAAACTTGACTGCAAGTACCCTATTTACTAGTATTATTGATGTGTTCTCTCATGTAATCATTAAAGGCATACCCAAGTCATTAAACTTGGCATACCATCTGCTCTACAACATGCAAACCCCAAGTTAGCTATATGGAAATACTTGAACATTGGTATATGATATGTAACAATATTTGCAGTTACTGCTCAGGTAATTTGTTTTTACAATAATTTAAGTTGATACTGAGATTTGAACTTCGATTTAAGGTGAAAATAAAATTAATATTAATTACATCTCGTGCGTTTAATTTGCAATGTTATAATATTCCTTTTACATTTTATCCTAGCACTTCATTTTATTGTCACATTTTTATTAGCAGATCTGAACTGTTAAAAAAAAACATTTAAAATTTGGTTATAATTACTATAAAGTACAGAAACTCCTAGTTTTCAAGGCTTCACTTTAGTTGGGCATGTGTGTTCATACACACATGCCCAACTAAGGCAAAGTCAGGTTTTCTGACTTGAAAACCTGACTTTGCCTTAGTTGACATAAGGGTATGCTCACTGAACCAGTAGCTACCTCCATAACTACTATTCCTGTTAAAGCAGTTAAGTTGCACATATTTATGTATTATACACATAAAAGAGTGGCTGAAGATTTATTCTGTTAGTAGGTATGCCAGGCTCATAATATGTTGTTCCAAGATTCGAATCCCAACTGTACCTGCATTAAGATTATTCTCCACTAACCCAAGTTCTGCTCTCAATAAAAAAACCGGAAACTCCATTGGGCTTGGAAAGGTTACTTTTCATCAGATGGGATTGGGTGGGTGGGTGGGTTTTACCTCTCAGCTGCACTTTTTTTTTGCATACAATGAACTAAAGGTTAGGTAACAAGGACCCCGAGGGCTCAGAGAAAGTTGGGGGGTGGAAACCAACTGGATAGCTGTTAGGGGACGGATGGTATCCTCCCATGAGAACTATCCAGTGTGTTCTTTAACATGCACAGGATATGGTCTCCTTCACATTAACCCTGGTTTTGCATCCCATCTAGTAAACTTAGTTCCAGTTCCCAGATTCAAGTCCCACCTGGTCCAGTGCTGAAATTTATCTCTGCTAAACCCCCACCCTGTCCTTGGTCAGTAAGGGACACCAATGGACTTGGAAATGCTGCCAGCCATCTGATGTGATGTTAAGCTGTTGTCACATGTACTAGAGAGCCATACCCTGTGATCATTAAAGAATACACTTGATGGGAGTCTACATCTGTTTCCTAACATCTGTCTAGTGGGTCTTCTTCCCACAACCTTCCTATGAGCCCTCAAGGTCCTTGTGACCTGACCATTTAGCCCATTATGTGCAAAAAATATGCTCAGAGGCAAAACAACCAAACTTTATTATGCTCTGGTACATTTTTATCAGATATTATATTGATTCAGTTTTGAAAAATATACATTAGCTGAGTCATAGTAAAAGCTTAAGTGTAACTCTTAACCCTCCAAACATTACACTTCTATTCCTCTGTTGGGCTCTTAAATGCCACAGTAAATCATAAGCAATGGCTGTGTAGTGGTGCTGTCATTTGAATAACACTACTGTACCACATAGCTGTGGTATGCAGAACTCGTCCCAGCCATCTGGAGGATTAAACTAGTGTCATAACTAAAGTCTAATTTTTTAAGAGAAATGTATCTGGATTTTTATAGTGAGACCCTAGTTATATATATAAATATTAACTATAATACAAAGGTGCAATTTCCATTTGGGGGAATAAAAGTCTCAGTAGTTAGCCCAGAAGGAGTTTTATCCTTCCTCCTTCCCTTCAAAACTTGATTAACATAATTTTTCTAAGGTAAACTGGGAAAATTGAAGATTTTTGGAGTTGGTCATGTCAAATCCACTGTCTGCATTAGAATTTTCTGGGCATGCTATTGATCACCCTGGTTATTAGTCTCCGGCCAAATGGTTCCTAGTTTAAGTCAAAGGATGAAAACTTTTACTTTGGCCAGGTGCAACGTGAACCAACAACAAAAATTCGCAGAGGCATACAGTGTATTAAAGTTGAACATCAAATGCTTTGAAATCTACATATAATGTCCTTGCATCATTTTTTTTAACTTTGTAAACTGATTGTATTATTTTTAAGCTTAATTTCAGTTGGCATTTATTCAACTTTCATGATATAACTCTTGTGACTTCATTACACTTTTGATTGTGCATTTCAAAAGCACTGAAAGGTAATGCTGACTGTATTATCATTAAAAGTACATTTTTGTGTTTTGTAGTTGCACATCAGCTGTTTGGGATTTTATACCTTATAAATTTATGCAGAAGCAAAAACTACAGAATGCCCCTTTTTAACATGATTGATGCAATGCAGAATGTACTGCATCTTAAGGCTTACCAAAATAAGCTTTAAGACTTAAATCTATAACGCATTTACCATAATTTATATTGTTAAAGTGAAACATGCTAGAAATGTTATATGGCTATATTACATAGCTGAATTCCATATATTTGAAGTTCAAAATTAAAGGGTGTATACCAGAAAAAATAACTGGCAAGTTTTTACTGTTTCTTACCTCATAAAAGTGGAGTAATAGATCAAAATTTCAGCAAAAAGAGTGTGCTTTCTATTTCTCCAGAAAAATAACCAAATAACTAAGTTATTACTCTTATGTTTATAAAATATGTTTCATTATTCTTTTTATCAAGGCAGTCAATTTATATCAGTTCTGTTGATCTCTAAAGTGCTTATTTTTCATTTGTAAGCTGTTTCTTTTAACAAATATGTTAAGGGAGGGGAAAAATGAATTTTATCTTGTGATCTGCTCAAGTTGTTTGTCCCTAATTAACTCTTGAAATGGTGTCCTTGTTCCCAACTTTTGTGACCTGATATTTAGCCCATTATTTTACAAAAAGACGGTGTTCAGAGATAAACAGCTAAACTATGAGAGAAAATAAAAAGCTGTGAACATTAGCAGCAAAAATAAATTAGAACATATTTTGCCAAAACTATGGTAAGAGTAACAAGAGTGTGGAGGAAGCATTTTATTTATGGCATGTAACATATGCAATATAATTGTTTAGGTAGTATATATATTCATACAGTGCTTCTGATTTATCATCACTAAAAACCAAGCTCAGCTTTTCTACTTTAAAAACTTGGTCGTTTCCCTGCTCTATATCAAAATAGAGTTTGATGGATAACGAAACATATTAATATATTGTGTTTATTATTAAAGTGCACTTACACAATAATTTGGTAATTTAATTCCATAGTTTACCTATATTGAACCAGATATTTAGTAACATTTCAATTAAGTAAAGGTGTAAACCATTAATATTTGAAGATAAATATTGCAGTCATACTAAAAGCTACATTTGGATTAGAAGAAATAGCAGACGTTTAAATAAACCAATATAGATGGATTGACTCAAAAAAAGTCAGATATAAAAGAATTAAAGCATATGCTAAACCCTGAAAGAGGAACAAAAAAACTGCTAATTTATGGAGAAATAGACATGCACTCCTGAGACAATGTTCCTTTTTATCCCCTTTTTTTCTGTACTAATTTGAAACTATATGGTTTGTTGATGGATGTTAAAACAAATCATGGTTCAATATGTTATGTAAATCGTTTACATTTGGAATGTAGATTATATAATTTATCAATCATAATTTTTTTGCTGGCAGTATATTGAGATAGAAGTATAACAATATTTTTTTGCTTCAGCAAGCTATGAATGTTTCTCTTTTCCTAACTTAATGATTAATACCTAAATATCTGAGTGCAGAGCTTGGCCCATGATTAGTGTGCAACTTCAATTTTAAGGCAGCTAAACCAAATCATAATGTGGAACTTTCCACTGCTTAGTAGACATGTACTTCCATAATCATGCATCTTCTCATAATCAGACTTTTAAAGAGCAAAGCAATAACTAAAATGCTGAGAAGTAATTCATGAGCATTTTGTCTATTCACAGCTAACATAATTACCAGCTTCTATTATATAAATATTCCATATTTTTACAGCAAAGATGCCACCAATAGTAGAGAAAAAAATGAAAACTTTCTCTGCATTTTTGAGATTTCTTTTCATGGCTCTCTGGTTGCAATATTTAGTGTGTTTTTTTCTAAAAATATCAAACCTTGAAGGATTCCATACGAAAAAAATTTGTTCATAAAGTAAATTTTTAATCAAATTAATTTTACCAAAATTAAGAAATTGATTAGTCAAATGTGTATTAATTAAAAACGAAAAAAATAAATATGTTGCTCACAATTTATTTCTGATAAGCTTTTAAATAATTTGATATATTGCAAATACATTTCAGACTAGTTATATCTTGTAATTTAGCAAACTCATTGGTACCTGAAATCTTAATCCCAAAAGCTTTAAAGTTGCTGTCCAAAAAATTATTTGTCATCATTTTTCTTTGCAGATGCAATATATAATAATAAATATGAAGACATAGTAGCATGTTATATGAAAGAAATTGAAAAGTTTGATATAGTGATAATCATATTTGTGTGTATTGCATCACTTATCTGTGTGCATTAGAGATAAAAAGCCTAGACAGAAAAAAAAGCTAATTCCATTGTTTTATTTTCAACATTAAATATCCATCACGTTTTTTAGTCATTGCTGAACTGTTTTAAATATAAATTTTTCTCTACTAGTGCTAATATTTTCTATATGCATTTTATTCTGTGTAGAAACTTTGATCTCAAATATGGTTGTTGGTTTTATTCCCTTTTGATACGAGAACCCAAAACTTGAGTTTGTCACTTAAGAACTTAAATAGCTGGAAAACGCCGAAATGTGTGTTGGTGCCAACTGATATGTTTTAATTGCCATATGCCATTATCCATTTAATATTGTATTGTTTTGATTGTATACGGTGAAGTAGTTTACACTGAAGATTGATAACATTCCTAGAATTTTAATGTCATTCCTTGAAATTGAATTTGTAGACCACACACAGTACAGGGAAGAAAGGTAAACTGGAGAAATAAAGCTAGTAGTATTTTGAGAGTTGTGATAATTTTATTTGTAAAAGTATTTTGTTTCTCTATGCATTTCCACTCAAGAAAGTTATTCGTACTCTTTGCACAATTTTTCCACAAACCAGATAATCTGTGGGAATTTATAAAAATTCCTTCAAGAATGTAGTATGTTATTTTCTGCTTAATATAATATTGGCTTATTTAAAATAAGTGTAAAATAATGAACCATTCAGTGCTAAGTTAGTGTTATTCTACGCAGCATTCAAGGTGGTCATCCTTCCCTCATCTTTCTATCCCCTACCCCATCTCCAAATGCCCGATCACGTCGGCATCAGGGGCATTGGCTTGGCAAATGCTCCTGCCAAGTTGGTCTCACCCTTGTCCAGCTCTCTGCTGCCTGTTCCGAATCTGGATTTCCGGCAGCATTTCACCATTGATCTCCAGGCACAGTGATAGAGATCTTGGTCAGAACAGCTTGCGAACAAGCTCTTTGAGATCAAACCTATTGTTAAACCATGGCAGTCATGTTTTCACAGGAATCGCAAGGAAGTTGTACTTGCTCGGCTTTGCTTAAGGTTACTCGTTTCTCGAACGAAGTGATTTACCGAAGTGTGAGTTTTGTAACACCGTTTTAACTATCAAACACATTTTAATCGACTGTATTCCTTTTGACTATGAACGACGTTTGTAATTTATCTTTCACAATTTTACGTCCAAGCCTCTTACACTCGGACACCTTTTATCATATCATACATTAATTTTTAAGGTATACTGTCTATTTTACCAAATTATAATTTAACCGCTTTGTTATTTATATTCTGAGGTTGCACCATTATCTCCTCCATTTTAATCTCATGTCCTCCTAGAATTTTAGAAAAACTTGGAAATGCTCTCCTTTTTGGAGAACATTTCATGTTTTTCCATTTTAAACTCGTAACATGTTTCAAACTAAAATTAAAGCATTCTTTTTTTCGTATTTTCCCCTTAATAAATTTCTTGAACCCATAACTATAATAACATTTACGTTAACGGTGAAATAATTTATTGTAAATGCAAGTCGTGAATGCTAAATTAACTCTGTTAATGTTGTAAAAGTTACTCTTTTCTGTAATCTCGATATATACAATTTACATGTCAGATTGAAAAAGTATGAACTTTAGACAACTGTAAAAATTTTACTTCCGCTCACGGATAGATAGAACTGTGAAAGTTGAGAGCATTTTTTTTTTTGCAACACAAAAGACAGCGAAGTAATTAAGGAACTACTTCTAGTTTATAGGAGTTTTCTCACACAAGAGCATGCCCTGTCAAGACAAATCACTGCCGACCACTACCTCAGTCAGAGTTCACAGAAACAGAAATTTTGTTTTCTCCAACAGCAGATAGTTAAACCATTATGCTACTTAAGGTAAAATAACTCTTGTTTGCTTATCAAGTAGGAATCACTACTGAACTCTGACTGAGGTAATGGGCAACAATGATTTTGATTCAACTGTTCGTCGATACTTGACATAAAATAAGTTTTTTCCTACTAAGTTTTATTTCAGAAATTGAAAGCACGTTCTCCTTTGTCCTCCATTTCTAACTTTTATAAAACTGGCATCTGGTAAACCTAATTCTATCCGACCTGGGTCTTTTACAGCTAAGTTGGTTTTATCTTTCGTATATATATATTGTTTTACACCTATTTATTTTTATATTATTTAAAACTGTTCGTTTTCGTCGCTGTATTGGATTTTATTTATGATTGCGGGTTGCATGTCTTTTACCCCCTTGTTTGTCACATTATAGCCATAATAGCTAATGCACCATAAAACCCAAACAACCAAATCCACCTCGAAAAAACACGACTAGCAAAAAATCTTCAAGCAAAACACCAATGGCTTTGGAAGCAGTGCGTTACTTGAAAACAAAGATAATACTAGTAAAATAACGCTTTATCATAGAAAATATTCAACGTTAACAGAGCTACCGATTTTTTATTTATTTTTTATTAATACGATTTTTTATTTAAAATCCGAAAAGGTCATTGAAAATCTCATTTCAATATGTCAGTTTTACAAAAATATGCTTCCAAATTTTACAGTATTCTTTTTGCAGCCAATTTCTTAACATCAATATGAAGTTTATGTGTTGAAATAGCAAGACTGAATCGGCAAAACAACTGAGTCGCCATTAATAAGCAGAAATCATTGTTCCCCATATGTCCGATAAAAAAAATTGTTCTCAGCGAATATTGCTTCCAATATTTTTATATTTAAAAAAGCTACAGCATTTTAATGATTTAAATTAAGATTTGTAAGGAATGCAAACCAAAAATCAGTTTCGTTCTGACCAATGGTCATAGAAAGGCCGGATGGGACGTTAAGCCATGTTCTGTGCACATTAGCACACTGGATGGCCTAGACGGGAGGCTACCATCTGTTTATCAACAGCTGTACACGAGGTCACCACCCCCAACCTTCTCTGAGCTTTCGGGGCTCTTGTGACCTGGCCATTTAATCCATTGTCTGCAAGAAGTCACTCGAAAGTAAACGCAATCCAATGGGTATTGTGCTTTGATAAGTGTTCGTGTGTCGGGTATAGTTGTGAAGTACCATGTGTGAATAAAAGTGGTTTGAAAAAAAATTGAAAATTAAACTACTTACACCATTATACCCCATTACCTCGCCACTGAAGCAGTCAATTGCCTGACTGCCGTGATTTCCAGTGCATGGAGTAATGCCGAGGAAGCTCTTTACCATTTTGATTAAGATACACCACTATAAACTTCCATGTTTTTGTCCATAAATATTACGTTAATAGAGTTTTATTATTTTAAGCGATAAATGGGAAATTCTCTTGGTAGGTATTGAAATATTGCATGGGTTGTTTTACTTCTGAGCGGCACTTAGTTTAGGCTATTTTTGTAGGGTTATGGGATAACATCACTTTCTACACTTTTTTTTTTTAAGTATATGCAAAATCTAATTTGCACCGAAACTTGATGTGAATTATCAGTGCGGTAGGAGGTAGCCCACCCTATACCTGGGTTTGTGGTGCATTTTTTCTGATGAAAAGCAAAGCCTTTCCGGTGTTTTGTATCAGTGTGTTTTAAAAAGACAAAACTGCGTATCTAACTCCATCAGGTGTCTGACAAACTGAATATTTTAGTTATATTGCTGGAATTCTAATGTCAGAATATTCATAATATTCTCTATTAACAGTTACCAGAATCCAGTTACTTGTTGAAATCGGTTCATAGACATGACTTTCCATTGCGTTAACGAACTGCGTGGGTAAAGTGTTGAAAAAAATGATCAATGTTAAACTCGTCTGTAAATGTAGTTAGACATACACTAGGAGAGCTGTATACCAACCCCCTCCCACCACCTGTCAAGATGCACAGAACGGGTCAGACCAAACACGTAATGCCTGATCCCACCTCGTGGTGCATGCTGTTACTACTTTTCAATAGAGAGAATTTCTTCTGGGATGGAAGGGAAGTAATGCCGGCAGAGGCATAGCGGACTGGTTATAGGGGAGAGAAAATATTTTTCCAACTAGGAAATCAAATTTTGCCAATTGAAAAAATAAGACCTTTACGTAAATTATGTTTTGGGGAAGTTACCAGAATTTTGCTCTGGTGAGAGGCAGCTCCAAAAAGATTTTACTAAGTGCCTCATTTTCGTAACTTCGCCGTGATTTATACAAAACAATTCCTTAATTTAAAATATAGCCAGATTTTTACCAAGTCACTGCTAATCTCGGCAGTGCCCGTAGATTTTGCGAATTTTTCTCGATTTTCCCGAATCTCCTTAATTTTGCAAAACCAATCCCATTTTTCACAACTTACAGGCATTTCACTAAGTGGCTTCGTAGTTTTGACAACTGCCCTAGATTTTTCCACCACGCCATAATTTTACAGAAAATTGCCCAATGTTTACCTCTACCCTGATTTTTCGGGAAGTCTTCGAATTTTGCCAAACTGCACAAAAACAATCACAATTTGGCTGTATTTTACCAAGTGGCTTAGAATTTTGCTAACTCCACTAGATTTTGCCAACTTGACATAATTTTACAGAAAATTACCCATTTTTTACATTTCCCCTGAATTTGCCAAGTCACTTCAAATTTTGCCAAATCTCCTTGATTTCGCCAACTCTCCTTAATTTTACAAAAACTATCCCAATTTGCACAACTTGCCTGAATTTTATCAAGTCACTTCGAATTCTACCGACTATCTTTAATTTTACAAAACCAATTTTCACTCTCCTGTATTTTACCAAGTGGCTTCGAATTTTGCCAACTGACCATAATTTTTCCAAGTTGTCTCGTTTTAGCAAACTGCTTAATTTCACAAAACCAATCCCAATTTTCACAAATCACATGCATTTTACGAAATGGCTTCAATTTTGCCAAGTTACCTCGATTTGGCCAACTCCCCTATATTTTGCCACCTCGCCATAATTTTACAAAAAATTACCCAATTTTTACATCTGTCCTGAATTTGCCGTCACTTCGAATTTTGCTAAATATCCTTAATTTCACAAAAACTATCCCAATTTGCACAACTTGCCTGAATTTTATCAAATCACTTCGAATTTTGCCAACTATCTTTAATTTCATAAAACCAATTTTCACAACTCACTTGTATTTTACCGAGTGGCTTCGAATTTTGACAACTGCCGTAGATTTTGCCATCTCCCCAAAATTTTGTCAAATTCTCTCGATTTTGCAAACTGCTTAATTTCAAAATTAACCCATGTGCATTATACGATTATGAATTTCTTCAGTTAGATTTCCATTTGTAATGTAATAATAAACGTCTTTACCAAATTTTATTGCATTCCCCTAAATATTCTTCGAGTTGTGTACAAATTTATACATCCTTTAATTTTGAACACCAGTGTATCCTGAACATCTGGATTTGCCAAATCTCGATTTCGCCAACTTTCCTTAATTTCACAGAAACTCCTAATTTGCACAACTTGCCAGAATTTTATAGTCACTTCGAATTGTGTCAACTACACTAGTTTTTGCCAAGTTGTTTTGATACTGCTTACCTGTAAGAGACGTTTCCCACTGCCATTGGAACTACCAATGTCAGTACCACCTCAATGGTCAGTACCAGCTTTAGCAATGAAATCGCCTTGCTCAAGAACATCCCAGCTGAAGGATTTATGTTTTCGTTATGCTGTTTAGCAAGAGAAATATTTTTCATGTTTCAAAATGAGCCGTTATTGTGTACCTTTCTGTAAATCCAATAAAAATACGAGAACAGAAGTTCCCATGCGACTATATAATAATAGAGAATTGGATAAAAGTAGTTTTTAGGAAATACTAGAGGCGTACTGATATGCCCTTCAATCCCCATGAGGGGGGGGGGGTGAAAAATAGAATTAATGGTGAAATTCGATATAACGATTTAAAGAAACATTTCAGAATTTTTTAAAATCGCTTTATTTCAATAATACGAGTTGTGTTCAAAATGTTTTTGACTTGTACTGCAAAACAAAAATCATTACACTTGACTTAACAAGACTTTTAGTGTCTCAAAACACTGCCCTCCAGCTTCTATGCTCGCACGGCGCATTATGGCCTTAACTGCCAATGCACCATAAAACCCCAAACAACCAACCAATCCAGCTTCTATGCAAAGTTGCAGGTGTCTATGCCAATTCTCGAACGCTTGGCGGTGCTCCTGTGCGGGAATACTCTACAACTTTGCATGAACACATTTTGCAAGGTCTTGCACCCTTGAAAAAGAATTCCCAGCAAGTTGCTTTTTAATCTTTAGAAACAACGAAAAATCACATGGTGCAAGATCGGGTAAATATGCAGGAAGGGTTAGCTGTTTGATTTTTTTTTTTCCTGTTCCAGATGGGCTGTAACTTATCTAGTTTTATGAGCACAGGCATTGTCATGAAAAAAGAGAGAACCCTTTACACTCTGTTGTTGGATGCTGCTCCTTCATTTCCTTAACCATTTCGGTCAAAACAATGTTGATATAATATTGGCCATTTATACTCATTATTTCTCGGAAATTTAAAAAAAAATTCGGAACACCTTCCTTCAGTGAAAGTCTTGTCAGAGGATTTCAAGTCCATCTTCTGCAACTCAAACATAGTTGCCCATTCTTTCTGGGAGCTGTAGGGAATAAAACCACATCTCATCCATTGTGACAATATCTGTAACTGTTTGAGACCACTATGTTCAAGCACTGCCAGCATCTCCAATGAGGAGGTGGGGAGTGTATTTTAGTAGCACACAAGGCTCATAATCTGCAGTTCCCAGGTCTAAATGCCATCTTGGATAGTGTTGAGATTTACCTCCAAAAAAACACCCCGTGCTGCGTTCTATCAGTAGGGAACACTGATGGGTTTGAAAACCCAGCTGAAATGAAGAAAGCCATATGCAGGTGTGCCATACACTGTGCACGTTAAAGAACAGTCTGGATGGCTTTGAAGCTTCGTTGGCTTCTGTCTCCAAACAGCTATCCAGTGGGCCCCCTTCCTCCAATCTTCCCTGAGCCCTTTAAACCCTTGTGATCTGCCCATTTATCCCATTGTGTGCAAAACAATGATGCTTAGAGGTAAAACAATGCAACCCAATCTTCACACGAGTCGACTCTAGCCCTTTTTGCTGTTCTGTCAGTTTGTGACGTACCCATTTGGCACAGATCTTTTGGAGCTTTATTGATGAATAATTATTTCCGAACTGCCAATCGATACAGTGACATCTGAATTTTTACGTGAATAGTGATGTTCAGATTTTCCTTAACGAGTTCAGGAACAGCAGTATCATCATCACTCTCGTCCAACTTCGGATTTATGTCTGGACGCTATTGTAGCCAAGAAATCCAGAATTAAAAAAGTAAATAGTCCACAGAGAGAGATGGAGTTATTTACAAGTTAAAGAAAGATAGGGGAACGAGAAGGAGACAAGCTCAAAGTAGAGGCGTCCAGATGTAGCTGAGAAATCTTCAAGGAGTGACTTGAAAAATGCTCATTGGAGTTATTAATACTTTTTTTTGTGGATATTATATACAGATTATCATTTTATAGTCTTTGTTGACTTACATAAAGTGTAGATAATTGTGGTTCAAGAAGGAGCCAAGTTTCTACTTATCAATGTTGTTTTTAGTCTTTCAGTTTGATTAGTTATTTGTATATCTCATTTTTTTATGTTCGGTGTTCTTTTTTTTTTGCCGCTCTTCACCTTAATCCAATTAATTTAAACCATTAGTCCAATTATGAAGACAAACTGGTTTCATGAAATTGCTTGAATTTGCAGTATCTTTGAAAATTAATGTCTCGGTAAACTTCATGATAACCGAGTCATTTTGTATTAACCGAAAAAAGTGAAACTAAATATACTGCTCACAAAAATTAGGGGATATTTCATCGCTTCATATTCATTTTGAAATATCCCTAATTTTTGTGAGCAGTGTAGTTGTGACAGTCGCTACCTCATTCATTCATTAGCACGGAAATTAATTTTAGTTAAACTTTCATATGTTGTTCTTAAACCACCCTTACTGCTCCAAAGATTTTTAACTTTTCAAGTTGGACCTTTTGTCTGATCCAAATAAATTTGGATCAGAGAGGCACCAGGCAATATTAACTTACAAAATAAAGTTGATACAAGGTTCGTTAGGTGTTTATCTAGCGTTACTTATGGAGTAAGATTTCAAAAAGGATTGCCAAGTTTAAATGTAATCAAAAATCAATTAATGTTACTCAAGAGAAAAAATAGCAAAAATTCAAAAGTTTCAAAAACAAAGTTTTTTTCCAAAAAATTGAAAGGCTCAACAAATTCAGTGGATGAATACAAAAGTTGGAGTACTAACAACAACTTATATCTACACAACACATACTGATTCAACATATGTTTCAGCTCCTCCAAACAATCTACTAACAATTCCAATTCTACCTCTCTACCTAAACATCCCACTAACCATTTTTTCTCCATAGGTAGTTGGAATGTGAGGATTCTGCACAGAACATTTTCTCTTGATATCCTCACACAAGAATTCCACCGTTATAATTTAGATATTCTCGGCTTGCATCAGACCAGATGGACAGATAAAAGTCGGATTCTTAAAAATAATCTTAAATTTCTCTTTTTCACGGAGGGAAGATGAAAAGCATCACCAAGGTGTGGGTCTGCTTCTCAGCAGACACGCTAGTGATGTTCTTCTAGGATACGAGTGCATTAATGAAAGGTTTCTTACCACAAAATTTCAGACAAGTATTAAAAACTTGAATATTATCTGCTATTATATCCGCACTGTGGATGAGGATGAGAAGGATAGGTTTTATGGACTACTTCAGGATATTTTGAATTCTGTCAAGAAAGGAGATATTACCCTTGTTCTAGGTGACTTCAATGCCAAAGTTGGTGCTGACTCTCACCTTTGGGGAGGGGTGATAGACCCTTTTGGTATTGGTAATGGCAATGTCTCGTACAAGTAAGTAAACTCAATGCTTTCAGAATAACTAACACTTATTACAAACACTGCGACAAACATAGATACACATGGGTTTCACCTGATGGACTGCATAAGAATATGATTGATTATATATTAATTAACAGCAAATGGGCTAGTTCTGTTAGGAATACCAGGTCATATAGGAGAGCTGAAATTGGATCTGATCATTACCTTGTTAAAAGTGTCTTGCAATTTAAACTTAAAATGTGTTGTGCTAGAGTTAAACAATTTACCTTTAATACTGAATCTCTGAAAGACCCAGTTATAGCTAAAGCTTACCATGATAGGTTACTTAGTCATTATGACAGTCATGGTTTGCTTACCACTGATATTGAGGAAGAATGGGACCATTTTAAACAGGCTTTTTCGGAAACTAACAGTACTCTTTTAGGAAAAAATGAGCAGATGAGGAAGAATTATTTGAGTGATAAGGCACTGGAGCTTATTTCAGAAAGAAAGAACTGCGAGAATGCCTTTAATCAATACCCTACTAGTCCTAATAGAAAGCATTACAGAGAACGTGTAAAGGATCAGTTAGCTGCTGATAAAAATCTTTGGCTTGATGGATTGGCTGACAAAGCTGAAGAAGCAGTTAGCACAACAACAGAAGGGAGCTGTACTAGATAGTCAATGTTTTGTTTGGTAGCAAACAGACAGATATACAGGGATTGAAGGATAAACTAGGTAAGGTTATAGAAGGTGAGGATTCTGTCATGGCTAGGTAGGCTGAGCATTTCAGTGATGTTCTAAACAATATGGTTAATTCTACTCCCATTGTTTGTAATGATGACAGATGCATTGGTGACTTTAATTTTGGCCCTATAACACAGTCTGAAGTTATTTTAGCTGTCTCTAAACTTAAACTACATCAATCCCAGAGATAGATGAAATTTCTACAGAAATGCTTAGAGGTGGGAATGTTTCAGTTACCACTTGGGTGACTGAAATCTTGAGTATCTTTTATGATAAAGGCATGGTTCCTATTATTATCCATATTTTAAAAAAAGGTAATTGCAGCTCATGTGATAACTATAGGGGTATCAGCCTACTCTCTGTTCCAGGTAAAGTTCTTTCCATGATTGTGCTTAATAGAATTAAGAATCTGGTTGACAGTCAATTGCATGATGAGCAATGTGGATTCAGAAGTCGTAGGGGACGTGTGGATCAGATATTTTCACTTAGGCAGATTCTTGAGAAATGTTTAGAGTTTCAGAAACCTTTGGTTGCTAGCTTTGTTGATTTCAAAAAGGCTTTCGACTCTGTTGATCGTCATAATTTGTGGTTGATTGTGAAATCATATGGTATACCAGACAAGTTAGTTAACATAATGAAAGCTCTCTATAATAACACTGAGTTGTGTGTGAGAGTTGGTAAGGCTTGTAGCAATTGGTTTAGCATTACTTCTGGTGTTCGACAAGGGTGCATTTTGTCTCCTTTTTTCTTTAGTTTGGTTATTGATTATGTTATGCGAAATTCACTTCAGGGGGAAGATTTTGGCCTTAAATGGACTGGGGAAACTAAAATTTCTGATTTAGATTATGCTGATGATTTAGCCCTTTTTGGCAAATGATGTTGATGAGATAAACTCTTTCATTCGAGCTGTTGATGAAACCCGTAGTAGAGTAGGTTTGGTTATAAACAGAGAGAAAACTAAAGTGATGAAAATTGGTCAGGCAGGCTGGGATTCAGTTAATCTGAATGGTTGCAGTTTTGAGCAAGTGTCACAGTTTAATTATCTTGGGAGCTATGTAACAGATAATGGTGATGTGCGGCATGAGATTAACAGACGAATAGGGATTGCTGCCGGAACTTTTAAGAATCTATGGAGAGTGTGGAGAAATAGGCGTATACACCTAAAGACTAAAATTAGACTGTATAATAGTTTGGTTCTTTCTAGGGTTCGTTATGGTAATGAAACTTAGACACTTTGTACACAAGATAACAGGAAACTAGATGCTTTTGATTCTAGATGCTTACGCAGTATCTTGGGCATTAGGTGATGAATATCTCTGTTGATCGTCATAATTTGTGGTTGATTGTGAAATCATATGGTATACCAGACAAGTTAGTTAACATAATGAAAGCTCTCTATAATAACACTGAGTTGTGTGTGAGAGTTGGTAAGGCTTGTAGCAATTGGTTTAGCATTACTTCTGGTGTTCGACAAGGGTGCATTTTGTCTCCTTTTCTCTTTAATTTGGTTATTAATTATGTTATGCGAAATTCACTTCAAGGGAAGGATTTTGGCCTTAAATGGGCTGGAGATAGGAAATTTTCTGATTTAGATTATGCTGATGATTTGGCCCTTTTGGCGGATGATGTTGATGAGATGAACTCTTTCATTCGAGCTGTTGATGAGACTGGTAGTAGAGTAGGTTTGGTTATAAACAGAGAGAAAACTAAAGTGATGAAAATTGGTCAGGCAGGCTGGGATTCAGTTAATCTGAATGGTTGCAGTTTTGAGCAAGTGTCACAGTTTAATTATCTTGGGAGCTATGTAACAGATAATGGTGATGTGCGGCATGAGATTAACAGACGAATAGGGATTGCTGCCGGAACTTTTAAGAATCTATGGAGAGTGTGGAGAAATAGGCGTATACACCTAAAGACTAAAATTAGACTGTATAATAGTTTGGTTCTTTCTAGGGTTCGTTATGGTAATGAAACTTAGACACTTTGTACACAAGATAACAGGAAACTAGATGCTTTTGATTCTAGATGCTTACGCAGTATCTTGGGCATTAGGTGGTTGAACTTTGTAATTAATGATCAGGTTAGGCAAAGGAGTCATCAACCTCCTTTAAGCAGCATATTGTGCAGAGAAAGACCGTTGGTTTGGCCATGTTGCTCGAATGGATATTTATAGATTGGTGAATAGGGTTATGCACACACTGTGCCTAAAGGCCTCAGAAAGAGGGGGAGACCTAGGATATGGTGGGCAGACAATGTCAAACAGGACCTTGTTAGAATTGGTGTGCAGTAATCAGGTGCAGCAGATGTAGCTCAGGACAGATATGCTTGGAAAACTAAATTGCATGGTCTGGTTGGACCTCTGTAGCCCATGGCAGCTTGAGGATGAGGATGATGACTCTTCCACTAACAACACTCTCTCCACTAACTATACTCTATGAACTACGTCACTTAGTTTAGCATGCCGGGAAAACCTTTGCATAATCTGATGATCATGCTAGCTATGACGCAAGAGGGGTCCTGTCTTACATACGCGCATTATCGGCTGACAATCAAAAGGTCTGAGTTGCGCATGCAACTGCTCGGAAGTAAGAATTGTGAATAGTCCAAATGAAAGAATAATCTCCAAAATGATAAATATAACGTAAATAAAGCAAAAATAAATGGGTGGACCCTCACAAGTCTCCCTTCCTAAGGGAGTCAAAATTTGACCTAACAGATTTTGACAAGCAAGTTTAGTACAACAGGACACTTCTCATGTCATTTACGCATCTCTGAACATAAAGTATGTTTTCGCAAATTTTGATAAGACGATCAATTCTCACTTCGACACAATTTTCCATCACAACCAACCACCCTTTTCACCTAAAAATGTGTAAAGCTACCTATTGTATATACATACCAATGGCTGTGGCAGTTAACTGCAAGCTAGTGTTATCGGACTGCCTAGTGTCACATTCTGATACAAACTTCAAAAGGAGCATACTATAACCTGTAGAAAAAAGCTGGTTAATATTACTCCTGTCTTGCTTAACTTCTAAAAAGTTTAAAGAAAAAAATTCAATTTCATCAAATTCTGCTCTTTCACAGAATATAATTACAAACGTATCAAGCGGGGTACATAAATTCCAAATGAAAAAATAATCCCCAAAATGATAAATATAACGTAAATAAAGTAAAACTGGTTAAGTAAAAGTGAATGGGTGGACCATTACTCACCCATTTTTTATTATCCTACCAATCACCTTCAGAAAATGTGAACCATGTTTCCTACTTAAAAATCTTGCATGAGCACTAAGCTGGTTCACTCCACAAATTAGTGATTTTAGAAAATACAAAGAGCTTAACCTCTTCATTATTTATTATAATCAAACCACCTTATGCACCAGACACTATGTAAGCATATAGAATAAAAGACAAAGTTTTCTCTCTTACAAAATGGTCAAAGCTTTACTAACATAACAAACTTTAGCTAAGGACTAAACTATTATACAGTCTGATGCTAGTCTTCAGATATATATGTATACTTATTTTATCATAAGTCACAGATTCTTAAAAGTTCCAGGAACAATGCCTTCCCGTTTTTCTCATGTTACATATTACCAGTATCAGTCACAATTTCTGAATTAAACGGACACTTGTTTTCTCGTTCACGCCCTCCTTTGGTCTTCCTGCAATCTGAATTTGCGCATCCATCCCGTAACAGTTGCCCCTGAAAAAGGGGAAAGTAAGAAGCTAACGTTGAATGAAACCGTCTGACGCGGGGAGTGTCATAGGTAATTAAAAATCGACCACCCATGCTTTAATCCCCCCTAAATAACAGGAAATGTGAGTCATTCTACTATATCTTCTAAACGCGAGGGTCTAGAATTAGGTTATGACGGTCATTATATGAGCTTTCATTTGACACCTATTTCGAATTATTCCCCCACCATTTCCCCTCTGATTAAAGTGGTGGGCCGATTTTCGCGGGGTTCGACCTTAACGAGTCATATCTCAAAGAATGTGTCGTCTTCAATGTCATGGGCTATCTCAAACACGACTCCAAAAGGGTGGTACAATGTGGTGGATGTTTATGAGTGATATATCAAGAGAAAGTTTCTGAAGGTAAGTGTTTTTACTGACAGAGAAAAAATATTTAAATAAAGTAAAAGAAGCCTCTTTTCCTATATGGGCCCTAAAAAGTAGAAAATAAACCTAAAGCACATCGATGATGCAATCAGTCAGTGAGTTCGTATTCACTTCAAAGGAAGATAGGACGCCGTCAATCTTGTTTGTGCAAGTAAATAGGCGCCATAGCTCCCTTTGAAAATGAACAGGATCTCAGTGATTGATTGCAGCATCGTTATGTTTTAGGTTTATTTTCCACTTTTAATACCCATATACGTAGATAGGTATTTTTTAAATTTTATTTATTTACATTTTTCTAAAATCTATTTGTAAAGTTAATGATGCAACGTGCGATAATATTTGTTGTTTTGAAGAATTATGTGAATAAATACTTGGCCAACTCATAAAAATGAATCCCTCTAGAAATGAAAAATGATGTTTCTAGGGGGCGCTATTTATCGTAGAGGGTAATGTGTCGGGGTAGGGGACCAGAGAACATGGCAGTGGTCCCTAAATCATAGTCACAGGTACTAGTACGCAGCAAAAGCTAAATAATATCATATTCCCGTCTTTCTGTGCCTTTTACAAAGAAAAAAATTATAATTTTGAATAAGAACGAAAAGCACCAAAGTTTTTATTCTCTGGCTCTGTGAGTACATTATAATTTTCATATTATCGAATAAGTAACGTTCTTTTATTTAAATATAGAGTCCTTTAAATTTGCTATACCAGAAGTATGGTATTTAGTTTTCGTTTGTTTTATTGACTTATTTTTTTATCTTGTTCTACATAAATATTTCATGAATGTTAATCTTTTCCGAAGTTTTTAAAAAGTAAAATTTATACTTAAAAGTTGTGGTTTGACCTCATTACGAAATGAATGAAGGTCAGAATGTTCCTTATAATTTTAATTATAAAGGTCTTAATAGAGATAAAGTAGAACATTTTCACATAGGCATAGTATAATATGTTAAGTAGTGGCAATTAAGTATGTTTAAAGGCTCAAATTGGGAGATATTAGAATTTGTTTAGCTCTTGCGATGTTGATCTCTGAGACTGCTTTGAAAATTAATTTTTATCCGAAAAAAAGTTTGAATATATTAGCTCTTATTATGTTTCTTAATGTGTATATTACAGATTCATGAAATGGATAATGTATTTCAAAAAGTTTGCTCAAATATGTAAAGCAATTTTGTAGACATCATAGCCTTTAACAGGAACTTTCATATTGTGAGTTAGGAATTTTCAGTAATGTTCAGAACCTGAAGATGCCTTATCCATGAGCACTGATAGTGATGATAATAAAAACTAGAATGAGACCAGTGCAGTGTATATCCTCAACATTTTAGTTACCACAGAATCTGTCTAACGGCTAGAAGACAAAATAAAGTTTTAATAGTAAAGTAGCTCCTTCAACCTTTTTTCTTAATTAGGGGATACTTATCGATAAATATATACTTTGGTTGATTCCAAATTTAAGAAAGTATATAAATTTGTAATTTTGACAGCAGTGCACTTCATGCCACTCAGTCGCCATTTTTTTTATGCAACTTAATGAAAGTCCTTTTCGATGATTCCCACAATCCCCCAGACCCTAACCCAAATGGGTTTCTAGATAAAGGAGTGTCTTTTTCATTACTATGGTAATGATAACTTGAGTTTATGTCAAACACAACTTACCATGGTAATGGTAATTTGCATTGTAAACAAAGCAACTTAAAAAAAAAAAAAGCCCCCCCCCCCCTCCCAAGAAACATCCCTCACAACCACGAATTACTAAAATTATAATTATTAAAAGCAACCCCATAAACACAGAAGCCAAGATAACACAATTGTCTTCCCACATAATCCAAATTCCTCCAATCTCTCCCATCCCCTACCCCCTTTTCCCAATACTTAGAACACTTCATAAATATATTTCCACAAACTAAACTTGTAAATCAAGTCACACATACAAAAAAAACCTAAATAAATCACCAGAATTAATCTAATCGAATGCAAATTAAATAATCTCATCAGAGACAACACATACCAAAAAACAAGAAAATCGGAAACATTGTGCCACTGAACCATCCAAGACAACTAAAGCCATATATCCAACATTGTCTCAACCTGCAATATCTATCACAATGCTAATTACATATCTTCACCCATTAATATATTACACAGCATTTTTAGCAATTAAATATCCATATTAAACTTAGCCACGAACAGTAATAAACAAATATCAAATATTTAATTCAAATATTTAATTCCATAACCAATTATATCAATACTATCACTATTAATATTCATAACCAGAAATATTAATAAAAGCCTGCATAAGCACGCTGACTTAAGCTATCAGAAAAACTACAAACTGCTAAAAAAAAAACCTTCCCTGAATAACTCGAATCTTCCTGCCTTTATTATGAATCTGAGGTTTTAGTGGGCTACTGGATTTTCTTAAGATGTTTCTGTTTTAGTGTAATTTTTGTGTGTTTCCTCTGTGTAGAGAAGCCTAGCAAATCTGTGAACGTGATGGGAGGGCAGCTGTGGCAGAGTCTTGGTGTGCCTGATATGCTTCTGCTTCAATTCTTGCAATGTGTCACCTTTTCTCTTGTATTAGAGCACAGAGAAGCCTACCATTCACTGTGTGCAGTACACATTGGCACAAACTGGGGAGGCTGCTGTGTGTGAGATGATCAACTGTAAGACAATGTTATTGCATTGACAGCACAGAAGAAACCACAATTGTTCCACATTCATAATGCTTTCCAGTGTTGGTAGTAGGTCATTATGCAGAGTTGGAATTTAAGTGCACAATTAAAAAGACCTTGTTCTGAAATTAATTGAAATAACATTAAAATTCTTTATCATTGAGCAATAAAAAATTTAAGTTGATCAGTGAAGTGACACTATATGGTGAATTAGAGCTGTTGAGAGCTTTCCACATCATGAAGGGTGATTCCATTGTTTTGCTTGCAGGTGGGGACAGTCAAGGTCATTATTTCAATGGCTTCGTGGACTGTGGTTCTATAGTAAGTGGATGCACGTGCAAGCTGTGGGGCATGCTCACAGTCTATGGTTTCTGTGTGTTGTATTGCAAGCTCAGCAGCAGTAATTGTCACACGGAGTGCTATTCTCTGAAAACTTTCAGAGTTTTCTCCAAAAAACTTTTAATATGCAAATAGTTTGAAGTATAAACTTAAAAATTTTATTGTTCAATGACAGAGAATTTTAATGCTATTTTAACATTTCCTTCTCTGGTTTACAGGTCTTTAAAAAATTTAATGAAAAATGCATGAAATGTAAATAAGTTTAATATTTTTTGCCTCTATTTTCCTTACTAGCATTCTGAAAGGGGAGGGGACTAGATCCCCCATCCCAGATTCAGTCCTGTTTCTGCACATAATTAAAAAACCCAGAACAAAATCTAATTGCAGGCAATAGTTTAAAGTAAGGCATGCTGCTAAAAAATTAACCTTTGTTGGGCACATAAAAAAAGAAATCCATATTAAAATAATCTCATCAGAGGCTATTTTAACCAGAAGTTGTGATATTGCTAATCTGTAGTAGTAACTGTGTGGATGGATATCATATTGCAACTCAACATTAGATTTTCTATCCATATGAGCAAAAAATCCAAGATGCCAGTTGAGGGCCCTACACTGCATCATAGCTAAGCCCAGTACTTCATATTTTTACCAGAAGAAAAATATCTTATAACATGCAATTTTTTTTAACTTCTGCCAATATTCTGAAATGTAGCTCTAGTTATTATGAATTTGAGTAAAATTTGTGGCAAATATGATACTGGACTGATCAAAACATAGATGACAATCACAGTGTTACCTACTGCTCTTTTGGCATTGATAAATCAATAAATATTTTGCAGAAAAAATTTTTGCTGACATTTGGGACTTGAACCCACATCTCTCCAGAATATTCTCTCAGTTGAACTAATGTTAGCTTGTCTTTTTTCCACTGATTTTAAGACTAAACTCTATCACCAAGATTTTCAGGCCAACCATTGGCGCCATATATGATCTCGGGTGGTAACTATTACCTTTATATTGCACAGAGTGAGATGGAAATAAATAATAGTCTCATCACGCTATTTAGCACTATTAATGATCAAAACATAGATAATCACAGCGTTACCTGCTGCTGTTTTGGCGTCGATAAATCAATAAATATTTTGCGGAAAATTTTTTCACCGACATACGAGACTCAAATCCAAATCTCTCCAGAAACATGCCAAATCACATTTTCACTTCCTAAACTGATGTGATAAAAGAAGTAAAAGATAAATTCCTACAGTTACTCTGCGATGCATCTTCCATATACAAATCAAGACTTAATAGCAGTGAAACTGCAAAGGATGTTTAAGTTGCTTCTATTACACACAATAGAACATTTCCACCTTTATCCATTTCATTACTCTTCTGGTATTTTTGAACAATGAATCCATCTTCTGTACTACAGAAAAAAAAATCCTACTTCTAATGATTTATAGCAATGATCTATACAGGGTGATTCAAAACTTATCGTTCAAATTTCATGGGGAAGTAGGGAATACGTCAGGAAACCGATTTCACATAGGAAAGTATGTCCGCAAACGTCATCTACATGAACAAAATGGACAAGTAAAGTGAACACAAGGAAATAGTACAGTTAAGTGGTAATGAATGTGACTTTTATTCCAACAAGGTAAAGTACAGGTTCACAGTAGGTGCTCAAAATTGCGACCATTTACACTGACACAGGATTCACAGCACCGTTGCATTGACCGCCGAACATTTTCAAAAACGCCTGGCATATCACGGACAATGCCTGCGGCGGCCACTATTCGTGCAACAAGGTCCATTTCACTGTCGACAGGGGTCTCGTACACATGGTCTTTCATGGCCCCCCACAAAAAGAAATCCATGGGCGATAAATCAGGTGACCTGGGTGGCCAAGCGATCGGTCCACCTCTACTGATCCATCAAGCTCCGAATGTTCGGTTCAGGTAATCACGCGCAACAATTGTGCTATGGGCTGGAGCCCCGTCATGTTGATACCACATATCTCGGCGGATATGCGCAGGAACAGCGCCCAGAAAAGTCGGTAACACTGTCTCGAGAAATATTAGGTATTTCCGGCCGTCCAATCAGGGCGGTAGCAAGTAAGGTCCCAACAAACAGTCACCAATGATTCCAGCCCACACATTTATGGCAAAACGATGTTGCGCAGCGTAACTTCTCGTACCATGCGGGTTGTCGTAAGCCCACACATGTGAATTGTGCGTATTGAACACACTTTCATGAGTGAATGAAGCTTCATCTGTAAAAAGGACAGAAGCTGGAAAACTGGGGTCCACAGCACCTTTCTGCATGAACCATTGTGCAAATTCCGCACGCTTCGGATAATCATCAGGATGCAGTAACTGCACCCTTTGCAGATGGTAAGGATGCACACGTTCGTTGTGCAGTATCTGCCACACTGCTGACTGAGAGACCCCAAGCTGCTGAGCAATAGCTCGTGTGCTGGTATTCGGATTATCTTCGATGGACTGTAGGACCTGTTCTGCGACGTTGACAGTCCGCATTAGTTGTCTTCTCCCCATATCCTGAATGTTGCTGCGCAGTGAACCACGTTCGCGCAGATTGCGATGCACACATGCAAACATTTGATGCTGCGGTATTCTTCTGTTGGGGTATCGGTCTTCGTAAACTTGCCTAGCTCGGCGGCCGCTTTCGCCAGCTGCCCCATATGCAAGATGCATATCCGCTAGTTCTTGATGCGTAAAACGATTCATCTTATCACTAGTAAGTCAGCTCGTACACTGATGATAGCGGGAGTGGTCGGGTGGCGAACTGTACACTGGTTGGGTACACACAGCGCCCTCTACATACGCATGCGTACATTTGCGGACATTCTTTCCTGTGTGAAATCGGTTTCCTGACGTATTCCCTACCTCCCCACGAAATTTGAACGATAAGTTTTGAATCACCCTGTATAGTTTTGCTTATAATAATGTGGATGACTTGACTACTGATTTTATTATTAAATTAGTTGGCCATAGCCACTAGATTAATGCACTGGTAAAATGGCCAAATTTCTAATGACCACCTAGTATCATAGGCAAATTGCCATATTAGGAAAATTATGCTTCTACAATAAGCCAAATTATACCATCATGGCTCTATGTGCAGGAGAGCCATACCCTGTGGATCTTAAAGAACATGGTGTGGATAGCCTTGACAAGAGGCTACTATCTGTCTCCTAACAGCTGTCCAGGGTTTCTCTTTACCATCAACCTTCTCTGAGACTTCTGTGTCCTTGGGTAAAAACAAAAATTGCTGCTCATAGGTAAAACAACCCAACCTCATTGAGCTATATGTGGGATATTTCAAGGGGATTCAAATCTGTTATAAAAATAACTTCCAGTCAACCTAGTGGCTTGCACATCTATTGGTTATGACTTGTGTGAAAACTGTCTCATCAGCCAATAGCCAAAAGAAAGATTAATTTTTGATCAGATCCACAAAACTATTAGCTTAACTGCAGATTATGACAGAACAACCTTGCCATCCTGGGACTAGAACCTAGACCTCAGCAGTTGCATTGTCAACACAATACCACTGCACCACTCATTTATAATCTATTACACGTATTTATAAAATTTATTTACTTTGGTAGAAGTAAATGAAAATATTCCACTGATGCCAAATTTTTCTTTCCTTTTCCCATTGTTTATCCCAATTCAATTTAACCCTATGTTTTTTGGCTACATAGTTGTGTTTTACTGTAAATACACATACCTGTTTTTTTTGTGTGTAGAATTTCATGAACTGTTACTTCTTGTAACAGTTCTGTTGCATTTATATGAGAACAAATGGTGATCATAATTTGAATTTTATTTAACTTAACGTGGAAGTAGCCACCTATCTTCCATTAGCACCTGTTTGATATTAGTTCTTTTTATTGTCAATGCATTTATATGTTACTTCTTATATGTACATATCGTTGGTAATTTGATGATAGGTCAGTAGAACATGTGTATATCTTAGTATTAATTTAAGGTTGGATATATCTGATATGTATGTGTATTTGGTTTTTTAATTTGCCCTTGTGGGGTACATAAACCCTAAAGGGCTGAAGCCCTTTGTGGTTTATGTGTTTTAACTTTGTTATTGCCAATAAGGCACTATTTTAGACTTAGCCCTAGGCTTGGAGCTCAAAAAATTAATTCAAGATATCAGATGGTTTTTTAACCATTATTGCTCATTATGATCCTTGGGGAAATATCCTGTTTCAAGTTCCTAAGGCAGGTAAAAATGGGAGGACAGGTCTTGAAGTTTAAGTTGCAATATAATTTTAACAAAGTGACGATCAGATACAATTTCAGCTCTCCTCTGTATCTGGAGTTTCTAACAGAACTGGATCATATGTGTTAATACATAATAAGGTATATTCCTATGCAAATGAATCACTTTAGTCATAAGGCAATGCAACGAATTTTCAAAGCAAAGGAGTGAAGGAATAAACTGAATCAATACAGTACTAGTCTCAACAGAGAGAGCATTACAGAGAGCTTATAAATACACTACAGGAAAAAATATTGCAATACCTAGAAGGAGTAATGCCATTTTATTGAAACACAGGCAGCTGCGTTTCAAATCGCAGGCAACTGCATACACTGAGATGTGCGACTGATTGCATTATCAAAAAAAAATATGGAAAATTACTACTTTACATACTTTTTTTTAAGTGGTACAGTTAGTATGATGTTGAACTGCCCCGTGCAGCAATGCATTCATGAACACAGTGGGGAAGGTTATCATACAGCTCTGTAATGCCTCCTGAGGGATAGAGTGCAGAGTTGCTGTTCCATTTCAGCGAATAGTGTTTGGCACACCTCTTCAGTGTTATTGGAACTGTTGGCTCATTGTGTCCCAAATGTATTCAATAGGTGAAAGGTTAGGTGAGTGTGGTAGTGCCTGAGCATTTTTCTCATGTAGATACTGCAGACTAATGAGCGCTGTGTGGGGACAGGTGTTATCTTGCTGGTAAAAGGTTCCATGCTGCTGAACAAATGGGACAGCCACTGGCTGCAAAACGTTGGTAACATATCGTTGGGCAGTTAGACATCCCCTTATGATGACCATTTCTGACTGAGATGTCCGACTAATAGCACCCCACATCAGGTGCTGGAGCTGTGTGACGATGTTGCACGCACTGGGTGGCGTTCCTTTCCCTCGATGATGGCAAACACATTGTCTACCGTCGTGCTGACCAAGACAAAAATGAGATTCATCACTAAATGCCACAGTACTCTCTTGTTCATTCCAGTTCTGTCTGAGGTGACACCAAAGACATGCATGTGGGGATATGTGAGGGGCAAATGCAGTACCGGATGATAGGCTCGCAATGAAAACTGTAAAAGCCTGTTGTTTACCGTCCACCTGGTAGGTATTCAATGTGTTAACTGTTGCCAGTCCCTTTGCAGTTGCAGGGTAGTCGCGAATCTGTTGTGCAATGCCATTCATCGCAAATGGGCGGTCCTGTCACTCCATGGTCATATGTTGTCTTCCCGATACTTGTCGGTGTGTGCTGGATCCTTCTTGAACCCACTGGTGCCATATGTGTACGATGGTGCTGGGATTAAGGCCAACAAGGTTGGCTGCATCTCTGTACAAAAAACCACCTTCTCTAAGGCCGATGATTCTTCCATGCTCAAAGTCTGTTAACTGTTGGAATGGCTGTTGATGTCTGCACAAGGGCATCTTTAGGGGTTCAGAACAATTTCCACAAGGTTTTGTCAACCAGGGAGCTTTGGTTGCCTTTATCTGTGTTTGACTGCTCTGCACCTGTGACATCAGCTCATGCCTGTCCAATTGTTTCAATCATCCTCCAAACCAAATCATTTCCATGCATTTCCATATACTAACTGCCTCCCTAAATTTTGTCACATTTGCATAACTTCTTGCAAGTATTGCATTTTTTATTTCCTGTAACTTTTCCCATGCCCTGACAAGAATAATAATCATGCAAGACCCAATTCTTTTTAACTGTGTTAGCAAAATAAAACGGACTTTAGAACCTTATCCTGAGGTTATTAACAAGCACAACAACAATTAATTAGGTTTGTGGCAGTATGTGACACATCCAATTAAAGAGTAATTTATTCTGCACAATAAAATAATAGAAATTCAAAAGTAAAGCGAAATAAGTGAAAACACCCACAGGCCCATTGGACTAGGAAGAATTTTTAAAGGATCAGTTGAAATCTGATAATCTGGCTCACAAACCAGAAAAAGCTCTTGACACCACAGTTACAGATGTTACAAGGTAGATAGTTGTACCAGACAGTAAATGTTTTGTGTAGGTAAAAACATTGACATCCAGGGATTAAGGGATAAAAATTATAGTTATTGAAAGTTAGAATTCTGTTATGGATAGATGTTCTGAATGATATGGTTAGGTCTACTACTGGCTTTAATATTGGCTCTATTTCATGATCTGAAGTTGCTTTGGCTGCATCTAAATTAAAATTACATAAGTCACCAGGGATAGTGAAATCACTGCCAAAATGCTTAGAGCTGGGAATTATTCTTTTGTCAAATGACTGACAGAAATTTTGAATATTTTTTATGATAAATGTGCTCCTACAGATTTTACCAGAGCTATTATTATTCTAATATATTAGTCTTATATATTATGATCTGAAATTACATGGACTATCTCAAAACTAAAATTTGACAAATTACCATGGGTAGATGAAATTACTTCTGAAATGCCAAGAGCTTGTGTGGACCAAAACCATGGGTTACACCAGGATTTGTTCAAGATATAAGCTGACTACTTTCAAGGGTGTGTTATAAAGATAAATAAATTTAGTAAACAAGCCCGTACCCGATCTAGTGATTAGCATATCTGATTACTAGACCAGCAGGTTTGTTGAAGCCAGGAACCGCAGTAGAGCTTATAGGTTATCTCTGTCCTTTGTGTAGGGGAACACCTTTTTTCCTTTTAAATTTAATTGGCCTCTTAAGTAAATTAGATTTTGGAAACTAGTTATGATATATTCAGTTTCAGTCTTCGTTAGGGTAACAGAATACCATTCTATCAAAAAATTTTCCAGGATTACATTTCTTTCTCTATCCAAGATATGCACCTAGGTGACTAACAGAAAAAAGCAGTAACAAATAATGAATTTTTTTTTATGAAACCAGTCCCTTCCCAAAAACTAAAAAACCCAAAAAAACTTTAGTATACATAAATCATTTTACAGGATATATAAATCATTGATACTTTGCATTTTGCTCATTTCTATGGACAACAATTTCATTGATATTCTTTTATTTTGTAATGCAAGTATAGAAACCACTAGCAAGAGCAATGACAAAACCTAATAATTTGAAAAGCTTCAGTTTAAGAACTGATAGAATGGGTTATATTCTTCCAGCAGTTTTAGTCTGAATGTATTTAGGATTGCCAAAACTTTCTAAAACACTAGAGACATCAATTAATATAATGGTAGTAATGAAGTTTTCATACCCATGATGCTTTTGAGTATCAAATTTTTTTTGCACATTTTGAGATGTTTGGAATTAAGGGTATTTTCTGCTATTGTCACTCTCTCATGGTAGTATAGGAAGTTAAGTTTCTTGCACAAATGCAATGGAACTATGCATTTGTCTTGGAGGTGTATGTGATTTTAGATGTGCTGTTTTCTGTATCTTTTAAAACCAGCTTTCAACTGATTCTTTATAAGTTTATTGTTATCAATAAACATAAAAAATGATAAAATAAATGATATGATAATGATAATAAATGCTGCATGATAAAACTGGTAGAATGTTGGTTCAGTTTTTCTCTGCACTCCTTTCTCTCAGAAATAAGCTCTGTTGCCTTACCATACAATTGACTGTCTCCTTTGCACCTTTTTACCTAAAAGAATATTGTTTATTTCAAGAATACTTCTTTAAAATGTTCCCATTCTTTTCTTTTCTTCAGTTGTATGTGAGCAATGATTGTCGTAATTCCTAAGTAGCCTGTCATGGTAAGCTTTGGCTATTTTTAGGGCTTTCGGGGTTTGTGTTAAGAGGTAATTTGTTTAACCATAGCACAATATTTCTTGCACTTCAGTTGCAAGATGCATTGAACAAGGTAATGTTTTGTTTTGCCTCTGAATGACACATTTTGCACACAATGGGCTAAATGACCAAGTCGTAAGGACGCCACAAAGGCTCGGAGAAGATATGGGGAAAAGAACCCACTGGATATCCATTAGGAGACAGATGGATGTCTCTTAATATATGCATTTAAACAATGGAAAAAAATGAGCAATGACAGTGGTCATTATTTAAATGTAGGAAAAGAAATGTAGGGAACAGAGGTGATGTTACTGGAAATCATAAAGGGGCCCAGAGAACTAGTATTTGAAGCATATCTTTTGTTTTTAACAACTTCCAGTCAAGTTTGACATATTCACCTAACATTTTTCTCCTGTCTAGGTCCTGTCTAGTGTGTTCTCCAATGTTTGCACATGCTTCTCTCCTGCATAAGATGCCATGGTTTAAGCCTCATTCAAGAGATGGCAGTCTTTTCAAGCATGTCATCATCTTCGTTTTGACCGAGGGCAGGTTGGGGGTTTAGCAGAGATTAATCTCAATGCTGGCACAAGTGGATCAAACCTGGGAACCAGTGGCAGAACTAGACCAGGGGAGGAGGCCCAGAATGGATTTCGAGTAATATTTTTTCTTAATGGAAAATGTTAGGTGAATGTGTCGAACTAGACTGGAAGTTATTAAAGACAAAAGGTATACTTCAAATACTCGCTCTCTGGGCCCCTTTGTTACTATTTCTAGCGTCATCGCCTCTGTTTGTTCCCTGTATTCTTTTTTCTACATTTAAATAATGGCCAATGTTATTAATTTTTTTTTGTTTTTTTTTTTTTTTCATTGTTTAAATGTATATATTTTCAATTGTATGAAGCCTTTCTGATTTTTAAGCTCATACAAAAGAATTTTTAAGGAAAACAATATGAAAATGTTATTGACAGTTAACTTTATAGAAAGTAAAATGTTTTCCACCATTAAATCTTTAATGCCATTTTTATGGTACCTAATTTCTAATTTATGTGATATTCTCAGCATAACATTTTGCTTAACATTGTTTTCAACAACTGCATCTAGACTAGATATTCTGCCATCTAAATATATGCCTGTAGTTAAAACAACATTTGTAAATATTAAAAACAACAAATAAAATTTTAATATCTTGTTAACTTTAGATAAATAAAATTTTAAAAATAGCTCAAACTAAGGAGTTTAGTGTAATAGACAACGATATACAAAATAACTGCTATTAAAAACTTTTGGGGTCTGAAAAAGTTCCTGCCCCAGGGCCCATGCCCTACTTGTTCCACCCCTGCAGGGAATTGCAGATTATGAGCTTCACACGTTACCAACTAAACCACCCCTGCCCCTAGATGATCTGAATATTTCAGAGATGCCCAAACAGTGTGATTACTTCTACTCCCATTGTTTGTAATGAGAATAAATGCATTACTGGCTTTAATATTAGCCCTATATTACCATCTTGTAATGTTACTTTGGCTATCTTTAAATTAAAACTATATAAATCTTCAAGGATAGATAAAATTACTACAGAAATTTTGAGAGCTGGAAATGTTTCTGTGTTCATGTGGTTGACAGAAATTTTGAATATTGTATGGTAGCAGATTTACCTGGCTTTGCTTGGGTCTGAAACTTTCAAATATAGAGTAGATGGCACTCCCCATGTTGCAAGCTTTCATTTGGATAAAAATTATTGATTGATCTCCCCCTCCAGTTAAATTTTCTCCCTATCTTTTAGGGAAGGAAAGAAATGGAAATATTCCGAAGGATCATATAATCCTCCCCATGATAGTTTCTATACCAAAAAATGGTATTGTGCCACTCAGATAACCAACTTTTCAAGTCATTTTTTCCCTCCACAGTTCCTCGGATACAGTTTACCAGGCATATGTAACTTTATGAAACAAAAATAATAAATACCCCCTCAAGCAGCTGCTTGCCACAGAGGTCTGACAGGAGCCTGTCAGTTTATATGCCATAATAGAAGGTCTGTGAAGATGGTAGGACCTCAGTTGAAAAACAGCAAGAACATCCATGCCTTACCTGGGGCTCGAACCCAGGTCCCTTAGATCAGTAGCCTAGCGCACTAACTTACTCGGCCATAGGACGGCCTGTAACTTTATAACAAATTTTTTTTTAATATGGTCTAAGTTGCACAAAAATTATGAAATATAATATTTTGAATATTAATTAACAAACACACCTTATGAGATGTTTATTAACTTTTACATAATTAAGTTAATGATTTCAATTTTCGATATGAATTTTTTTTCAGAGCTTTCATTTTAACAAAGAATCTTTGCTTAATTAGAACAACTTCAATTTCCACAGAAACACTTTGCTCTTTACCCAACAAACTGATCAATGACTATCATGTGAAATCAAAAATAAATTAACTGATGCATTCCTTGTTTCAATTGGTTTGGCCATGTTGTTTGTACACATAACTACAAATTAGTGAGTAAGGTTTTGAACAGTGTGCCTAAAGGTCTCAGAAAATGGATGCAATGCTCTAGGATGCAATAGGCAGGCATTGTCAAACAGAGCCGTGTTAGAATTTGCATACAGTGACTAAGTGTAGTAGCTGTACCTCAGTACAGACATATTTGGAGGACTAATTTGCACAATATAATTAGGCTATAGCTTCTTTTAAGCGATTTTCTATATTTGTATATAGTCTCAAGTTGTCTTTTTACTGTGTAAAATTGTTGACAAGTTAAAAGGTTTGTTGAAAGAAATTTTTTGACATATAAAGCTTTAACTGTGCATTATGTCAACTAGTTTTATGACCTGATAAAAGAGACCATTTTCATAACCCTGGAAGCAGTAATCCATCAATTCATTCGCATGTCCTTTACTTCTGTAGCAGCTCTGTCATGTTTGAAATTGCTGGCATTGATAGCATTGTTGTAGAAGCAAACAATATGTCAATGAATCAACAGGATGCCACTTCTAGTATTAAAATGTTGTAAAAGTACGTTTTTGAAGAAGCGTGTAGTTGAACAGTTGTCTTGTGTTGGAACATTATGAACGAATGAAACATGTTATAAATTTGTCTTTTATAGGGAGGGCAGAGTCTTTCCATCATGTCCCTCAAGCCTAAACGAGTTGACTTTCGTCAGATATGGGCACAACTTAAAGAGACTGTAGAAGGAGTTATCACACTTGGCAGAGTTCCCCGTCCTGTGTGGAATGACCGATTCACATATCCTTATTTGGTTATTTTATTGTTATATAACTTTTGTAATATGTAATTAGTATTTTAGAATGTTAATAACTTAAATGCATTTGCTACTTTTTCATAAATAATAATACAGAATGTAAAAATGATTCCTAGCTAAAAACAAAATCCAGTTGAATTGAAATGGTTATCATTAGAAAAGACAAGTTTTTCAGTATGGATTTTATTCTTAAATTGCTGAAAGCTTCTCAAATCGTTGCAGTACTGGAAAGCAGTTTATCATGTTATAGCTTGGCCAACAATGATAGAATACAGGTCTGCCCAAATCGCACTTTTTTTGCTATACACTTTTGCAAAAAACAATCCACTATATTGTGCACAAACACGGCAAACAAAGCATGTTGTCTGCATAGGTTTGCATTGTATGCTCATTATGTTTGGGATTTAGATGGATTTATTATTTCTGCTCTTTGAGACAGATTTTTTCATAATTTTACCTATTTTTAAGATGCTAATATGGTGTATATCATTGTTCTACTCCAAAACATGAATACACAATATATAAAAATTTCACGATTCCCCATTAAACAAAATGCTTTGGCTTAGCTAAATGCTATTATTGGACACCATGGTAAATTATAATTCCTTTACGTTTCAAACATTTTAGAAATATATCTTAAAGTTAACGTTACTTCTTTTAGTTAATATGAGTTTTAGTAAAAATATTCCTGCTTGTTATAACATGGCTCTCCCTTAACACATGGAAATATGCATGGTCGTTAGCAGTGTCATTTCCAGGAAGAAGTAAAAGTATTAGAGGCACCTATATTGATGCAGCTTAAATGTATAATTAAATTTTTTTAACATATCTCAATAGTGACATTTTCACTAGGTTCAATTCAAAACTTAATGATAGGTAATGTGCCCTTTCTATCAATAAAAATAATTTATTTTACAATTCCACTAGACTATGTATTGATAATTTATTTTATACAGTTCTGAGTGATATATCTGTGACCCCTAAGTATTATTACTAAATGGAAAAAATGAAATCAATATTTTTTAAATAATATTGCTGCATGTAAAATGCACTTTGTCATGAAATATATTCTTTTTCTAATAGTGCATAGAGTATTGCACATAAATACCTGTTGCCAATGTTACTCAGAAATATATTATATACTTAGTTTTTGAGTGTGGTGAAGGTTCGTTGCTTATGTTTTGTATCATTAAAACCAGACATATCTTTAAGACAAACTTCTGACTGAATGATAATTTTCCTTGACTGCATGGGATGAGTTCCCATTAAAGAGATGTTTCAATATATTAGTTATTAATTGGCACAAAACGATTTTAGACATGCTCTCTTGCAACAATCAAATCTTGCTATGCCCAATCTGTTACTTTGTCAGTAGGTCTTATAAACATTTGTCTTTAACTATTAATAATTATTTTTAAATCAGTTTTAATACATACATAAATTTTTATAGCCATTGCAGGTGAACTGCAGTTAAAAAACTATTAATGTATATTTTCTTGTGCTTTAATTTGCATATTTATATTAATGGCAATTCTTCTGATATTTCCCTAGGGTATATCAGAAGTATGTTTGTAGGATTAAAATACATATTTAATTCATCATTGGATTAAAATATATATTTAATTCATCAGAAGTATGTTTATAGGATTAAAATATATATTAATTATAGGATTAAAATATATATTTAATTTAATAAATGAATTTTTTTTATACTAACCAAAATTTTTAGTTTTTTTTTTAAGATAAAAAAATGTTTTCCTGCCTGTGGCAAAAAATTATAGCACATCACAATTTATTTAAATTTTTATGAAAAAATTTTATTGCATAAGGAACACTTTTTTTTTTCTTCCTTCAGGAACATATGACTGCCTACAATATTTGAATACAAAAAAAAAGGTCGGGAAGAAAGCAACAACTGTATTTTAGTTTGACATTATGGTATACAAAGGTGAAATGACCAAACTTCTGATATTTTAATCTGAATCTGTACTATTTTTCTTCCTAAAAAACATTAACAAGATATGAGTTACAAACAAAAATTGTAGAATATTTTCCTTCCCATTGTTTTTTTACATTCATGTAATTTTAGATTTTCCCCACTACTCTTTAAATTTTTCTACCACTAGAACTGAAGAGAACTGTTTGTTTGTGCAGTGTTTGCACTTCATCTAGTGAGATTTTATATTATAGGAGACTATGCATAAAGCTAAATTTTCGATTGGGAAGGCATGTAGTTTATCATGGTTGGCTAAGGTAATGTTTTGAATGTTTGTTTCCTCCCAAAGGAATCATCTTGATAATTTTCTGTTAAATATATCTAAAAGTTTTTACTAAGTGAAGTTGAAAAGAAATGTTTACCTATAAATTTCTTTTTGTGATTTGGGGAAACTGTATCATCCAACAAGTATGTGCTTTATTTTTTACTTTGCATTTAACCTTTCTTCCATTTTAAAACTGATTTTTGTGATTTCTGGACTGACTTGTTCATTGGTTTTATATTGTAATTTCAAAATTTTTAAAAATTAAAATTCTGAAGTAAATGAAACTAAAAAGTTTTGATTTGCCAAAAAACACAACAAAATTTATTGTATATAGCTTATTACAGTTAGATGTTAAGATTTTCCTAATAGTGAAGTACTGAAATAATTGAAATTATAATTGAAGCTAATTGTTTAAACTTTTGAGACCTTAACTATGCAACTGATGTCTATGCCTTATGTGTAGCCTTTCCAGAACCACTTGGAGACAAATTGTATCAGGAAACCAAACAATACCTGGATCAACACGTTAAATCACTTTACAAGGTAATTTTAATTTGTTTCATTTATATTATCTCCAATCAACTATTTTCTTAGAACTATGCTACATAGTGTAACCTTTTCTCTCCCCTTGTGTTAACCTTTTTGTGTTATCAGTGCTTTTCTTCTCCTTTGTTTTTCAGAATAATAGACTATTTTTTTTGGTAGATATGCAATTATATATATTTGGTGACTATTAGGTACAGTTCTATGTTATGTCAATAGTAACTTGGATATAGAACTCAATAACTTCTTGAATAAGTTTTTTTATAAGAAATTGTGACTTAAGATAATTTCAAGCAATATATTATTTTGACTGGCATTGTTACTGTTAAATATTCCAATTTCCATAACTCTACCAAACAAATATTGTTGAAAATCAAGATAATTTTTTTTCTAACTTCTTTTCAAGTTGCTGAATTACTATTGACATGGAACTGAGCATACTAGAGTGGCCACCTAAGTTAGAGACTTATACAGGGTGTCCCTGAATTCATGGCCCAAACATGAGGGGATGGTAGTACACACCAAACCCACCAATATTCGTCATAGAATATGCGGTCGCAAATGCAGCCCGGTGCCGGTAGGGGGCGCAGATGAGGTAGCATAACTTAAAAGCTCTGGATTGGCCAAACCCCAGCATTCTCAGCGTCGACCGGACACGAGATGGAGCAGTTTACAAACGCAGAGAAAGCCGATATGCACCTGATGTATGGCATAGCCGAGGGCAATGGTAGAGAGGTGCAAAGACTCTACCGTGAGCGATATCCTATGCGCTGTGTGCCCAATCATAAAATGTTTACGTGACTGCACCACCAGCTGTCTGAAGCAGACACCTTCCACGTCAGTCGACATGATGCCGGACGAGCACTTACGGTCAGAACGCCAGCTATGAGCATTTGTTGTAATGATCTCCAATAAATGTCACTCTGGAAATCTCTGTCTGTCCTTCATTTCCAACTCCTCACTGCGTTTGCGGCCTCATATTCTATGATGAATATTGGTGGGTTTGGTGTGTACTACCATCCTCTCACGTTTGGGCCATGAATTCAGGGACACCCTGTATATGCATAAAGCAAGTATATCTGTATCTTAACTAAAATATTTTCATGTGATTACATTTTTAATTTTTTAAAATTTTTAATGTAATTGTGTACTAGTTTAATCTATGCAGATTTAAAATATCCATTTGCTTTAAACACTGAAATTTATGTATTATTATTTTACTATTTTTTTAAAGGAACTTCAGTAATTACTTCTTAACATGTAAAGTATAGCAGTGTTTATAGAACTGAAACTTTTCTAGATACTAATAAAATTATGCAAAATAGGCTTTGAAAAGTTTATGCATTAATCCTTCCAAGGCCCCCATCAGCTGCACTCATTGACAGATTTCAAAATGACACTCTAGAAATGAATATTTCTGTGCTTAGTATAACATGAAACTTTTATTTTAAAATATATGGTTTAAATTTTTTAATATATATACTGTAAAACTTATATTTAGTAGGTTTAAATAATATTTGTTTTTTTTAAATATATGATGAATTTTTATCAGAGGCATGTGAAAACATTGTCACCCTTCTCCATTAAGAGAACACAATTCATGTAATTGCCATATTCTTTCTCTACCATTAAACAGTTTCCATGTCATTGATTCTGTGGTTTATGAATTTGATCACACCTTTGCCAACTCATTTTGCTCTAAATTTTTTAAATGCTCTGGAAAATTAACCAAAAACTGTTTAATTTACTTTTCTAAATTATAAGATTTTGAAAGCAGTTATAATTTCATTTTACTCACTTTTCTGACTTAAAGCCCATTTCAGTATTTTTAGAATTATTTTTAATTATTTATTCCATCGTTCATTATGTAATTTCCCAAGATTCAAATCAAAATAGTGTGGTTTGGGGAAATATCTTAGGATATTGAATTATTTTTAGCCGTTAATTAATACACTAACTTTTAGGCATTTTTCCAAGATTGCAAAAATGCTGCACTCAAACAGAAAATGCATGGTGTTGCAGAAGAAAAAGCCAAGAAAGTGTCTGTTCACATCTGTAAACAGGATACCCTATGAATGTGAATAGTGCAAAGTCACCTTGTGCTATTCTGGCCCATGTTTTTAAGTATTACAGTGGAAAAAAAACTATGTTTTATAATGAATTGTTTTATTTGTCAAGTTTTTCAGAATTAAGCCTTAATTATTTGTACTTTTTATTATTCAGGATTAAATGCTCTTACTATTATAATATATATCTATAAGATGACATATTTTTCTTCATTAGTTACTTCAAGATAAGCTTCTAAAGTTACTGAGTTTGTTGTTGTCGTTGTTTTTTTTTTGTAGAAAGCCCTGGCATTAGAAGGGAAGGGTTAAATATTATTTATGATTATTGATTTATTTTCCATGTGTAACAAATATATATACATAGTAACATATAGCTGTCTTTTTTTGTATAAGTTATTTAACTGAATGTTATGTTTTCTAGCATGTAACATGCTCACAAGAAGGTCTTCTTGGAGCATATCATAACCATTGGCTGGAATATAGTCAAGGAATTGATTATCTTAACAAGCTGTACATGTATGTATTTATATTTTTTAAATATTGAAAAATTATATGAATATTTTAAGCATAGAGATCAATAAACAATTAAAGTAACAGCTGTAAAGGAAATTCCAGAGCTAAATATTTGATCTCCAATGACTATACAATGTCCTCTAAGTATGTTATGCAATTCTAGGTACCTGTTATGATAAAGTGTCCAGATTTAGATTGATGAAAACTAGGACATTTCAGTAAGTGTCCTAGTCATTTTCAGAAATGTCAAACTGGAACAGGTTAGTTATAGGGTTCCAATTTCAGTTTACTGAAACTGGAATATTTCTTCTTGGAAGTATAACCCTACAAAATGCTTCACTAAATTTGACTAAGGCAGTTGTACAATGGTACAATGGTGCAATAGGCATGAAGCATGCATGGGGCACAATTCGCAGTAAGTTCATGGTGTTGTAGATCAGTGGAATTAGCCTCCAATGAGGGGCTCCCTACAGGTGGGAGGAACAATAATTCTCCCACTCTAATCACATCAAGTACAGATCGCATAGTTATTCTGCATAGATTGTTGGTAAACCCATGTCTCACAGAGGTGCAACTTTTATTGTTATTGGGAGCATGTTGGAGAGGTGACTTTTCTCATGGTACAGCTAATTCAAAGTCTTTGCATGTGATGCTTGTGGTAAAGTTCTTACTGCACTGCATTCCCCCACTGTTTGGTTCTCAGTGCAATCTGCATTATTTCACAAAAGAAAAAAAATCCTCATAAATTAAGAAAAGCTTAAATATGATAGTTATTCCAAAAATGTGTTAATTAAATCAATGTATATTGATAACTGACTATATTTTGTCACAAAAAATCTGGACAGTTCTTTAAAAATCATGGCAAATACTAGAAAATCAGAACTTATGGACACCTTTTGTTATGAGAAAAGAAAGGTATAGGAACATTTTTATAATATTTTGGCCAGTGAAAAGTAAATTTTATCGGGAATTTGAACAGATGGGCAGCTTGGAAGCTCACTGACTTGAGGGTAACAATGACATTTATCTCTGACAGTATCCAACACATTTATGCATACAAGTCACATGGTATCTTCCACTGTTGAAATAATTAGCTGGAAAAAATTGGTTGTGCTGAGTCGGATTTTAAGCCACATCTATCATTCACTTTTTCAGCTAATTATTTCAATTATTTCTTGTCTACATGACATTTTCCTGTGCTACTTTATTACTGACCTTCCACTGTGATTAGTTGATGCACTCATAATACTCTGACAACAGGATAAAGCCACTTAAAAGCTGCCAATTTTTTTTTACCGCAACAGGGCTTATTACTTTCATGCCAAGCTTTATTCACACAAATTATTCTGTGAAAGATATAAAAAAATTTACATGTTCTGACTTTTACTTTCCTCAGATATTGCAAGAAAGTTATTCAGTATGTCACTGTGTATACAGTACTTTGATAGCAGTATTGCAGAATTTAAGCACAGTGTAACTTGAAAGTAAAAGCTTGAAAATAAAGAATATATTCTGTATGTATATGCAAATAATGCTATTTTTGTGTAAGATAAAGAAATATGGTATTTTACAATGGTATAAGTAAGGTTCAGTAGTGACATACACTGTTACCAGAAGTCACCAGATACTCATTTCAATTTGAGGGTCTGTCATGTGATTGTTTACCAGTTCATAGTGGGTAGAAATTATATATGAAATATAGGCAAGCGTGTATTATTAGTAGATGCATTAGCAGCTAGTATGAATTGTTTGTTAACTTAGTGATAATCAGATGCCCTATGAGTGGTTTGTCTCTGTGGTTTACAACTGTTTGCAATAATTTTTATTACAGCTGTTTGTAATATATATTCACATTTTTTGAGAAAAATGAAGTGGTTGAAATAGACTGATCAGCACAGAGTTCCTATCTTAACCCTTAACTTCAAATTCATACCAAATATGTCTCGGTGTTTCCAAAGATTGTTAATGATGATCAAAGTTTTCACCAGGGCCAGATGGAACCACATGTTATTGAAATTGTCACTGAAATAAAGATTATAAATAAAAAATAAAATAAATACCCCCTCAAGCAGCTGCTTGCCACAGATGTAACTGGAAATATGTTCAGGACATATTGTAGTCAATGATTCAATCTTTGAGTAGCTTTGGCACCATGTAGTGTTTCAAAATTTTGAGCAGTCACCAAGTAGGTGCTGGTGAACATTGTTAGCACAAAAAAAAAACTTCAGTTTAAAAAAAAAAACAGATATATATGAATTTTAGATTTTTTTAATTTTATTCATATATTTTATACAAATGTTAAAGGGGGAGGTTGCATATTATTTGAATTGATTTTAAAGCAATTCAAAGCAATATTGATTACAATTTAAAGCAGTATTAAATACAATTTAAGTACAATTTAAAGCAGTATTGGCAGTTGATAAATTACATTACTGGTTGATGCTATATTAAGTTATTAGTACCATAATAAACTATAAAATTGTCTTTTTTTTACTTGTGTTTTTGGGTCATCTGTTTTTTAATGGATCATTGTGAGTAAGCACCTGAAGATGGTGCATAGTTCCTATCATTTAACTATCATGTACTGTATTTTCAGTTGGAATGGTTATTGAAGAGTGATTACTTAAGCATATGTTGTATAGTGAATATATATTAATGCTGTCATTTTTTTTTTCATCTTTGATGAATCAAATTGATGCTGTCATTGATGCTATCAATTTTTTTTCCTTCTTGATTAAGTAGTGGTTGTGTTAAATTCTTAAATTTGAATTCAGATATATGATATATTCTTTTAAGAAAATATGTAGTCTGCATTAATACCGATATCAGATATACTGCAAATATCTCCTTTGGACTTACTTTTATATGGACTGCTTACTTAAATAGCAACCCAAACTCTGCTAGCATGTGTTATGAAGTGTTTCTCCACAATATGGTAATTCAGATAGGTGGCTAACTAATATGGCTATCCCAGTCTTTTGTGATATACAATAGAACTATAGCTCATTCTTCTTCCTAAACATGAACTACTTATATATGGTGACATACTAATTCTAAATAAATGCACATTTTCTTAGTAGTAAGTAATTAATAATTTTTTTTTGTGTTTTAAGCTTTCTTGCTAGGTTTTATTTAATTAATCCTTTCACTATCTTACTGGCCCAACTAGAGGTAGTGAAGAGGAAGTGATAGCATTGATGGATGAGTCTATTTGAAATCTCAGCCATTTTAGGCCCATATGGTAGTAAAAGGGTAAAACAAAGAGACTAGATATATCTTCCATAGTATACCAGCTAGTACACTGCAAACACAGCTTAACCCTTCTCATTTCTGTTAATGTTACATTTGATACTCCCTTTTTAAAAAGATCAAGATACAAATGATCTATTTGGAAGAGTATGTAATCTACTGAACAGAATATTGATGATAAGAAGAAATATACTGCTACTGAAAACCAAAGTGTATTTTCTAATAAGAAAGAAAGCATGCATGATATTGATTTTTTTTTTATATATATAAATGGATGAAAGTACTCTCCTACACAAAGGACTGAGATAATCGAGAAGCTATGTCAGGCTTGTCCTTGTTTCTCACACTGTATACAAACAAGGACGTACTTGCTGGCTTAGTAGTTACGTTTGCTAACCACTATACCAGGCAGAGCCAGGAAACAAACCAGAAGTATAATTCTTGTGCTTAAGAATTATAAAAAAAAATAGAAAATATGTTAATAATAGCAGCACCATCTACTCTACAAGAGCTTGATATCACTGAGGACCTTTTTATATGAGGCAAGGATGGCTAGTATGAGGCAAGGATGGCTAGTCTTTATATGAGGCAGGATGGCCTTTTTATATGAGGCAAGGATGGCCTTTTTATATGAGGCAAGGATGGCCAGGTTCTTAATCTGCAGTTCCCAGGTTCGAGCCCCAACTGGGACAGCACTGAGATTTAGCTTAATGCTGTTCCAGGTGTCTCTTGGTTGATGTGTAGGGTACAGCGATAGGTTTGGAAAGTCAGCCATCCGTTGGATGGGATGTTAAGCCATGGCCCTGGTGCAAGAGAGCCATACCCTGTGTATTGTTTTGACAGGAGGCCACCATCTGTTTCTTAACAGCTGTTCAGTGGGTCCCCTTCCACCAACTTTCTCTGAGCCCTTGGGATCCTTGTGGCTTGGTCATTTAGCCCTTCAGGGTGCCACTCAGAGGTAAAACAACTCAACCTTCTCACATATTTACAACAGTGAAATAATTTTAGTACCTTCATGGAGAATTATATTTCTGATTTTCAAATGTCCTTATAACAGTAGTATTATCCCATGTGCATGGTCTTGCATGATCAGCTTGCACCTGCCATCAGCATTCCTGCACATATGACCAATCTGCACATGCTCTTAAGTATGCCTAAAAATTAGCTCATTCATATCCCATTTACATGTAGATGCCTAGTAATCATGTAATAAAGAGAAGTGTGATCATTGAGGTCTAGGTCTTTTTTGTGATTTCTTCTCAGACTGTATGACCCTCCCCCATTCACATATTTCATATGTGAAACTTGCATTGAGCTTTAGACAGTGGCTCCTTTTTCATGCTAAATTCCTGTTTTATGAACAACATACATCATTGCAGCATCAAGTGGACTTTTAACTTCGTCTACTCTTTAAATGGTCAACCCATTTATGATAATTACAGGATTGTTTTTATTTATAGTTTGGGGTGATTTCTTTTTACATTGGTATGGCCAAGTGGTTAGCATTCTTGACTACTGTTCAAAGGGATCTGGGTTCGAACTCTGATAAGGCATGGGTGTTTCCTTGTGTTGTCCTGCTGAGGTCACACCTTCCTCATAGATCTTTATGATATGCTAACATGCTCCTGTCAGACTTATGTGGCAAGCAGCTGCTTGAGGGGTAATTTTTTTAGAACAAAGGATATTAGGTTATGTTAATGTTGGAGGAGGCATAATAAGGTTGAGTGTACTTTTGTACCCTTTTAGAAATGTTATCAACTTAGCAAAAAGTTTTTTTGTTTTAACTTCTAATATAATTTACTTAAGGCCTGAAAAAGAACTTTATTGATCTTAACATTTTCCATGTCCAGGACTTTTTTTAATGCTTTTTCACTTAGATACACTTAATAAAATATGGGGCAGAAATAGCATAAGGTGATTTATACTGTTCGTATTCAAGGAAGCATTGTCCTGTTTGTGGCAATGGAGAAACACATTTTTTCTTGAGACTGGTGTTTTTTTATTTGAAATACACACCACACATTTTCTGTTTGGCTATTGCACTTCAGGGATCTTGGCAAAATACCAACATTTAAGACTAAAAAAAAATTCTCATCTGTTGCATGGCAGAGACAAGATATTTTGAAGGGGAAGGTTAAAAATCTTTTAACCATTCATTATGAACTAGTATATTCTTTAAAACATTTAAAATAAAATTTTAACTGGGCAGGGTTAAAATATTCTTTATGAAACTGCATCATCCATTCCCCCAGCCTTAGGGGGATTGATTTTCAAGTCAAGGAAATTCTCTGTATCCATGTCAGAGACCTCATTTATTCTTAGGAAATGATAAAGATCGAAGCTTTTAGATTGGAAAATTAAGAAATAACCTAAATCAAGTTAAAATATCCACAGCATAAGTTGTAAGACATTGGGGGAAAACCAATGAAAATGTGACCATAATTCTAAATGATGGATAATGACAAATCTATAGAAGTAAAAACAAGGTTTAAATAAAATAGTCATACTGACTAAACAATGCAGGTGTTATCTGATGTTTACCATAGGCAGACTGGTAATTCAAATTCACATATGAAGCACACATGTATTAAATTAATCACAGCCAGTTAAATACTGTATATTCCTGGAAATAAAGCTCTTAATGATTTCAATTTCACTTTTGGAAAATAATACAATAAATGATAAACAACAAAAAAATTCTTTACTATTGAAATAGCTTTAAAACAGAGAAGACTGAGTAAAATGAAAAGAAAAAAAGTTCTTATTTGATGTATTCTTCCAAAATACTCAGATTAAAAAAAAATTGATTTATTTTTTGGCCTTTTTTTTCAGTTGTACAGAAAAATATGTCAGCAGTTCAAATTCATGAGCTGAAACTGCAGAAAATGGTATAAAGTAAACAAAATTGGTTGATGCTGAATATGAGTACTAAAGAATGGTGATTCAAATGGTGGCAGAGATTCTTTATAGTTTATCAAAATTTGTACTGAATTGAAAAGATAAGCTTTTTTTTCTGAGCTCCCTCCTGTGGCCAAGTGGTTCGTGCGTGGCTACTGATCTAAGGGACCTGAGTTTTAGCCCCCGGGTAAGGCATGGATGTATGTGTCATTTTTCTGCTGAGTCCTGCCATCCTCACTGGTGTTCTACTATGGTGATATATATAACTAAAAAAATATAACTATAACTGACAGGCTCCTGTCAGACCTCTGTGGCAAGCAGCTGCTTGAGGTCATGATTCAATTTCACTTTTGAATTGAACTTTTGAATTGATTTTTTATTTATAAACTATATATTTTTATATTATATAAATTTTAAAAAGTTTAAACTGGAATTTCTATATCCAAAAAATGGCTTTTTTTTGTTATGCTAGTGAAATTTACCAATGCTGATGTGACATCTGTTCAAAAATTTGAAATGCTATATAGCTCTGATGGCATTTGAAGATTAAATATCATTGATAGTGGTTAAATATTGTATATTATATATCAATGATAATATGTTTATAATATCATTGATAGTGGTGCCATGTAGAGTTGAACTTAGTTAAAATACAATATATCATTATTTTATTCTGAATTAGTTGTTTTATCCTTTAACCTTTCCAGGGTCAAGGATGTCTATAGACATTTTTTGTACAATGCATGAAACTTAGATTTTTTTTTTCTGAAATTGCCGTTTGAAAATTATTTTACACGTATCTTTTAAAAATACCTAATTCAAGCTTGAAAAATATTTTTTTTCATTTGATACATATTTTATTAAACTACAATATAAATAATTCAATAAAGCCATTTGATTGCCATATTTTAGAAGTGCTATACAGTATTGCCAATTTGTTTGTTAACATTATTCTGTATTAAAGCAATCACCTGATTTAAGCTCAGAAGTTTGATTTGAACTATTATCAACAAATTTTTCCTTAAAGTTTCTAAAATCTGATAATTCTCAAAAACTATTTTTAAAAATGGAAGATTTTGGAAGTAATTGTGAAATATGTACCTGTTTGTTTTTTTTTTTCTTCAGTATACCACTAAAAAGTGTTACTAAAATTAATGTTGCTACAATGTACAAAAATTTTACTTCAGTAAAATTCAGATTTAATTCTCTTTAATTTGGTATATGATATGACCTATTTCTGTTGATCAGTTATTTATTAAAAATATTCTGAAGTTGACTTGTTTATTGAACTCTGCAGCAAGCCAGGACTTTTCTCAAAGTATGGTACAGAGAGAAAAAAATTACAAAATGAAAGAAATGTTTACTTTAAATAATAATTTTTTTTTTGTTTTTCAAAAATAGCCTTTTTATTCATGTGCATTATAATCATTTCTGTCTATTAGTGTTTTTTAAATAAATTTCAATTTGTGTTGCCAGATTTTTTTTTTTTTTTTTTGCTACATGACTAAAAAGTCCTATTAACCAAAAAATGACAAGTTTTTTTTAAGTATTTTACTTTCAGAAAATGCAGAATTAATGCTGATTAATTTGGCATATAACATGCCATAATTCCTTTTATTAGCTATTTGTCAAAAAAAGGTTCTAAAGTTAATTTTTTTTGCACCTGATCAGAGTGGAAAAACTGCTGGACTGTGAAGGGTTAATAATAATAGTTTGGTTTTAATTCTAAACACCATTAATGAGTATGTCAAGGGGTGGCTGAGATATACCTCTATTAGTCATTCAACTTTGAACTTCAGCTGTCAAAAAGTTAACTATATTTTGATTTTCTGTTTAGCTCTTCATTAGTTCTCTATATTGCTTTGCAAATTTTATATTCTTTCAACATTTGTGAATGACACTGTAGGGAACATTATATTTATCTTCAAGCTGATTTTAAGATAAAGATATTTGCAGTCTTAAAACTTTTATAAAATGCAGTATTTGTTCAAATCTCCTAATAGCTTTTTCTTTTTAACTGTTAATCTAGTATTTTATGCATAAAACATATTTTAGTGTTTGTACATAGATTTATGTATATTTTCAGGTATCTAAACACACAACACATCAAGAAACAGAAATTTAGTGAAGCTGATCTCCAGTATGGGCGCGTTGAAGCTGCAGAACAAATGCTAGAGATTGGAGAGGTTAGAAAAGTTTTTACTTGCTGTACGATGTTTTAACCCTTCCAGGGTCCATGAGAAATATAGATATAGACAGAATCCAAAATGAGAGTCCTAAGGCATCTATGTTTTAAGTTAACAAAAAAATTCAATTTTTTTAAAAATAAAATTGCCTTTTGAAAATTTTCTTATATATATTTTAAAAATATGTAATTCAAGTTTGAAAAATATTTCCTTTTTTTTCATTTCATGCATATTTTATTAAACTATAATATAAATAATTTATTAAAGCCAACCTGCTTGCCATTTCTTAGCAGCAATATACAGTATTGTTGATTTATTTGTTAATATTACTCTTTGCTGAATCAATCCCTTGATTTAAGCTCGCAAGTTTCTTTTGAATTATTATCAACAAGTTTTTCCTTAAAGTTTCAAAAATCTCTTGAAAATTAACAAAAAAAATGCTATTTTTAAAAATGGATGATTTTGGAAATAATTATGAAGTCAGTCAATAGTACACCAATATTGCAATTTGATGTTTCTGTATTCAAACCTCAACTCTGCTTGCATTGATAATTTTCTCCACTAATTCCTGTTCTTTCCTCAGTGAGAAAGGAACATTAGTGGGCTTCGAAAGCCATCTATCAGATGGGACATTAAGTTATGATACTGTGTGCAGTTTCTTACATATGTGCTATGGCTTAATTTCCCATTTTAAATGAACCCTCTTCCCCAACAACAACAACAAAAAAAACTGCTGCCTAGTAATAGGAATGCCTACCAAATTCAAGATGTGAAGCAACAGCAGGGCTAGTTACATTTTCATCCGCTGTGACTCTGATAATCTGCTGTTTAGCTTGCTACTTGTTATGTAGTAATGTACATTATTATGTTTAGCAATAGTCTCAAAATTGGATACTAATATGGATTTGTTCATATGTGATTTATTTACTGTTCTATCTATTTGCTGCCGTTTTTAACTAGAAGAGTGACAATGGCATAGTGCTGTGTAATGTTTTGCAGAAGCGAAACTTTTGAAACAAAACTGAGTTTCTATTGAATCCCTTTCCAAGCTCAATCTGCAGGAAAGTGGCTGAAATCAATATGTCAGCAATGTAATGTTGACATGAGCAATTGGAAAAAGTTTTAGAGATCACTTGTGAATAAATAATATTTTGGAATTGCAGGAATTCTAAGCAAGGGAAAGTTATTCCCATTAGCTCAAAACAATGAATCTCTTTACAATATATGGAACTGAGTTGCATTGCCTTACCAATTATTAGAGAATGTCTGTGTTTTGCAAATGGGAATCTAACTTCGAAGCCCTATAAGTTCTAAAATATTCATTTAATCGAAAAATGTTCCTGAAAATAAAGATCATATTCTTATCTAAGTCTTGATTTTCAGTAGCATTCACCTAATATTTAGAGAATTATGGAAGTTACAATATTTCACAACAGTAATGGGTCATAAGAATTTACCTCAGATATTAATTGAAACTTAAATAATAAGTATTGTTTCAAATCATTCAATAAAATACACATTTTAAAAGTTTGCACAATGATTATTTCGATATTAGATAATTGCAATTGATTTTTATAAAACAGGATAATTTATTGTTAAATATTTCTGTTTTCATAACTCTTTAAAGATGAATATTGATAATAAATCAAGATTTATATAAATTTGATTATGATCTTTTTCTTGAGTCAGTGTTTCTTTAAATGCATAAAGTGTATATATATATGTCAAATCTGAGTTTGTGTTTGTTGCCTACATTGTGTTTAACAACAACGTACAATTTAAGTAGAAACAAGTACCCTTCAGCACACACTCACACACGGGCGGCTCAAAAATAATCTAGCCCTGATAGGTTGAAGGAGACACCCGTCTACAATCACGCTTATTAACACGGGAATTCATGAAATCGGCATTTCCCACATAACATGGAAAGATAATGCTGCAGCTATGCTGAGCTGTTAAATACCGTCACCATCAAATTAAATTCCCGGTTACCATCAATTGACATTATTCAAAATACTGATCATGGCAGTTTGAAATATCCACTATTTAAATTTGTGTTTTAGCTGTTTAAAAAGTGTTGCCAAATTGGAGCTTGAAGAGAAAACTATTAACCCTATCGCTATCTACGTTTCTGCCAAGGTTATGCAAAAATAAACTGTTTCATTGTTCTGTTAACAATCAGAATCGTGTAAAAAATCTTTGCAGAATGATACTTAAATTTTTAAACCGTTTTCAATAAATTTTAGCAGTAAATGTACCGAAGAAACTGTAGAATTGAACAGACTAAATTCTGAACCTTTCTCAAGAGAAATGCTTAAAATATAAATATTTCGGCTGTCAAACTTGACAGCATTTGTGCCCCCCCATGTTATCAGAAATGAAATGTAAATAACTGAGTAAATAAAAGCACTAATCTCACACCACCTTTCTTTGAGCACAATATTGTTACCAATTTAAAAAATTTTCACTAGTTCAAATATATATTAATTTTTTTTTAAATAGTGCTAGATATATTAGCAAAAGTTTTGCTCATTTTCTTGGAACCCAGATACTCTTGTCCCCCCCCCTCTCTTCTCTCCTTAAACCAGTCCTGTATATTACTAATGGAATGTTGAAGTTTATAACAGTTTGTCAGCATTTTGGACTGCACAAATACATATATGAACCAAGGTGGATTAAGCAATTGGGAGACCTGGAGCCAAGTTCAAAATGGGTGCCCTGGAACAAAGTTCTAAATAGCAGCCTTAGAGCTATATTCTAAATAAGGCCTCTTTATCCTTCTAAATTGAATAATAATGAACTACTTTATGTAAAATTGTTGATTGATGTGGTAAAAAAAGGGGGCCTTAGAGGTCAGAAGAAGAACATTGAAATAAAAAAACTAATATAAAACAAGTCAATTCAGTGTTGTGCCTATTGCATTTAAAACTATTACTTTTAATCATTTATTTTTTTTTAGCAAATTTTTCACTTCATGCTTAATTTAAAAAATCTGGTATTAATATAAAAATTATCTTGATTTAATGTATTGCTTATGCATTTCCCTTAACAATAAGCTCTATTTCAATAGTAATTAAAATTATTAAATTAGGTAAAGAATTGCGTTGGATAAAATTAAAATTTTATTTTATAAAGAATTACAGTTAAATATTATTGAGTGAACACTCTGATTTTAATGGATAATAATTCCAATTGTGATAATTCTCTGGCAAATTATTTTTAAACATTTTTCCTTGTAGGGTCCCAGCTGGGCCAGCATTGAGATTTATCTCTGCAAAACTCCCTGCCCATGATCAGTTGGGGATACCAGTGGGCTTGGAAAAGCTTGCCCTCCATCAGTTGGGTTTAATTATTATTGAAATAGAGCTTATTGTTAAAGGAAATGCATAAAGCCATTGCCCCTTGTGCAGGAGAGCCATACCCTGTGGCCCATTAAAGAACACACTGGATGGTCTTGATGGGAGGCTACCATCTGTCTCCCAATAGCTGTTCCAGTGGGTTCTCTCCTCCTCTTAGCCTTTGGGGTCCTTGTGGCCTGGCCATTTAGCCCATGGTGTGCAAAAAGTGCCACCTGGCTAAAACAACCCAAATCCTTATAGAATGTTTAAATCATTATTCCTGTTGTTTCTAAGGAATATTTTAGTTTATTTTGTTTGATTAACCATCTGTCTGATTCTTTACCATATGACTTCGAACAGATTGCTATGTACTTACCATTAGCATAGGTTAGCTTACTACAGAATGGTTGTGTCCCTTTGGCAAGTTCTGAAACTTCCTATACATGCTTGTTAACACGGGGATTCATGAAAATCAGTAGGCATTTCCATTACATAGGCACCGGTTGAACCATACCATGTGCACACTAACCCTTAGTGCTAGACCTAAACAACTGAATTGTACAAGGTGGCCAGCTTTTTTTTCAATGGTGCTCAGTCATAATGTGAACTTTAATACTTTTTATGAAATAATCAGTGGTGGCTGGTGACAAAAATGTTTGGTGGGGCACTTCGTTACAATCAGCACTTAGATCTAGAAGAAAAGTTTGGGAGATGCCTGATACTGAATTGAACCGGATAGGTCTGAAAAGATGTTATATAATGTATATATATATTTTTTTTTTCAGCTATTCTCAAACACATTATTTAACAAAAATTTTCAGGAAACAAACTGGAAAAGATGTTTTTATCTTTTCTACTTCAATTTGGTATTTTGCCCCTCCACTGTAATAATTCTATATATATATGTGTGTACTGCATCTTTATATCAGTATAGATCAACAAACAAAAAGACAAAATTTCGATAGTGTGAATGGAGAAACTGAAAAGAGGAATATGAAGTAATGTGTAGTATGCAAAAAGCATGCAAGAAACATTTCATTATACTGCACAAAAATACTATAGTAATAAAAGTATATATTTTTTTGCTATTTCTCTTAATTTTTCCTAGTGGGACTTTATTCTTATATTTTCTGTTATGTGATACTTCTTTGCTCTTAAGTTCTGATTTTTTTTTATCATTACAGTAAATGGCACTGATCTTTTTTTGATGTTCGCCAGTAGCTGGGTCATTGTGACTGAGTTGGTAGTGTTAGAAAAAAAAAACTTCTTAAAGAATTAAGAGTTATTAGGCAAAACATTTCTTTGATAATCAAATTAAATTAAGATTCTTCTGATTTTTAATAATGTTTCCCTAACATTTTTTCAGTAGGCAATAGCAATGACTTTAAAAGTTAATTTTGCTTCAGTTGTGATTTTCAGTAAACAGTTAAACACATGAATTTTCGGTGAATTTTCAACGAATAGTTAAGTGTGACATAGTGGGAAAGACAGAGACCAGGGATAAAAAAATCAACTTTTCAGGGTTTTTTTCTGTATATAATTTTAAATGCTTTTTCATATGAAAAACTGCATGGGATATCATTAACCATAGTTTTCTACCTTAATTTGAATAACAGTGCAAAATTTCAGTTTGCAACAACTTATTCATTGCTCTCTGTTAAAAGGGGCAGCGGTGGCTCAGTCGGTAGCGCGCCAGGCTCGTAATCTGTAGTTCCCAGGTTCGAGTCCCAGCTGGGTCAGCGTTGAGATTTATCTCCGCAAAATTCCCTGCCCTGCCCACGGTCAGTAGGGGACACCGATGGGCTTGGAAAGGATGGGACGTTAAGCCGTGGCCCCGTGTGTGGCCATACCCTGTGCACGTTAAAGAACATGCTGGATGGCCTTGACGGGAGGCTACCATCTGTCTCCCAACAGCTGTTCCAGTGGGTCCCCTCCCCCAACCTTCTCTGAGCCTTCGGGGTCCATGTGACCTGGCCATTTAGCCCATGGTGTGCAAAAAAGTGCCGCTCAGAGATAAAACAACCCAACCCAAAGCTCTGTTAATTAAAGGAGAATAATACAATTAAAAGAAGAGCTAAGAAATAAATGTTTGCCTCGTGTGACTTTCATTATGACATAATTCACATCTCATTTTCTTAAGTTAGGTGTACTTTTTTAAAGTTCCAGGATCAAGTTTCTACTTCTGCTTTCTCCGAGTTGTTTTCAGTTGATTATATATATATATATTTGGATCAGGAAGAGTTGTTTTTCAAATGAACAGGACTTTAGCTAATTCATTGGAAGCAAATAATCATACATAAATGTAGTGAAAAAACTTATTGCAAACAGTAAGTAATTGAAAAAAAAATGTTTTTCTGAAAGTTTGAATTTACTTGTTTTAATTACTGTGCAGTATATTGTTTTTTATACTATTACTGATTTTTATATTCCATCAAACACTGAGGTATAAACAGGTTTAATCTGGTCATTCACATTAAAGCTCAAAACCAGGATGAACAAGAAAGGAATGTACTAGATTATTTGCAGACTTAAGGCCAATTATCTCATGTAGTGTAAATAACTGCTATGATTCCTTCTCAAGCAGTCACAATTTCTGTGTACAGAATGATGAATTAAGTCTTAACTGGCATAGTGACAGGAAGCTAGCTACTCTTTCAGCAAGCTTATTTTGTGTTGTCTTTAACTGAGCAGTGGTCAATTAAACCTGATTTCAGTCTTAGTAGGACATGTCCTTGTGTGAGGAAGCCTGTAGAAACTAGGAGTAGTTCTTAGGATTCTTCTGTCTTAAATGTTGAAATAAATAAAATAGTGTGAGGCAGTTTTTAAAGTTACATAAATTGTATTGCATATTTTTTAACAGCTGGGCCTTGACTTATGGAAAAGGAATATGATTGAATCCTTAAGGACAAATCTTGTTCATCTTCTGTTGGAGGCTATCAAAAGGTGAATAAAGTATTTTCTTGAATTATTATGGTATTTAATTATTTTGCATTTGCAAAACCAGATATCACACTAAAAATACACTGTTATTCAAAGTAGCTTCCCAATTTCCAAGACTCAAAACTGAGTTTAAAAAGTAACAAAGCAAGAAGGATAAATACTAGTTTTATTTGTCCAATTACAATAATTCAATGTGACTACCTGCAGTTGCACAGCATATGTCTTAGTGATAATTGATTTTGCCTATACCCTCTGCAACATATTGAGTGTAGCACTAGCAACAACTGCAATGATCTTTCCTCTAGGTTTATGGCATTTTTAGACAATGGCAACTGGTAAACTCATTTATGAATTCCCATAGGAGTGTGTGAAGTCCAGAGAACAAGATCATCAACAGTTACTGTAGCAGATTTACACTCTTGGAGGCCACAGTGCAAACTTATTTTGAGGCTTTCCTGTAAGAGTTCAGTTTATTAAAGATATCACTTTTTCATGATGAAGTTTAAATATAAACGATCAGTTTTATGTAAATAAGTATACACTTACTGACAGAAGAAAGGTAATATGGATAATTTAATAACAGTAACTGTAAAAACAAATTTCACATGGGTTAACATGAAAAAACAAATAATTCATCAATATACAAATATATAATTACAGTAGAAAAGATTTGTAAAGAATGTATCTGCAAATATAAAGAATTTTTTTTTCTGTTTTTGAGTAGCAAATAAAATTATTCTGATTTAGCATTTTGTAACATTGTTTTCATTGAACAGTGCAGATAAATTATAACCTGTTGAATTGCTCTTTTCAATATAGCGTCTGGGCTTTAGACTTTGCCTAAAATCCACACATGGCTACTAAGTCTACCTTTTGCAATCCATTGATCTGCAGAATTCTGATTAAAAAAGTCCCGAAAGGACCTAAACTTGAGCCCCAGGTAAGACATGGATGTTTGTTGCTTTTCTGCTGAGGTCTTGCCATCTTCACAGATTACAATGGCATATAAACTGGCCCTCTCAGACCTCTGTGGCAATATAGACATATAATCATATAGACAGGCTCCTCTCAGACCTCTGTGGCAATGCAGCTGCTTGAGGTTTTTTTTTAATTATTTTTCATTTATTGTGCATAAGAAAAGGAAGAACTAGTGCTGCAATTACAACCAGTTGGGTGGAAACAAAATTTATGTCTGCATGTGTTCTGCCTCCTGTCAGAAATTGCAGGACTAGTAATGATGTGACATATAACCTATATAAATAACTGCACCCTTTTAGATGAAAGAATCACATGATAATTCATGTTATAAATTAGTAACTATAATTGTGATACAGCAGAATATGTATAATAGGACAAAGTTTAGAAATGGGAATTTGTATTGAGAGCAATGCAGGAAGAATTGCATTAAGCAGTTACTGCATTGAACACAGCATAGGAAGCATATGCCAGTTATAGACTTAAAGGAATTGGAAGAGCTGCATATAAAAGTGTTATAAAACAAGTTACCAAAAGCCTAACATTTTTGGCTTGGCAATTACACCATTTCAAAGCAAGCTGTATTTATTCAAATTGAATTCACTGAATGAGGTAGTTAGCTGTGGTTATGTTGAAAATATTAGCCATTTTCTACCTTGCTTGTAACACCTTTATATACACCAAAGAGCCAAAAGATTATGACTAGCATGTCTTTTATGCAAATCAAAGCAATTACAGGTAAATGACGGCACGTGTAAAAGTCATGAAATGGTTTAAATAACACCTGATAACAACTCTGTTAAATATCAAAGTACACATGCCATAGATTTTCTGCACTGCAAAAATGTAACTGAACTGATTTAAGCTTTTTGGTATAAGATAGAAAATTTAATTCATAATCAGTTAATAGGTACCATAAAATGATCATCACCAAGGGCAAATCGAATTTTTAAGAGCAAAATTACATCAGAGGCATGCCACTGACAGCTGCACATGCCATAGGTTTTTCACCTTTGTTTTTAGAGTTAAGGTTACATCTTCACCAATTTTGTTTCTTTTTTTGACAAAGAAATTTTATAGCTGGTTGCTACAGATAAATCTTTTAACTTTATTTAGAATATTTCTCGATTTTGCTATTTTTTGGTTTTCTAATAAACTAATAGTCTATAATATCTTAAAACTGAAGTAGTCTTTGACACTAAAACAAAGACTTTGTCTCATAATCCAGTCTCATTTCTGGAGAACAGAACTGTTAAGGGCATGCCCTGAAGTCAAGATCAAGGAAAAAACTGCTTTACTTCCCAGAGTGCCAAACATACCTTCCTCAATTTTTTTTTAAATACCCCCTCAAGCAGCTACTTGCCACAGAGGTCTGACAAGAGCCTGTCAGTTTATATGCCATAGTAGAAGGTCTGTGAGGATGGCAGGACCTCAGCAGAAAAACAACACAAACGTCCATGCCTTACCCAGGACTCGAACCCGGGTCCCTTAGATCAGTAGCCAAGCGCACTAACCACTCGACCACAGGACAGCTACCTTCCTCAATGCAGCTTGAAAAAGACAAAGGATCTTAAGGTAAACTTTGTCTTTAAGGTTCCATCAGTACAAGCCATTTCTTTACAAACTTTGCCTGATTCCATATATTTGAGGCTTTGATACAACAGTTCATCATTGTTTTTTAACTGCAGTAATAATAATATTGCAACATACAGTGAAATTATAATGTATAAATAAGAAATTGTTTCCTTTTTCTGAAAATTGATCCTAATAATCAGTGATCACATTAAATTATGCCTACCGTACTATATATTTTGTTTAAACTGAACCTTTAATCAGTTAAAATTAATGTTTTGCATACTAATAGTAACAAGAATATATTGTTACATCACTTCATTCTCAATCTTTAGCAGTGCCATATGTATCCAAGAGATAAGCATGCATATTTTCATGCATTGTGTTTTTTATTACTACTTCGAACCAGGATTTGCTATTTAAATTAGTACACAATAGATTAAACAGCTGCACAAACTCATTTTAAGAAATTGTATTAATAATCTGCAATTATTTTACCATGATCACAAAGCCTAGTTTCATGTTTAATACTGTGAACTAATTTTTGCAAAATATTTCAGTGATAGACTAAACGATACTCCAAACCAGCCGGTGATTCATGGTGTCATCCATTCATTTGTGCATGTGGAGGAATATAAAAAGAAAGGTTCTTTGGAGGTAATAATGCTAAAATGTTTTTATTGTATCTTGTATGTATATGAGTACTGAATGGATGTAACCATCCTATTCAAGATTGAGTAACAGATTCATGCAAGTAATCATACAATGTCATTTAGAGTGAAAATCCAGCTAAAATTAATCTGGGTAGAAATTACAGTAATATAAAGCATACCCAGCAGATGTTTAATGTATTCATTTGAAGCCAGTAAATGGTTAGATGCATCATTATTTTAGGCGTTTTTTCATAATATTAATAAAATTGGCTTGAGATGAAAAGAAGCTGTTTAACTGTCATATTTTAATATGGGCAGATGATGGCTAGATATAGCATAAATATTTAATGTGTGATTTAAAGTTTAGAAATTATAATGTGCTCTACCAGGTGAAATGGAAGTATTGAAGCATGGTTTCATTATTGCATGTTACTGATTTCCAAAATGTCAAAGTTAAGATAGTTTGATATTCCACTGTGCACATGTTGGTAAAGTTGCATAACACAATGATTCGAAGCTTCAATTTCATCCAGGTAGATCTAATATAAAAATTTTCTGATAGTGTTTGCAAAAAGCCTGTTTTTCTAAAGATAACTTCTGAAAATTTGTTAGAAAGGCTTTGTAATAAACATTTCTAATTAACTTTCACTGCTAACCTTTAGAATTGTTATGCACCTTAACTGTATTTTGCATTTATGAACTATCGATCTTGAATATGTTAGCATATGTTCTTTATTATATGATACTGTATCACTATGTTATGATGTGATACAATATCACTAATATATATTACCTCTAATATGTATGCCAGAGACTACATATCGCATAAGGAATGGTGTAGGAAAATATGCATTTGCTGTCTCTAATGTTTCAACTACAATAAATGGCATTTTGTAAAACTATTAGCATAATATAATAAGTATTTAATTATGAAGCAACGGTTACTGTAATATTCTGCAAATTTTAGTAATTTACATTGCCATAGAGTTTTTAAAACCCCAACTAGCAAACTTAATTTTTATCTCAAACTACAGGTACTGGACAGAAATGTGGAAACAGTTCCATGCTATTTCAATAGAAAATCACATTAAGAGCTCAATAACTTTTTTAATATGATTTTTAATGAAAAATACACTTAAAGATTAATTAGAGATCTCCACATCAAATCAATCTAAATCTCAATTTTGAACAATATTTGTTTAGTATTCAAAGAGTTATGAACATATTTAACAGGTTACAAAAAAGTGACCCCAAAACATTAAAACAGGTTAAGAGATCAGAGATCGTAATTGGCTATAGTAAAGTACAGAATGCAACTGCATCTGGATTGATCTCTTAACCTGTTTTAATTAAATTTTGCAGTCAATTTTTTGTAGCCTGTTAAATTTTTTAGCATTCATAACTCTTTGATTACTGAACAATATTATTTAAAATCCAGATTTAGATAGATTTAATTGAGATCTTTAATTTATTGAGATATTTTTGATTAAAAATTATATTGAAGTTATTGAGCTCTAAATGCAATTTTTCTGTTGAGATAACAATGAACTGTTTCCATTTTCCTATCCAGTACTTGTATGTATAATATTAGTAGAGTTGATTATATTTGCATGGCTTTCATTATATGTTAAATAAATGAGACACTTGTTTACTCAATACGGAAAAAACTGATTATATGTATGGTTTTGAATCCTACATCCAACTGTTACTTACAAAAAGTAATATATTTAAGCATTTATAACATACTAGAAAGCAAATCACAATCACCTGAACAACTGTTTTCATACGACATGGTTTATATGTGCATCCTGTGTTTTGTAGATCAGCAGAGATTATGGATTGGGCATTCACAAATACCACATTAAGCATGTGATACTGTAGGTGAGCATGAATTTCTTGCTTCAAGCAATATTTAGCTGCTCCTTTGTTTCACTGTTAATTTATTATGTTTGTTCTCTCTGTGAAATTTCTGTTTTAAGTTTAGTCTTTTACATTAAACTTGAATAGAACTATTGCTCCTAAATGCAAAGCCTCTTCAAGTGGTAGTTCAAGAAAGAAATCATGTATTTGTTTGAAAATATAGTCATTTTAAATAGCTTGCATGCCACTATGAGCAGCATCTTTTGTTCAATAATAGGAAGTGAATGAAGGAACTATGTGTAGCATTCATGCACATGAATTGCAAAGTCTTGGTAGCATACAACCATCTGCACCTATAAGCATAAAGGTATTGTTTGAATTGGTGAATAATAAAGTGTATAATAGATACGGTTATACTTTTATTTTTACATTTTAGAATTTATTATACAGTACATAAGGTTCGTATTGACATTTTTTGTGTATCCTATATCTGTTTACAACTACTTAACATCATCTCTACAAAAAATTTCCATGCCTTATATTCCATGGCCATGTATTTCCATCTTTTTACATTAGGCATTGGATATGCAGACCAGTTTTGCTGCTCACTGTCTTTTTAAGGAACATACCCAATGTATAATACCTGTGATTGGCAAGGGTTTTATGCAAAGGAAAAATAAAATAACAAAGTTGATATTTATTTAAATACTTTTCACAAAATTTATACTAATAAAAAAAAAAGCAGCTGAAATATGTAAAAACAAACAGATGAAAAAAATGTAAGTGCTACATAGATCGTATATTCCAGAAAAGTCCCATGCCCATTTTGATTACATTATTTCCTTCAGTTTTCAAAGTATTTTTTTAATGGAAAATTAAAAAAAGACTACATATATGCTACTGCTTTATGTTCTTAGGAGTATTTAAGTTGTAAATCTGGCCCTGATAATTCAGCTAAAGAGTAAATGTGAATGATTTTATGTAATGGAACTGTTACATTGTTTTCAGTATATTCAGTAATTAGTTTTATTACATATATATTTAACATATGGAAACATTTTTTTTTCCCATTTTGGTGTAGCTTTACCAAGAAATATTTGAAACTCCATTCTTGCATGCCACTGGGGACTACTACAGGCTAGAGGCAAGCAAATTATTACAGGAGTCTGACTGCTCTCAGTATATGGAGAAGGTAGGTTTTATTTTGTGGAAAAATGTTTAAAGTGTTGAGAAAGGTAGTATTGAATCTCTCAAATTTCTTAACCCTTTAATGTCAAGAAATCAGAAGAAGGTAGTAAATACAAAGAAATAGCACTGTTTGGACTAATCCACTTAGTTTCTTTTGTAACTGGTATTAAAGGGTTAAAACTGACATCAAGTTTTGGGGTTAGCTCAAATGGTAGCCAGGTTCCCAGGTTTGAGTCCAAATGGGCTAGTGTGCATTTTCTCGGCTAACCCTTGTTCTGCTCTTGGTAAGAAAGGGGACACTATTGGGCTTGGAAAGACCACCATTTGTTGAATGGGATATTAAGCCATTGGCCTGTGTGCAGGAGAGCCATACTATGTTCACATTAAAGAACACTATATGGTCTTGATGAGGGGCTTACATCTGTCTCCAAATAGCTTTCCACTGGATCCCCTTCCCCAACCTTCTCTGTGCCATTGGAGTCCTTGGGTTTAGTATATTGTGACCTGAAGTGCCGTTAAGAGATAAAGCTCTTGTAACCTGACCATTCAGCTTACTGTATGCAAAAAATAGTGCCACTCAGAAGTAAAACCAACCTAGCCCTCACAATATGCTTCATCCATTAATCAGAAGGAGATCACATGTTACTACTTATAGCACAGTTATTCCATTGATAGCAATCTACTTAAATCAGCATTTGCACCTAGTATTATACTCTCACCTGGACAAACCTGAGAATTGCAGCATTAAACCTTTACTTCTACTTAGCACCATAAGGTAGTACTCAACTGCAATATCGTTAAATAATGAAATTTTATTTTTGGTGTTGGTACTCAAACCATGTACTTAATACAGCCATGCCTTGTTTATGGCTAGAGCTAAATTTTGTGCTTCTCTACATATGTCTGCATAACTTACTCTCACCCCAATTTACAGGGTTGGCTTAGTAGATAGCCACAAGACTTGTTCTGTAGTTCCCAGGTTCTAGTCCCTTCTGGAACTGAACCTGGGAACATTGAGATTTATCACCACAACCTCCCCCCCCCCCCACACACACACACACTCCCACCTGCCATTGGTCAGTATGGGACACCATTGGGCTTGGAAAGGCTGTCTTCTGTCAAATGGGACATAAAACCATAGCCCCACGTGTGAGAGACAGCCATATCTTGTATACATTAAAGAACACTGTGATGGCTTTGATGGGAGGCTACCATCAATCTCCTAACAGCTATCCAGTGGGACCCCTCCCCCCAACCTTCTCTGAGCTGTCAGGGTCTTTTTGACCTGGCCATTTAGCCCATTGTGTGCAAAACAAGTGCTGCTCAGAGGTAAAACAACTCAACCCCAATTCACAGGAATGGTGATTGGCTCAATCTGCAGTGGTCCAAGTTTGTAACCTGATGTTCCCTGATTAGAGTCCCAATTGTGTCTGTTGAGATTGTTCTGCTAACCCCATTTTGTCCTAGGTGAGAAAGGGGATATTACTGAGCTATCCTTCAGATGGGACATTGAGCTGTGACTCCATATAGGAAAGCCATAACCTGTGAATGTTGAAGAACTTGGATTGCCTTGAGAAGAGGCTTCCATCTGTCTCCTAACAATTATCCAGTGGTCTTCCCCAACCTTCTTTTAGCCTTGGAGTTCTTATGATTTGGGCATTTAGCTCATTGTATGCCAAAAAAAAGTGCCACTTTTTTTTTGGCACAATTGAGTTTTATCTCCACTTGTGTGAACAAGTGGAGATAAAACTCAATTCATATTTCATATATACTGAATATCTCATATATACATAAAATTCTTACTATCCCATGTATACTTTATTTTGTCCTTTAGTATGTTCAATGATTATCATTCATATGGACTGTATAACCCTTTTGGTGGGGTCTCAATGAAATCTATCTAAATCTAGATTTCCAACACTGTTCAATTTGTATGTAAAACTAGCAAAGCAGTTTCAAAATTATTTTAAAATATAGTAAAACTTAATGAAAACAAAAAGAAAAGTACTTTTAAAATACATTTTTCTGTTGTTTTTTATTGGCAAAATGTTTAGGAAATAAGGGTTGAGAATGATTTAAACAAAATTGTTGATTAGCTCATTTTAGCACAGACTTTTTTTTCTTACATATTTCATTCAGTGCGATACTTTTTTGGTGGTAGTAATTCACAAGTAATGCAAAAATACATTTGAAACACAGCAGGTGTTAAAAATTCTTTAATTTGTGCATGATAATGTTGTCTTACGTTAAATGCCTTTGAGCAGGTACTAGCCTACATTATAGAAATATTAACTTTCATTCTTATGCAAAGTTAGTGATTTTTAACATTATTTGTATTACCTTATAGGGACTTTTAACTCGTAAAAGTTTCAAAGTAAGAGATGGAGTTGAAAGGCATATATTACCATATTTCAGCTGGAAAGCAGGAAAAATAAAGTGAATAAATTCTTTAGTAATGCCCAGTGATAATTGTTTACAATTGTAATGGCCAATAAATTGTTACAAATAAGCATACAGTACCAATGTTTGGCAATAGTGAAAGTGAAAAATTCTTAAAGACAAACGTAATTGTAGATGTAAGTGCCGGGTTGCTTTCTTTCTTAATATTTCCAAATTATGAAATGATCATGTTTTGTAAAATTTTCTGGAGTTTAAAGAATTATGAACTGTAAAGTGTCAGATTTTAGAGTTGTCTGTACTATAATGGTTTTGCATTCTCATCTGTACTGATTTTGATACGATTGGAAAATTGACCTGCAATGTTATTAACTTTTTGTGATTTGTGAACTTTTATTATGATGTAAAATTAACCTAGTTTTCTATAGGTTATTTATCAGTTTTCTAAGTGTTCAACGGTAAGATAAATTCTTTTATGAGCTTTTTATGTAATTAGGCTTAATGATAGCTTTTCTAGAATCAATAATAAATCTAAGATTATGGCTAATAATTTGGGTAATAAGGAAACTATGATGTGGAGTCAGTAAGTCACAAAGTAAGGGGAAAATAAGAATTAATCAAGAAAATTATTTGAGCATAGCATTTATATTTCAGCAGAATCTGCAAAAACATACACTTGCCCCATTGCTTTATCAAATTCTGGAAATAGCTTGATAAAAAAATTGTCAGTTGTCATAGCCATTAATATACATCATTTTCAGCATCCACATCAGAAAAACATTTGCCACCAAGGTGGTGTTTAAGATGACCAAACAAATGGATATAGCTTAGGGTTGTAGGGAGGATGATCAAGAAGTTCCCATCCAAAAATCATTAATGGTCTCTTGGGTATATGTTCTGTATGTGGTTTTGCATTGTCATACAACAGCAGTACTCTATATCTCAAATAGCCCAGACTATTTTCTACAAACTGAGTAACTACATTCTTTCAGAAGTATGCAGCATTCATGGTCTCTCCAGCCTTTTGAAAATGCATAAGAACTCTATCACAGTCCCAGAATATAGTCACCATTACCTTTTTATGGCACAGCTTTAAACTTTTTTGTTGTGGGCAAAGAATGCTTTCATTGCATTGATGCATGTTTGGATTCAGATGGAAAATGGTGGACCCACATTTCATTGTTAGTAACACACAGCATTGGAGTTTTCTAAGTGTTTAACAGTAAGATAAATTCTTTTATGAGTTTTTTATATAATTAGGATTAATGATAACTTTTCTAGAGTCAATAATAAATTTGAGATTGACTGTGTCTCCATTACTGTTAGGTAGAGCACACATACTCTACCTCACAGCAATGGAAATGTTTCAGTGCAAGTTTGCAACACATTTCATATTCAGATTTTAGTTCACTAGGAACCCATTCCATGCACACTTTATGAGATTATGCTATTTTCTAAATCATGGAACATCCCACTGCATCATCAATTCTTACTCATCTGTCGTCTTGGGTCATTTACTCCACTTGAGTAGTAATTTCAACCAAGCATCCTGACCTGGCACTATCTTAAAGTTTTAAATGTCCTAGTGCAGATTTTTCAACCCAGTTATAAATAGTTTTATGGGACATAGTTCTTTCCATACACCGTAAGCATTTTTCTGTGAATATCCTTGGTTGAATGTCCTTTGGCCCACAAAAAATGCACAATAACATGCTATTCTTCAGTTATGTATTCCTGCAATACAGTCCCAATTTTTCAGTTTGCAAGACTAACAGTTAACTGATGCACACACAAAATCATAGAATGCTACACCGAAGACCCAAAACATTATAACCACCTGCTAATATGATGTTGGTCCTCCACATGCTGCCAAAACAGCTCTTATCCAGCGAGGCATGGATGCTACAAGATTTCTAAAGGTTTCTTGTGGTATCTGGTACCAACACATTACCAGCAGATCCTTTAACTCTTGTAACTTATGTGATTGAGCCACTGCAAATTGGATTGATGTCTGGGTAATTTGGAGGCCAGGTCAATACCTGGAAGTCTTCCTTGTGTTCCACGAACTATTCTCGAACAATTTGGGCAGTGTGGCATGGCACATTATCCTGCTAAAAGAAGGCACTATTAGAGGGAATACCATTGCTATGGAAGGATATGCCTTCTCTGCAATGATGTTTACATAAGTGATAGACATCATGGTTTCCTGCACATGAATGACTGGACCTAAGGTTTTCCAGCAGAATATTGCCCAAAGCATTACACTTCCTCCACTGGCTTGTTTTCGTCCCATGTTGCATCCTGGTGCCAACATTCCCCAGGTAAACAATGCACACGTACTCGGCCGTCCACATGGTGCAACAGGAAATGAAAATCATCAGACAAGATGACCTTCAATCATTAATTTTAATGCTCACACACCTATTTTAGGTGCTTTCAATTAGTGAACTGAGGTTAGCATGGGCACTCTGAACAGTCTGCGACTACAAAACCCCATTTCCAGCAGGGTTCAATGTACTGTATGTTGTGGCACATTACTCCCATCAGTAGTATTCAAATTACGGGCGAGTTGTGCCACAGTATCCCTTCTGTTGGCTTGTCCATATGGGATAACCATTTGCTCACTTCTAGCATCGATGAGCCATGGTCAGACCATACCTTTCCAGTGGTTGGTGGTTTTTCCCTTGGACCACTTTTTGAAGGTACTAACCACGATTGACTGTGAACCCCCCCCCACACACACACACACACAAGCCTTGCCATCTCAGAAATGCTCTGAACCCAGTCTGGCCATTACAATTTAGCCTTTGTCAAACTCACTTAAATCTGCTGCCTTTTCCATCTGAAGAACAAGAATAACACTGATTAACAGAGCTCAGTATCAGATGTTATTTATACCATTTCATGACTTCACAAGTGTGCCGTCATTTACTTGCAGTTGCTTCATTTGCATAAAAATGTGCTGGCCATAATGTTTTGGCTCTTCAGTGTATATCATCATGAAATATGCTGCTACCTACTTCTAAAAACTCGCAATCTTTCATTTAATATTTATGGAGCTGCATTGTTTTTGACTTACTGACTTGCCTATGTACCATATTCCTGGGGTTCATATATGTATGTCAGGTGAACTAATATGCTGGAGTATGTGGTTTGATGATTCTCACCAACTTCAGGATTTTTTTAATAATAGTTTTCTGAGAATGAGTTTTAGAATAGTTGTGGTAGCTGATATGTTGGGGTCCACAGATATATACAATGTTATATATCTGTGGACCCCAACATATCAGCTACCACAATTTACAGTACAACAATATGGACACCAAGATTATTGAAGCTGTAATTGTATTGTTTTTTTATTTACAATCTTGGCTTAATAACAGTTTTTCCAAATAGTTGAAAGATATCTTTCCTGTAAGCTGCAATTAGGTAAATTCCCATCAAATAATTCCAAAAGAACTTGCTGTATTTCACTCCTTCATTTGAAATGCATAATACTAAATTGCTAAACTTCAGGTATTAATAACTTTCAGGTTTTACAAAGGTTGGATGCTGAAAATCTTCGAAGCAGGAAATATCTTCATCCTAGCTCATACCCAAGAGTTACCCAAGAATGTGAACAGAGAATGGTTGCTGATCATCTCCAGTTCCTTCATGGAGAATGTAAAAGGATGGTAAAAGATGAATCTCGAAGAGGTAATATTAGAGAGCAAATACATTTTAAACAATTGTATTAAAATGATTTTACTTGTTCCTTCTTTTTTATAAGTTGAAGAGATCCATTTTGATTTCATTTTATCTGCTGTCATAAAGACCACTATTGCAAATGAATTTTTATTGTTTTTTTTTAATTGCCCTTTATTTGATTATTACAGCAAATTCTCTTATTCCACCAATTCTTGTTCTTTGGTTTATTTTAAATTTGTTATATTTGGGTTTTTTATGTAACAGAATATCAGCTGCAAGCAAAAAAGTGTTAGTGCAAAACTAGAGCCATGTTTTATTTCCTCCCTCTCACACATTGGTATATGGAATGAAAATTATATATGAACAAATGTGTAAATTACACTATTAAATTTAAACTATGCAGCAATTTGTTTAAAAAATATTTAATTTACAATTATGCTGTAATATTAAAAGCTCTTGAGCAACATTATTCTACGTTAAGCTTAATACTATTCACATAGTCAAGCCATGAGTATTTTTCACCATGGTATACTGTCACTTAAGTAAATATTATCTTTGCAAAAAGTTTCCAAGTAAAGAGATGGAAAGTATTACCATTTCCAGATGTCATCAAAAACTTCTTGCTGGTTCAGCCAGTTGTGCTTTATCATTATGTTGTTCTTGCAAGGACCCTGCGTCAAGAATTTTATCTTGGTTGCCAATGATTGGCAGCCATTGCTAATATGTAACACTGATGTTTTTCACTTGATATTTAAATTCCAGATACCAGTCCAAGTTTTTTACACTGTAGACGCAATTCGGGATGTCATTTTCCACTACCACTTTGGTTGTGTTGCATATTCCTTTAAACTCATACTGCAGAAAATAAGTTGCTCAAAAGGACCCTCTCCATACACTTAAGCATCTTGAAAGGCTCAACGGATTTAAATTTCAACTCATAGAACGTTAAAACGTCTTAAAAAAACTCCATGAACTTAAATTTCAACTTGAACGTTAAAAGTGACAGACATTAACATTAAAATCTGAAAGGCCTCAACCTCTCCACGCAGCAACATGTTTTTGTCCCTACACCAATGGGACTTCATCTGGCACTATACCTCCCAATGTTATAGCTTTAAATAAGATAATTCTTCCTTATCGGCAGTTTTAACGTTTTTTGAATATTGTTAACAAAATTGTCTGCTGAACCAGCAAGAAGTTTTTGAAGACACCTGAAAATAGTAATAAATTCCATCTCTTGGGAACTTTTTGTAAAGGTAAAAGTGTCCTTAAGTGACAGTATACCATTGAAAAATACTCATGGCTTGACTATGGGAATAGTACTAAGCTTAATGTATAATAAAGTTGCTCAATAGCTTTTAATATTGTAGCATAATTGTGAATTAAATATTTTTGTTAATTACACATTATCTGTAATTTTTATTTTGAAAAATGTAATAAATAAAAATTTGCTTCAACAAATTTGGTTTACAGCCATAAAACTGAGTGTCTTTTCTCTTGCTTCTATTATGGCTAGCCAGCATCTTGCTGATTGGTAGTGCTCTAGAATGTAAATTTTTCAAACTGTGAGGTTATTGAATCACCAGCAAATATTTCAGCAGGTTTGTTTCTCTATATTTTCTAGACTTAAAAGACTGCATCAGCAAAATGCTTATTATCATCCTTGTTTTTAGTTAATATATTTGGGTTCATTACTTATAGTAAGACTCCCAAGGTCTTGAGCTTAGGCAATGCCATAATTCTTGATGACAATTGCTAATTTTTGAATGTTGTCAACCATGGGTAAAATTGCTTGCCATTGTCACATTTCATTATCCTCAGAACAATAAAATGTATCACAATATATTTAACCTTTTAAGCAGGGCTTCTCCTGTTTATTGTATGATTTTTATAGTTAGCTACCTTCAAGCAGTGACATTTGCTGTGATATTTTACCTAACTTCAATTACTATTTCCTATGATTTCTGACTAGGAAGGACATGCCTTTAACTGATGCACACACAAAATCACCTAATGGGACTAAATGAACTTCATAAATTGAATTACTACAATAACAGTACCTATTCTTCACTGTTCATCCATTACACTTCATGCTAAAGCATGGACACCAGTTCTTTTTGCTGCCAAAATCTTCATCAAAGCAAAGTATAATGCATGCATGCATGCATTTTCTGCTTTGAATCTATTAGCATATATGCTGCTGAGGTTGCAATTACCCAAAAGTTCTTGAATTTTCTATTCAGTGAAAGTTTTTTTTTAATGTTTAAGGGTCTGGATTTGCATATTTGTCCTTCAGTCAATGGACTGCTATATATTATGCATTCACCCTCTAAATTTGTTGACCAATTTCAGTAATATTTCTGAAATCTATCTCCAGAACCTTGTTTTGAAATTTCAATATTTTAACTACCATAAACTACCCATTGCATATACTCTTTATTATTTTCTCATACTATTATTTGAGTATGATTTTTCATACTATTATTTGAGTATGATTTTTCATACTATTATTTGAGTATGATTTTTCATACTATTATTTGAGTATGATATGACTATACTGTTATTGAAATATGATACACATTTATAAAAAAAATTGAATATTTTTAATTAAAAAATTCATTGAATTCATAATTCTTTTAGAAATGTCAAACATGTAATGGCTGTGTTTTATGTTTTTCATTTTTGCCTACCACCAAGATCATTGCACTTTGAAATAGAAGTATATTTTCTTGCTTCCTCTCCTGACTGAGAAACATTTTTCAGTTTTTGGTAGATGGTGTAAAACCTCACCAAAGTCTTATCAAAGGATAAGGAATCTGCTTTTCCATTTAAAAAAAAATTAATACATGATTTATGCTGTTTTTAAGGGAGTGAGCTTAGGAGCAATCACATTTACACACTGACTATCTCAAGAATAGTCATGGTAAGAGTTGTTATAATTTGTATGACAGAACTTAAAGCAATCTTTAATACAAAAAAGGTTCAAACCAATTGTCATAACATTACCATTTTTCATTGAAAGTCCTGCTGGATGCATCTGGTTAAGTGACATGATATGATCCCTTTGGTGCTGTCTTCATCATAGATGTAAGCACACATAGATATGATCATAGATGATAGCACACATAGATATGATCATAGATGATAGCACAGATGCTGTCAGTTCACAAGTATTAACCTTTGATATATAAGTATAATACTCCAGATACCAGTCCAGAACTACGTTGATTTTAGAGATGGCATATTTCAATGGTATTGATGCTTGAAATTTTCAACAAACTCGTTGATGTGATACAACTTAAGCTCGGGAAGCAGCTCCATTTGTCAATGTCCGGTATAATCTTGCTTCAGATTTATTTTCCAGTTTGCATCCCACAAACTCCATGAACAAGCATATATCAGTGCAAGTTAAAAACAAAGCACTAGATTAAAAATGTTAAAACTTAGGGCCCGCCCTTCCTATATATCAACAAATATGCAACATGTTTCATACCCAGATGCGTGCGGGTCTTCAGGCGAAGAAGTAAGGTAGTGGATATATATATATGAGAGCATCTCCCTATTGGTGAGTTATCTGATTTGTTTGATGCTTGCACAACAGGAGATTCCACACTGCCGGTAGGGGTGCAATGTCCATGTTGCACAAGCGATCTTTATTTAAATTAATGAGAATTTTTTCGCCATATTGTAATTAGAATTTATTTACCGGTGCCGCTATTTGTGCTAGAGCTGTATTATCATTTCCTTTTTTAATGTCGTATTGATGTTCTGACATACATTGTTCGTATGAACGGAAAGATTTACCAATATCGAAATCCCCCCCCCCCCCAATTTTTATTCTCGTCAGGTATTTCAATAACATATACTCCCCCGTTGGTTTGTCTCTGTCATTTACAATTAAACTCTTAATAGTATTATTGATCTTGTATGGCATTTTTAAGTTGTATTTAGCTACTACGTTTTTAATAGTCTTAGATATTCTGGGTATAAAAGGAAAACTATGGGTATATCTTATTTTTGCAATTTGAGTGGGATCTGGTTGTGAGATTTTCTTCATACTGTACTCCACCGCTTTTTGTATTTTATTTATACATTTTTAAGGTATCCGGCTATTTATGCAATATTGTGTATAATAATTAATTCATTATTTAATATGATTTTACTAGAAGAGTATCGATATGTTTGTATAAAGCATGTTTTGATGGCATATTTCTTATATTCCCATGGGTGTGCTGAATCATAGGGGATTAGGTTTGGTATAAAAGTTGGTTTCCTATAGACAGCAGTACTACATTTTAGTTTTTCACGTTTAATCAAAATATCCAGATACGGTAATTCACCGTTCTATTCAATTTCATGCGTAAATTTAATGGAAGGTAAAACTCCATTAAAGGTTTCTAACAATTTTTCAAATTCTATTACCGGATGTTGCCAGAAAATTAAAATGTTGTCGATATAACGAAGATACAATAATGGTTTTAATTGAAGTTTTTTAAGGGCCGTTTCTTTAACATGTCTCATCACGACATCAACCATGAGTCCTGACAGGGGGGATCCCATTGGGGCACCTTGGTCTGAACCCATGCCCATGTTTTTTTTTTTCCTTTAATGCTGTGAACTTATAATTAGTTTTTTTTCCATTTGTATTTCTGAACTTCATGCTTGTGTAAATGATATATAAACCCACTAATGAATTCCCCGCCCTGCCCACGGTCAGTAGGGGACACCGATGGGCTTGGAAAGGCCGCCGTCCGTCGGATGGGACGTTAAGCCGTGGCCCCGTGTGCGGGAGAGACATACCCTGTGCACGTTAAAGAACACGCTGGATGGCCTTGACGGGAGGCTACCATCTGTCTCCCAACAGCTGTTCCAGTGGGTCCCCTCCCCCAACCTTCTCTGAGCCTTCGGGGTCCATGTGACCTGGCTATTTAGCCCATGGTGTGCAAAAAAATGCCGCTCAGAGGTGAAACAACCCAACCCAACTAAACCCACTAATGAATATTACATAATTTTAATGATTTATAATCCATTGGCTAACTATTGGCTATATAATGAAGGAATAGAGGAATTTGCGTAATATCATTCTAGCCTCTGATTTAGGCCATTTGGAATACATTTGTAGAGTCTGATTTCAGCATTATCACTTGGTAATTTTGTCAGTTGAGTCCTTGACTACAGATTATATTGACGAGTGTTAGTCCTTTTGTCTTCGCAATTTTTCCAAAAGTTCAAGTATTCCACATTTTTTTTCCAGTTAAATATAATTAGGTATTAAAACTTTCATATAGGTGATACTTTTATTCTTTTCCATAAGGTCTTCAATTATGTACTCTAGTCTGCAAGTGTTCTGCTATATAGCAGCTTAAAATGTGATTTCTCGGTAGTTGATATGAGTAACCCTCATATGTCCACATTAAAAATGGTAGTTGTTCACCTTGTAATTCTTATAATGTGGTGCAGCATTTTTTTTACCATGCCACTAAATTGCTCCAATAGTCTGGTTGATCTGTGGATTTCCTGGTGTAGATAATTATAGGAATTTTAGTTTATTTGTTATAAGAGTATCATGTGCTTTAATTCAGAATTCTTCAAACAAAAAAAAAATTACTTAAAAGATGAATCTACATTTGTCCCCCCCCCCTCCAAAAAAAAAATGCTCTGATTCTTGCATTAAATGTAACAAAAAAAGTTGTAAGTACAGCAGCAGTAAATAAGTTAAAGAAGTAACACAAATAAGATGTATTGCTGATATAATAACAAATTTGCCAGAATATGAAAGGAAAAGTTACAATGAAATGACAGTGTATGAATAATAAATTTAGTAAAACTCTATTTTACTTATGTATCATATACAGTGTTATAGATTCTGACTGCTATTTTTAATTATATAGCATATACAGTGTTATAGAGGTTTTATTAAATTTAGGGAAAGTTAATTTGTGATGGAAGCTATAAGTATTGAATTAAATACTGTTATATTTAAAAAAAAATCTGTTTCATTTATCAGTTAAAACAGATATTTCCATACACAGATTGACATATGCCATTTTTAAAGTTTCTCTGCTAGAACTAAAGAAGTATGCATTAAATTTGTATACATTTGTGCTCAGTTTTAACTTCATTTACATTATTGTAGTATTGTGATTATGTACATTTTCACTAATAAATACTTTAAAAAACTTAGGGGTTGTCAATGAATTGCATAAAATTTGATCATTTCTCTGCATCTCTTCAGATCTTCAAAATATGTATCTGCTGTTGAAGTCAATACAAGGAGGACTGGAAGCCTTAATTCAAGAAGTCCAGCAACACATAACTAAAACTGGCTTGGGTGATGTTAACAACCTAAGAGGTGAAAACGTAAGTTGTATGCCTTGAGATCTTTAAATCATATGTTCAACTTCAAATACTTACCTCTGTTAACCCTCCAAACATTACATTTATATCTCTCTCACTGCATTCTATCATGCTACAAGAAGTTGTAAGCAGAGTTGTGTGTCAATGTCACATCAATAATAAATAATAATTTTGGTTTCTCATAACCAAAATAACGACAACCTATCATGGGAAACTTGTATATAAGCCATCCTATGGCTCACTTCCAGATGAAGCTCCAACATGAAAATCGTTTTTAAGATCTTTATTAAAACTTTAAAACACAAAGTTTAAATATTATATACTTTAACATTTGAGTTAAGAAATGTTCAAGGAGAGGTTTTTGGGCTGTCCTCCAAGTGATAAAACGAATAGACTAAGTTATCTCAGCAAGTAGAAGCAAGTTGAATGTTGCCAGTACGGTAGTGCTTTATTGCCCATGTATTTGTGATATGACAGTAGCTATACATGTCATCATTTATATGACTACAAGGTCACCACCAGCAGGAGCTAGTGAATTCTTGGAGAAAAGGACATATAATAATATCCCAATGGAGAAGACTGGCACATCAGAACTGCAGCCGAGGATTTGGTGGACTGTTGAGCCAGCCTTATTCATCAGAAACCATGGGTAATATGCAACCTTTTCAACAACTATGTTCAACATCTTTAAGTACTTAGGAACTTTTTTGCATTGTAAAAGTTATCCTTAAGTTTGTAAATAGCTGAATAACTAGCTATAAGCATTGCAGGATATGTAATGACCATCTCTATCAGCAGAATAGTCTTAAAGTAACTGCAAGGAGGGCCTAGCACCTATATCCTGAATACAGTGTAAATTGTGAATTAAAATTTTTATCATCTTTTTTTCTGATATTAATCCCTGTTTTTGCAGAATCGGCTGCTATGGCTGTCTTATAACTGCAAATGAAGGATCTTTTAATTGCAGATCTCCCCAAGCATGGGTGATCCCATCAGGAGGTCATAGGTTCGGATCCCACCTGTCGCAAAATGACTTTTCCTCTATACCCATGCTGACAAAAAGCATAATAATGTTCATAGCTTTGTAATACAGTACTAAATGACAAAAACAGTTTATTAATGCAAACCTAAATTGCATTTCCAACACTAAGCATACTTAGAGCTTGAACATTTCTAGTTGATGTAGAGGTAAATAATATCACTAATTTTCATAGTGTTTTGTGATTGATTTCATGAATTACATCATGCATTGCTTTACTAAGGTTAATCTTCAAAGCTATACTTTTATTTCGTATAAAACAATTTCAAAGTTTTCTCTGTTGTACAGATACCTCAAGAATTTGTGGAGGCACTGCTGAGAGTTCATGGCAGATACCAGAACCTCATCAGAGAGGTGTTTCATGGAGATCAACAGTTCATTGGAGCACTGGATAAGGTAATTTTTTCTTACACAATGAAATTTTAGTGTAACACGTTTTTGATGGCTGAAGAACAATTTATTATACTTTTTAAAAAATTGTTTTTGACTAATGTGGGTTATAATCTCTTAACACATCCCTCATGTAAAGAGCATTTTAGCACCATATTCATTATAGCATAATGACATTTTTAATGCTAAAATGTTTTGCTCTAACTTTTGGGGAGACTATCCACTGAAATATTTCTTAAGAGTTTGAGTCTTAAAACTCCTTCTATTAATAGAATATTTACAGCTCATAGAATTCTACACTGTCATTCTAATTTGCTCCTGCAGGATGGGCAAGGTTGGCTGTCAGTAGCTTGCCAGGTTCATGATCTGGTGCTCCCAGGTTTGAGTCTCAACAGTTTTTGAGGTTTATCTCCACTAACCTCTACTAAACTGCCCTCATTGAGAAAGGGTGCACTTAGAGCATGAAAATATTCCATTAATCAGATGGAACATTAATTCATAGCCTTTTGTGCAGGAAAGACTTACTATGTACACACATACAATACAAAGAATGTACTGAAATGTTATTAGGTGGTGAAAACTTCTTCTGTCTCTTAACTACTGATACCAAATTCTGATACCAAATTCCCATACCCAATTCTGAGCCCTTGAGGTTTTTTGTGACCTGGCCATTGTGTACTTGAAAATGCTGCTCAGAGGTAAAACAAGCCATACAACAAATCAAACAGAACTGTTTTGAAATCTTTAATTTAATATGCTTTGATTTGAATTGATAAATATTAGTAAAAAGTGTGGCATGTCAAGAAATACAGTGGTTCTTTGTGTAGTAATTGAACTGGGGTCTCCCTATTTCTCAAACTAATGCGTCTCAAAAAAGGTAATATGAACCTTATACTCTACATGCAAACATATCTAGGTAGCTATAGCTAAAATACTATTTAGTGTGGCGTGCATACACTAGTAATATTCCAAATATTTTTCTAAGGATTGTGTATTTTTTAGTTATAACTTACAGTAAAGAAAGCTATATAAACATTTTAATCATTTAAGGTTCAATTTATACTGAACCTTAAAATAACGTAATCGACACTTTTAATGCTAAAATGTTTTGCTCTAACTTTTAAGGAGATAATCCGCTGAAATATTTCTTAAGAGTTTGAATCTTAAAACCCCTTCTATTAACAGCATAAGTTTATCCAACATACTCACTGAGGATAAATAACAGGACCAAGAACTGCACTAAACACCAAAAAATTTCTCAAGCAGTTCATTTGCTGTGGTGGTTTGACAAAAGCTTATCAGTATAATATGCCATAAAGTCTGAGGAAAGACATGACCTTAACAGATAGACATCATGCCTTATCAAGGATTTGAATACAGGCCTTTTTGCTCTACAACCAAACGCCCTGTATGTCCAGAGAGACAGTCTATTAGACACATAGTCTGTAGAAATTGTTCTAAACTTAAATTTCTAATCATTTTCACATTCCAGCATAGAAACAAAGGAAGTGTGCTCTTACCTTTGTTTCCTGTACAAGTGAAGTAGGAAATCTTTTGTTTGAAGTAGAAAGCTTGATGCTACAGTGAACAAATAATTACTTATTAAATATATGCATAAAGTAGTAACCAGCTTTAGACAGTAGAAAATGTTTAGAATATTTTTACCTGTGAAAAAAAATGCTGATAATTAACTAATAGGCTGTATAGTTTATTGTTAATACAGACTAATTGGCTGAGATGTAATGGCCTAAACTTGTAAAAAAATTTACTTTGTCATATGCTGTACTCAAGAACTGATATACAGGGTGATTCAAAAAGATGGATACAATTTCAATTGGTTATATTTCCTGAACTATACGTTTTATTTGAATTATGTAAATTACATTTGAAAGAGGATGTTGTAAAGTTTCGAATACTACTGCTAGAGCACTCTAGCGCCACACAGCAGTGTCAGTTGTAAGCAAGATGGCTACTATGCAACACAAGATTTTTTGCATTCATGAGTTCAGTAAAATAATAATTGTGAGTTCACTCAAATACAACATATTGTGCAGGAAATATAGCCAATTGTAATTGTGTACATCTATAAACTTTAATGTGTGTATAATAAAATGTAATTTACAGAATTCAAATGCAACATATTGTTCAGGATATATAACCAATTGAAATTGTGTCCATCTTTTTGAATCCCCCTGTATAAAAGTCACTTTTATGCTGTATAAGGATAAAATAATTACCATACTTCAACAATAATTATGTTGTCAAAGATTGTATACAGATAGTGTTTAACCTGTAGATAGTACTATGAAACTTGCAAAAACTTATTCTAGAATCAGTGTTCCATAATTAAGAATCACTAATAGTAGGCACTGTGGTATAATTGGGTGTAACAGTTTTAACAATGATGTAACTGAACTCAACTTTTGAAAGTAAATATGAATAATCTTTGTAAAGAAAATTGTCCCCTGTAACTAGCTTTTAGACTTTAATATTGTTAAAAAAAAACTATTTAAATATGCAAAATAATGTAATAGTAGAAATTCCACAGTAGTCTCATACAGTTTTCTTGATATAAATATTTTTTCTTGTGTTACCCAGGCCTGTGCTGCTGTGATAAATTACAGAGGAAACCCAAAACAAGTGTGCCGATCACCAGAGCTGGTAGGTTAAATTTTTGACAATTAAACTGTTTCTAATCATCAGTGTTCAGTGTTTGCCACATCCATTTCATTCACCGTAACTTGGAGTTTTGTGCTGCTGAAATTAATTTTATAATCTCATATTTTAAAACCAGGACTTGAAAAATTTGCCATCCTCCCATCCACAATGACTACATTTTACTGGAGGATGATTAAGAATTAAAAATTGACATCTGTAAGGATAGCTGGATAATATTTATTACAACTCCTTATTTTCTTCCTTTTCCTTAAAAATTTACACAATTTACTTGCATTTTTTTTTTCTATTCTCCTTTTAGTGAGAGTAATAAAACTGAAAACATAAATGGGAGAGGAAACCCAAACTACAAAACTGGAAATTTTCTAATACCCATCCCAAACATATGAAGAACAATCCTCTTCTTTGGAAACTGGGGTGGGTTGGCTCAGTCAGTAGTGCCCCAGACTCATAATCTGCAGTTCTCAGGTTGAGTCCCAGCTGAGTCAGTGTTGAAATTATCTCTGCAAAACTTTGCACCCTGCCCACAGTCAGTAGGGGACACTGATGGGCTTGGAATGACCGCCATCTGTCGGATGGGATGTTAAGCCATTGCCTCGTGTGCAGGAGAGCCATATCTATGCATGTTAAAGAACATGCTGGATGGAATTGGCAGGAGGTGACCATCTGTCTCCCAACAGCTGCTCCAGTGGGTCCCCTCCCCCAACCTCTGAGCCTTCAGGGTTCTTGTGACCTGACCATTTAGTCCCTTGTGTGCAAAAGAGTGCCACTCAGAGGTAAAACAACTTGGAAAACTTGTGTGTGTAGTTAATACTTTGAAACTTGTGGATGCATTAATAATTCATTCCTTGGGAATCATCATCATCATCCTCAAGCAGCCATGGGCTACGGAGGTCCAACCAGACTGCGCAGTTTAATTCTCCAAGCATATCTTTCCTGAACTACATCTGCTGCATCCAGCCACTGTACACCAATTCTAACAAGGTCCTGTTTGACATTGTCTGCCCATCGCATCCTAGGTCTCCCCCTCCTTCTGAGGCCTCTAGGCACAGTGTTCATAACCCTATTCGCCAATCTATAATTATCCATACGGGCAACATGGCCAAACCAGCAGAGTCTCTCTCTGCACAATATGCTGCTTAAAGGAGGTTGCAGACTCCTTTGCCTAACCTCATCATTAGTTACAAAGTTAAACCACCTAATACCCAAGATACTGCGTAAGCATCTAGTTTCCTGTTATCTTGTTTACACAGCGTCCAAGTTTCACTACCATAACTAACCCTAGAAAGAACCAAACTATTATACAGTCTAATTTTAGTCTTTAGGTGTATACGCCTATTTCCCCACAATCTTCATAGATTCTTAAAAGTCCCGGCAGCAATGCCTATTCGTCTGTTAATCTCATGCAGCACATCACCAGTATCTGTTACGTAGCTCCCAAGGTAATTAAACTGTGACACCTGCTCAACACTGCAACCATTCAGATTAACTGAATCACAGCCTGCCTGACCAATTTTCATCACTTTAGTTTTCTCTCTGTTTATAACCAAACCTACTCTACTAACAGTTTCATCAACAGCCCAAATGAAAGAGTTCATCTCATCAACATCATTTGCCAAAAGGGCTAAATCATCAGCATAATCTAAATCAGAAATTTTCGTATCTCCAGCCCATTTAAGGCCAAAAGCTTTCCCTTGAAGTGAATTTCGCATAACATAATCAACAACCAAACTAAAGAGAAAAGGAGACAAAATGCACCCTTGTCGAACACCAGAAGTAAACCAATTGCTACAAGACTTACCAATTGCTAAACCAATTGCTACAAGACTTACCAACTCTCACACATGACTCAGTGTTATGATAGAGAGCTTTCATTATGTTAACTAACTTGTCAGGTATACCATATGATCTCACAATCAACCACAAATTATGACGATCAACAGAGTCGAAAGCCTTTTTGAAATCAACAAAGCTAGCAACCAAAGGTTTCTGAAACTTGAAACATTTCTCAAAAATCTGCCTAAGTGAAAATATCTGATCCACACATCCCCTACCACTTCTGAATCCACATTGCTCATCATGCAATTGACTGTCAACCAGATTCTTAATTCTATTAAGCACAATCATGGAAAGAACTTTCTCTGGAACAGAGAGTAGGCTGATACCCCTATAGTTATCACAAGAACTACGATCACCTTTTTTGAAAATGGGGATAATAATAGCTCTGGTAAAATCCTTAGGAACCATGCCTTTATCATAAAAGTTATTCAAAATTTCAGTCATCCAAGTGGTAACTGAACCATTCCCAGCTCTAAGCATTTCCGTAGTAATTTCATCCACCCCTGGGGATTTATGTAGTTTAAGTTTAGAAATAGCCAAACTAACTTCAGATTGTGTTATAGGGCCAACATTAAAGCCAACAATGCATTTATCATCATTGGAAACAATGGGAGTAGAATTAACCACATTGTTTAGAACATCGCTGAAATGCTCAGCCCACCTAGCCATGACAGAATCCTCACCTTCTATAACCTTACCTTGTTTATCCTTCAATCCCTGTATACCTGTTCGTTTTCTACCACACCAAACATTAACTATCTGGTAAAGCTCTCTGCTGTTGTGCTGTCTAACTGCTTCCTCAGCTTTGTCAGCCAGGCCATCAAGCCAAAGATTCTTATCAGTAGCTAACTGATCCTTTACACGTTTATTAAGTTCTTTGTAATGCTTTCTATTAGGACTAGTAGGGTACTGATTAAGGACATTCCTGCAGTTCCTTCTTTCTGAAATAAGCTCAAGTGCCTTATCACTTAAATAATTCTGCCTCGTCTGCTCCTAAAAGAGTACTGTTAGTTTCCAAAAAAGCCTGTTTAAAATGGCCCCATTCTTCCTCAACTTCAGTATTAAGCAAACTATGACTGTCATAATGACTAAGTAACCTATCATGGTAAGCTTTAGCTATAACTGGGTCTTTCAGAGCTTCAGTATTAAAGGTAAATGTTTTAACCCTAGCACAACACTTTTTAAGTTTAAGTTGCAAGACACTTTTAACAAGGTAATGGTCAGATCCAATTTCAGCCCCCCTATATGCCCTGGTATTCCTAACAGAACTAGCCCATTTGCTGTTAATTAATATATAATCAATCATATTCCTATGCAGCCCATCAGGTGAAACCCATGTGTATTTATGTATGTCGCAGTGTTTGTAATATGTGTTAGTTATTCTGAAACCATTGAGTTTACTTACCTGTAGGAGACGTTGCCCATTGCAGCTACCAATACCAAAAGGGCCTATTACTCCTCCCCAAAGGTCAGAGTCGGTACCAACTTTGGCATTGAAGTCACCAAGAACAAGGGTAATATCTTCTTTCTTGATAGAATTCAAAATATCCTGAAGTTGTCTGTAAAACCTATCCTCCTCATCCTCATCAGAATCCTCAGTGGGGGCATAACAGCAGATAACATTCAAGTCTTTAATGCTTGTCTGAAATTTTGCTGTAAGAAACCTTTCATTAATGCACTCATATCCTAGAAGAGCATCACTAGCATGTCTGCTGAGCAGCAGACCCACGCCTTGGTGATGCTTTCCATCCTCCCTCCCTGTAAAGAGAAATTTAAAGTTATTTTTAAGTATCTCACCTTTACCTGTCCATCTGGTCTCGTGCAAGCCTAGAATATCTAGGTTATAGCGCTGGAATTCCTGCATGAGGACATCAAGAGAATAATCCCTATGTAATGTCCTCACGTTCCTGCAGAGAGAAAACGATTAGTAGGATTTTTAAAGAAATTAGGTTTATTGAGATTGGTAGGGCCAACAATATCAAACAGCCCCCTGATCGTAGGCATGGGGCAAAGACCTGTTCCTCCTCCGCTAAAGGCTGAAGTCACCGATGCTGGTAGGAACTTCAGGCACCACCTTTTCAAGTTGACTTTTTCAAGAGCCATATGGCCTGCCTGAGACACTACTCCAGTTTAGGCTTGACGATGCCCAACTAGCTAAGTAAGGTTCAGGTACCTGCGATGGCCTCTGATTAGGATTATCCACCAGCTGATATAAGGTATCCCATGCCTCTGTTCACTTAGAGCTGGCAACCCAGAAGCAAACAGAAAACACAGTGGCAGATTCTCCCTCAACAGAGGCCCACCAGTGCAGCAAGTCCAGGATCCATAATCAAGCTCAAATCCATAAACAAGTCCAGTCTAGTAGGTATAGATGGTCAGCACCAGGACCCTGTGAAGTTGACCACTCCTCAGCAGGGTTGAAAAAAAAGAAAAAAGTGGCCATAGATGACCAGATCAGTAGGCCATACTGAACTAGCAGCCCTCCCCTTCCGTTCCCTTCCAAAAGAGAATATCTCTTTTGAAAGGTACTAACGGCCTGCACCACGAGAAGGTGGGGTCGGACATTAGGTGCTAGACCTGGCCGGTTCTGTGCATCATCACTAGGGATTGGTACACAGCTCTCCTTCCAGTTTACGCCTAGCTACCATTGGGAAAGGGGGAGAATATTTGTTTCTCCCACTGAAATTTAAGTATACACATTTTGGGGGTGGGTTAACCCTCAATGTGTATGCTCAAATTTCAGTTTTGTGCTAAAATTGCAATATGTATGTAATTTTGGCACAAAAGCAAACCAGTAGAATCTAATTTAGTTGCACTGTTTTTCGTTAGTAGCCGTGCTTTGACAACAGAGACGTTCAGATGAGTTTCTCAGAGGAAGGTTGGAATGCCTCTTTTACTTTATTTACAAGAGGAGTGCTATGTTAGTGTATGTGTTTTTAATTTTGCTGCAAGGCCTGTCAGCACGTATTCCCAATATGAGTGAAAGATCTTTACATACAATTTACTGGAATCATTAATTCTATATAATTCTATTAGTAAGTCTACTAAATGAATGCCTTTCAGTGGAAATACCTGTTTGTGGTGAGGGGACCACCCTTTGAGGGTTCCCCTGGTTTATGTACCTTCACAGTGTCCTAAATGCTCACCTGTGTTTGCTATGACCCTTGTCCCTGGAAAGAAGGATCCTGGTAGTTGTTGGGGGGGGGGGGGGGGGGTCCTTGCCTTCTCTTCTTGACTCATGACTAGTGAGATCCCTTCAGCCTGTTTTGCTATTGGGAAGACTATTCATTTCAGGGCTGGGCAGTGCCTTCAATGGCTGTTGCTACACACTGATCTGCTCTCTGCTTCAGGTAAGTAAGAGGTCCTGGGGTGGCCCTTCCACGATCAGTCAATTGGTGGTCTGGACCTGCTAGGGCCAACTGCCTTACCCATGTCTGGGTACAGGTTTGTAAGTTTCCTCACAAATTTTCTTTCCTTTTGCTCATATCTTTGTGAGGACAGTTTGATTCCTCATACTTTTATTTTTTTGCTTATTTCATTTTATGAGAACTCCGATGAATTCCTCACAGTGCTCTTTTATTTTTCCTTTTATTTGTGAGAGCTTGTCTCACTGGCTTTGGGGATATAGTACCATGCAGCCCTTGCACCCAATTGGGTGTCCCCATGTTGGGCTCCGTGGTGGGTGGGGACTATGGACACTGAACCACACTAAAACAAACATGAAATCAATTTATGCATTGATTCTGCCTCACCTGCAAAGAGATTTTGACCTGAAGATCCATACTCATCATCCTCTTCTTTGCCCTTGTCTTTGTTTCCTCGATTCCCCTGTACCATTCCCCAGTTCCTGATCGTGTATTGGAGACAGGGTGCCATTTTTTTTTGTAAGGTCTTACTGGTTTACCAAATCCATCAAGCACCAAAAATTTGGTGAAACTGGAATGGAGATGGTCCAGCTCACAGGGATGTTGCCATCTTCGTGAGCAACCATCCTCATTCCAGGTCATACCCTTCACCACCAGTCTTGAGGCTGTTGCAATCTGGTGAATTGCTTGTTGAGACTACTTGTTCAAACTTTTGGAACCATTACTTAAGGTACTTGATGTACAAGGTCCTCCTTCGGGTACAGGAACCCATCTGTGTGTGTGCTTGCAGGAGACATACTTGCAGCTAGCCACAGTTCTCACAATCTGGCAATTTTCACTCATTTTCTGGGACTGGGATGGAGATGGTCCAGCTCATTAGGGGTGTTGCCATCTTTGTGAGCAACCATCCTCATTCCAGGTCATACCCCTCACCACCAGACTTGAGACTGTTGCAATCTGCCTCTTTGGGGAATTTTTTTTGACTTTCTGCTCTGTGTATCTTCTGGCAAGACTTTGATGACCTTGTCTTGCATCTGCCACTTCCATTACATGGGACTTGAACAGTCCTTTTTGGGGCAGTACTGACACCTTTTCCATTTTCAAGCAATGAGTTTTTATTAAGTTGTAAAGTTATAATCTTTAAAAAATAATGCCTAACAATTCAGTGATAGTTATATTGATTTGCTTAAACTCTGCTAAGACACTGGGGTTCAGTAGTTAGTTGTATATAAATTAGATAAGAAAGTGATTTATATTTACATATTAAAACTATTTTTCAGCTTGCAAAATACTGTGATTCTTTACTCAAGAAAAGTGCCAAAGGAGGTTCAGAATCTGAAGTAGAAGATAAGCTTTCACAATCTATAACTGTTTTCAAATACATTGATGATAAAGATGTCTTTCAGAAGGTAAGAGAATATTTTTTTTTTAGTTTGCGTATATTTCAAAATATTACTCTAACAAAACCAAAGTTATTTCTTATCGAATGTAGTGTAATTTTAAAATATTAGGTGGCTTGTATACTAGTATTCACTGTTTCTCTGATTTTTTTTTATATTGCATTTATGTTTTACTCTTATAATGCATTCCTTCAGGGGCTTTTAAGTAATTAAGTTATGTATATAAATTATTTTGTACATGTGTTAAAAGTTTTTAATGCATAGTGTAAGAAAATTATTTATGAGAACACTGAGTGTTCTTTATATTTATTGAGTAGAATATTTGAAATTTATTAAAATCAAGTCTTGTATTTAATGTGAGTGATAACAAAAAAAATAACCTGATCTAATTTAACTTATTTGGATATCGTGAAGCCTTAAATAAAATCACAAACTGGTAAGTTTTCATTTCTGAAATAATTTCAATCAATATAGTAAATATATTAAAATTTTGTCCATACCTGGTCTAGTAGTATATCTAACTACTAAACTAATGGGCATGCCACTCTGTATGTGTTTGTATGTTATATGAGAAGTTAGGACAATCCGTATAAAGCTTCTAGGTTATTTCTGTCATCTTTTTAGGGAAACACCTTCCATTAAAAAAATTAATATACTAAGTTAACACCTAACTTAAATTGTGTAAATATGTAATGAGTGTAGTGTTAAAATGAATCTTTTATGATTTAATGATTAGTATGGTAGCTAGGCATACACTCGAAGGAATGCTATGTACCAATCCCCTGTGATGATGTGCAGAACTAGCAAGGCCTAGCACCTAAAGTCTGACCCTACCTTCTCGTGCAGACTGCTAGAACCTTTTGTGAGGGAATGGAAAGGTAGGGATGCCAGATGAGTGTTAGCTACTCTTTTCTGTATTGGTGGGCTGCTGTTGAAGGTAAATCTTCCGTTGTGCTATCTATTGTTCATGGTTTGACAGCACTGAGAGAATAGACACGTGATACGTTATATTAGCTGGTGGATAATTCTGATCAGAGGCTATTGGAAGTACCAGAACTTTTGCTTCTGTGAGCATCGCCAAAACTACACTGGTGAAATTCCTAAGAGTATGGGTGGCTTAAGCCTTTAGTAATGGGGGAATAAGTTTTTACCCCATGCCTGTGATTAGAGAGCTGTTTGATATTGTTGACCCTTCCTCTTTCAATAAACATAGTTTCTTTTAAGATCTCATTAACCATTTTCTCTCCACAAATACTTGGCATGTGAGGATGCACTGCACGGAGATTCTTTTTCCTCGCAAAAGAATTCTAGTGTTATAACTTAGATATTCTACGTTTCAAGAGGTCAGATGCTTAAAAATAATAAATTTCTCTTTTCAGAGGGGGAGGATGGAAAGCAATCTCCAAGGCATAAGTTTGCTTCTCAGCAGATACGCCAGTGATGCTCTTCTACAATATGACTTGCATTAATGAAATAATGAAAGATTTTTTACAGCTAAATTTAAAATTGAGATTAAAGACTGGAATGTTATGTTGTTATGCCCCCACAGAGGACTCCAATGAGAATTATAGGTGTTATGGAAAACTTCAAGATATTTTGAATTATGTGAAGGAAGACTTCAATGCAAAATTTGGTAATGACTGTCTTTTTAGCAGGGGTAATAAATCTTTTTGGTATTGGTAGTTGCAGTGGCATTGGGGAACATTAATAATAATAGGTAAGTAAACTTAATGGTTTGAGAATAACTAATACATACTGCAAACAGTAGAACATTTTTAAATACACTTGGTTTATGATTATTATATGTTGACAGCAAAGGGGCTGGTTCTGTTCGGAATACCAGGTCTTGGTAGGGGAGCCGAAATTGGATCTGACCATTACACTGTCAAAAGTGTCTTGTGACTGAAGCTTAAGAAATGTTATGCTAATTTAAAAGAATTCCATTTAACACTGAAGCAATGAAAAAATCGGATATAGCAAAAAATCTTATCATAATAAATAGTTTAATAATTATGACAATCTTCATTTGCTTACTACTAAAGTTCAGAAAGAATGAGACTATTTTAGACAGGCTTTTCTTGAAACTAATAGTACTGTTTTGGGTAAAAATGTACATAGGATATAGTTATTTGGATGATAAGGCTATGGGGCTTATTTCTGAAAAGGAATTGCAAGAGTAATTTGAATTAACACCCTACTAATGATAACAGATGACATTGTAAAGCGATTAATAAACATGTAAAAGGATCAGTTGGCAGTTGATAATAAACTTTGTTGTGATAGCTTAGATGATAAAGCTGAGGAAGTAGCCAATCAACAATATGACTGCATTAATTAATTAATGAGTTCTACTCCCATTATTTATAATAAGGATAGATGCATTACTGGCTGCAATGTAGGCCTTATGTCACATGGAAATTATTTTGACTATATCTAAATTAAAATTACATAATTCCCTAGGGGTAAATGAAATTATAACTTGAAATGCTTAGAGCTGGAAATGTTTCTATTGTCACATGGCTGACTCAAATTTTGATAATTTTTTTGGGATGAAAGTGTTGTTGCTAAAGATTTTACCAGAGCCATTATTATCCCTATTTAAAAAAAGGTGATTGCAGTTCTTATGATAATTATAGGGAAATCAGTCTACTTTCTGTTCCAGGTAAAATTTTTCCCATTATTGTGCTTAATCGAATTAAGAATTTGTTTGATGGACACTGCATGATGAATAGTATTGATTCAGAAGTAGTAGGGGATAATTAGATGAAATATTTTCACTTATGCAGATTCTTGAAAAATGTTTAGAGCTCAGATACCTGTAGCTTATAGATTTCAAAAAGTGTTGATCGTCATAATTTGTGGTTGATTACGAGAACGTATGGAGTACCTGACAAGTTCCCATTATGATGGCTCTCAATAATAACACAAGTTGTATGTGGGAGAGCTGGTAAGGCTTCTGGCAATTGGTTTAGCATTGCCATTTGAGTTAGACAATGTGCATTTTGTCTCCTTTTCGCTTTAGTTTGGTTATGAGCTGTGCAGAATTTCTTGCAAGGGGAAGTTTTTAGCCTTAAATCATCTAAAGAGTTGAAAATTTCTTATTTAGATTATACTGATGATTTAGGTCTATTGTCAAATGATGAGATGAACTTTTTCATTAGAGCTGTTGATGAAACTGGTGCTAAATAGAGAAAACTAAGGTGATGAAAATTGCTCAAATTGAAGGTGCATTAGTTGTTTTTAATGGTTGCATCCTTGAGCAAGTGTCTTAATTGATCATGCTATGCAGAATTCCTTGCAAGGGGAAGATTTTGGCCTTAAATCATCAAAAGATTTTAAAATTTATTAATATTTAGACAAGTTAAGCAATAATGTACTGTTAAAGCTACAGAGCTATTTGAAGGTAAATACCTGCATTGGATAAATACATGTGTATAAATACCTTTAGACACTATTTTAGAATATTGCCAAAATCCAGTTCTTCAGAGCAGAGTCGTTCCCAGATGTGGAGTTGTAGGTTCCTTGATTTCAAGTTTGTCACAGCACATTTTTAGTTCTTTTTTTCACATGTAATATAAGTTCACTATTTCGCAGAAAGTCCAGTTGTGTGAATGGAGCTTCCTTCTATTTTTATTATTTGTTGTTAAATGCCAAGGACTATGATGTTTTGTTGTGTGGTATACAGTTTTTTTTTAAAGCACACAGCAGTTTATTTTCACTATTATATAAAGGTTTAGATAGCTTAAAAGTTACTGTTGGAGTTTGCAATAGCACTTCTTAACTGGTTTTCTTATTCACAATATTCTTTAGTGTGCTGACTGGTTTTGACCAACTGTGTGGTTGTCACGAGCACTCATTGTTGACAGTTGCAGGGGGCTTATCACTGGGTGTGCTGTGCATGCATTTCTTCCTTCTGTTGATGTTATTTGAGGAGAGTTCATTGCTTTGCGTGAAGGTGGTGCTGCTGTCTGTTGCTTGTTGGTATTATTATACTTTGAAGCAGAGAACTTTAACCTTTTGTTGCTAGATTTTGGGATATTTTATATTTCTCTACCACTAGTCAAGTAAAATCTTCATAGCGGGGGGATTGATATACTTCATTATTGCAGCATTGATTTCTATTTTGATATATGTCGTTCTGCAATATTTAGCTGATAGTTTGTCGGTGGTGCTACGATAATTTTTGCTGTATTAAAGTCTTGTGTTCGTTCCCTATTGTATATGGAGTGGGCTAAAGCAGTACTTTGTTTTTCCATTTCTTATTTAGATTATGCTGATGATTTGGATCTTTTGACAAATGATAAGATGAACTTTTTCATTAGAGCTGTTGATGAAACTAATAATAGAGTAGGTTTAATGATAAACAGAAGAAACTAAGGTGATGAAAATTTGTCAAGCTAATGGTACTTGAATTTAGTTGTCTTGAATGGTTGCATCCTTGAACAAGTGTCTCAATTTAATTATCCTGGGAGCTGTGCTGCAGATACTGGTGTTTTGTGGTTTGAGGTAAACAGAAGAAAAGGAATTTCTGCAGGGACTTTTAAGAATCTATGGAGAGTATGGGAAAAATAGACAATAACCAAAGACTTAAATTAGGCTATATAATAGGCATGTCTAAAGTTAGTTATAGAATGAAAAATCTAAAGTAAATTATAGAATGATCCTTTGTAAGCATGATGCAGGAAGATTGATGCCTTTGGAAATTAGATGGTTTGACTCTAAGTAATAATGAGTAGGCAAAGGAGATGGCAACTACCTTTGAGCAGCATATTGTGCAGAGAGAGAGAGACTGCATTGGTTTGACTGTGTTGCTCATATACATAACTACTTAGTGAATAGAATTTTTATAAATTTACATTACTTAGTGAATAGGGTAAATAATTACATTAGTGAACAGGGTTTTGAGCAGTGTGCCTGAAGATCTCAGAAAAAGGGGGAGACCTAGAAAGTAATAGGCAGACATTGTCAAACAGGACCTTGTTAGAATTTGCATACAGTGGTCAAATGCAGCAGCTGTAGCTCAGGACAGATCTGTTTGGTGAACTAAATTACACTCTGGTTGGACCTTTGCAGCCTTTGACTGCTTGAGGATTATGTATATATGCATTGCAAAACAGGAGAAGCTATAATATTCATTAGTCTTATTGTGATCTCTAGGTGATTTGAAAATTTTATTCTTGTATATTATTTATGTCAAACTTTGATTTAAAAATGCATAAATAAAAAATATATACCCCCTCAAGCAGCTGCTTGCCACAGAGGTCTGACAGGTCTGTCAGTTTATTATGCCACAGTAAGAGATCTGAGAGGATGGCAGGACCTCAGCAGAAAAACGACACACACATCCATGCCTAATCCGGGACTCGAACCCAGGTCCCTTAGATCAGTAGCCAAGCATGCTAACCACTCGGCCATGGGACGGCTGTGGTATTTTAAATACATACAATAAAAATTCTGTATTCATCATTTCAACTACATGCCAACTTCCATGTATAGCCATTTCATAGTTGCTGGCAGATAACATCTTACATTAATTTAGTGAGAATTCACATTCAGTACCATATTTTTCTTACAGGTTTTATGATTTTTATATTATTTACAATTTTTTCAGCAAGTCTTCAAATTTTGAGGAAAACCTACATGAAAATATGATAGCTCTGAAGTAGAAAATTGTGGTACTAAACCAACTACAACCACTTTCTACTGACCACCATTCAAGGATGAATTGTCACTCATCATTAAAGAAACCTGAGCAATAGAACAGAGTAGTGTAGTTTTTTTTTTCCCCTTCAGAAACATCAAAAGTTGCTAGTCAGAAATTCCATTTATAAAACAAAATGAGAAAGCTAGATCAATTTTAAGAATGCAATCTATGAAAGTTTCAGATTGGCCAAGTACCACCTAAGTCCTTCCAAGTGTCAAAGGCTGGTTTTGCAAATTCAAGTGTAAAAGCGGCTGTATCTGCTGAAACTCTAGCTTAAATTAACACATGAAAGGCAGGATATCAGAAAACTCTTTTTTAGGCAGTAGGCTTGGGACTGAAATTGGACATTTAAAAAAAATAAAAATGTAAATCAGCTGGTTGAAATTTAAAATACCAATTTCATCAGGTTTCTCCCATCACTGCAGGATAGTCTCATGCTCTACAGAAGTTTTTAGAGATCTCCAGAAAAATTCAAAGGAGGCAACAATAACAAACTTCTTTGAGCAAGCTAAAATGACCTTTAAATTCTATCATTAGTGAATAAATAAAATTTCTTTTTTATTCTTTTGTTCACTGTAAAAACTACAGTAATTGTTGATGTATAAAAGTATTTTTAAACTTTTTTCTGGTTGAAAATTTACCGGTGAAACATAACATATTTCTTCCTCTAAGCAAATCATTTTTGTAACACTTTTCTGGAACCCTTCCAAATATGGAACTTTTATTGTGCATTATTTTAATTTCCCAAATATTCAAAATCTTTAAAATCATTTTGAACTGGTAACTTTCATTCTTTTGCTTTAGTTTATGTTCAAATCCATAAGCAGTGTTCTTTTGCATTTCAATTGAAATTTTATATTTTTAGTTTATGCAAAGTTTCTTGTCCACTTGCCTATACATCATAAAATTTTTTAATAAAGTGAAATACTTTTTTTTCCTTAGGTATAACCTTGTGTACTGTTTTATATATCTATGAATAAGCTTATACTGCTGCTAGTTCCTCATTAATTCGACTGAATAAAAACAATAGTAAAGCACTAGTATCAGCAGAATTTAATATGTAAACAGTACCTTCAGTTGATCATTTAACTAAAGCAATAAAATAGTATTCTGCAAAGACTAGAAATATCTATGCATATATTGAGAATACTATTTTATAGACAGTTTTAAAAGGCATTTAATACATTTTTTTACTGTGGTATATTCCAGTTTCTTTATAGAAATGATTATTTCGATTAATACATTTTCTTATAGCAGCAGTTCTAACTGGAATGTAAATATATTTAACACTTTTGTCCTGTTCTATATATGTATAGTTGTGAAAATATCTATAAACTATGATAATTAATTGTTACTGTACTTAAAACTTGTAATACAAATTGTTTCTCACTTTGGACCCTTAAAATGCTTTTCATCTTCAGTAAGTAATAAGCAAATGGTGTTTACTTTCTGATATTGATTTTATGATAAAGTGTAGTTCATTTAATCTTACTCATATATTAAGATATTTTTCCATATGACAATCTTTTTAACGTTGTATTTATAGTTTTATGCTAAGATGCTTGCAAAACGCCTCATTCACAGCCAATCTATGTCAATGGATGCTGAAGAAGCTATGATTAACAAGTTAAAGGTAAGCTTTTTTATGATTAAAACTTCGGATCTTAACATATAGTGTATGGTGTTATTTTGTGTTTGAACAATTCATGTTATTTTGTGCAAATGTGCATATTCCATATTCATTCAATGTTAAAAAATTGCAGGCTAGTCTGTGCATGAGACTCTCTCTGCAGCAGGTGTGTCCAACATGCGGCCCTGGACAGCTAGTAATGTGGCCCACAAAATCGTAAAGTTTACATGTTTGCGACATAAGCTTTCAACATGATTATGTGATTTTCAGGGCGTTTTTGATATTCCACTAGTTTTATGTTGCCCTTTTTTTAATTTTATAATAAAAACATAAGAAAATAAATGAAGTTTTATTATTCATATACATTAACTTTATTATACATTTTATATGCAGCCCAAAACAATTCATCTTTACTCAATGTGGCCCAGGGAAGTCAAAAGGTTGGACACACCTGCTCTACAGGAAAAAGATCAAGCCTGAAAATTTTTAAATCTTACAAGACTCCATAAGTAGTCATACAGTTTTTATAAGAACATAGCAATTCTTCCAAGCATTTGCAAATAATATCATGGAATTTTATTAGCTATGTAGTCACTGGAAGGAGAGCTATGCACGATCCCCTGTGATGATGCATAGAACTGGCCAGGCCTAGCACCTAATGTCCTGCCTTCTTGTGGTGCAGGCCATTAGTACCTTTCAAAAGAGATACTCCCTTGCAGAAGTGAATGGAAGGGGAGGGCTGCAGATTAGTGTTTCCTACTGATCTGGACAACTCTGGTTGCTTTTCTTTTTTTTTCTACCCTGGTGAGGAGAGGTCAGCCACACAGGGTCCTGGTGTTGACCATATAAACCTACTGGACTGAAATAAGGCTCTGAGCTTCATTATGGATCCTGAATTTGCTGCACTGATGGGCTTCTGTGAAGGGAAACTCTGATGTTTTCTGTTTGTGGGTTGACAGCCCCAAGTGAATAGAGTCACAGGATATGTTTATCAGCTGGTGGATAATCCTGAGCAGAGGTCATCGTTGGCACCTGAACTCTGCTTCTATTGGCATCGTCAAATTTTACATTGGAGGAAGTCTTCCAGTGTAGATGGCTTCAGCCTTTAGTGGTGGGGGAACGGGTCTTTGCTCCAAGTCTGCGATTAGGGGACTGTTTGATATTGTTGCTATTCCCTCTCTCAATAAACATAGTTTCTTTAAACATCCCTCTACCCATTTTCTCTCCATAGGTAGTTGGAATGTGAGGACTCTGCACAGAGCTTTTTCTCTTGATATCCTCACACAAGAATTCCATCGTTATAATTTAGATGTTTTTGGCTTTCAAGAGACCAGATGGACAGATAAAGGTCAGATTCTTAAAAAATAATCTTAAATTTCTCTTTTTATGGAGGGACGACAATAAGCACCACCAAGGCATGGGTCTGCTTCTCAGCAGACACACTAATGATGCTTTTCTAGGATATGAGTGCATTAATGAAAGGTGTTTAACAGCAAATTTTCAGACAAACATTAAAGACTTGAATGTTATCTGTTGTTATGCCCACACTGAGAATGCCGATGAGGATGAGAAGGATAGGTTTTAAGGACTACTTCAGCATATTTTGAATTCTGTCAAGAAAGGAGATGTTTCCTTGTTCTAGGTGACTTCAATGCCCAAGTTGGTGCTGACTCTCACCTTTGGGGAGGGGTGATAGACCCTTTTGGTTTTGGTAGTGGCAATATCTCGTACAGGTAAGTAAACTCAATGGTTTCAGAATAACTAACACTTATTACAAACACTGCAACAAACATAAATACACATGGGTTTCACCTGATAGATTGCATAAGAATATGATTGATTATATATTAATTAACAGCAAATGGGCTAGTTCTGTTAGGAATACCAGGTCATATAGGAGAGCTGAAATTGGATCTGATCATTACCTTGTTAAAAGTGTCTTGCAACTTAAACTTAAAAAGTGTTGTGCTAAAGTTAAACAATTTACCTTTAATACTGATGGTCTGAAAGACCCAGTTATAACTAAAGCTTACCATGATAGGTTACTTAGTCATTATGACAGTCATGGTTTGCTTACCACTGATATTGAGGAAGAATGGGACCATTTTAAACAGACTTTTTCGGAAAATAACAGTACTCTGTTAGGAAAAAATGAGCAGATGAGGAAGAATTATTTGAGTGATAAGGCACTGGAGCTTATTTCAGAAAGAAAGAACTGTGAGAATGTCTTTAATCAATACCCTACTAGTCCTAATAGAAGGCATTACAGAGAATGTGTAAAGGATCAGTTAGCTGCTGATAAAAATCTTTGGCTTGATGGATTGGCTGACAAAGCTGAGGAAGCAGTTAGCACAACAGAAGGGAGCTGCACCAGATAGTTAATGTTTTGTGTGGTAGAAAACAGACAGGTATTGAAGGATAAACAAGGTAAGGTTATAGAAGGTGAGGATTCTGTCATGGCTAGGTAGGCTGAGCATTTCAGTGATGTTCTAAACAATGGTTAATTCTACTCCCATTGTTTGTATTGATGATAGATGCATTGGTGACTTTAATTTTGGCCCTATAACACAGTCTGAAGTTATTTTAGCTGTTTCTAAACTTAAACTACATAAATCCCAGAGATAGATGAAATTTCTACAGAAATGCTTAGAGGTGGGAATGTTTCAGTTACCTCTTGGGTGACTGAAATTTTGAGTATCTTTTATGATAAAGGCATGGTTCCTAAGGATTTTACCAGAGCTATTATTATTCCTATATTCAAAAAAGGTAATTGCAGCTCTTGTGATAACTATAGGGGTATCAGCCTACTCTCTGTTCCAGGGAAAGTTTTTGCATGATTGTGTTTAATAGAATTAAAAATCTGGTTGACATGCAATTGCGTGATGAGCAATGTGGATTCAGTAGTGGTAGGGGACGTGTAGATCAGATAATTTCACTTAGGCAGATTCTTGAGAAATGTTTAGAGTTTCAGAAACCTTTGGTTGCTAGATTTGTTAATTTCAAAAAGGCTTTCAACTCTGTTTATCGTCATAATTTGTGGTTGATTGTGAAATCATATGGTATACCAGACAAGTTAGTTAACATAATGAAAGCTCTCTATAATAACACTGAGTCATGTGTGAGAGTTGGTAAGGCTTGTAGCAATTGGTTTAGCATTACTTCTGGTGTTCGACAAGAGTGCATTTTGTCTCCTTTTCTCTTTAGCTTGGTTATTGTTTATGTTATGCGAAATTCATTGCAAGAGAAAGAATTTGGCCTTAAATGGTCTGGAGATACTAAAATTTCTGATTTAGATTATGCTGATGATTTAGCCCTTTTGGCAAATGATGTTGATGAGATAAACTCTTTCATTCAAGCTGTTGATGAAACCCATAGTAGAGTAGGTTTGGTTATAAACAGAGAGAAAACTAAAGTGATGAAAATTGTTCAGGCAGGCTGTGATTCAGTTAATCTGAATGGCTGCAGTCTTGAGCAGGTGTCAGAGTTTAATTACCTTGGGAGCTATATAACAGATACTGGTGATGTGTGGCATGAGATTAACAGACGAATATTGATTGCTGCTGGGACTTTTAAGAATCTATAGAGATTGTGGAGAAATAGGATTATACACCTAAAGACTAAAATTAGACTGTATAATAATTTGGTTCTTTCTAGGGTTAGTTATGGTAGTGAAACTTGGACACTTTGTAAACAAGATAACAGGAAACTAGATCCTTTTGATTCTAGATGCTTACGCAGTATCTTGGGCATTAGGTAGTTCAACTTTGTAACTAATGATGAGGTTAGGCAAAGGAGTCAGCAACCTCCTTTAAACAGCATATTGTGCAGAGAGAGACTCCATTGGTTTGGCCATGTTGCCCGTATGGATAATTATAGATTGGCAAATAGGGTTATGAACAGTGTATGTAAAGGCCTCAGAAGGAGGGGGAGACCTAGGATGCTGTGGGCAGACAATGTCAAACAGGACCTTATTAGAATTGGTGTGCAGTGGCCAGATGCAGCAGATGTAGCTCAGGACAGACATACTTGGGGAACTAAATTGCACGGTCTGGTTGGACTTCTGTAGCCCATGACTGCTTGAGGATGATGATGAATTATTATTTTTTTTATCTATTATCAGATGTCTTTTATGAAAAGAATATAAAAAGAAAAATTTATATTTCTTTGATCATGTGGTTGCAAACATTATAGGAGTGTGATATCGATTGGTAAACATCTGGTTTTAATTTCAAAATTAGTGCACATGTTAAGCTCTACAGATCAGAATTTTAGAAAGTACCTAAGTGTTTTTGTGTTTTCTTTGCTGATGAAATATAGTTTTTAAAAGATAAAATAGGGATAGCCAAATGCTTGATCACATATGGATATTAATCATGATGGATATTATCAAGCCGAACTGTGAAATTGTGATTTTATTTTTTTCTTCTAAACTACAATATTCCATTGACTCTGAGAGTGATTCAGATCAGTTCTGACTTTTCTCAGGTTCTGAATGGGGATATCAATTTCAACTACTAGAATTACTTATATTGCTTCTCAAATATATACTGCAATTAGAAGGAATAGTTATTTGATACGAACAAAAATTAAATCATTTGACATACATGACTTAAAATGGTAGATACTTTAGGAGACAACTTAACAGTTGTCTCCTAAAGTATCTACCATTGTTAAGTTGTTTACATAAATGATCAAATAATTTTTTTAATTAAATTAAAGATTTAAATAATGATAGAAATGTTAGGAATTAAGGTAGTGAAATAATTCAGAAAATAGGGAAATTTTTTTAAATTTTTACTGAATTTGAAATGCAAAAAATACAGTAAAGTCTTGCAATTTTCTTTAATGCTTAAAATTTTACTTACCTGTATTTTTTTTTTAATTTTCATTTTCTGAACCCCAATTAAATGTTCTTTCTTTTGGTATATAACATAACCTACTTGGTTATTTTTAAAAAAAAATTGTGGAGTTGACTTGTTTATTTGAATGGTGAAAAGCCTTGACTTTTCTCAAAGTACAGTATCATGAAAAAAATTCGAAAAAGATAATTTTCTTCACTTGAGAGAAAATTTATTTTCCCTCTGTAAAAACTGTAAAAACCTCTGTAAAAATAAACAAATAGCCTTTCTATTATTATGCATTATAATCATTTTTGCATATTTTTTAATAAATTTTTATTTGTATTGCCAGATGCATTTTTTATTGCATGCATCTATAAAAGTCCTATTAAAATTAAACTAGTCATCTTTTTGCTAAATATATATATATATTTTCAGAAAATCCTAAATTAAATACTGATTAATTTGGCATACCATGTATTTTAATTCCTTTGAGTAATTATTAGGCAGAAAAGTTATGAAGTTCAATTTTTTGCCTGAATAGAGTTGAAAAAAAGCCTGGCCACATGGTACAGTTCAGTGTTTCAGGTTTGGCTTGGTAAGGATTAAACAGCCTAATAGTGATTAAATGCTTAGTAAATCAGTGCTGTGCTATGGATTAATTTGTATAACTTCAAGGTAATAGTGATCATACCAGAAGTGAAGCAGATTTAGATTTTCTTAAAAGAAAAATTCTAGTCAGGATATACTTGGAGTGTAGCTAGCTGGTCAGGCACACATGCCTAGAATGGCTCTGTAGTCTCTAAATGCACTCAAAAAGCAGTTACTGACCTTATGGTGTATAGCTTAAAGTTCCCATCAGTGTACCAGGAGATTTCCTGGTACACTGATGGACCTATTTACTTTTATCTTGACTATTACAAATGTTCAAAATTTAAATTGAAGGAATACAACAAACAAATAACTTAGTTCTACCTAATGTCTGCATTCTTAAATCCAACTGTTTGGTTTGTACATAAAAACAAATGTAAAACATTTTCTTACTCTCCCCAAAATTTTTGATATATCACTGTTTCTTCAGATTCAAACATCTGAAATTGATCAAAATGATAAAGGTTCAGCTTGAACATTTTGCCAATCAGTTTAAAATATTCATAACTGTATATCACAGTGAAATATTAAAAAGCACAATTGAATTTAATGTCCTTAACCATAATAAGTTGCTAAGTAACAAAGAGTTCAACAAGTAGAACATATACCTTGAGCATTTATGATTGACAGATGGAGTACCCAACATGAAGTAGTAATTTCTTCAGTGTTTTGAAGTACATAGCAACATTATGGTTGGTGAATTCAATATAATAAAAAAAATGTTTGATGGTAGAAATTACATGAAATAGAATTTTGATGAATGAAACTTATAGATGGAATTTAGTAAGTTGATCACACTAAATATGAATACATTTTCAGTAGTCTCTTTTATGGTGTGGATGTTTTTGCACCATATGATGTGATGCCCCCTCATTCACTTTTACTTTACCTTAACCAGTTTTGCTTAATTTACGTTATATTTATCATTTTGGGGATTTTTATTTCCTTTTTGGCATCACAGCGCTCGTTTCCAAGAGTTAGGAGTTGCGTATGCATAACTCTGAACTTTTGATTGTCACCCGCTAAAGCGCGTGCACAAGGGCACGCCCACTCTTGCATCATAGCTTGCACCGCTCATCGATTTATGCAAATGTCTTTCCGGGCGTGCAACATGACACGTGCGGGCCTTGTACCTCTTGTTATAACCTGGTGACATGTTGTCACAGTAGCACAGAAGATAGTAGAGAGTATTATATAGTAGAGAGTATATCATTCATTAGTAGTAGAGCACAGCACAGTTTAGAGGTCAGTTTTAGTTTGGAGTTTGTTGAAGATGTTTGTAGTAAGAAATGATGTAGTATCTTCTTTATTGAAGTTTTGGTCAGTGCTTTTTGGAGATAAATTGTTATTTAAACGTTTTGAATCTTTACTAATTTTTTCTCTTGAGCAACGTTAGTTTGTTTTGATTAGCATTAACATAAAATTTTGACAATCATTTAATATTTTTGAATTCTTACTCATTAACGCTCGCTGGTATTTCGAACCCTAATTAAGCTTTATTTTTTGGCAATTTGCTAATTATTGCCTGGCACCCAACTCAGCTATCCGGAGCATGAAAATAATTGGATCAGACAAAGGGTCCAAACTTTAAAAGCAATTCATTTCTTTGGAGTGTTACAATGATCATTCTGATATAGTTATTGTTACCTGGATTTTTTTAGAGGCAATAGACGTGTATTTTGAAAAAGTACACATCTACTGTTCAACTGTATTGTCATAGTCTGGAATACCTGATTGATTCAAGTCTGCTATAACATACATGTTGCTTTGGTGTTTATGAAATAATTGTTAATATGCAGTATCAGTTCCAAGTTTTATGTTTTTGAAAAGAAAAAATTTTTGGGAAATATAATCAGTATTTTTATGAAACTTTCAAGTATAAAAATATAGTAAGTAAGAGTAGGCAATATTTCTATATACACTGCTCGTCAAAGTTAACATGGATCAGCAAAATGTGAGTTAGAAAAAGTCCTTAGAAATAAATAATTTTTAACATTCCTAAATAATTGTTGTGCAGTTTGAAAAATACAACATGCAATTCCCATATAACACAGAATTTGTAAAACAAAATACCCTGTAAAAGGTATACTTTCATAGACACCTGATAATTTCAAACTGATTTGTTGCATTGTCATAGTCTGGAATATCTGATTGATTCATAATGTCTCAAAGAAAACAAAACATTTAGATTACTCAAAATTATGTGCAGCCATTAGAAAGTTGGAAGCTGGTCAAATAATCATAGAGGTGGCTATATTCTTTGGTTTTCACCGATCTTTATCTCAATATCATGGCAGTATTTCCAAACAATCGGACCTGTTCAAGGGCGTCTTAGAGTTACAATCCCTCAAGTTGATCACCATATTATGATGAAATGGAACATGAAAACCATAATAATCTCTCATTCAGACCTCGTTGCAGTCATGGAAGGCAGATATTTATCTGAACTTTGACCAGAAGCCTTCATAAGGTTGAATTATATACAATGACCTGTTGTATGCAATCCTTTAACCTACAGACAGACATACTTTAAATGATGTCATAATCATGTAGCCTGGACCCAAGAGCAGTGGAGTCATATACTCTTTATAAGCAAGTCTTAGAATTTCTCTACAGTTGAACAGTAGATGTGTACTGATATGGAGAGAGAGGTGGGAATCCATAACCAGTTTATTAACACCATTGAAAGAAGTGCATATGGTGGTGGATGTCTATGCCAGGTTCCTATTGTGTGGATGTATTGACATCTATGTGTTTGATGGAGGTTCTGACTCTTCTGAGGTATCAGGATGAGATCCTTGATCCCTGTGCCAAGCCTGGTATCTTTGGTGCAATGGAAATTTCCTCCTAATGGACGTTAGTGCCCATCCACACAGAGCAAGACTGACCTATGTAAAGGAAGGTGTCCAACAAATGGAGTGGTCTGCATTCTCTCTGAATCCCAACCTAATTGTACATCTATGAGATGATCTGGGGAGATGAATTTCTGCCCTTCATCCCAAATCCCTTAGTATCCCCCAAACCCTTCAGGACCTTGGGCTGCCTTTAATACTCATTTGGCTTTATTGCCCTCCCATTCTCTGTATTTTATTGAGGGCATGAATCAATGCAGCCCGCCCTATGTTAGTGCTAGAGAAGATATTGAAGTGGAACACATTTCCTATTGACTACAATTTATATTCAAACTCCCCCCTCCCCTCCTTTTCATGTATTTATTCTTTTTTTAGGTTACATGTAAATCATTTTGTCCCAAATTTTCAGGATTTATCACATAATATTTTGCTGTGATATTTGGTTAGATTTATCCAATATGTCTTGAGATATGTACATTGATCTTTACTAAATTTTTGATGAGTAATGTATATGCTGCATTCATTGCTTCTAAAAAATGCATATTAGCCTTTTTTTACTTCATTTTTTAAGCAACAATAAATTCATTTTTATATATTACAGCAAGCCTGTGGCTATGAATTCACCAGCAAACTACACAGGATGTTCACTGATATGAGTGTCAGTAGTGATTTGAATAACAGGTTTTCTACTCACCTACGTGACAGTGAAGTAGAATTGGGCATCAATTTCTGCATTTCTGTTCTTCAGGTAAGTAACAGTCAAATAATATGCTCTTTTTTGCATCTTCATTTTCATCCATAAATAGTAATAAGAAACTAAAAAAGTTTTAAATGCAATGCTTCAAAAATACAAAAAAAAAAGGTTCCTTATTACTAGAATTAAAAAGCAATTGGATGCTTAGTATTGCAACTTTAACTCTTTCATGACCATGTACTAAAGTACCAGCACACACAGACAACCAGAATGCTCAATCTTCCTATCCTTAGTGGCATCTGTAGTTTCTCTTCCAAAGATACATATTAACTAGGTTCTGCGATGTTTCTGTGATGAAGATTGCTGTTAAGCCCTTTAATAATATTACACAAGGGAGCTAGGCATATAAGAACATGCTTAATCTGTAGCAAAAGAAATGAAAGTTAACTCCTCCAGCAGCTATTTGCCACAGAGATCTAACAGGAGCTTATCGGTATAGTGCACCATGGAGATCTGTGAGAAAAGTGAGATATCAGAAAGACAACACACCTAAAAACATCTCTTTATTTGGGATTTGAATCAAGGGTCAATTTGCAGACAAGTATGCTAACACTCAGCTACTGAGATGGTGCCTCTGCAGAAAGCATTCTTAAATTCCATTATCTGGTTTTGCTATGCTAAACTCATTAATAAATAGTAACACTTTGCTAGCTGGATGCAGTGATATCTGTTATTTATTATTCTTATAAAGTTTGTTTGTCCATAAGTCCAAAGTTAATGAAACCAAAGGCAGAAAAATATTTTTAACAATGCTGAGTTTAAAATTAGCCTTAAATATTGCCAAAACTGGCAGTGGTCACATGCTTTTGGGCTAATGATAGATGGATTTTACTTCTGTTGAAGAGTAACTTGAAATATTTTCACGTTACCATTATGCTTGCCACAGAGGTCTGACACAAGCCTCTCAGTTTAATACATCATAGTGGAAGGCCTGAGGAAGACAAAACCTCAGCAGAAAGACAGTTTTTTTTTTATATAATTTTTTTCTTTTCACAATTTATGTAGGTATATGTTTATAAAGTTTCTGACTCAAATTAAATTTATCAAATCAAAATAATGATTTTAATGCTTTACCAAGTGTATTCAATCCTAAAAAGGCTTGCCTATGCTTCAGAAAAGAAGTTGTAAGAAATTGTATTACAATGCAGTTAATCTTATTTACAAAAAATATTAACATGTTTTTAAAACCTTTGACTGCTTAGCCAATGGCAGTACCAAGCTGAAAACACCGGTTCTTGTCCGGTTACCAAAGTTAAGCAGCTTTGAGTAACTGGGAGGGTGACCACCTGGGAATACCGTGTGCAGTTGGCAAAAAAATCTGCTGAGCACCCGCCATCCTCGCAGATCCCTTCTACTATGGCATATTAAACTGACAGGCTCCTGTCAGACCCCTGTGGCAAGCAGCTGCTTGAGGAGGTATTTTATTTTTATTTAACTGCTGGACTACATTCAGAATAAGATGGATTCTAATAATGCATCATTTCTTATAGTTTCCGATCAGATCATAACAGACTTTTAATAACACATAAAATTAAAATGCATTCAGCTACACTGCTTATATATAGTGTTTTGCTGTGTACTGAAATATATTTTTGTTTATACTGCCAAGTAAGGGTCAGTCACATGCTGATGTTATACCACTTAAATGAGCTAATGTCTATATGGGAATGCTGTACTATTTTTACACAATGGGAACTTGCATATATTTTTTTTAACTCATTTCAGCAAGGAGCTTGGCCATTGGGACAAAGTGCTGTTTCTGAATTTGCTATTCCTCAGCAATTGGAGAGAAGTGTACAGATGGTTAGTAGTCTTTTCATTCGGAAAAATTTAAAAACATGTATATATTAGTCTCATTCTGCCTATTAAGCCATACCCATAATTATCTTATGTAAAAATGTTCAATCATAACTGAAAAGTTATATTTTTGAAAATATTTTTATATGTAACATTAAATTTTTTATTTTTGTTTTGGTGTGAAACAAAATAACACATCTCTTTTAAAGTGACAAATCTTGATATTATATTGCCTTTTGATCTATAAAAGAATTTTCAGGTCAAATGAGCTAATGTTTTCACTGTTGTTTGTCCATCTGTAAGACATTCAACGTTTTTGTTTTTAGAGATAAAAATTCTTTTGGGGTTGGATAGATATTGATAAAATATTATGATCTGCACTTTCAGTAGAACCTTCAAATAGCTATGATTGTGCCCTCTAATGGTGGAAAAGGTTGAAAATGGTAATATTTAAATGAATATTGCAGGCAATGTAATTATATTAGAAATTTGGTAATGAAATGTGAAGTCCAGAAAATTTGCATTGACAACAATGATTTTTACCTCTATCCCCAGAGGGGAGAGGGTGGGTGAGAAACCTTTTTTTCTTTTAAAAGAGATAATTGTTCATCATTGAAGATATAGGTATTAGTAAAGTATTCACTCTTATCAAATCTCCCAAACATTTCAGTTATACTCTCAGACAGTGGAAAATTTTCAATTTTTATTGAACAATGCAAATGATCTGTTTGGGCTAGAAATATAATATTTTAGTGGTTGAATATGATGACCAAGTGGTTAACACTGGCAGCTCAAACCCTTCACCTTAAGGGAAGAGAGGGTGGGGGGTGCAACTTTTTGAGAGAGATCAATAAAAAAATCTTTGAGTTGAATAGGTACTAACGAAATATTATTCATAGTTTTCAAATCCTCCCAAAGGCTTTTACATCATTAGAGTCCTAAAGGTAGAAAATGTGAAAATGATATATTTATCCTAGAAATCCGAAATTCTGACAGTAGAATGTATTAATCAGATCGGATACCCAAATAACTAACAGAAATATATTTTTTATTCCTGTGTTCTTTAATTAAATTACTGTTAGTTAAAATTGATCAGTTGCCTATTATTTTAAAAAAATTTAATAATATTTTAATATAGTAGTAATTTATATATACACTCATTTGTACCTTAACCCTAGGGGATGGAAACCTCAACTTTTTCATTTTAAGGGATAAATGAGAGATTGTTTCATGTATAGGGCTAATAATACACTACAGGAAATAAAAAAATGCCGCACTTACAAGAAGTTAGGCAATAGTATATGGAAATGATTAGGTTTGCAGGACGATCGAAATGATTGGACGGGCACAAGCTGACATCACAGGTGTGGAGCAGTTGGCAAAACATAGCTCCCTGCTTGACAAAACATTGTGGAAATTATCCTAAACTGCTAAAGTTGCACTTATGCAGACATCAGCAGCTGTTCCAACAATTAACAGACTTTGAGCGTGGAAGAATCATCAGCCTTAGAGAAACTGGTTTGTCATATAGAGATGTGGCCAACCTCGTTGCCACAATTCCAGCACCGTCATAAACGTATGGCACCAGTGGGTTCAAGAAAGATCCAGCAGACGCCGACAAGAATCGGGGAGACTTATGACCACGGAGCAACAGGACTGCCATAACATATGGCATTGCGTGACAGATTCACGACTGCAATGCAACTGCAAAGGGACTGGCAACAGGTAACACATCAAATACCTACCAAGCAGACAGTAAACAAGACTTCTACAGTTTTCATTGCGAGCCTATCATCTGGCACTGTGTTTGTCTCGCACGTCTTCAGTAGTTTCACCTCAGATAGAACTGGAACGAACAAGAGTGGAGTATCATGACGTTTAGTGACAAATCTTGTTTTTGTCTTGGTCAGCATGATGATAGACGTGTTCGCTGTCGTTTAGGGGAAAGAAATGCCACCCAGTGCGTGTGACATTGTAACACAGCTCCAGCACTTGGTGTGGGGTGCCATTAGTCAGACATCTCTGTCAGAACTAGTCATCATAAAGGGATCTCTAATTGCCCAATGATGCGTTACTAACATTTTGCAGCCAGTGGCTGTCCCATTTGTTCAGCAGCAGGGAACCTTTTACCGGCAAGATAATGCCCATCCCCATACAGCCCACATTTGTCTGCATTATCTACATGGGAAAAACGTTCAGGTACTACTGTGGCCAGCATACTTGCTGGACCTTTCACCTATTGAACACCTGGGATATGATGGGCCGACATCTCCAACAACACCCAAGAGGTGTGCCAACCACTGTCGCTGAAATGGAACAGCGACTTCATGCTATTTGGCATTCTATCCCTCAGGAGGACATTATAGAGATGTACAGTAGCCTTCCCCGCCATGTTCACTGTGTTCATACATTTCTGCGCAGGATGGTTCAACACCATACTAATTATACCACTTTACCGGGTAGGTAAAGGGGTAATTTTCCATATTTTTTTTTTTTGGTAATGTAATGAATCACACATCTCAGTGTATGCTGACAGCTAACATTAATCCTTCCAGGTGTTGCAAAATTTTTTTCTTGTGGTGTATATTACTCTTTACATTTTCCAGTTGCCCATTAGTAGGAATTCTACTGTTTAAAGGATGGAAAAATTCAGAAAATGAAAAACTTCTAAAATGTTCCTCCCATATTTGGTAGATGGGTTATGTTATTCTTTTATTTACTACTGATTTCATTGTCTGATATAATATAAATCAAACATGTTTAACCAAGTGCAACATGCTGTGCTTCCAAATTGACGTGTAAAAATATAAGCCAGACATGGCTGTAAGAATTTTGACATTAAAATAAGCTATCTAATCCTTAAATAAGACAAATTAACTTAAAATCAGTAGATTTGGCAGCAACATGATATTCCAATTTGACTTCCAGCTATGGACTGATCCCATTGCTTTGAAGAAAATAAATCTAATTATTTGTTTGTTTTTTTTTTGTGGGGGGGTGATTATGAAACTGCTGTAGAGCTTCCTAGAATTTAAAACTGTGTACGTTAATGAGATGTTTAAAACTATATATACTACAATAAAAAATTTACTAATGTGTATAGTTATTAAGCTTCAGTCAGTAGTCATAGTTGATTATAACTGCCTACAATTGTTTTAAGCAATTTGATGTATAGTTTTAGGTTTTATGAATAGACAATAGCACTTAACTCCATCTTTATCAGAATGAGGGTTATCAACTAAATAAATTATGGTTTGTTGTCTGATACACAGTGAAATACAAAATGAACAGAAATATGCTGCATTAATTAATGCAATCACAATATGGAATGAAATATTTAAAAACTTCTATTGTGAAAGAAAAGTAATTTCTTAGTTTCACCCACCAGGAAAAGTTGGGTATAGGTTGCCCCCCTATTTCCAAAATAGTAACATGGAGAAATGCATTCATATAAAGTTAATTTCTGTTCTTTTTTTTTGTATATATATCAAATTCTTGTGTACAGAGATTTTTATTTAACAGTTCATTCACAAGAGTCTGAATTTCTTTTCAAAAAGAAATGCAAACTATATAGAATAAAATCCTCAACTAGCATAAATAGTAATCCTCACAGGCTGCACGATTGCTTCCTGCTGTAAAGCATTTTAAAATCTCATTACACTATTGCAGGTCATTTTTAACAATAGAGAAAATTGTAGTAGATTGGATGATTAATATTTGAAGAAGAGATAGTTTCAGTATTTGTAAGTCATTTTTTTTAGTACTGCTTGATACATTTTTCATAATATTCCTTTTATTATATGCACTGATTCTAGATTACCTAAAATTGTAATGAATATTATTTATACTGTTGCATTATTTATTCATCTATGAAATGTAAACTATGCAAAATATCTTCATAAATGCACCTTCATTATTATATTTCAGCATAAATAAAAATTTGTGTCTTTACCATTGAGTGATTTACAAGAAGCTGCTACCAGCCACTTATTACAAATCATAACATCATACTATATATTTGTGTAATTTGACCTTGTATATCACCAGAGAAATCTTAATATGTAAAACATACATACTAATCTATTAATAAGAGATGCTCTTTACTTTTAGAGGAGAACATTAAATTTCAAAGATTGTACAGTTGTCATATGTATTGATTGCCATTATGCCCAATGATGTCAATTAGACAATTTACACCAAACGTGAGTCTCAGCTGGGTCAGCATTGAGATTTATCTCTGCAAAATTCTCCGCCCTGCCCATGGTCAGTAGGGGACACTGATGGCCTGTTGGATGGGACTTTAAGCCGTGGTCCCGTGTACAGGAGAGCCGTACCCTGTGCTCGTTAAAGAACACACTGGATGGCCTTGACGGGAGGCTAGCATCTGTCTCAACAGCTGTTTCAGTGGGACCCCTCACCCAGCCTTCTCTGAGCCTTCAGGGTCCATGTGACCTGGCCATTTAGCCCATGGTATGCAAAAAAGTGCCACTCAGAGGTAGAACAACCCAATACACCTAACACAGATGCTGATGTATTTTTTAAATCGGATATATTGACTTTTGGCTCCTGAAGTTCACTGAGAGGAAGGTAACAAAAGTTAATACAAAGAAAGTAATCTTAATTAAAAAACAATTCAATTGTAGAAAGGTTTTGCATTCCTTTCTCCTTTGTAAAATTTCTTCAACTTTAATATGGGTTTATAATGCATACAGTATTACATTTGGCAACAAACTGATAATGTGCCATCAGATGACACTTAAGATGTTAATATGATGTTAATATCAATATCATAACCATAATAAATTTAGGCAGATAAATATTCTCTAGTTTTTTTATAAAAAAAATGTTTTAATTTGTGGCATTTTTAAACATGTATTTTTTTTTATATTTTGTATTGTAACCAGCGTTTTTTTTTTTGCAGTTTGAAGCTTTTTACAACAGTAGGTTTAATGGAAGAAAGTTAACATGGTTACATCATTTGTGCAATGGTGAGATAGATTTCATTTTTATCTCTTTGTCAAAAAAAAAAACACAATAATAGTATCACTTTGTCGTCTGTCTCTGTCCATCTGTAGACATCGAACTTTTTTGTTTTTAGAGATAAATAAAAAATTCTTTTTGGGTTAGATAGGAATTGATAAAATATTATTCATGCTTTTTAAATCTTCTGAAAACTATAATTGCACCCTCTAATGGTGGAAAAATTTGCAAATTTCAAACAAATATTGCAAATGATATATTTAAGCTAGAGATTTTAAATTTTGGTGGTGGAATGTGAACGCCACTGGCAATAATGAATTTACCTCTTAAACCCAGGGTGGTCGGGAAAACACAATTTTTGGTTTTATCATGTAATTGTTTGCATTTTGAGATAAATGAAAAAATCTTTCTAGGGTTAGATAGGAATTGATAAAATGATTCACACTTCGGGAATCTTTTGAACACTATAATTACGCCCTCTAATGGTAAAAAAGATCGAAAATTTCAAACAAATATTACAACAATATATTATTGATAGAAATACAAAATTTTGGAAGTGGAATGTGAACATCGTAAAGGTTCCATTGGAAACAATGAATATGATAATTTGATTGGTACTAATTAAATATTAGAATTTTTATTTTTCAAATACTTAGTAGTTTTAATATATATATATCTTTACAGATCACTGAAATGATGAAATGGCAGAGCTGTTATTGAGTTTTACAAATAATATGTATAGAATAAAAATTTGAAAAACTAGTAGTTTTTGAGAGATATTCAACAGCAATAATCTACCCACTTTTCTGAGAGAAGTGTGGGAAATGCAACTTTTTAGATTTAAGAATTAAAAGATGAATACTTTTATGTTGTATAATTACTAATGAAATACTATTTGCATTTTTGCCATCATCCACTAGCTCAAATTAAAACTTTTATGGAATGGAACAGTAGGTAAAAGGAAAAATTTCTTTCTCTTTGAAAACGAGATTCTCATATGCACCAGAGGCAATATGTATCCTTCTAGTTTGTTTTAAAAGATAATAGGTTGTTTATAGAGATAAATTAAAATTTCTTTTTAGGTTGTTAGTTATTAATGAACTCTTACTGTTTGAACTTTGACTCTCCCAAAAGTTATAAATGCCCCCTCTAACAGTGGAAAAGTAAAAGTTCCAAACTTTAAAATAAATATTGCAAATAATATATTTATACTAGTTTTTTTTTATTTCTGTGGTGGAATGTGTGAAGGTTGTGTGTGACTGTTGGGACCTTCACACAGCACTAAATTCCATTAGAGATGGCAGAAATTCCTTAGATGACCAATGGCATCTAAGGAATAGCAGAAATAAAAATGGTCCTCTTATCTTTTTAATCCCACCCCCATACAACCAAGCAGCAATATTGTCACTGGTGAATATGCAGGCAGAACCTATAGGCAGCTAAATGACTAAGAGAACATAATTGAAATGCATCAACCAAGTACTGTGCTGATGCACAAAAAAGAAAGGGGGAGACCTAGGATGTGGTGGATAGACAATGTCAAACACAGCCTTGTTAGAATTTGTGTGTGATGGCCAGATGCAGCAGATGTAGCTCAGGATAGAGCTACTTAGAGAATTAAATTGCATGGTCTGGTAATTGGTTGGACCTCTATAGCTGCTTGAGGAGGATGATGATGAAGATACATTGAAATTGATTAGTAATTTTTAGAAATTTTAAATTTAAGGCTTTATTTGTTTATATGTACTGAGAAACATTTTATTTTTAAACTTCACATTTTTTTCTCTTCATATAAACAAGGAAAGCCATAGAGCCTTAACCAGCATAATGTTAAAGAATTTTGCTACTCTTTTTGCAGATATATGTATATTTTGTTAAGCTAATAGCTAGTGTAGTGGTAGAAAACTAGAATACCATTTCACCATTATGCCCATGGATTAATAAACCTGTATAAGTTAGTAAGCTAGGAGTAGCTTCTAGGTTTCTCCATCATTCTTACATTAAAATACTATTTTCTTGACACCACCAATTAATGAAATTCTGGCACACAGTACAATATGCTGTAAAACAGAACCTTTGTTCCCCCTCCCCTCCCAAAAAAAAAATTGGAAAGGGAATTAGTACACTTAATCTCAAATGGCTATGTATGTAGACATGGTTAAAAAGCAGGATACAAATATAGATTTGTAAAAAGTATCCAGAACAAGGTACAAATAAAAGACTCATTTCACAGCTAAAAGCTGCACAAAAAGCCAAGTAAACTTGTTACTTTGCCCCAAGTTCTTATATTCCTCACATATATTTGACAGCACAGGGAGCATTATAAAAAATATAGTATGCCATACATTGCAGGTAATATGGTACTAATCCTTTGTGATCCAACTTGGTAATGTATATTTAGTCTAATGTTCAATAAATTTTTCTTTAAAATAATTCACAAATGCCAAAGTTCATTTTTCAGATATTTTATGATAATTTTTTTTATCTCTAATATTAATCTAAGGAATAGCAGAAATAAAATTAGTCCTCTACTCTTACCTTTTTAATCCCACTATCATACAACCAAGTGGGGCGGGGGTGGCTCAGTCGCTAGCGCGCCAGGCTTGTAATCTGTAGTTCCCAGGTTCGAGTCCTAGCTGGGTCAGCGTTGAGATTTATCTCCGCAAAATTCCCCGCCCTGCCCACGGTCAGTAGGTGACACCGATGGGCTTGGAAAGGCTGCCGTCCATCGGATGGGACGTTAAGCTGTGGCCCCGTGTGTGGGAGAGAGCCGTACCCTGTGCACGTTAAAGAACACGCTGGATGGCCTTGACGGGAGGCTACCATCTGTCTCCCAACAGCTGTTCCAGTGGGTCCCCTCCCCCAATCTTCTCTGAGCCTTCGGGGTCCATGTGACCTGGCCATTTAGCCCATGGTGTGCAAAAAAGTGCCGCTCAGAGGTAAAACAACCCAACCCATACAACCAAGCAGCAATATTGTCACTGGTGAATATACATATAGAACCTATAGGCAGCTAAATGACTAAGAAAACATTATTGAAATGTTGAAAAGCATCAATCAAGTACTGTGCTAGTGCACAGAGTTTGTCAATGAAAAATACTTTTCCAAATTTCAAAAAAAAAAGAATGTTGATAGCTCTTCCACCAAACATTTTGCAGCCCTATAGTTTAAAAAACACAGTATATGCTAATAAACATAATTGCTGCAATATACATCCAAGATATATCTCCCACTACCTGGAAGTTGCTCCAGTATCAAAATAGTGATTTCAACCAAATTTCTCTTAGAGCAGTAAAAGTTACAGAACAAAAATTGCAATAGAGGTTCACAGTGCAGAATAATCAATTTAATTTTATGTTACACAGATAATTCCAATGCATATAGCTGTGCACATCATTCTAAGTGGTGTTGACTGTATCACCCAACATAGCCTGCCGGTAATATAGGCCCATCAATTAGTAATGCCCCCATCTGTTGGATGGAATGTTAAGCTTTGACCCCCATGTACATGTTAAATAATGTGTTGAATGGCCTTGTTGGGAGGTTGACCATCTGTGTTGTAATAGCTGTCCAATGGGTCACCTTCCGCCAACCTTCTCAACCCTCGAGGTCCTTGTGACTAGGTCATTTAGCCTATTGTGTGCAAAAAAGTGCTGCTCAGAGATAAACATCCAATCATCAAACAACAGAAAGACAACAAAAAATAACTAGGGTAAAGAAGTCAATACTTGCTATGACATCCATTGATTTTTACCATTGTGTGATCCAAACCCATCAATTACCAAAGTTTATTTGATATATGCTGTTAATTTAAAACTACATTTTTAAAGTTTTTTTTTACATTCTGACTTTAGAATGTTGAAGACTAATCATGACTGTAAGCTAAAACTGACCTTGCAACTCATCTACCATAAAGTGCAGTGAGGGAACAGCAATGCCCCAACATCTGCCATTCACTCAAAAACTTCAGTTGTATGTACTTCAATTGTTTAAGTTTAATGACTGTTCCATGTACACCAAATTATTGATAGCACAAATTGCTATCAATAACAACAGAAAGACAACAAAAAATAACTAGGGTAAAGAAGCCAATACTTGCTATGACATCCATTGGCAACCAGTGATTTTATTGTCAAATTCTTTAAAAGCCCAGCTAAATTGTGGAACAGGGTGTACTTTTATCACTAAATTTGCAGCTATATGCTCACTCAATGATAAAAGTTAGTTATTTGTGCTGAAAAGGCTAAAAATGAAAATTAACTTTGGCACCATGCCTTTATTATTAAAATCTGACACTTAACAGCTAAGGAATATAAAAGTAAAAATTAACTTGCCATCATATATTCAGTTGTTATAAATTTGATATTTTAAATTATTAACTAATTCAGAAGTATTTTTGAATATCAATGTGAAAGTTTAGAATGATGTTGAAAGAATTTTGTAATAACTATAATGTGTAATATGTGTGCAATTAAAACCTTGTTTTGTTGTAGACTCAGTATCACAACCACTTTAGGAGTATCCATTAAAGCAAATTCAAATGATGACAATCATTGTAATGTTGATTGGCTGAAAGGATGTTTGTGGCAAATTTTCCTCTGGAAATGTCTACAACTATTGAAAGTTAAAGGTTTTTTGTCATTTTGGGTTGTTTTTTTTTATTAGTGTAAAAGCAGTGGTTTCTAATGTTTTAATATAATTTAGCACCGAATTATTTATTTTAAAATAATATATATATCAAAGTTCATACAATTTCTTAATATACATAGGTATATATGTATTATTTCTTTTTTTTTAGCTGAACTGAAACTTTGCTATCTTAAGAAACCTTATATAGTGACTATGAGTACTTACCAAATGGCATTGCTTTTGTTATTTGAGTCATCAGATACAGTGACATATGCTGAGATGCAGCAGACAACAAGACTCAATGATGAACAGCTCAGTAAGCAAATCCAGAGCCTTGTAGAATCTAAGCTGCTTCTTTTAGAAGATGTAAGTCTAAAAATATATTTTGTTTTGGAAACAAAAAAAAAAGTTTGAGTAATGACTTAAAATTTTTTGGAAAACATTTAATGACTAAATTTCATTAAGCACTGAAATGTAACTTAACACACTGAATGCTACAATGTTAAGAATTTTAGGGTCCCCCCCACTTCAAGCAACCATATTATTATTATTAGGCTCAAAATATCATAAGGTGACTGATGAATTTGTCAAACAAAATTTTGACAGCCTCTTTTTAAGTGTGCATCATGTTTGCACCACATGGCCTATATGACAAACAGGGTGGGGGGTGACTCAGTTGGTAGCACGCCAGGCTCGTAATCTGTAGTTCCCAACTTCGAGTCCCAGCTGAGTCAGCGTTGAGATATATCTCCACAAAATTCCCCGCCCTGTCCACAGTCGGTAGGGGACACTGATGGGCTTGGAAAGGCCGTCGTCTGTCGTATGGGACATTAAGCCATGGCCCCATGTGCGGGAGAGCCATACCCTGTGCACATTAAAGAACACGCTGGATGGCCTTGACGGGAGGCTACCATCTGTCTCCCAACAGCTGTTCCAGTGGGTCCCCTCCCCCAACCTTCTCTGAGCCTTCGGAGTCCATGTGACCATTTAACCCATGGTGTGCAAAAAAGTGCCGCTCAGAGGTAAAACAACCCAACCTATATGACAAAATTTTTCATGTTGGGCCATGTGGTGAATGCATGATTTCCAGATTTGCAAGTTTATACAGGATTTTTCACAAGTTCGTGCACACAGTTTTCTGGTGCATAAATATGGAAACATATCAATTCATTGTTCAGTACTGTCTGCACTAAACATGTTGATTTGTTCATGGGGGCCACACTTTCCTATCACTCATAAACAATTCTTTATAGCACAAATAATTGGTGAGCTACATAGCCCAAACTGAAACCTAGATGCAAATCAAATATGATTTGTGCAACATAATAGTCTAGAACAAGTGTGAATAGTATACGATTCATATGGCAATAAACATGTTAATTCTGGTATTACACTTTACCATATAACAGTAGCAATATATGCAGCCAGTTGACACATTTAGCAGCATTGGCATACCTATAAGGTTTAAAGAAGATGGGTGTTGATATGTTTTAGTCTAATGGGATTACCTTTGAAAATCTGTTATTCATGCCTTTATCAATAAGATTTCAGATCAATGAACAACAGATATTCTTTATAAGATTAATAATCAATATATTACATAAATTGCTTCAAATATTGGAAGTTATAAGTTTCTATAAGAGTATGTAATTGCTCTGAATTTTCATTCTTACAACTAGTAATTTTCTTTGTTCAGAATTGGCATCTCTTATTATAAAATTGAATTATATAAAGTTAATAATAATTTAAATGTTAATATAATTAAAATAATTTTTAGAATAATATCCTGGGATTTAAATATTTTTAATAAGTATTTAATGTAAAAACTAAATGAGTTGGCAGATAAGCAATGAAATTATTTGCATGAAATGTAAAGCTTGATTTCTAATATTTATATATAGTATGATCATGATTAACTTTAGTGGCATGAACAATAGAGGGGAGGGGGGGGGTGAGTTTAATCCCTCAATGGAAAAATTTTATTTCTACATTAACAGAATTATATTATTTGAAAACTCCTCTTTCCTAAAATCCTGGTTACATCACTGATCATGATATCCCTATGCATTAAGTCATTGATTTAAATTATTATACATCTATTTTAGTGTTAAAATAACTACTTGTATATTTTAGGACAGCCCTCTGAGTAGTAGCAGCGTTTTGACACTAAATAAGAACTACTCAAACAAACGGACAAAATTCAAGATTACTGCTGCAATTCAAAAGGAAACAACTCAGGTATATATATATTATTTTGTACTTTAAAGGTAATAGTTAAGTTCAGTGGCAATATGGAAAAACTATTTTGAATTCAGAGCAAAAAATAATTGGAAATTATACTGCAGTAAAAGTTTATTATTTTGTAAAGAGAGAACTTTAATATGGATATTTTCATAATAAACTGGCAGTAAATAAATGAAAAAATTGCGTTTTAACTTCAGCAATAAAATGTGTACTGTTTTTTTTTTTTAAATGTTATGCATAAAGCAGAAAAACTACTACTAACTTGTCTAAATTTTATCTTTTTTTAAAATCGATTTGTATGTTTAAAGCCTTAATGGAGTTGTTACGCAAAACAAGAAAATAGGTTGTTGTATGTCACACCTTATGATTTATAACTTACCCTTTATCTGGATCACATTTAAAAGTACCATACCTACTTTCAATTAAAATTAAGGATTCTTAATTAGTCTACTTTAGTCAAAATATTTTCCTATTGAACTATTCAAGCAAGACTAATAGTGTAAGTGCAAAGTACCAGTCCCTTGCTATTTTGTTTATTAGTGTTATGAAGTATGGTTTAATAATTTTATCGTTATGTGATTCCCAGTATTGCCCTATCTCACTTTTAAGATGCAGTCTGTATATTCTGATTTTCACTGCACTAAAGGTTAATTTTGTGAGTATTTCCCCCTTTTCTCCAATCCCTTATACATGTCAAATATATATTATATGCTATTTGTTGGTATTATAATCATTGCGGTAAAACTAGAACGGAGATTCCTTAAGCTTGAATATTTGTGACAACTTTTCTTAGGTGCATTAATTATAATAACTTTTTGTCTTGGAGCCACAAAAGCCATTGTAGGCATCAGTTTGTGCATTTATTTCACAATAACTCTCAAACAGTTGCCTTGATTATCTTGATATTTGGTACTTGATTCTTCATATAAAAGTATGCGTCATATAAAAAATGAAATAAAAGATGAAATAAATCCATTGGTTAGGATAAAAAACACAGTGGTAATCATCTGAATAGAATACAAAATTCATAATGTAATTTGGTTAACTCTAAATTCTAAATCAGTACAGATACTTGAAAATAGTCTCTGTTGTATATTTCACTCTTTCCTGATCATTTTATCTGCTTACAGTATGGTGATATCTTATCAAATACAGGACTTAGCAACAGTTCAAAAAATTTATGTTCGAACTCTACATACATTTTGAGTTTTTACGTACTGTAAGTCAAGTGTTCGATGAGATGGCTTCATACTGTAAGTGAATGAAAAATTATCAGAAAAGAGTGAACTATATATGTAAATGATTGAGGTAACAATTTTCAAATACCAATACTGGTTTAGCATTTAGTGTTGAATGAATTATATTATGAATTTTGTATTCTGATGTGATTTTTACAACGACTGTTGTTTTATTTGCTGCTGTGATTTTTGTTCTGATCAGCAGATTCTATATATGAAGAATTAATGTAAAAAAAATATCAAGATGAGCAAGACAAGTTTGAGAGTTATTGCAAATATATAAAATAATAGAACACACAAACCCATACTGGCAATGGTAACAATGGATTTGGCAGCAATTATAGTTTCCCTTAGGAATAGTATGGTAGATATTTTTGCTTTTAGCAAGTGCCCCTTTTGGAATTTTGACTTGAAATTGCCACTGCAACTTGAATGACAACCACAAACACTGTCAAGTTTTGTAGTGTCTACCAGGGATTTCCTAATGAGTTATGACTGCCACAGACACACAGACTTCTCTTTTTATTATTATAGATAAAACGCTAATTTTTATAAAGTTATAGTTTAATTGTGTACTTTATTTTAGATGTAATTTCTTTCATTCTTTAGTATATAAAATAGTGTGCTTTCTATTTCGTTTGTTTCAAATTTTGACTAATTATCTTTCAATGCAAAAAGTCTATATATAACTTTTAATTACAGCAACTTAAAAAAATGTGAAAAATTAGCAGATAAACCATACTATTATGATGAGGGTTGTGAATTTATACTTGGCATAACTAATGAAAAGCTTAACTCAGATGATAAGATCATCTGAATGCAATCACAAAGTTACAAAATCTTAATTCCACACCCTTCCCAACTCCATATTTGTGCTAATTTTTCACATTACATAACTTCTAAATTTTGTTAGTTCAATATTTTGTGTAATCTGCATTTTTGTTACATTTTAGCATTTGCTAAAATTCATACACAAGCATATATTGAAGTCTAAATGTTGTATTTGTGTATGACTATAAATATAATGAATATTTTTTTTCCTTCAGCAAGAGGTAGAACAAACACATGTTTCTGTGGATGAAGATCGTAAGATGTATCTTCAAGCTGCCATTGTTCGTATTATGAAAGCACGTAAAGTTCTTCGACACAACACCCTCATTCAAGAGGTATGTTTTTGGTTAATTACATTTTCTTCATATTGATGATTTTGTTGTATTCATCTAGATTTGCAGAAAAGTTTAAAATTGTAAGCACTTTTTATTCAAGGGGACACTGAATATTGATAAAACTTCATCATAAAAGATCTTCAAAACTGTTAGTTTGGGCTGGGGTGGCTCTGTCTGTAGTTTGCCAGGCTCATAATCTGCAGTTTCCAATTTTTAGTCCTACCTGGGCCAGCATTGATATTTATCTCTCCACCCTGCCCTTGGTTAGTAGGGAACACCAATGGGCTTGGAAAGGCTGCCATCCATTGGATGGGATGCTAAGCCATGCCCCTTTGTGTAGGAGAGTCATACCCTGTGCATGTTAAAGAACATGCTGGGTGGCCTTGACAGGAGGCTACCATCTGTCTCCCAACAATGTCCAGTATGTCCCCTTCCCGCAACCTTCTCTGAGCCCTTAGAGACATTGTGATCTGACCTGCAAAAAATGCCACTCAGAGATAAAATAACCCAGCTGTTTAAGTATACAGACAAATTATTTTTAAGGGTTTTTTTTTTCTGAAATATAGTATATATCTGAGAAATATATATCCTCAGAACCTCAGAATGTAAAAAAATTATAAAATTATAGTACCCTTTAAAAAAAACAACTACATTAAAAGATTTTTGCATGTAAAATTTTTATTTTTATGTAAAACACTTAAGTGAGACAGCATAATCCACATATATTTTCTCTGATTATCATTTCTATTGAAATATAGTAATTTTAATGCAATTGTCTGGAGCCTGGTAGCATGCAAATCCTGTGAGCTTCTCTTGACATGTCAGGTGTTCTATTGATGAGATCCTGGCCACTAAGCAAGACATTTGCTGAATGATATGAACGTTTCTGCTTATAGGATGTGATTCAGAATCAGTGGCACCTTTAGTCTTAACTTCCAATTAACATGAACAGATTAGATGGTATGTATGCCTCCAGTATAAAAAACAATTGCAACATAAGTAATTCTCAATTTTTCTGTTGAAATATAATAGTTCACTCTAATACTTCAGTATCAATATATTGTGTATTCAGAATTAAAAGGACCTTCTTGCTCAGAAATTAATTAAAAATAACTTAAAATTCTCTGTCATTGAGCAATAAAATTTTAAAGTTTATCCTTCAAACTATCTGTATGTTGAAATATCTAACAAACTGTATGTTTTTAGGAGAAAACTCAGAAGCTTTTCAGAGCAGTGACAGTGCTCCGTCTTCAGTGAAGTGATGCTATGTGGTGACATTAGGTCCGTTTAGACACTGGAATTCCCCTTCATGACGTGGAAAGAAGCTCTTTGTCAAAACAGACCTAACCTCACCACACAGCATCACTTCACTGAAGACTGAATGCTGTCACTGCCCCGAAAAGCTTTCGAGTTTTCTCCTAAAAACTTTCAACATACAGATAGTTTGAAGGATAAAGTTTAAAATTTTATTGCTCAACGACAGAGAATTTTAAGTTATTTTTAATTAGTATATTCATAATTAAAAGGACCTTCTTGCTCAGAAATTAATTAAAAGTAACCTAAAATTCTCTGTCGTTGAGCAATAAAATTTTAAAGTTTATCCTTCAAACTATTTGCATGTTAGAAGCTTTTCGGAGCGAAGACAACGCTTCGTCTTCAGTGAAGTGAACATAGCATCACCTCACTGAAGACAGAGCGCTGTCTTTGTTCTGAGTGAGGCTTCATTTGGCAAGGTAAGACTTGTAATGATACTTATTTTGTTTGTCAGATTTGTTGTACAAAAGTGATATTAAATTTTTTTTTTCCAGGTTATTAATCAGGCAAAAAATAGGTTTGTTCCCAACATTTCTATGATTAAAAAGTGCATTGAAGCCTTAATAGACAAGCAGTACTTAGAACGAACCCCAAATTCAACAGATGAATACAGCTATGTTGCATGAAAAGCTTGATTTCTATAGCCCTCTTTTCTTTCAGTCCCAGGAGCACATGCAAAAGTGAATGTAAATTTAATGGACTCATGGGAAGTGAAAGTGTAAAATTACATTATTGAGTGACTTACACTCGTTTTAGTAGCCTGTGAAAACAGGACCTTTGTAAATGCTCAATTAAAGTTTGAAGTCCTGCTTTTTAAATATATTAAACTGTAAAGTATGCAAGGACATTATTGCCTGAAGATATATTATTAATAATTATTGATAAATAAATTGAAGGAAAAAAATGCTGTCTCTGGTGAATTCCTGTAGTCACCGTCCTTCACTGTTTTATAATGTTGACTTTTTTATGAATTTTTATTGTGTAGATATTTTAAGATGCTGGATTTTTAAATCCATCATTAACTTTCAAGTATTTTATAAGTTATTACTTCAAAAAAAATGTCATCTGGTTGCAGCTTACAATGGTAAATATATATGTGTGTGTGTATGTGTATATATGAACTTACTTCTTGGTTTCACATTGCTTAATTACTGATTGTTCTCAACAGCTGTTTCTTGGTCTCACACCATTTTTATTACTATCATTGAAAGTGAGAAGGCTGTAAAATGAATATTAAATGCATTAACCCAAAAAATAACTTATTTTACTAGGTCATATTATAAAGTGTAAATTTTCAATATTTATTCATTTTAGTTATACATTGATGAACTTCAAAAACTATCAATACATAATGCATTGTAAAGCATCAGATTATCATTACAATATTCTCTTTTTAGGGAGTTTATTTTTAAATCCTTTTTTAATACTGGTAGCAAAATCTAATGTAAATGGATAATATTTTAAGCATTCATAACTTAACATTTTCTAGTTGCATTTAAATTTTTATTGTTTCCAGTCAATATGAAATATAAGTTTTCTTAAAAGTTTTATGTTGAGAGTGCTGATTTTTGATATTACAATTTAAGAAAAATGCAGCTCAAAAGTTACTTAAAAAAAGAGTACAATACCATTTAAATTTAATTACTCTAATAATCTCATATCATCTGTTTGACTGACATAAAAAAAAGTACAAGAATCTATTTTGAAAAAGTCTTATAAAGTATGATTTTTTGTATTTCTCATCATAATAAATACTTGTAAAATTGTATAGAGAGTAAAATCTCATAATACATGAAAATGCATAACATTGGTTATGCGTTTTCTGGGAACTTGAAAAAAAAATGAAATACAGTCCTGATTTCCATAAAATTTAACTATATAATTATGGTTTGAATTTTTAAGCATTAAAGTAATGTATATAATAGCAGTGATAAAAGAATGTATTTTAGTGACAAAAACATGAAATGCCATTCACTTCTTCAGTATATGAAACATGCATACAAAGAATGATAATGTCCCCCTTGCCTGGTTTTCCCCCCCACCAAACCAGAATCATGGCCTGCTTGTTGGGGGGGGGGGGGGGGGTAAAGAGACTGGATCAGTGGGGGACACCAATGGGCTTCGAAAGGCTACTGTTCGTTAAATGGTGTGTTAAGCCATGGCCAAGTGTGTTGGAGAACCATACCATGTGCACATTAAAGAACATGCTGTACGGCATTGATGGGATGTTACCATTTGTCTTCTAACAGGTGTCCAGTGGGTCACATCTCCCATCTATCTTCAGGTCCTTGTGATCTGGCCATTTAGCCCATTGTATTCCAAAAAGTGTTGCTCAGAGGCAAAACAACCCAATTCGTACACCCATCATCACAGGAGAGAAATTAGTAGCATATATACATATCAGTAGCAATGAAAATATTTGACAGCCAATATATACAGTCACATGGCTTCATATATGTGCAATGCAATGTGAATAAAAAATGCAGAAGAGAGAACTGTGACAAGTTATTTCACTCACCTGGGTTTACAGGTGGTAAATTCCATTGCAAGAAAGCGTAGAACAATGATAAAATGTGCAATACTATTGTAGAACATGTTTTATGTGCCTGCCATAATACACATCTAAATGGGATACAAAACAGCTTTTATCAATTTTCAGAACTCATGCTACTACAAGCATCGACACTCCGACACAGATCTTGCAGATTCTCAGACCTAGTGGTATACACATTAAATTTGAGATAACCCCATAGGAAAAGTCCATTGGGATCTAGCCTAGTGATTGAAGAGAACCATTGCTGGTGACCAATGTTTTCTCTAATTTTTAGAGAGAGTGCAGGGAAAAAAAAGTTTCCTATCTGTAGAATGTATGGTTCTCATGTGTATGTGAAATGACTTAACACTGAGAACTTGTTCTCAGAGAATGGCAGACACGTTTACTTCTTATTGGATGCATGATTTAGAAGGAATGTTGTTGGTGACCAAATGTATTGGACAGATAAGCATATACTGGTATACTGTTGTGTTAATATCACATACAGCATTCTTCCTCAGGGAAATGTCATGCAACCAATCAGGTACTGTATTTCATAAAACTTGGAGGTACAGTTGTTCTGCGAGTGTTTTCTGTTACAATGCTGATCCAACAATTTTATTGTTACAAATATTGCACCACATTTATGTTGACTAATGCACCGTTTCACAACCTGGACCCAGTGATTGGTGGTCTGGCTATAGATTACATCATTCCATATGTAGTTTGCTTCCACAGGATGTTGAACAAAAAAAAATGAATTATAATCTAAGGTGTTCATTACCAAATTTCATCACTTCAAATGTTATTATCTGTCCTCTTCCATCAAAGCATACGAACTGCATACATCACTGATTTTTGTCATACTGCATTGTGGGTGGGTGAGGGACAGTCCAAATGTCATCTGGTAGCACTCACATATAAGTTTGCATGGATGTTGAAGGGCCTTATCCTGCAGTCTGTCTCAGATGTTGAACAACTAATGGTGGAAGGATTTGGATGTGGACTTGCCAGAAAATATGTGCACTGTGTTGACATTTGCTGTACAACTCCACCACCAGACAATGCGTTGGATGGAATATCCCTCCCTAATAGCCCTAAACCAGTTCACTTAGCATGTTATCTCTCACATCACCACAACAGCCTTTTCTCTCTCAACCTGAGTGGAACATCACTGTCATAAGTATGTCAGCATGGTGCAACATTTTTTGATGCATGTGCTCAAAATCTACAGTCTTGAAAGATCAGTGTTTAGAGGTTTAGATCCACTCATTTTGGAAAGGTCTCTGTTTGCAACTTTAGGCCCACTCATTTTGATGCTTTTCTGCAACTGGGTAATTCACTTTGTTTCACTCTCATAGTTCTTGAGTTAATAGTCGCTGACTCCCTATATTTGAGGCTCGTAATCTGTAGTTCCCAGGTTAGAGTCCCAGCTGGGTCAGCATTGAGATTTATCTCCGCAAAATTCCCTTCCCGGCCCACGGTCAGTAGGGGACACTGATGGGCTTGGAATAGGCAGCCGTCCGTTGGATGGGATGTTAAGCCGTGGCCCCGTGTGCAGGAGAGCCATACCCTGTGCACGTTAAAGAACACGCTGGATGGCCTTGACGGGAGGCTACCATCTGTCTCCCAACAGCTGTTCCAGTGGGTCCCCAACCTTCTCTGAGCCTTCGGGGTCCATGTGACCTGGCCATTTAGCCCATGGTGTGCAAAAAAGTGCCGCTCAGAGGTAAAACAACCCAACTCGTAATCTGTAGTTCCCAAGTTAGAGTCCCAGCTGGGTCAGCGTTGAGATTTATCTCCGCAAAATTCCCCGCCCTGCCCAAGGTCAGTAGGGGACACCAATGGGCTTGGAAAGGCCGCCGTCCTTCGGATGGGACGTTAAGCCGTGGTCCTGTGTGTGGGAGAGCCATACCCTGTGCACGTTAAAGAACACGCTGGATGGCCTTGAAGGGAGACTACCATCTGTCTCCCAACAGCTGTTCCAGTGGGTTCCTTCCCCCAATCTTTTCTGAACCTTCGGGGTCCATGTGACCTGGCCATTTAGCCCATGGTGTGCAAAAAAGTGCCGCTCAGAGGTAAAACAAACCAAACTCCCTATATTTGCCACCAGATGCTAAATGTGTTGTGCTCATTCATTGTTGTCCATTATATTGCAAATATTAGTCATTTTATTGGCATTTAACATATTAAGTTATTGTTCATTCATTTATAAGGCAAATATTGTGACATGTTCATTCAATCAGGCAGCCCTTTTCCTGTAGCTATTCATCACTCAGTCATAGCAATCTCCACTTATTGAGTGTTGCAGGACTTTCCTATAAACGTTTATGTATATACACACACCACTGAGGTCTACAAATTAAGTTGTGGATATAACCATGAACTTAGACCATGTTAATGCTTTTTAATGTATATTTCTTTGAAGTATGATGATAATAATTAATCAAGATCAATAGTGTTCACCCCCCCCCCCCCCCAACATTGTAAAGAATAGTGACTAAAAGAATAGTAAAGAACAGTAAATTGTAAAGAATAGTTAATACTAAAAGAATAGTTAATTGTAAAGAATAGTGAAATAAAACATTTCAAAAGAGGAAAACATTTTGTTTAAAAAATGCTTAAATAATTTGTACAGCTTAAAATTAAAAAAATTAAAATTCTAATGTTACTTAAATTAATTTTTGAGGTACTGACATGAGCATTATCAATTTTGTTAATGGCATGCATGTAGGAAAATTTTTATTTTTCAATTTTCCAGTGTGATGGCTGACATGCTGCCACTATTGATGTAATGCTACATAAAAATTAAAAATGGTAGAATTGCATCAAAAAACTGTTGGTGCTATATAAAATTATATTTTTCAACTCAAAATGTTAAAAATTAAAAGTAAAATGCTATATTTACCTGAATATAAGATGACCCCCCCCCCCTCCCTAAAATACTAAATTGTGGAAAATATATTTATTTCAACATCAGTGTTAGTCACATTTCACCCATTGACTATTTTTAAATGTTATGAAATGAAATGTGCATCATAATAATCAATTCTTTGTACTTGTATCAGTTGTACCAAATACAATTACTGCTTAAAATACTAACACACTACAAAAACTAATCCCTTATGCATAGTAATGGAAACCAATATAGAGTTTAGCAGGCCTAAACTCTCTTTGCTGATTTATCCTATCCTAAATCACGTGCAGGCCACTTCCTCTTCTTACTTTCATAACTACAAAAATACGCAGTCCAAAAATATATTTAAATGCAACAATAGTGTAATTCAGTTTTTCACACTTTGTAGTTTTTACCACCAGTGATTCAGTTTTGAAAACTTCACATTTTAAATCTTAATTATTTTGTTGGACATATCAATATCTTCATCAATGCAAGAAGACTTTGATTAACATTTTTTTTTTGATATAGTGCAAACTAGTAATTCAAGATTCTATTATCATTTGGCTAAAATCATTTTGTCGCTATCTTTTCTACTTGACTGCACAATGCAGAGTATATCATTGTACAGGGCCTTTCAGAAAGGGCCCAGGCCTCAAGCTCAAATTTAGTCACTGGTTAATTTTCTTCGTATTGGAGACAACAGTAAAAGGTGTAATTTAGTAAAATATGTAATTTCTTAACTGACAAGCATTGGATAAATCATCAATGTTTCTGCTGAGATTCTCACTTTATAGACCTTTATGGCATATTATAGTGACAAGTAGTTGCTTGAGTAATAATTTTTAAAATAGATTTTGCCAAATTAGAATTAAAAAGTTGGTAAATAATATTTTTATTTTGTTTAGGGCCTCAAAAGTTGGGAAGTGGTATTGTCTTCTCTGGACTTGTTGGAGGCCCTGTCACTGTGAAAGAAGTTATTCACTGCTGCTGACATTCATAAAGAAACTTAAGCACATAATTGAATTCCTATTTAAATGTCAGTAATGATCAAATGGACCTGGGTTCGAGCCCTGAGTAAGGCATTAATGTTTGTGTTGTCTGTCTGCTGAGGTGTTGCCTTCCTCACAGATCTTCTCTATAATGCATTAAACTGGCAAGGCTCCTGTCAGACTTCTGTGGCAAGCAGCTGCATGAGGGGGTATTTTTTTTTTTAAGAACGCATGACTGAGTGGTTAACTACTGGTTACCAATCAAAGGGACCTGGTTCAAGCCCCAGGTCCCTTTGATGGTGGATATTTCATTGTGTTATCTTTCTGCTGAGGTCAGACCTCTATGACAAACATCTGTTTGAGAGGGTGTTTTAAGAAAAAAAAGTATCTAGCCAAGAAGGCAAATATGGAAAAATCCTCTTACACTCTTGATCATTTGCTCTGTTGCCTACTTACACTCTACATCTCTAAACATTGGTTAAATTTTTGCCATCGGTGGTTTGCATTTGCATGTATTGTGTGCTATATTTAGATAAATATACCTTTTAAAATATATTTCTGCGAGCATAATTACCTGTAGTTATATCTTATGGAAAAGTGGGTCTGTTCCCCATCATTTAAAATTGCCGTTTCTAGGTATGTAATTAAAACTTTTGTGAGAACCAGATCTAGAAGAAAAAAAATGGGATAAATACTGAAAGCGAAAGGGAGCCAAGATCAAGTTGTAATGAACCTGAATGCTGTTCTAGTATGAACTTTTTCTCTCCATTGTGGTGGTCTTTAACAAATTATTTTTTTTCGCCTCGTTCCAATTATTAGTATTCTCAAAGGAAGGCATGCCATCCACCCAGACCTGGTGATTACTTACTGTATTCCCAATTTGACTGCAACGTATTATTGGTAATGCAAACACTTAATCTAGTTAAATATTTTCCAGTTACATGAATGTGAGATGACCTTAGTTTCACATGCTAAAGAAGAAAAAATCTCGTATTTGGGTAATTGTAGTCTTAAATATATTTCAAAAAAAAAAAAATTGGTGCACAGAACTATGAAATGTATTATTTAAGTATAGTACAGGAAACTCTATTACCAAATTATGTGCATAAAGACAAGTGTTAAGCTGCATTTACATTGTAGCAAAATAATTTTGTACCTAATTTTATGACAGCATTTTTTCCTTGAAAATCGCATTTCGCATTTGTGTAAAGATTGAGAAATGCAAGTTTCCGATAATGCATTATTCTTGTAAAAGTTTAAGATATACAGGATTCTAGTGAAGTTTAAAATTTATGTAACTCGTGTTGTTCGTTCTACGAAATGTAGGAAGAATTACACTCCCCCTCCCCTTTGAACACAATAGATATTTGATCTTTTAATGTGGTCTTCAAATGCATTCAAACCTTTTAACACACTGCATCAAAATGTTAGGTTTACCGTGGTGTGATTCATTTATATCATGTTTATTGTATTAATACAAGGTGTCTAGAAAAGAAGGGTGGTTTTTTTTTTTGGAAATCGCCATGGTTTTATAGCCATTAAATCTACCAAATTTACTTTTAAATGCAAAAAAATTCAGCTACTGTATTCTTATTTTAGTGAATTTCAATGTAGATTTTCTGACATTTATCCAGAATTATTGTAACACTGCTAGTTTGAAATCTGGCCCTCAGTTATATTGTGATATTTGCTTACCAGAAAGAATTCCCTTATAATAAATAAAACTATAGTATTTTTTCAAAAGTTTTATATACCCGTACAAAACAAGTTCCTCTCTGCCAGTTTTAAATGGGGCGGGGGTGGCTCAGTCGGTAGCGCGCCAGGCTCGTAATCTGTAGTTCCCAGGTTCGAGTCCCAGCTGGGTCAGCGTTGAGATTTATCTCCGCAAAATTCCCCGACCTGCCCACGTCAGTAGGGGACACCGATGGGCTTGGAAAGGCTGCCGTCCATCAGATGGGACGTTAAGCTGTGGCCCCATGTGTGGGAGAGAGCCGTACCCTGTTCACGTTAAAGAACACGTTGGATGGCCTTGACGGGAGGCTACCATCTGTCTCCCAACAGCTGTTCCAGTGGGTCCCCTCCCCCAACCTTCTCTGAGCCTTCGGGGTCCATGTGACCTGGCAATTTAGCCCATGTTGTGCAAAAAAGTGCCGCTCAGAGGTAAAACAACCCAACCCAGTTTTAAACAGTATCTAAATAAATATAAAAAAGATGACAGTTGGTGATTACAGTGGTCCTGTTGTGTAAAGGAAAAATTTAGCCTTTGTAAATATTAATTTGCGCAATTTTCATAGGTTATTTTTTGCATATATAAATCTATTAGAAACATTTCTAACCACCTCTATTTTATAAACACCTTGTATTTGTGACTACTCCAAAGTCCTATCACCTTAGTTTTTAGTAGCAACCAGGAAAGTTAAATTTTATTGATATTACTTATTAGTTAGGATTCTGTATGTAACAAACAGATTTATGCTGTTGCAACTGATGAAAATTAAAAATTGCATTTTCCATAATGTTTTCTTGCATAACTTCTGCAGGCTTACCAAAGGATAAAGAATCTTTTTACTTTTTATTGGTTGCGAATAGAGATTATTAGATTTTAAGCATAATAATTAAATGTTGACTTTGAGATACTGTACTTTTTCTGTATGTTTTGCATAATGCAACCTATATTCATTATGAACTCATATAGGTAACTGAATTGCAATAGCCACAGATCATAAAGTATTAGTTTTTAAGAAAGAAAATTAACCTGGTACTACGTTGTCATTAAAATCTCGCTGTATTAAATGGACCTTATGGTTTGCGAATTGTTTAAAACAACCAGCAGAAAGTTTCACCTTGGATACAAGTTAACTCTGACAAGACATGTTTTATGTAGATAGAAATTAAGGCCGCAATAAAGAAATTGCAGGTATTTTTAACTTTTGCTACAACCTTTGATCAATCTGCTATCATGCAGTAAATGATCAGCATCCAATTAATGAGTTTGATTTCATTATATGTTAAAAGTTCTTTACATGGATATAATGGGGCTAATAGCCATAGTTTTTTTTTTTTCTATTTCGATGGATTTTTTTTTTTGTTGTTTCCAGAACCAGCACACGCAACATACATTATACCTAATGCTTCAGGAAATCGCTAATTGAACTCACATGATGTCATATATAGTATTTTTTTCATTTATCCCTGTAATTTTCAGAGCATAATAATTGCAGAATTCAACTTAAATCTATATTTTCAAATACCGGATAAGATTTCTGGAATAAATAACTAATTGGGTATCATTGTGAATCGCAGTGAAACTTTAAATTGGACACTTGTCTGGTACTATAATGTTGAAAAAGTTATTAAATGTTTAAATTTTACTTAAAATGCTGTATGATTTTTTTTTTATGTAAATGAAAATTGCACTTGAAATCTGATATGCTTGGACCTTCCAAGGCTCTAAACTACAAGTTTAAGGCCCTGAAAATTAGAGAGTCGAAATATAAGCTCACTAGACAAAAATTAGTCACCCCTGGCTGAATGTCACCTAATAGCGCGTAACGCCTCCATGCGACCAAAGAACAGCCGAAATCCTGTCTGGCATGGATGCCATCAGTGTGCGAATGTAGTGCACATCAATATTCACCCACTTTTCCTGCAGTGCTTCCAAGAGTTGACAGTCCAGCCTTTGTGGTGCTGCACCCACTGTAGCCATGCAGCCTTGTGCAGAGCTGTTAACATGGGCCTCGTACCTGGTACTCTGCTCCAGATATCCATGTCATGTAGTTCCCTTCTGAGTGTTCATTTGGCAGCAGCTTGTTATAGGCCTGCAATGGCTGAAGCAATTCCTGCCTTGTTGCAAAGTGGTTTGCCCTAACAGTGCGTGACACACTGTGGTGCCCCTATTGGTGAACACGGTCTTTCTGCCGCAATTCTGGCGACGATTAGCAGTGGACTGCAATATACCCCACTGCTGGAAGATCCTTTGGACAGTACGTTTCGACACACCTGCAAAGGCAGCAACTTCTTGTACACTGCCCTATGGCTGGGCTAAACGCAATAACACCTTTTTGTCACTCGTTCATATCTTTGGCACAACCCATGTTTCACAGAGCAACTTAACACACGTGGCACAAAACCACTTCTTGTCACTGTACAAACCCCATAGCGCATTGCACAGCTATTTGTAGGATGCGTTTATTACTGGTGCGCCCTCTATTGCTATCGAATAGACGTAACTCTCTTACAGTGGAAGATGACTAATTTTTTGTCCGGTGAGCTTATATTGTTCTAATTGCAGGGAAGATTTAAAAATAAGCATGAAACTGATGGTGAAAATATTCTACTGTAATTGGCATACAATGACTGTGTAAGCCTAAGATGAACGGTGTTTGCACAATAGATTAAATGTAAAAAAAAAATTTTGCTTCACATATTAATACCAAAAATGCATCTATGAGGCTCCTTATATCGTGAGATCCTAAGCTGTAGCTTAGTTATATGCAGGTTCGACCCTGCTTGAGACCTGAAACTGTACTACTTAAAATTCGTTATCCTGTGGCAGCAGAAAACTTGAAAGACGATGACTCGAAGTCGTGCTGTTCTATCCTGTCATTGGAGCCAGATAATGATCAGTTTGAGTTCAGTGTAACCTTTGAGCGACCGAGGTCAGCCCCTCTAGTAATAGTTCCTATTTCCAAAGTGTCAAAACCACTTGAGCCATTGCAGTCAACGGATATCAACCTGCTGGAAAATATATGGGAACTTCTGGAATGAAGTCTAGGTAACATTTCCCAGCTCCATCAAAACTGGGGCGGGGGTGGCTGTCGGTAGCGCGCCAGGCTGGATGGCCTTGACGGGAGGCTACCATCTGTCCCCCAACCTTCTCTGAGCCTTCGGGGTCCACGTGACCTGGCCATTTAGCCCATGGTGTGAAAAAAAGTGCCGCTCAGAGGTAAAACAACCCAACCATCAAAACTAGCAGGAATTGATCGTATTACTTGTGGACGAATGGTACCCTATAGCTCCTACTCACTTTCAGAAACTGGTAGGTTATACAACGATGTATACAGGCTGTACTGGACTCGCGTGGCCGTACAACAACATAATGATTTTACTTTGCTGTGTTTTTGTCTAATACCTGTTGCTCGTTTAAAGTTTTGCTATTTTTCGATTTTATCGCCGCCTAATGGTCGAAATTTGAACTATTAGAATATTCGAAAAGTAGGAACCGAAATGTTTCATTAGTACTTTGCCAACGCAAAAAAAAATCTGTTATCTGTCCATCCCATGGCCTAGTGGTTATCACGCTTGGCTACTGATTTAAGGGACCTGGGTTCGAGCCCCGGGTAAGGCATGGATGTGTGTCTGTCGTTTTTCTGCTGAGGTCCTGCCATCCTCACAGACTTACTATGGCATATAAACTGACTGACTCCTGTCAGACCTCTGTGGCAAGCAGCTGCTTGAGGGGGTATTTTTTTTATCTGTAAAAACAAAAAGATGTGTACAGATGGACAGAAAACAGACATAAAAGAGCTCAGAATGATGTACATGAAAGATACCCCAAACGTGGGCTCTTGGCAGGAAAGGGGTGATATTTTCCCTTCAGAATTAGTTCATATCCCCCAAATTTATATTTCATTATTAAAGTGAAAGCTGTTAAGAACCCCCACCGCTTCGCACTCTCACACATCTCGAAATTATTGCAGTGCGTACTCATGGCCATACATACGCTTTCATGTTCCCAATTCATCTTCCGATTAATGATTTCCATTAAGCAATAATCAATATATTTCTTCATTGAATAAAATACTAAGGCGATTCATAAATTGGTGCGTTTTTCGTCACACACAATGTGTAAGGTGGCACATCACTACGTTGCATTAGCACACCTTTGAAAGTAGTACTAAGCGAAAGTATAAAATCTGCTGCTTCTGTCCATAACTATTACAAGTAGCGGAGTCTTGCTTTCCATCATTAGAAAGGTGCAATGAGTATTGAAATTCGTGCATTTTTACGTCATTCAGCTGCTTGAGGGGGTATTTATTATATATTTATTTTTTATTTACTGGAAAAAAGGATTAAAAGCTAACGAAGCAGCCCTAGAAATATGCGATATAGAAGTCAGGGAGTTGGTCTCCATTCGGGCTGCTCGAACGTGATTCAAGAAGTTAAAAGGTAAGTGACAAACCTCGAAATTAAGCTGCTATAGGAACTGTCAATATCGGTACATCGCAACTTTCTGTGCGACGCTGTTGAAACTGATCCATCGACAAGAATTCTTGGGCTCTGATCCAAACTAGGTTGCTCACAAGCAACTATAGTGCAGCATCTGCAGTGCATCGATAAGGTAGCCGAAGTGTTTCCATGAACCCGACTGCTAAACAAGAAAATCGTATCGAAGTCTGCAGATAACTGCTCACCAATCCACGTGACTACTGTTTCCTCAAATGAATTGTTATGCGAGATGAACGATTCTTTTAAAACAATCCTAACCCCACTGCAGTTCGTGTGATCTGTGATTTTTCAGCACTACCCAGGTTTGGTAAACATGGTACTATTCAAACAAAACAATGCAAAACCGCATACTGCATTTCCAACCAAAAAAAAAAACTTCCAATTCCAGCTTCTTCCTCGGGATGGGGGTGACAGTCTGTAACGCGCCAGACTCGTAATCTGCAGTTCCCAGGTTCGAGTCCCAGCTGGCTCAGCGTTGAAATTTATCTCCGCAAAACTCCCTGCCCATGGTCAGTACGGGACACCAATGGGCTTGTAAAGGCTGCCATCCGTCAAATGGGAAGTTAAGTCGTGACCCTGTGTGTGGGAGAGCCATTCCCTGTGCACATTAAAGAACACACTGGATGGTCATGACCAGAGGCTACCATCTGTCTGCCAACAGTCGTTCCCCTCCCCCAACCTTCTCTGAGCCTTTGGGGTTTCTTGTGAACTGGCCATTTAGCCTGTGGTGTGCAAAAAAGTGCCACTCGGAGGTAAAACAACCCAAACCAGCTTCTTCCTCACCTAAGCATAGTCTAGAGGTAGCTCCTTCCGACTATAGCCTCTTTCGTTCCACGGCTAATTTTCTTTGAGATACGCCGTTTCGAACCTTTCAAGAAGTCGAAAACGGATGTTAAAAACGTTTCAACTATAAGGATCAAACACGGGTTTGAAGTGGAATCGAACAACTTGACAGATGGCTACGAACTACTGAAAATGAAAATATAAAAAGTGATAGTTTATATTTCACTGAGTAAGGTTCGTTATTTATGTTTTATAATCATTTCTCAAGTAGATAATAAAACAGACAGACTGCTGAACCATCCTAGTATTTAAGGCATGTGATGCACATTCTTACAGTGCCAAAATAAATTGGCTCCAAGTAGTACAGTTTGCCTATGACTGCAAACTGTACAAACACTAGTTTCAGACTAACATTTCTTATGTAGAGCCATGCTTTCTACTTATAAAGAGGGTTAAGATCCTTGAACATGCATTTTGTCTTTTGAGAAACAAAAGGCTCAACAGGAGCTAAGCTGCACTGAGCCATCAGCTACCGTATTCAATCCGATTTGTCAATACTCTACAAATTAGGCTGTTCTGGGTGCTAAAGGGTCAAGCTATACAAAAGTGGCAAGTGATCATGAAAAGAGCAAAAACATAGGTAAGAAAAACATTTCAACCATAGAAAAGTTTTTTGCCTATGTTCTTGCCCTTTTTGTGTATTTTGTCACTGACAGACTATACCTCACTGAATATATTTCAGTACAAGCCACAATAATGCATAGAGATATTTGGCGCTTCCTAGTAAGAAAAACTTCCCTAAAATGCCTTCATAACAATGCCATAAAAAATATTCTCTTTGAACAGTAAATTCAGTGTAGCCAACTATTCGCCATGATATTAGTTCTTTGTTAGGCAATGCCGCATATACGAGTTTGTTCTCTAATATACCGTATTTCTTCGATTCTAAGAAGCACCATAATTTCAGCCCCACCAACAGACAAAAAGCTTTGATTCTAAGAAAAAAAAATGCTAAAATATATCTAAACAAATATTTTTATTATAATAGAATTCAATTTACTAACAACAATAGTACTTATTTATCAGTAAGTATGCTATTCATCACTTCCGTCTGAATCAATATCAGTCCGATTCTTCTGAGCCGTCGTTTTCTGCGTTTCTAAGACGCACCCCGTTTTTAGAGACGTTTATGTGGGGAAAAAAGTGCTTCTTAGAATCGAAAAAATACGGTATATAGACCTCTATGGTTAAACCTAGGGATGTATGAGCACCAATGGCAGAGTGGCACCACAATAGGTTTAATCAAATTAGGGGATTTAACATTAATCAAATTGTACAGTACTCGTACTTAAAGTTGTAAACATTAAAATATAAAATAATTCGCTTGTCACCATGTCCACAACTTAACCCATTTTTAGTTACAAAAGATCAAGGGATATATTTCGGAGTTATTTCGGGATAATTTTTTTGTTCTTGTTGGTCATAAGATATTTGCATAGTTTTTGTTGAAACAGTCTTCTTTCTGCTTGTCTTTCTGTTCTTAATTCAATTTTCAATTCAAATTACATATGCTGAAATAAAATGCGGCATCATTGGATCGTGTTAATTTTATCTTTTTTTTTAATATATAGGCAAAAAATATTTTTATAATAATTTCCACTTTATTTTACGTAAAAATGAAAACGATATTTATCGTAAAAAGAAGGACACAACTCTTACATTGTATAAAAATTATATACAGCGTAATATAAGAAAAATTTTATTAAAGTGGAATAAAAGTAAAGACTTTTTTTTTTCGAAAAGCAATGAAATATAGATAAACGTACTATTTGAAATACAATGAGAATGATAGCTCTATAATGCATTATATGATTTCTTTTAAAATGAAATAAATTTGAACTTGCATGTGGGTAAATTTTTCCTTTCATTGAATTCGAAGGAGCAAGGGCGAACAAACTAACTTCTTAACTCAGGGCACCAAAAGAGTTTGGAATAGCACTAGTTATACTCATGAGTGGTAATCAAAATATTTAACAACCAGTAGAGTAATTTATATTACTATACCAAGTTATTTTATATTAGAATTTATATTATTAATTTTACTGCTTATCGTAGTTTTTATTACACTCCTTTACAGCTGGTACAGAGTTATTTCATATTTTAACAACCAGCTGAATATCAGCCCTGGTTATAGTACCTATTCGAAAGTAAAGATTCAAATTATTATATATTTCCATTCTTTATCATGCTCAGCATTCCATTTCACTACGCTTCTTTTATAAGATTCTGTAATGCTGCAGTCTTTTCTAATATTTGCTGTAGATAATTTCCAAGGTAAGTAATCATATCAAGTATTCTTTGAACTTCAGATGCTTTCTGCAGAACTGGCATATTCTCAATTGCTTCAATCTTTTCAGGATTAGGCATTATTTCATTTTCTTACAATCTCTCTCCTATGGAAGTTATTTCTTTACACCAAATTGAAATTTTTTCTTTGTTTAAGGTGAGAAACTTGTTTCTAATTAATGCCTTTCTTAATCTGTCATAATCTTCTTTAGTTGAACCCCGTATCAGTATGTCATCTATAATACACTGTAAACGCCTTCTAGCCCATCATAAATTTAGCTTACTCTTTTTTAAAAAACCTCTAATGCAGATGCAATACCAAATGGAAGACGAAGGAGACAATATCTACCAAAGGGCGTATTAAAAATGCGTAATTTCGAGCTTTTTTTATTTAAAAGAATTTAATAGAATCATGAATTAGCACCATGTTTTGAAAAATATTTTGCACCTGCAATTTAAGATTCAGTTTTATCTGTTATTGCAATGCAAAAAACTTTATCTTTTTATATTATCATTGAGATGCTTTCGATCTAAGTATACTCTTAACGATCGATCTTTCTTTTATACTATTACCAAAGAACTAACCCAATCTTCTTTTATCCTTTTATCTATTTTGCTTATTATTCCTATATTTATCAATTTCTCTAATTCAATTTTAAACTTATCTTTCAGAACATGGAACTGCCCTTGATGGTTGTATAACTGATAGATTATCTTCCTAAAGCATATTATATATTTTCTAGATAAACAGCCCATCCCATTGAATAAAGAAGGAAATTCTTTAGTAACGTTATCGTTCTACAGAAATGGAAACTGTATCAGTTTCTTCGATAGAATTTTTATAATTCGTAATTTTTCACATGTTTCTAAGCCTAATATTGGTTGTTTTCCACTGTTAACAATTATCGTATTTGATACTGTTTCTTTAGTATTTACTTTTATTTTGACAATTATGACAGCAACCTATTTAATTGCACTTCCTCCATAGGCTTTATTCATCATAAAGTTTCTTTTCAATGATTGGCATCATTTAAAATTCCTTATAGTAATTTTGTGGTAATATGTCTGTGCAGTACAAATAATCTTCTGCATCAATTTTAAATGATATTGTTGATCCCAATATTTGTACTGGAATATTCCATGTGCATTTTTATTATTACTTTCAATTTCATTCGCGGTTTCTATCAGTTCCGTCAATGCAACTGATTGATTAAATTCGTCCTTAATTCCTGAATTTTCTACTCTGTGCACATTTTATTATCCGGGTTTTTTGGGGGTTTTTCTAATATGCTGTTTGTTAATAATCATGCTTCTTATAGCACCTATTATTTATTAAATTATATTAATACTATTATTAAACATTTTTTCATGCCCATTAGTATGGTTTTGTTAGTACTCTATGCATAATTGCTTTTTACATTATTTCGTTCTCTTTTCCTGATAACGTACTGCACCACTCGCTTTTTTTGCATAAGTATTATTTTCCCATGAGTTTCCCACTTGAGTTTTAATTTGTGATTGTTGTGCAGCTTGACAAATTTTTAGTGCTTTTTCTAACGTTCATTCATCCTTTAATAAAAGTTTCCTGATTTTATTAGCTTTTACTCCTATAACAGGCTGATCTTTTATTAACGATTTCAAAATATTTTCATAATTGCAAGACTGAGCTTTTAACTTTACTAGAAATTGTTCAGTTGTTCAGTTGTCGAAATATAGTTCACATATTTCGGAATACAAGTTTCATTTACTTTCTGACTGCAATACTCCACAAACTTCTTTATTTTTGTAACGTAAGCCCATCAGACAAAAAATTAGTCATCTCATACCGTAAGAGGGTTACATCCATTTGACGGCAATGGATGACCACCAGTAATAAACGCGTCCTACAAATAGCTGTGCCATGTGCTTCAGGGTTCATACAGTGACAAGAAGTGGTTGTGTGTGTGTTAGTTGTTCCCTGAAACATGGGTCGTGCCAAAGATGTGAATAAGTGGCAAAAAGGTATTATTGCGTCTGGTCGAGCCAAAGGGAATAGTGTACAAGAAGTTACTGCCTTTGCAGGTGTGTTGAAACGTACTATCCAAAGGATCTTCCAGCAGTGGCGTACATTGCAGTCCACTGCCAATCGTCGCCAGAATTGCGGCAGAAAGACTGTGTTCACCAATAGGGGCCTCCACAGTATGTCACACACTATTAGCGCAAACTGCTTTGCAACAAGGAGGAATTGCTCCAGTTAGTCAATGTAGGCCTACAATAAGCTGTTTCAAATGAACACTCCGAAGGGAACTTCATGCCATGGATATCTGGAGCAGAGTACCGGGTACGAGGTCCGTGTTAACAGCTCTGCACAAGGCTGCATGGCTGCGGTGCCACAAAGACTGGACTGTCAACTCTTGGAAGCATGTGTTTTACCTCTGAGCAGCACTTTTTTGCATGCGGGCTAAATGGCCAGGTCACGAGGACCCCGAAGGTTCAGGGAAGGGGACCCACTGGAACAGCTGTTAGGAGACAGATGGTAGCCTCCGTCAAGGCCATCCAGTGTGTTCTTTAACATGCACAGGGTATGGCTCTCTCGCACATGGAACCACGGCTTAACATCCCATCCGATGGACAGCGGCTTTTCCAAGCCCACTGGTGTCCCCTACTGACCATGGGCAGGGTGGGGAGTTTTGCAGAGATAAATCTCAACGCTGACCCAGTTGGGACCCGAACTTGGGAACTGCAGATTAGGAGCCTGGCGCGCTACCGACTGAGGCATCCCTGCCTCCCTTTCTTGATGAATGACCACAAACTATTATTGTACAATATGGTCATTCATCCTGTAATCACTTATGTTTCCCTAATCTGGGCGAACACTACTTCAATGAATATACGTAAGATTCAAATCTTACAAAATATTTTATTTTTATTTATTTATATTTTTTGTTGTTGTTTATGTACTTTTTCGAGTGAAATATTGTCGGCCTTAAAAGGTTCGTAGGCCCTAGGCACTGTGTCTAGTCAACCTAATGGATAGAGCGACCCTGAAACCAATTGAATGGCAGAAAACTTAAATATTTAGGTATAACCCTACACCACAAGCTCAAAGGGGACCCTCATATACATGAAATTATCACAATCAAGTGAAATGTCAACTAGGACCTCTCCTTTGGAAAAATGCTCGCTTGATGACTGACCACATGTTATTATTGTATAATGAGGTAATGCGTCCTATAATCACTTATGCTTTCCCAATCTGGGCGAACACTACTTCAATGAATACAGGTAAGATTCAAATCTTACAAAACAAAATATTGAGATCTGCGGTTGATGCCCCTGGTTTTGGTAACAGACAACTTCACAAAGATTTGGGCACCGACCACATAAATACTCATATCAAGCATATTTCCAAAAAAAAAAAAAAAAATTTGAGGCTGTTGAAAATAATCCTAACGAAATTATCTTCCTTGTTATGATCATGAAGTTCTTAACAAGCTCAAGAGACCTAAAATGATCTCAACTTCTCTCAAAAAAGCTTCTCGTTTTAGGTCTCTTCAGCATGATATTTACATCTATTTGATTGTGTTTTATGTTTGCCCTTAAGGGCCCACCCAAGGGTGGTTTACTCTTTAATTTGTACTCATGCCAATTGGGCTTACTTTGAGATGGAGATGGTAATGGGCATTTTTACCTGGAACATCTTAGATGCATGTACGTTCTACGAAGTAGCCACATGATTTTATTAGCTATTTTCATGGAAAAACTTGCATGTTTTCCATATTCAACGTAAACAATGGAACTCGAGCGAAGTAGCTAGAGGTCCTGTATAGTTAGAGGCTGGCCATCTCTGTGATTCACTGCCATTGGTTGACTGGTTCATGGACGCCATGTTTTGTCGTACCTTGAGACGAAAGCCTATGAGTTAGTGTATGTACCAAGTTAAAACTTCTCAGTTGTTATAGTTTTATATATTTCTACCATTTTTTTTGTAATAAAAGTTTAATATATTTTATGAAAATCTCACTGCGCTGCATTTGGGTGTAAAAATTTCCCTCAAAGTAATAAGTTAATGAACATTTTTTCCGAGAAACTCCATCAGAACACGGCTGCAAAAGTGAAATGAGCTAACTGAAAACCAACAAAAAATTTCTTTTAAGATTCGTTTGAAAAACGAGTTAATGTTTTCTCTTTGTCGTCTGCATATGCCAGTATTTGTTAGTCTGTCCGTCCGTCTATCTGTTAACTTTTGTCTGTCCATCTGTTTTTCCACCTGTCTGTCCGTCTGTAGACAATCAATTTTTTTACTTTTAGAGCTGAATGAAAAATTCTGTTTTGGGTTGGATAGGTGTTGAACAAATATTGCGATTCGCAATTTGGAATAATTTCAGTAGCATTAATAACGCCCTCTAGCGGTGGGAAAAAATCGAAAATATTAAAATTAAAAACGAATATTACAAGCAAACTATTTACACTGGAAATCTGAAATTTTGATAGTAGAATGTTATGGTGATAAGGTTTACAAAGGCAACAAAGCTTTGCCATCTTAGCCAAAAGGGGGTACGAAAATGAAACTTTTTTTTAAAGAGATAAACGAAACAATATATATATATATTTGTTTCACAGGTACTAACAAAATATTAATGATTTAAACAATATTTGATCATCTCACTGTTACCTGTAGACGTTCAAACGTCTATAAATAAATAAATAAATAAATAAATGTTTTTTGTGAAAAAAGCCAGCGTTAATTCAACAGGTTAGAATACTCTTACAAGTTTCTGGAGAGATGCGGGTTCGAATCCCGTATGTCGGCGAATTTTTTTTCCGCAAAAATATTTATATTTACATTTTACGAATCCCCATCAGTTGGAGTTTCCAGTGTTAGAGAGTGCTAAAGGTGGTAAATAAAACTCGAAAGTCGACCTCCAGTGGCGGAAAAAGCTGGAAAATACCAAATCTTTAAATAAATATGCAAACGATCTATTTTTGTTAGAAACTTAAATTTTTGGTCATAGAGTGTAATGGTCAAGTGGTTTACCATAATAGTAATGATTTGTCCCATTGGTAAAATGCAATTTTCTGCTTTAAGAGATAAATGAAAAACTTTTTTTGCACATTACAGGTACTGATAAAATATTAATAGTTTATTTTCTCAATTATACAGTAGTTCGAATTTCCACTTTGAGAGGGTATTGAAAGTGTAAAATGATAGAAGAACGCATATCGCCTCTGGCGCATATGGAAATCTGATTTTCAAACAGAATGAAGTATTTCCTTTGCCTACTTTTTAATTCCTTAAGAGTTTTAATTATGGATGTTCGTGTTGTTTTTCTGCTGAGGTCCCGCCATCCTCATGGACCGTCTACTATGGCGTATAAACTGAGAGTGGAATTTCTACACGCCGAAATTTCTACCATAAACAGATCACTTGAAACATTCGTTAAAAGTGTCACAGTTTCGATATTTAGCGATCTGTAATGATATAAATTAAAACTACCTTTGAAAATGCGAATTACATTTCAGTAGTAACCAACTGAAAAAAGAGATTTCCGATTATCTCTTTAAACAAAACCCTTCCTTTTCTTACCTACCTTGGGCTTAGGGTCAACTCATTGTTGTCAATGGAATTTTTAAAGACTGTTACATTACACGGCCAAAATTTCAAATTTCTAGTATAACTACATCGTTTGCAATATTCCTTTTAAATTTTTGGGGTTTTTCGATTTTTTTCCACCGTTAGATGGCGCAATTACAACTTTTGTGAAATTCGCAAAAGGCAAATTGTCATATTTCATCAATACCTGTCCAATCCAAAAAGAATTTCTAATTCATTTCTAAAAATATATAATTTTCTGTTAAAAGAAAAAAAAAGTTGCATTCACCTCCCCCCCTGGATCTAAAGAGTCAAGTGATTGTTGCCAATGGTAACTTCGTAACCTTCACATTTAAACACCAAAATTTTAAACTTCTAACATAGCTACATCTTTTGGAAATTCATTTGATATTTTGGAGTTTTAAACTTTTCCCCCGTTAGAGGGCACAGTTATAACTTTTGGGAGATTCGAAAATTGCACATCGTAATATATCATTAATAACTATCTAACACAGAAGGAATTTTTCATTTATCTGTATAAACAAAAAAGTTCGATATCTACAGACGGACAGACAAGCGAAATTATATCTTTCCTTTAAAAAAAAAAGCCTTAAAATTTACTTTTCCTTTTTTAGCCGTTTTCTAAAGTGCTTCTAATCGTAGGAACTGAAATTTGTACCAAATATTACCCTACCCTTTTCATGAATCCTTATGTACCTTGCAATAGCATTCAGCAATGCGCGCTAAACAATCCGAGCGACGACAAAACATGGCGTCCAATTTTGAGATGGCCAACCTCTACCTATACTGGGTCTCTAGAAGTAGCGGAAGACAGCTACCATTGAACTGGCGCCAGCAATCTATGCCGGGTTTTTAATGACCTTTACTAAAAGTCGACGTAATGGGTTCCCCCAGGTCTAAGTTAACAACGGGCTCTCCAACTGTTCTCATTAATTGTCAGTACACCCATAAATAACTCCAACACAGCACATATTTATAGAAATAAATTGTACAATATGGTAGACTTCCTTAGCATTTACACCAATGCTCAAAATTAAAGAATAATCGACAAAAATGTATATAACTGTCGACATAGGTAAAAATATGCACTGAAAATGGGTGAACATGGAGAATACGCTACGCGGAAAACTATCCCACATTTAAAGTTGCCGCACGTAAGCCGGAATATGCAATTAAAATAATAAATAATAAATACCCCCTCAAGCAGCTGCTGGCTACAGAGTTCTGACAGGAGCCTGTCAATTTATATGCCATAGTAGAAGGTCTGAGAGGATGGCAGGATCTCAGCAGAAAAACGACACAAACAACCATGCCTTACCCGGGGTCGAACCCAGGTCCCTTAGATCAGTAGCCAAGCGTTCTAACCATTCGGCCACGGGACGACTCTAAGCTTATTTACTACGGTCGCACGAGGCGACTTCGTCAGAACATCACACCGCCCGAAGGCGGCTGGGTAGGAATGCGTTAAAAAGACGCGCGTGTCTACTCGCAGCTTGTAACTGTTCTAGGTAAACCTTGCTTTCACTTCAGTGGCACAGTGGAACGTCGAGCTGATAATATGCCGAAGACATTGTATGGATGATTTTCAGTGGTGGAGAGCGATTGTAATGATGGAAGCAAGTCAGTCCCAGATGGAAGTTTCCAGAGTATTGAATATTCCACAAAATGCCCTGTTAAGACTGGAGATAGTTTCAATAGACAGATGTTCATCGTCGACCAGGACAAGGCTGTCCCAGAGCCACAACTGTTGCAGACGATCACTATATGAGTCTTACTACCAGACAGAATAGAATGATGACCACTAGGCAACTCTCTTTGGAACTTTTAGCAGCTATAGGAACGAGGGCATACTGTTTACAGGAAACTTCGTGAGCAATGCCATTATGCCAGGAATTCTGTCATTTGTGTCCCTCTAACTCCCGGCGAGGTCATTTAACGTGGAGTTGCTAACATGACACTAGGAGTTCAGATCAGTGGGTGCATGTTATATCCACTGATGAATCGCGATTCGGTTTAAATACTGATTCGCGATGTATTCGCATCTGGAGAGAACCAGGGACCTGCAACAGTGACTCGAACATCAGAGAAAGAGACAACTCTGGTGGCCGTGGTGTGATGGTTGGGGCAGTTAATCATGACGAACAGGCATACAGACCTGCGGTAAAGAGACGATTTTCTGAACTCGTATATCAGGCCATTCCGAGGAGCCATCTGTCCAGATTTTATTTTTATGAACGATAACGCCCGCCCTCATCGAGCTCATGTGGTCGACGATTTTCTCGAAGAGGAAGATATTCGACGAATGGAGTCACTACCTAGATCTCCTGACCTCATTCCCACTGAGCATGTATGGGATGCTCTAGGGAGACGCATTACAGCTTGCCAGCCCCTTCCAAGAAAACTCCACGAACTCAGAACAGCACTTGTCAAGGAGGGTCATTAATCCATCAAGACCTCATCAATACCCTCATAAACAGTATGAGAAGTCCTTGCTTGAGCTGCATGGTGGTCAGTGGTGATCATACTCCATATTAATATACCGCATGTCGTACGTAACAGACTTTAAGTATTGTTCCATGTACTGCTCCTTTATGTTAATTGTACCATTATGGTCTTAACGTATGCACATTATACGATTATGAATTTCTTCTGCTTGACTTACATTTGCAATGTAATAATAAACATCTTTACTAAATTTCATTGCATTCCATTAAAAATATTTCGAGTTATGTATGAATTTATACATTTTCCTTTAATTTTGAGTACCAGTGTAGTGAGAAAATTACTCGCCAAATTTGCCATTCACTTCAATATTACTGTGTAGTTCAACCACTTTGTAACCACTTGGCCACGGAAACTGCAATATTAGTGAAAGAGTCAGAATTTTTCATGGCCTATGATCTGACGTCATGCTCATTACGAGTATTGAACTTCATACAATATTTCGTACGAGTAAGCCGTCTGCAGTTGTTTGGCTGAAATGGCAAATCCAAAATATGCTGAATTACCTGGAATAGTAAGTCTATATGAAATGAGATTAACAAATAGCGTATTATTTTTGTAAAAAAACTCTCACTTTACGTAAAATTGTAAATCAACGTCTTGGAAATTGACTTGAAAAAATGACAGCAGTATAATTCACCTCTCTAAAATGCCCAATCCTAAAGCATTAGATTATATTTCAATATATAATTTCTCTCGTAAATGCAGACTTTCGCAGTATCCTACGTAATCATGTTCCATCGACAGGATAATTATCATTTCGTCGAGCAACTCTGTTTTTAACAAATTTGTTGGTTTGCAGTTATGTGTAAGAAAAGTTTTAAACTGGTTGCGTTCAATCTAATATTTATCTTTTTTTTAAATGAACTTGGCAAAAAATATGGATTAGTTTTAAATAAAATTAGCCCAAACCTGTGTAATAGTTTATTTTTATTGGCATAATTTTTTTTAAATTGTACTATTTAAAAATTATTAACAAGTTTAATGTGTTTTTTGAGTGAGGACTCTGTTGACATTTTGAGTAAGTCATAAAAGATCACTTTGAGAGGAACCAAGCTGTTAATTAACTAAATGCAATCAAAAGTGTTATTCAGACATCTTGGACACATTCCTTATTTTTGACTTTGCATCTTAGTGAAGTGATAGAAAATTAGTGTATTAGGCAGAAGCAGATTTATGTTTGAGAGTCGGTACCCAGGATATAGAGCAAATTTTATAGGCCCTATACTAACTGATAAAATATATTTCATTGATATTAGGTCACTGTTATTATTTAAATTGGATATGTTTGAATTAAAGTTGTTAGTTATTTAGTGAGGCGGAGGTGGCTCAATCAATTAGTGCCAGGCTTGTAATCTGCAGTTCCCATGTTCGAGTCCCAGCTGGTTCAGCTTTGAGATTTATCTCTGCAAAACTCCCCACCCTGCCCGTGGTGAGTAGAGGACACCAATGGGCTTGGAAAGGCCGCCGTCTCAGATGGGACGTTAAGCCATGGCCCATGTGTGGGAGAGCCATAGCCTTTGGGATCCACGTGACCTGGCCATTTAGCCCATGGTGTGCAAAAAAGTGCTGCTCAGAGGTAAAACAACCCACCCCTTATTGAGTTTTTATTCATCTTTTTATATTTCATACTGTCATCTATATATGTTAATTTATCACATGACTATTCATCTTGTAATATGTATTCTTAAGCAGAACAGTAAAGCAGTCTTTCTACAATTAATCTATATATAAAATTTCTTTAAAGATATATACAGACCTGCTTGAGTAATCAACATTTTTGTATTTTTAGCTTAACTTTTGCACTTGAGTATAGTACAACATAATCATGAATAATAAATACCTGACTCTTATGGTTATGGACAAAAAGGCTGATTTAGCTCCAAACAGCACTTTATTTGCTGTAAAATGGGCTAATTGACAAGGTTGGCTCACAACAAGCCTAAAACTCTGTGAACAAATGTAAAGAACTCTTAGGACAACTTTTAAGGATAATAGCACTGCATTTTTATGATCCTTAAACATTAGAAAAACTGCTCAACTACCATGATATATATACCAGTGGAATACCGGTGAAAAAGGCCACAATTCAATTAAAGTATATTCACTGGATATTCTGATAGTGTTGATTTGATCTTGATTTGACAAGTGATCATTGATCATTCTATAATCAACACACTTTTCTTGATTAGGGACTAGGGTGAGCAATGTAAAGGAAGATCAAGAAAACCATAAAGAATGTATTCTATAGAGAAAAGGCATCTGTAAGCCCATTCTCCCAGTTTTGCGAGGTCAGTCATGGTATAGTGAACTAAGCTTTGCAGTTTTAAAGTCAATTTAACACCTGACAGAGGGTGAGGCTTGGCAAGCATCTTTTGTAGCAGTCTGTACTGAAGAATTATATACTAATCCATGATAACAGTGCATTTTATACTTCTCCTACATAACTCTAACTTGAAGTTGCAATCTGATACACATTGAGATCACATCAACAATGGATATACTGGGCAACAAATTTTCATAAAAGTCATGTCTCTGAGATAAAAGTAGCCATTTCTTAAAGATTTCGAGGTGCTGAACACGAATATGACAATGAAAATGCAAAATTGGCTAGGATTTCAGAGAAGTCCGCAATAGTTTCTTATATAATAGAGTACCTGAGTTGTATAAAACGAAGTCACTCAGACATTTTCCTTGAGAAGATTCCATTATTTAAGTCTTAATCCAAGTAACTCTGCTAATACATACATATGAGATGTATTGATAAAACTTCACTTCTACTTCCAACGATGCTTGTACAGCTGCTCAGGATCATCTCTGGCAAGTGTCCAACAGTAGTAAGCCAACATTGAAGTGTATCAGTTTCCCGGTATCGTTTCTCCATCATTGCAATATCCTGATGAAAACATTCACTAACCATGCTGCAGTTGTTGGGGAAGAAATCTAAGTGGGAATGGAGAAAGTGGATCTTTAAGGACATATTGCAGCCAAGTTTGTGATACAGAGACAACATGTCCTTAACCAGTTTCTTGTAGTTTTCTGCCCTGACATTCCCAAGGAATTTAGTTGACACCAGACAAAACACGTTTCAAGTCTTTTTCTCGTCACCCTGAAGCAGGTTGTTGAACATCTGGTCTCTGAACAGCTCGCGGATCTGAGGACCCACAAAAATTCCCTCTTTAATTTTTGCTTCACTGAGTTGAGGGAATTTGTCAGCCAAGTACTTGAAAGCTGATGCAGTTCAATCCATAGCTTTTACAAAGTTTTTTGTTGCACCGAGTTTGATGTGTAGCGACGGTAGCAGGATTTTGTGCTTTTCTGCCAGTGCTGGGTGTTCCACATTCTTCTCTCCAACCTTCAGATATTTCATCTGAGGCTAGTTTCTCTTCACATAGTGTAAAGTCTTTGCTCTGCTGTCTCATTCACATAAGAAACAACAGCACTTGTATATCCCATCTGCAGACCCATCAACAGAGCCACTACCTTCAAGTCACAACAGATATGCCAGCCATACTTGCTGTATTAAAGACAGTTTAACAGGTGTTTTAGGTTGTTGTAGGTTTCTTTCATGTAGACAACATGTCTGACCGGAATGGATGGAAGTCGATTTCCATTATGCAGCAACACTGCCTTGAGACTCAATTTTGAGGAGTCTATGAATAGTCACCATTCTTGAGGGTCATGTTTGATTCCGAGGGCATTCATCAGACCATCTACAATGGAACAGAACACAAAGATTACCTTCCTTTCTGAAGTAAGGCGCAAGCTGCTCATTAGGAGTTTGAAACGAAGTCACTCGGACATTTTCCTTGAGAAGATTCCATTGTTTAAGTCTTGATCCAAGTAACTCTGCTTTGGCCTTGGGCAGCTCCAGATCGTGAACAAGATCGTTCATTTCTTCTTCGATGAAAATGTGTGGCGCAGATGACGCACCATGGCAGACATATGGATCATCATTAGACACCGAAGGCTGCAGAGAACCCGACGTCGGTTTGCCTCCCTCCTCATCATCTGAATCTATGGAAAATTCTTTTGGAGGTTCGAGAATGGGTAGGCCTTCGCTGTGCGGAACTGATTGGAGAGCAGATTGTATATTCGGGTACGCTATTGTCCACTTTTCTTTCCTTGTGATGCCTCTAGAAACAGGTGGAACCATGCAGAAGTATCAGTCATTTGTGTGATTGCTTGGTTCTTTCCAAACCATAGGAACAGCAAATGACATCACCACTTTTTCGTCTTTCAGCCACTTCAGAAGATTTCTTGCACACGTACTGCAGCATATGTGTGGACCCAGGACTTGTCCAGGTTCCTGATCTTGCATCCAAAATAAAACTCATATGCTGCTTTTACTGTTGGAGTGATTACCCTTTTCTGGCTTGCAAACGTCACTTTCCAGCAAACATAACAAAATGTATCTGCACTGTTAACACAGTTACGAGGCTTCACTACTGCTGGATTAAAATTGCAAGAATCACTTGTGTTGTACTTATGACTCAGGGGTAAATGGGAGTCACTGCAAAAACTTGCTCACCCTACAAGACATCGCTTACAAATAACGATTGCATCATCTTTTGTCCACGATTGTAAAGCCCTGATGTCATGACTCAACTACATTGCATCAGACAATGATGTAATACTTCCGGGGGTTGTGTGTATGGCGGGCTGATGCAATACAATGCAATATGTTGCCATCTAGAGTTTAAAATACAGCGTTGCGAAATGGTTACCTATGTACTCAATGTGGACTGAATCGTTTATGCATGACCATCGCTGTCTCTCCTAAACAAGAGCCAATTGACAAATTTTATTGTCGTTTTCGTGTTCAGCACCTTGAAAGTAGTAAAGATTGGCATTTTCATTTCAAAGCCTTTTTGTGTATTGTCCAGTGATATTAGCAAACTTGATATTGAAAACTTTGATAATGCATATTGAAAAACATCAATACTTCCATATAGCATAACAATACACTAAAACATTACATTATCCATACAGAATAATGCAGCACTTTCAAACAGCATTACAAAAAACAAGTTCATCACTTTGAGTTGCTATTTATTAGAGCACCACAAACTGTTAATTTAACCATTTGCAGTTCTGTGTTGAGTTTCACTTGATATTTCATTTTCTGTTTGTTTCTAAGTCAACATTTCTACAAATGCAACACTACAAAACAGGCATATTACTTGAAAGTAAGAGTTCCATTATACATTAGAAGAAATATGTTGACAGGCTAAACCACAAAAGGTTAATGTTGCTTTTGTAACCAAAAAGAAAAATATATTCACACTTCTCAAAATCTTTCTTTGAAGTAGTCACCAAAACAATACTTTGAAAACTCATTGACAGGATTAATATCATAGCCCTCATTTCTACTTAGCTTTAATTAGGCAATCTAAATTTGCAAAACCAAAAGGCCACCTAAATTGAAAATTTTAATAAGTCAATCTTTCCATATTACTATCATTCCCAATGAATTCATAGTCTGAATTATCAGGGTTATGCCAATGCAAAGAATAAAAACCTGAAAGGTATAAAAATGAATGATTTTAGCATAAAATAGAGGCCTATAAATGGTAACTAGGTGGTCTGTAAATGGTAGCTAGGTAGTCACTGGAAAGAGCAATGCACCAATCCCCTGTGATGATGCATAGAACCGGCCAGGCCGACCACCTAATGTCCAACCCTTCTCATGGTGCAGACCATTAGTACCTTTCAGAAGACATACTCTCTTGTGGAAGTGAATGGAAGGGGAGGGCTGCCAGATTAATGTGGCCTACCGATGTGGACAACTGGCTACTCTACTTTTTTTTCCTACCCTGCTGAGGAGTGGTCAACCACACAGGGTCCTGGTGCTGACCATATAAACCCACAGTACTGGATTGAATTATGGCTCTGAGCTTGATTATGGATCCTGAATTTGCTGTACTGGTGGGCTTCTGTAGAGAGAAAATCTTTTGCTGTGCTTTCTGTTTGTGGGTTGACAGCCCAAAGTGAATAGATTCACAGGATATGTTTATCAGCTGGTGGATAATCCTGAGCAGAGGTCATCGCAGGCACCTGAACTCTTTGCTTCTATTGGCATTGTCAAATTCTACATTGGGGGAAGTTTTCAGTGTATATGGCTTCAGCCTTTAGTGGTGGGGGAATGGGTCTTTGCCCCATGTCTGCGATTAGGGGGCTGTTTGATATTGTTGGCATTCACTATCTCAATAAACATAGTTTCTTTAAACATCCCACTAACCATTTTCTCTCCATAGGTAGTTGGAATGTGAGGACTCTGCACAGAGCTTTTTCTCTTGATGTCCTCACACAAGAATTCCACCGTTATAATTTAGATATTCTCGGCTTGCAAGAGATAAAGGTCAGATTCTTAAAAATAATCTTAAATTTCTTTTCAGGGAGGGATGACAATAAGCATCACCAAGGCGTGGGTCTGCTTCTCAGCAGACATGCTAGTGATGCTCTTCTAGGATATGAGTGCATTAATGAAAGGTTCCTTACAGCAAAATTATAGACAAGCATTAAAGACTTGAATGTTATCTGCTGTTATGTCCCCACTGAGGATGCAGATGAGAAGGATAGGTTTTACGGACAACTTCAGGATATTTTGAATTCTGTCAAGAAAGGAGATATTACCCTTGTTCTAGGTGACTTCAATGCCAAAGTTGGTACTGATTCTGACCTTTGGGCAGGAGTAATAGGTCCTTTTGGTATTGGTAGCTACAATGGCAATGGGCAAAGTCTCCTACAGGTAAGTAAACTCAATGGTTTCAGAATAACACAAACACTGCGACAAACATAAATACACATGGGTTTCACCTGATAGACTACATAAGAATATGATTGATTATATATTAATTAACAACAAATGGGCTAGTTCTGTTAGGAATACCAGGTCATATAGGGGAGCTGAAATTGGATCTGATCATTACCTTGTTAAAAGTGTCTTGCAACTTAAACTTAAAAAGTGTTGTGCTAGGTTAATAATTTTACCTTTAATTCTGAAGCTCTGAAAGACCCAGTTATAGCTAAAGCTTACCATGATAGGTTACCTAGTCATTATGACAGTCATGGTATGCTTACTGCTGAAGTTGAGGAAGAATGGGATCATTTTAAACAGGCTTTTTTGGACACTAACAGTACTCTTTTAGGAAAAAAGGAGCAGAGGAAGTAGAATTATCTGATTGATAAGGCACTTGAACTTATTTCAGAAAGAATGAATGTCCTTAATACCCTACTAGTCCTAACAGAGATGATTACAGAGAGCTTAATAAACGTGTAAAGGATCAGTTAGCTAGTGATAAAAATATTTGGCTTGATGGCTTGGCTGACAAATCTGAGGAAGCAGTTAGGCAGCACAACAACAGAGAGCTGTACCAGATAGTTAATGTTTTATGTGGTAAAAGGTATACAAGGATTGAAGGATAAACAAGGTTATAGAAGGGGAGGATTCTGTCATGGCTAGGTGGGCTGAGCATTTCAGTGATGTTCTAAACAATGTGGTTAGTTCTACTCCCATTGTTTGTAATGATAGATGCATTGGTGGCTTTAATGTTGGCCCTATAACACAATCTGAAGTTACTTTGGCTATTTCTAAACTTAAACTTCATAAATCCCCAGGGGTAGATGAAATTACTACAGAAATGCTTAGAGCTGGGAATGTTTCGGTTACCACTTGGATAACTGAAATTTTGAATATCTTTTATGATAAGGCATGGTTCCTAAGGATTTTACCAGAGCTATTGTTATCCCTTTTTCCAAAAAAGGTGATCACAGTTCTTGTGATAACTATAGGGGTATTAGCCTACTCTCTGTTCCAGGTAAAGTTCTTTGCATGATTGTGCTTAATAGAATTAAGAATCTGGTTGATGAGCAATGTGGATTCAGAAGTGGTAGAGGATGTGTGGATCAGATATTTTCACCTAGGCAGATTCTTGAGAAATGTTTCGAGTTTCAGAAACCTTTGGTTGCTAGCTTTGTTGATTTCAAAAGGGCTTTTGACTCTGTTGATCGTCGTAATTTGTGGTTGATTGTGAGATGATATGGTATACCAGACAAGTTAGTTAACATAATGAAAGCTCTCTATAATAACACTGAGTTGTGTGTGAGAGTTGGTAAGGCTTATAGCAATTGGTTTAGCATTACTTCTGGTGTTCAACAAGGGTGCATTTTGTCCCCTTTTCTCTTTAGTTTGGTTATTGATTATGTTATGCGAAATTCACTTCAGGGGAAAGATTTTGGCCTTAAATGGTCTGGAGATATGAAACTTTCTGATTTAGATTATGCTGATGATTTAGCCCTTTTGGCAAATGATGTTGATGAGATGAACTCTTTCATTCGAGCTGTTGATGAGACTGGTAGTAGAGTAGGTTTGGTTATAAACAGAGAGATAACTAAAGTGATGAAAATTGGGCAGGCAGGCTGTGATTCAGTTTATCTGAATGGTTGCAATCTTGAACAGGTGTCACAGTTTAATTACCTTGGGAGCTATGTAACAGATGCTGGTGATGTGCAGCATGAGATTAACAGACAGATAGGGATTGCTGCCGGGACTTTTAAGAATCTATGGAGAGTGGAGAAATATGCATACACACCTAAAGACTAAAAATAGACTGTATAATATTTTGTTCTTTCTAGGGTTAGTTATGGTAGTGAAACGTGGACACTTTGTAAACAAGATAACAGGAAACTAGATGCTTTTGATTCTAGATGCTTACGCAGTATCTTGGCCATTAGGTGGTTCAACTTTGTAACTAATGATGAGGTTAGGCAAAGGAGTCAGCAACCTCCTTTAAGCAGCATATTGTGCAGAGAGAGACTCCATTGGTTTGGCCATGTTGCCCGTATGGATAATTATAGATTGGTGAATAGGGTTATGAACTCTGTGCTTAAAGGCTCCAGAAAGAGGGGGAGATCAAGGATGCAGTGGGCAGACAATGTCAAACCGGACCTGATTAGAATTGGTGTTCAGTGGCCTGATGCAGCAGATGTAGCTCAGGACAGACTTGCTTGGAGATCTTAATTGCATGGTCTGGTTGGACCTCCGTAGCTCATGGCTGTTTGAGGATGATGATGATGAAATCTCCCAAATTTGGCAAAACTCATTTTTCCCCACAAATGTCTTTCTTGGATTCTATGTCAACAGGTAATTCTGTGTATTTCCTATTGATTGATTCTTGGTAATAGTTATATTTACAATTTTGGCCACAAGAATTATATATTCACAAAGCTAACAATAGCTTATCTACAGATGATACATTTGTAAAATTGTCATTCCAAATTAAAGTCAGTTTCAATCAAAGTATAAGTTAGTACATAGGAATAAAGTGTTTTATAAAGAACAGAAAAAATATATATAGTATAGCATGTATGGATAATATTCATAACTTATAACTGGGTGTTTCATAATAGCATAATTACTATAAGACATCAATGTTTGAAATTCACATATCAGTATCAAACAGCCAAGATATCAATTGATTTTTTAAAGTAGAAAGCTTTTCCAGACCAATATATATTTTTTTACTGTGGATTGACATACAGGGGGTGATTCAAAATTTATCGTTCAAATTTCGTGGGGAGGTAGGGAATACGTCAGGAAACCGATTTCACATAGGAAAGTATGTACGCATGCGTATGTAGAGGGCGCTGTGTGTACCCAACCAGTGTACAGCTCGCCCGACCACTCCCGCTGTCATCAGCGATCACTTGGCCACCCAGGACACCTGATTTTCTTTTTGTGGGGGGCCATGAAATACCATGTGTACGAGACCACCGTTGTCAGTGAAATGGACCTTGTTGCACGAATAGTGGCCGCCGCAGGCAGTGTCTGTGATATGCCAGGCATTTTTGAAAATGTTCGGCGGTCAATGCAACGGCGCTGTGAATCCTGTGTCCGAGTAAATGGTCGCAATTTTGAGCACCTACTGTGAACCTGTACTTTACCTTGTTGGAATAAAAGTCACATTCGTTACCACTTAACTGTACTGTTTCCTTGTGTTCACTTTACTAGTCCATTTTGTTCATGTAGATGACGTTTACGGACATACTTTACTATGTGAAATCGGTTTCCTGACGTATTCCCTACCTCCCCCACGAAATTTGAACAATAAGTTTTGAATCACCCTGTATATCACTAAATATCACATAAAAAATATTTTTGACTTCTTGATTGCTTTTTTACTTAATATTGTGAATGTTATATTACTTGTTTTTTTTTTAACTCATTATGTGAATATTTACTTGCCTGTTATTTCATTTTAAGATAATATTATTAAATGACTAATGTTTCTTTTCTTTCATAGGCACATGATCAACCAGATTTGTATGAAACTAGTGATTTGCCTGAATCTGAGCAAGTATGTGCTTCTGATGTTATTGTGGTAAGATATTGTACTTTTTGAACTATTATTTGAAAAACATTTATTTATTTTCATTATTTCATATTTTGTTAATATCAGTGTAATTTATTTACTGAGGTCCATGAGCCTGAATGGATATCAGCTACATTATTGCTTCTGTATCTTAGTTAAAAGTGATAGTTCTTTGTTTTGCTATAACACTTTATAAACTTTTACTTAATAAATTTAAATACCATATGTTTGTAAGCAATGACTGTATTTCATTAAAATCAACTATGATGATGATACACTGCACGATATTTAAATTGCTCCACCCAGAAGGAGTGAGGGGATAGGGGTGAAATGTAGCACACACACATAGCAATACATATTGACATACCATGATTTGATTTGTCTCACAGCAACTAGATGAGATAATGCAGCTCAATGTGACTGCCTCAGTAGGTGGTTGCAACACCGTGAATGGAAATACAGGCAGCAATATGGCATGATATGGAATCATACAGTCGGCGGATATGGTTCTGAGGAATTGCACACCAAGCAGCATTGACTTGCTCCCATAATTCGAGATTCCACGCCAGCCGGTAAGAGTATTTCACACGTCGTCCAATGTGTTCCCACAGTTTTTCTATCAGGAATAAATCTGGAGATCATGTTGGCTATGGCAATGCTTGAACATGTTGCAAACATTGTCTGGAAACCCTAGCAGTGTGTACACGGGCATTGTCATGCTGGAAAATGAGCTGCTGCATGTCTCCCAGGAACAGTAACAAAATGTATTACAGAACTGCGCTAACATATCATGCAGCTGTCAGTGTTCCCGTGATGCAGACAAGAGGAGACCTGCTGTCATATCCAATAGCCCCATATACCATTATGCCTGGCTGATGAGTGATGTGCTGGTAGTGAACAAAGGCTGAATCCGTCCTTTCACCAGGTTGTCACCATACACAAACCTGTTGATCATCAGCACCCAGACAGAAATGAGATTCATCACTAAACACAGTGTTCCATTCGTGACCCCAGTTCGCACGACTTCAGCACCAAGCAAGATGATCACTGTGATGGTTTGCAGTCAATAGCAATCGACGTAATGGATGCCTAGAGCACAAGTGTGCCTTATGCAACCTTCGGTTTACTGTTCGGGTCATTATGGGGATGTCCATGGCTGCTGACACAGTCCATCGAATATCACCTGCAGTGATGGATGAGCATGTCGAACAATGCGCTTATCAAGCCATGCTGACATCTGTTAAACAACACCACTCCCTCTGTGATGCATGCTAGAACCTTCATTATGCCATTGTTGCCAATAGTGCCCAATAGTTCGTGCATCCCGATGAACATGGGCAGTGATATGACATTTAGTCCATCTGTCTTCACATAGGCCTATAATTCATCCTCTCTCAAAAGCATCCAAATGGCGATAAACCTGCTGACGGTGTGTAGCAGGCATTTTCGGCCTTCACTGAACAATTTCCAAGTGGAACCACCTAATCTCCACCATTCGCACAACTTCCATCTGCATAAACACAATACCATCCCTGTTACTTCTTGCACCTTTTATCTCTTGAGTCACACACATCATTGGCTCCGGATTATCATCATTTGTATATCTCAACTGTGCACATCCACCCTTCTAATTGCATGTTTGTACAACATGTTCTGGGTGGGGCACTTTCAATCTCAAGCAGTGTACATTTAACCCTATTGTATTTTGAATTTTACTACCATTGTGTTTGAGTTTTACTAGATATTTTATGGGTGAAAATTTTGTTACTAATATTTTTAGCACTGAAATAATATTAATTATTATTAAATATTCACTCTATATTTCATTATTAATATAATGTCTGAAGTATTTGGAAGTGCTCTGTAAATGGTAGCTAGGTAGTCACTGGAAGGAGAGCTATGCACCAATACCCTGTGATGATGCATAGAACCGGCCAGGCTTAGCACCTAATGTCCGACCCCGCCTTCTCGTGGTGCGGACCGTTAGTAACTTTCAAAAGAGATACTCTCTTGTGGAAGTGAACTGAAGGGAAGGGCTGCCAGATTAGTGTGGCCTACTGATCTGGACAACTATGGCTACTTTTCTTTTTTTTCTACCCTGCTGAGGAGTGGTCAACCACACAGGGTCCTGGTGCTGACCATATAAACCTACTGGACTGGACAGATATATGGCTCTGAGCTTGATTATGGATTTTGATTTTGCTGCACTGGTGGGCTTCTGTGGAGGGAAAATCTTCTGCTGTGTTTTCTGTTTGTTTGTGGGTTGACAGCCCCAAGTGAATAGATTCACAGGATATGTTTATCAGCTGGTGGATAATCCTGAGCAGAAGTCATCGCAGGCACCTGAACTCTTTGCTTCTATTGGCATCGTGAAATTCTACATTTGAGGAAGTCTTCCAGTGTAGATGGCTTCAGCCTTTAGTAGTGGGGGAATGGGTCTTTGCCCCATGTCTGCAATTAGGGGGCTGTTTGATATTGTCGGCATTCCCTCTCTCAATAAACATAGTTTCTTTAAACATCCCACTAACCATTTTCTCTCCATAGGTAGTTGGAATGTGAGGACTCTGCACAGAGCTTTTTCTCTTGATGTCCTCACACAAGAATTCCACCGTTATAATTTAGATATTCTCGGCTTGCAAGAGACCAGATGGACAGATAAAGGTCAGATTCTTAAAAATAATCTTAAATTACTCTTTTCAGGGAGGGACGACAATAAGCATCACCAAGGCGTGGGTCTGCTTCTCAGCAGACACACTAGCGATGCTCTTCTAGGATATGAGTGCATTAATGAAAGGTTTCTTACAGCAAAATTTCAGACAAGCGTTAACGACTTGAATGTTATCTGCTGTTATGCCCCCACTGAGGATGCCGATGAGGATCAGAAGGATAGGTTTTACGGACAACTTCAGGATATTTTGAATTCTGTCAAGAAAGGAGATATTACCCTTGTTCTTGGTGACTTCAATGCCAAAGTTGGTACTGACTCTGACCTTTGGGGAGGAGTAATAGGCCCTTTTGGTATTGGTAGCTGCAATGGCAATGGGCAACGTCTCCTACAGGTAAGTAAACTCAATGGATTCAGAATAACTAACACTTATTAAAAACACCACGACATTCATAAGTACACATGGGTTTCACCTGATGGGCTGCATAAGAATATGATTGATTACATATTAATTAACAGCAAATGGGCTAGTTCTGTTAGGAATACCAGGGCATATAGGGGAGCTGAAATTGGATCTGACCATTACCTTGTTAAAAGTGTGTTGCAACTTATACTTAAAAAGTGTTGTGCTAGGGTTAAAAATTTACTTTTAATACTGAAGCTCTGAAAGATCCAGTTATAGCCAAAGCTTACCATGATAGGTTACTTAGTCATTATGACAGTCATGGTTTGCTTACTACTGAAGTTGAGGAAGAATGGGATCATTTTAAACAGGCTTTTTTGGACACTAACAGTACTCTTTTAGGAAAAAAGGAGCAGAAGAGGCAAAATTATCTGAGTGATAAGGCACTTGAGCTTATTTCGGAAAGAAAGAACTGCAGGAATGCCCTTAATCAATACCCTACTAGTCCTAATAGAAAGCATTACAGAGACTTTAATAAACTTGTAAAGGATCAGTTAGCTGCTGATAAGAATCTTTGGCTTGATGGTTTGGCTGACAAAGCCGAGGAAACAGTTAGACCGCACAACAGCAGAGAGCTGTACCAGATAGTTAATGTTTTGTGTGGTAGAAAACGGACAGGCGTACAAGGATTGAAGGATAAACAAGGTAAGGTTATAGAAGGGGAGGATTCTGTCATGGCTAGGTGGGCTGAGCATTTCAGTGATGTTCTAAACAATGTAGTTAGTTCTACTCCCATTGTTTGCAATGATGATAGATGCATTGGTGGCTTTAATGTTGGACCTATAACACAAACTGATGTTATTTTGGCTGTTTCTAAACTTAAACTACATAAATCCCCAGAGGTAGATGAAATTACTACGGAAATGCTTAGAGCTGGGAATGTTTCGGTTACCACTTGGATGACTGAAATTCTGAATATCTTTTATGATAAAGGCAGGGTTCCTAAGGATTTTACCAGAGCTATTATTATCCCTATTTTCAAAAAAGGTGATCGCAGTTCTTGTGATAACTATAGGGGTATCAGCCTACTCTCTGTTCCAGGTAAAGTTCTTTCCATGATTGTGCTTAATAGAATTAAGAATCTGGTTGACAGTCAATTGCGTGATGAGCAATGTGGATTCAGAAGTGGTATGGGATGTGTGGATCAGATATTTTCACTTAGGCAGATTCTTGAGAAATGTTTTTCAGAAACCTTTGGTTGCTAGCTTTGTTGATTTCAAAAAGGCTTTCGACTCTGTTGATCGTCATAAATTGTGGTTGATTGTGAAATCATATGGTATACCTGACAAGTTAGTTAACATAATGAAAGCTCTCTATAATAACACTGAGTCGTGTGTGAGAGTTGGTAAGTCTTGTAGCAATTGGTTTACTTCTGGTGTTCGACAAGGGTGCATTTTGTCTCCTTTTCTCTTTAGCTTGGTTATTGATTATGTTATGCGAAATTCACTTCAAGGGAAAGATTTTGGCCTTAAATGGGCTGGAGATACAAAAATTTCTGATTTAGATTATGCTGATGATTTAGCCCTTTTTGGCAAATGATGTTGATGAGATGAACTCTTTCATTCGAGCTGTTGATGAGACTGGTAGTAGAGTAGGTTTGGTTATAAACAGAGAGAAAACTAAAGTGATGAAAATTGGTCAGGCAGGCTGTGATTCAGTTAATCTGAATGGTTGCAGTCTTGAGCAGGTGTCACAGTTTTATTATCTTGGGAGCTATGTAACAGATAATGGTGATGTGCGGCATGAGATTAACAGACGAATAGGGATTGCTGCCGGGACTTTTAAGAACCTATGGAGAGTGTGGAGAAATAGGCGTATACACCTAAAGACTAAAATTAGACTGTATAATAGTTTGGTTCTTTCTAGGGTTAGTTATGGTAGTGAATCTTGGACACTTTTTAAACAAGATAACAGGAAACTAGATGCTTTTGATTCCAGATGCTTACGCAGTATCTTGGGCATTAGGTGGTTCAACTTTGTAACTAATGATGAGATTAGGGAAAGGAGTTTGCAACCTCCTTTAAGCAGCATATTGTGCAGAGAGAGACTCCGTTGGTTTGGCCATGTTGCCCGTATGAATAATTATAGATTGGCGAATAGGGTTATGAACAGTGTGCCTAAAGGCCTCAGAAACTAGGGGAGACCTAGGATGCGGTGGGCAGACAATGTCAAACAGTACCTTGTTAGAATTGGTGTGCAGTGGCCAGATGTAGTTGATGTAGCTCAGGATAGACTTGCTTGGAGAACTAAATTGCACGGTCTGGTTGGACCTCCGTAGCCCATGGCTGCTTGAGGATGATGATGATGATGGAGTATTTGGAATAAAATAATGCTAAAAGAATATAAATTTATATGTAATATATTAGTTCTTATTTGGTGATCATGGGTGATTCTGTGCACCAAGCACTTTTTAAATTTTATGCCAGGAATCACAATAACTAATTTACAAGTGTATGTAAAAATTAAAAAAACTTCTGACATTATAAAAGTAACAATTCTAAATAGTTTTGCAAATTTACTACAGATGAAATGTCAAACACTGTAAAATATAAATTATACAGGGTGCAATATAAGTATGCGACACAGATTCAGCGAAATATTCTAGAGTACGAAAGGAAAAAAAAAAGTCCTATAAACATTTGTCTGGAAATTCTTTATATGGAAGTTATGGGTTGGGTTGTTTTACCTCTGAACGGCACTTTCCTGCACACAATGGGCTAAATGGCCAAGTCACATGGACCCCGAAGGCTCAGAGAAGGTTGGGGGAGGGGACCCACTAGAACAGCTGTTGGGAGACAGATGGTAGCCTCCCGTCAAGGCCATCCAGCGTGTTCTTTAACGTGCACAGGGTATGGCTCTCCCACACACGGGGCCACGGCTTAACGTCCCATCCGACGGACGGCGGCCTTTCCAAGCGCCATCGGTGTCCCCTACTAACCGTGGGCAGGGTGAGGATTTTTGCAGAGATAAATCTCAACGCTGACCCAGCTGGGACTCGAACCTGGGAACTACAGATTACGAGCCTGGCGCGCTACCGACTGAGCCATCCCCGCCCCATGGAAGTTATGTCATGCAAGTTGTGTTACAATAATTGTTTGAAGTAGTGTCCTTGAACATGGATGCTTCTTGGAGTGGTCAATGATTTCACAAGGTAGCTTCAACTTGTTTCTGCAGTTGTGTGCTTAACACAGCACATTTTTGCGCACAGTTTGCTATATATTGACATTTTGGTAACCATAGTAACCATTATAAAAAAGCCCCCAAAAGTAAATAATCTCATCAGAAATAATGCGTACCAAAAAGCATGAAAATCGGAAACAGTGCACCACTGACCAAATTATAAAAAAGCCCCCCCAAACTAAATAATATCCTCGCAGACAACACAAACTTAAAAACGTGAAAATCAGAAACAGTGCACCACTGACTGAATTATAGAAAAGCCCCTGAAACTAAATAATCCTCACAGACAACACAAACTGAAAAACACGAAAATCGGAAACAATGCACCACTGACTGAATTATAAAAATGCCCCTGAAACCAAATAATCTCATCAGACAAAATAAAATCTTATAGTTCAAATAACCCTTCCCTAAATTACTCATTAACCGTCCTGACTCCATCAAAAACTGCCATTTTTTCCATACCGACAATTCTACAATACCCAAAATTTCTACATCAAAAAGCTGCCAAATGCTTCCACATATTAACAGTAAATCATAAAAGTAACTTTGAAAGACTACTAAATATATAACAAAATTAATAAATCCCTATAATACACTAATAATTACCATATTACATGTGACTGCTAAAAATCACTCAATTCATCCCAAACTACCGTAACAAAATATATGCATTCGTTACTACCACCATGTTCAGTCCTACACGGAAAAACTTCCAACAGTCTTTCCCCCAAGCATATTCCCCCCCCCCCACTACATTAGAATCCTCTGAAAACTCACTTTATACGTTTCACCTAAAACTATTCTCCTAAAATCCTAACACCCCATAAAAACTTTCATTTTTAAAACTTAATTACCCCACATTATAAATTTTTGCCATTTTCTTCCACACTCACAACAAAACTCATACTAGTACATCATACTAAATACAAAAAAATATTTAAAATAATTCTGTGTGGTTCTAATCACTCCTCCCTTCCTCATCAAATGCCCCTCACTCCAAAGAACTTAAAAAAACATTCCCCTCCACACACAGCCACAAAAAGGTACTGAACTCCTACTTCCAAACAACATGACCATCAAGACCAAGTGGAATTTATCCAACTCTGACCATAACATTGCAAAACAGTTCACTAACACTTTCAACAACAACCCTCTTAATATTAAATAATTTCAGTTCCAAAATATCTTAACTTATTATTTATTATATCTTAATGAAATTTCAAAAAAAAATAGCATGAACATATTAATTATTCCTATTCCCTCTGGCTACATTAAAAATCCCTCATTAAAAATATTTTACATGTGCACTTACCTCTAGCCACATAGGCATGTTATCCCAAGGAGTTATCAAGCAAAAATGGCGAAAAATATCAAACGTAACTTCACATTCCCTTCAAATCACACACACACACGACATGCGACTTTATGTTACCCACCCAAAAGAAACAAATCAAAGAACCACAGGCCACCAACAACTGTTACGTTTTTACGCCATACTTTACACCTCGACATCATACGCTTTATGAGCAGTGCCATATGTGTTGTTGCCATATATGTTGGCTTAGGATCATGACAATAAACTGACCCAATATTTTTAGTAATCGAATATATGGTGATAATTGTTGTATTATCAATTGATATGTAATGGAGTTAAAGATATATGACCTGTGTTTGATTTTAGGATCAGAGTGAAAGTGTAGAACAACTAAATATTGCACCATCAGAAGCTTTCAATAGGTTTAAAGGAAAAACTTTGGATTCTGAAAATGTTGGTAAGTTCAGAAATTTCTCATATTCTCTGCAGATAAAGTTTAACTTATCTAAAAAGCATATAGTTATGTTTATATTTAACTTCTATGCACACTAGTAAAATGAAATATTGCTTTCTAGAGAGAGAACATAGCTTCTACAGCTGACTGTAGTTACAATCCAAGTAACCATTAGATCTGGTGTAGATTGATTTCACTTGGATATGATCAGATTCTTTGTCCTGACTTTTGCTTTAAGGCTTTTTAAATTGTCAGTTGTTACTTTACAATCTAGCAGTTTTTGATTGCAGCCACTAGACATCCTCAGGGCAGTTACTGGTTAGATTTTAAAGGATATTTTTTTGTAATCCTAATGTAATGACTGCAAGATTTTTAAAGATTAAGTAATGGAAATATAGCAAAGTGCAAAAACAATATATTGTGATAGTGGTAATCAACAGATGTCTGAAGTCATATTTGAGGAGGTGTAGTAGAGAGGTATTCATTGGATGACTGTTAAGTTCAAGATGGATTATCCCATCAAGACCATTTGGTGTGCATTAGATATAGCCCTTTTGCACATCTAACATTCCATGTGAAGGTTGATGCCTTTCCAAGCCCAATAATCTCTACTTTTTGCTAACACACACTATTGGATAAAAACTTATCACTATCACAGCAAGAATATGAATTGATAATCTTAGGTTAATGAGGTTGGTGTGATACATAGTACTGAGCTACTTTAAATTAACCCATTGACTTATGGGTATTTTTACACTAAAATGCCCAGAATTACTATTTTATAAAGCGAAATTTTACCTAATATATATGAGGTGGCTCAGTCAGTAGCGCACCAAGCTCATAATCTGCAGTTCCCAGGTTCAAGTTCCAGCTGGGTTAACGTTGAGATTTATGTACACAAAACTACCCACCCGCTTACTGTCAGTAGGGGACACCGATGGGCTTGAAAAGGCCACAATCTGTTGGATGGGACACTAAGCCATGGCCCTGTGCGGGGGAGATCCATACCTGTGCACTTTAAAAACATGTTGGATTGCCTTGACGAGAGGTTACCACTGTCTCCCAACAGATTTTCCAGTGGGTCTCCTCCCCCAACCTTCTAACTCCCAAGATGAGCCCTTGGGGGTCCTTGTGACCTGGTCATTTAGCCCAATGTGTACAAAAAAGTGCTCAGTGGTAAAACAACCAAAGTCACCTTTAGTTATTTTTTATATCTTATGGAATATATTTTTTATATCTTATAACAAAGTCACCTTTAGTTATTTTTTATATCTTATGGAATGATAATTGAAACAAGATGAAAAAATTTATTCATGACATTCAGTAGCCTGTGTTATTTGTTAATAATCCCATGTAATATATTATTTACAGCATATTAATATATTTTCAGATTTTACAGACAGCATTGGTTACCACAGAAAGACAGGGTATGATATCAGAGCTGGGGACTGGGAAATGGTATGCATTTTTTTAGTTTTAAGGTATCTATTTATTTCAAATTAACTACAGAATTCTGAAGTAGCCAATGATTATATTCAGATGCTCACCAGACCTCCAAACACATCTCTCCTGATCATTTATCATTGCAAATCAATTATGAGAAGATTTTACGTGCCATTTTTCACCCAATTCATTCTTGTCCTGCCTGTTTGGGACCACGATAGATAACTGTTTGCTAATCTGTAATTCTGCATTGCAAGCAGCATGATCAATCACATGATGATTCTCCCTATGCAAAATGCTTCTTATCACTTAACATGCCAATGAGTGATACAACGTAATACAAACTTGGTAGTATATCTCACACCACTAATAATGCAGTTTAATAAAACTTCCATTTAAAAATATGGAAATGCTGGTTTCAAAATTTTTAATACTTTAGTCTCCAAAACAAATCATACCAAAGAATCTGTTGAAATAAGTGACTGAAAATTGGTAAGTGGATGAATTTTATAGAGTAAATGGTAGTGGATGAATTGATACTATTAATTGGTAAACAGAAAATTAAGCAAACATACATACACAATGACAAATCATTTATGACAATGGGAGAATGAGGTCTTGATGGAAAGTGAAACCATGCTGAATAGAGGCATGTTCCCCCTTCTCCTTCCCCCCCTCACTGCAATACAGGACTCACAGCAGAGATTCCTGCTGTTGATGAAGCTGTCTGGAATTCATGTGGCATTAAGTTACACTTCTTCCCTAGAGCATTTCTAAATTCCTGGAGAAATTGTGGAGGTGGTTGCAGAATAGTAACATATGCACCAAAGAGCCAAAACATTATGACCACCTGCCTAATATGATGTTGGTCTTTGATGTGTCGCCAAAAAGCTCTTACCCGGCGAGGCATGATGCTACAAGATTTCTATAGGTGTCTTGTGGTATCTTGTAACAATGCATTACCAGCAGATTTTTTAACTTTTGTAAGTTACCACTAATTTACCATTGGTTGAGCCGCCACAGATATGCTATTCCAACGCAAACCACAGATCCTTGATTGGATTGATGTCTGGGGAATTTGGAGGTCAGGGCAATACCTGGAAGTTTTCCTCATGTTTCGCGAACCATTCTTGAACAATCCGAGCAGTGTAACATGGTGCATTATCCTGCTGAAAGAAGGCACTACTAGAGGGGAATACCATTGCCATGAAAGGATTACCTGGTCTGCAATGATTTTTAAGTATTTTAAAATAATTTAAAATTCTCTGTCATTGAGCAATAAAATTTTAGAGTTTATCCTTCAAACTATTTGCATGTTGAAAGTTCTTAGGAGAAAACTCTCAGAAGCTTTTCGGAGCAAAGATAGCGCTCCATCTTCAGTGAAGTGATGCTATGTACTGACGTTAGGTCTGTTTAGACAAAGAGCTTCTTTCCACATGTTGTGAAGGGTGATTCCAGTGTCTCGGTTGCAGGTGGGGACAGACGAGGTCATTATTTCAATTTTTGATATCAAAATTGTTTTCAGCCCAGCTCCAGATTTGAAGAAATTAGTCGACAGGGACAAATATAGCCTACTTCAAAAATCGGACGTATACCAATTTCCCCTACAGTTGACAGATAATTCCGTTGTGTACTACATTGGCAAAACCATTCGTTCTTTACAAGAAAGGTTCGCGGAGCACCAAACTGATGTCAGCCAAAAGAAGCTAACAACGGCTGCCTCTGAGCTAGCAGTGCAACACACGGCAACAATAGACTGGGAGCACGCCACACTTCTTGCATGTGCATACACTTTCTACAGAACCATAGTCGGCGAGGCTATTGAAATAATGACCTTATCCGTCCCTACCTGCAACCGAGACACTGGAATCACCCTTCACGACATGGAAAGAAGCCCTTTGTCGAAACAGACCTAACAGCAGTACATAGCATCACTTCACTGAAGACGGAGCGCTGTCTTTGCTCCAAAAAGCTTCTGAGAGTTTTCTCCTAAGAACTTTCAACATGCAAATAGTTTGAAGGATAAACTCTAAAATTTTATTGCTCAATGACAGAGAATTTTAAATTATTTTAAATTAATTTTGGAGCAAGAAGGTCTGTTTAATTGTATGTTTAAGAAGGTGGTAGATGTCATAGTTTCCTGCACATGAATGACTGGACAAGGGTTCCCCAGTAGAATATTACCCAAAGCATTACACTTCCTCCACCGGCTTGTTTTCATTCCACATTCTGGTGCCAACACTTCCACAGGTAAATGACATACATGTCCACATGGTGCAACAGGAAACAAGATTCATTGGACCAGATGACCTTCTTCCAATCATTCAAGGTCCAGTTTTGATGTTTGCATGACCATTGTAGGTGCTTTTGATGGTGAACCAAGGTTAGCATGGACATTTGGAGTGGTCTGCAGTTATGCAGCACCATTTTCAGCAGGGTTTAATATACTGTGTGTTGTGACACATTACTCCCCTCACCAGCATTCAAATTACGGGCTAGTTGCTCCACAGTATCCCTTCTTTTGGCTCTACCATAGATAGCCTTTGTTCACCTTTAGTATTGATGAGCTGTGGTTGGCCCACACCTTGCTGGTGATTCATGGTTTTTCCCTCCTCGGACCACTTTTTGAAGGTACTAACCACAGCTGACCGTGAGCACCCCATAAGTCTTGCCATCTCAGAAATGCTCTGTCATCTGGCTATTACCATTTGACTTTTGTCAAACTCACTTAAGTTCGCTGCCTTTTCCATCTGAAGAACAAGAATAACACTGGTTAATAGAGCTCAGTATCAGATGTTATTTATACTGTTTCATGATCTTCACATGCACTGTCATTTACTACATTTGCTTCGATTTGAATAAAGATACACTGCTCATGATGTTTTGCCTCTTCAGTGTATCTTTAGAGTAGTGATTGCTAAGAAATTTTAATGTAGCCACCAACAAATTTTGGGACGAAAAAGAGTATATACTGCAGTGAGTATGTGATGTCACATTTTTTGTTTCCATTTTTAGTTACTTATTATCATATTAATATTTCATAACTCTACCTATTTGGTGTCATCATCATCATCCTCAAGCAGCCATGGGCTACGGAGGTCCAACTAGACCACGCAGTTTAATTCTCCAAGCATATCTGTCCTGAGCTACATCTGCTGCATCCGGCCACTGCACACCAATTCTAAAGAGGTCCTGTTTGACATTCTGCCCACCGCATCCTAGGTCTCCTCCTCCTTCTGAGGCCTCTAGGCACACTGTTCATAACCCTATTCACCAATCTATAATTATTCATACGGGCAACATGGCCAAACCAACGGAGTCTCTGCACAATATGCTGCTTAAAGGTGGTTGCCGACTCCTTTGCCTAACCTCATCATTAGTTATAAAGTCAAACCCCCTAATACCCAAGATACTACGTAAGCATCTAGAATCAAAAGCATCTAGTTTCCTGTTATCTTGTTTACACAGTGTCCAAGTTTCACTACCGTAACTAACCCTAGAAAGAACCAAACTATTATACAGTCTAATTTTAGTCTTTAATACTTTTAAATTTTAACTATTATACGCCTATTTCTCCACAATCTCCATAGATTCTTAAAAGTCCCGGCAGCAATCCCTATTCGTCTGTTAATCTCATGCCACACATCACCATTATCTGTTACATAGCTCCCAAGATAATTAAACTGTGACACCGGCTCAAGACTGCAACCATTCAGATTAACTGAATCACAGCCTGCCTGACCAATTTTCATCACTTTAGTTTTCTCTCTGTTTATAACCAAACCTACTCTACTACCAGTGTCATTAACAGCTCGAATGAAAGAGTTCATCTCATTAACATCATTTGCCAAAAGGGCTAAATCATCAGCATAATCTAAATCAGAAATTTTCGTATCTCCAGCCCATTTAAGGCCAAAATCTTTCCCTTGAAGTGAATTTCGCATAACATAATCAATAACCAAGCTAAAGAGAAAAGGAGACAAAATGCACCCTTTTCGAACACCAGAAGTAATGCTAAACCAATTGCTACAAGCCTTACCAACTCTCACACATGACTCAGTGTTATTATAGAGAGCTTTCATTATGTTAACTAACTTGTCTGGTATACCATATGATCTCACAATCAACCACCAATTATGACAATCAACAGAGTCGAAAGCCTTTTTCAAAGTTTCTGAAACTCGAAACATTTCTCAAGAATCTGCCCAAGGGAAAATATCTGATCTACACATCCCCTACCACTTCTGAAACCACATTGCTCATTACGCAATTGCCTGTCAACCAGATTCTTAATTCTATTAAGCACAATCATGCAAAGAACTTTACCTGGAACAGAGAGTAGGCTGATACCCCTATAGTTATCACAAGAACTGCGATCACCTTTTATGAAAATAGGGATAACAATAGCTCTGGTAAAATCCTTAGGAACCATGTCTTTATCATAAAAGATATTCAGAATTTCAGTCATCCAAGTGGTAACTGAAACACTCCCAGCTCTAAGCATTTCTGTAGTAATTTCATCTACCCCTGAGGATTTATGAAGTTTAAGTTTAGAAACAGCCAAAATGACTTCAGATTGTGTTATAGGTCCAACATTAAAGCCACCAATGCATCTATCATCATTGCAAACTAGGGAGTAGAACTAACCACATTGTTTAGAACATCACTGAAATGTTCAGCCCACCTAGCCATGACAGATTCCTCACCTTCTGTAACCTTATTTAGCCTTCAATCCATGTATACCTGTTCTTTTTCTACCACACGAAACATTAACTATCTAGTACAGCTCTCTGCTGTTGTGCTGTCTAACTGCTTCCTCGGCTTTGTCAGCCAAGCCATCAAGCCAAAGATTCTTATCAGCAGCTAAGTGATCTTTTACACGTTTATTATTACAGAGAACTCTCTGTAATTACAGAGATAGACAGAGATAGAATATATAATTGCATAGATAGAATTTATAATTACAGAGAACTCTCTGTAATGCTTTCTATTACGACTAGTAGGGTATTGATTAAGGACATTCCTGCAGTTCTTTCTTTCCAAAATAAGCTCAAGTGCCTTATCACTCAGATAATTCTGCCTCCTCTGCTCCTTTTTTCTTAAAAGAGTACTGTTAGTGTCCAAAAAAGCCTGTTTAAAATGATCCCATTCTTCCTCAACTTCAGTAGTAAGCATACCATGACTGTCATAATGACTAAGTAACCTATCATTGTAAGCTTTGGCTATAATTGGGTCTTTCAGAGCTTCAGTAATAAAAGTAAATTTTTTAACACTAGCACAACACTTTTTAAGTTTAAGTTGCAAGACACTTTTAACAAGGTAATGGTCAGATCCAATTTCATCTCCCCTGTATGACCTGGTATTCCTAACAGAACTAGCCCATTTGCTGTTAATTAATATATAATCAATCATATTCTTATGTAGTCTATCAGGTGAAACCCATGTGTATTTATGTTTGTCGCAGTGTTTGTGTTATTCTGAAACCATTGAGTTTACTTACCTGTACGAGACATTGCCACTACCTATACCAAAAGGGTCTATCACCCTTCTCCAAAGGTGAGAGTCAGCACCAACTTTGGCATTGAAGTCACCTAGAACAAGGAAAATATCTCCTTGACAGAATTCAAAATATCCTGAAGTTGTCCGTAAAACCTATCCTTCTCATCTGCATCCTCAGTGGGGACATAACAGCAGATAACATTCAAGTCTTTAACGCTTGTCTGAAATTTTGCTGTAAGGAACCTTTCATTAATGCACTCATATCCTAGAAGAGCATCACTAGCATGTCTGCTGAGAAGCAGACCCACGCCTTGGTGATGCTTATTGTCATCCCTCCCTGAAAAGAGAAATTTAAGATTATTTTTAAGAATCTGACCTCTATCTGTCCATCTGGTCTCTTGCAAGCCAAGAATATCTAATTTATAATGGTGGAATTCTTGTGTGAGGACATCAAGAGAAAAAGCTCTGTGCAGAGTCCTCACATTGCAACTACCTATGGAGAAAAAATGGTTAGTTACCGCTGAAATTTCAGATTTCTGTAATGAGCTAATCAATGTTCATTAAAAATATTTCTGTGTCCGTATTTAGTGATCTCTAATGATGCAAATTAAAACTAAGTGTTTGAAAAATGCAAATTATAATGTTTCATTAGTACCAATCCAACTAAAATTAGCTTACCAGTTATCTCCTAAAACATTTGTGTTTCCCACCCACCCTGGGTGTAGGGGGCCCTCATTTTTGCCAATAGAAATTTCATGACATTCACATTCCATCAAAAAAACCACCAAAATATCTAGCTTCACTACATTGTTTGCATTGTTTGTTTTGAAGTTTTGGAATTATCTAATTTTTCCACCATTAGAGGGTACAGTTATAGTTTTTGAGAGATTTGGAAAGTTCAGATTGTAATATTTCATCATTACCTATCGAACATAAAAAGAATTTTTAATTTATATATATATATAAATACAATTATCTGTTAAAATAAAAAGGTTGTATCTCTCCCCCCCCCCTCTCTCAGTCTCGGGTCAACTCATTGCTGCCATTGGAAACTTCTGTCCTTCACATTCCACCACCAAGATTTCACATTTCTAACATAAATACATCGTTTGCAATATTTGTTTGAAATTTTCGCTTTTTCCACCATTAGAGGGTGCGATTTTAGCTTTGGGGAGATTTGGAAAGTGCAAATCATAATATTTCTTCAATACCTCTCCAATACAAAAAGAATTTTTAATTATCTCTACAAGCAAAAAATTTTAATGTCTACAAACAGACAAATGACAAAGCAGAACTATTATATCTTTTTTTTAAAAACGAGATAAAAAAATTAGATGAGTACGCTGAGCATTTCAAAAACTGCCAGCTGTTTCGGCAAAACAGTGCAACTGTACCTTTCACAAGGGGCCTGGTTATTCCCAAACACATTGGCATTTTTATCTTGTTTCCCCCCCCCCCCCAAAAAAAAAAAGATAATGTGTTCACTCTGTTTGCCCATCCATCTGCCTGCCCACAGACATTTAAAACATTTTTAGCGATAAATAAATTTTTTTGGGTTGAATAGGTATTAATAAAAATAAATAAATACCCCTCAAGCAGCTGCTTGCCACAGAGGTCTGACAGGAGCCTGTCAGTTTATATGCCATAGTAGAAGATCTGAGAGGATGGCAGGACCTCAGCAGAAAAACGATACAGACATCCATGCCTTATCCAGGGCTCGAACCCAGGGTCCCTTGGATCAATAGCCAAGCGCACTAACCACTCGGCCACGGGATGGACTAGGTATTAATGAAATATTACAATTCACATTTTCTGAACCTCTGAAAAGCTGTAATTGTGCACTCTAATGGTGGGAAAATTTGAAAATTCCTAAAATTTAAATGAATATTGGAAACAATGTATTTATGCTAGAAATTTGAAATTTTGGTGGTGGAATGTGTAGGTTATGAAGTTTATTTTGGCAACATTTGAGTAGACCCCTTAGACCCGAGAGGGGTGGAAAAATGCAACTATTTTGTTTCAAGAGATAATTGTTTTTTGAGATAAATTGAAAATTATTTTTGGATTGGATAGGTATTGATGAAGTAATCTATTTTATTTACATTTTCAAAATCTCTCAAATCTATAATTGTCCCCTCTAATGATAGAAAAAGTTGAAAAGCCTAAAAATTTAATTAAATATTGTGGCAACAATGAATTGACCCCTTACACCCAAGGTAGATGGGAAATTGTTTTGTTTTAAGAGATAATTGGAAAACTCTTTTAGTTGGATTGGTACTAATGAAATATAGTATGTATTTCAAATCCTAGGTAGTTTTAATTTATATTGTTAAAGTCACGAAATGTGAAAATGGTGAAACTTTTAGTGAATGTTGCAAGAAATCAGGTTATGGTAGATGTCAATAGGTTCTCCACTAACAGCAACATTCTTCCCTCTTTTCTCAGAGGGGTGTAAGAAAAGCAATTTTTTAAAATTGAAGGAATAAAAGACAAATACTTTTAATTCTGTATAAATACTAGGGGCGGGGGTGGCTCAGTCGGTAACGCGCCAGGCTCGTAATCTGTAGTTCCCAGGTTCGAGTCCCAGCTGGGTCAGTGTTGAGATTTATCTCCGCAAAATTTCCCCGCCCTGCCCACGGTCAGTAGGGGACACCAATGGGCTTGAAAAGGCCACCGTCCGTCGGATGGGACGTTAAGCTGTGGCCCCGTGTGCGGGAGAGCCATACCCTGTGCACGTTAAAGAACACGCTGGATGGCATTGACGGGAGGCTACCATCTGTCTCCCAACAGCTGTTCCAGTGGGTCCCCTCCTCCAACCTTCTCTGAGTCTTCGGGGTCCATGTGACCTGGCCATTTAGCCCATGGTGTGCAAAAAAGTGCCGCTCAGAGGTAAAACAACCCAACTGTATAAATACTAATAAAATATTACTGTTCATTTTGTTCTCTTTGAAAACAAGTTCCTCATATGTACCAGTGGCGATATGCATTTCTTCTAGTGTAGTTGTGCCTTTGAAATGCTGCAATGACATGAATTCTTTGAAATAAATCATACAAATACACTGCTAGCCATTAAAAGTGCAACTCCAGGAAAGACAAGATATCAAAGCCATATTTAGTGAATACATAGCTTATGTTACAAGAATCAGATGATTACAAATACAACTCTGTAGACTTGTGGGATACAAAGAAATCAGTATCTTGTGTAGCCACCATGAGCGGCAATAACCACTGCTATGGCATTGAGAGGCACTGCAGTCTGGCATTGAGTTGCCACTGCAGTCCGCCATTGAGAGGATGAAACGTCGGATGTGTGTTTGGGGAATATCAGTCCATGCAGTTTCGATACCTAACCACAGTTCATCTGTTGTAGCAGCTGCTGGTGTCTGGTGTGCAAGTCATCACGAGATCATGGACCAGACATGTTCAATTGGGGATAGATCCGGTGAACACGCAGGCCAAGGCAGAATTGTCACATAGTGGCTATCCAGGAATTGTTGGACGATGCATGCCACATGTGGTCAGACATTGTTCTGTTGGTAAATGACACCAGATATCCCCTGAAGATAAGGTACAACCACAGGCTCTAACACCTCAGTGATGTAACGCTGGTTATTCAAAGTACTGGTAATGCGTATGAGGCGCATGCGTGAGTGGAGTCCAGTGGCACCCCATACCATAATACCAGGGGCCAGACCTGTATGGCACTGCATCATGCATGTCTCACTGAGCCTGTTGCTGTGGTACTGTCAGATACAGATTCATCCATCGTGATGCTGCATACTGAAGAAGGATTCATCTGAAAAGACGATGCAATGCCATTCACACATCCATGTATGACGTTCTTGGCACCATTGCAGTCGCATATGCCTGTGTTGCAGAGTCATTGGTAGTGAAGCAATGGCTACCTAGAAAAGATGCCCGATGCTGCAGACGGCATCGAACTGTATGTGCGGACACTGGTTGATGTACAACACACCCTAACTGTTGAGCTAAGGTGTTTGAGCTAAACTGCCGTTGAGATCCCACATGTCAGTGAGTTCATTCCTCCTCTACCCACTGATGCCATATTCTCATCATTGTGGCAGCATTCCGTCGAACATGAGCACCGATGTCTTGGTATGATAATCCGCCTTCCCATAATCCCACAATTCTCCCTCGATTAAAGTTGGAAACCTAGTCGTATGGATGCTGTGTTCGTCAACGGGGCATGCTTGATCCTTTAGTGTGTAAGAACTGTGAGCAAATACAATTCCAGTGCTTTACACTGGCTCTTTGTAATCTCCTCTTTTACCACTTTCAGGGGGTGTTACTGTCACACATGATGTGTATATGTGCTGTGCTTTGAATCATTTACATGTTCTCCCATGGGCTAATCATCTTACATATTCTGGGACAATCTGATTAGTTCTTCCTGGTGTTGCACTTTTAATGGCCAGTAGTGTAATTCAAAAATGCCTCTTAACAGGGTACATATACTAGAGGCATTCAACTTTTTTCATTGGCAGTGAAATGAACATGAACAAAACATGAACCATTCATCAATAATGAAGGCAACATGCAGTACAGAACATTGATGCATTACACTGATTAAGTGGCATATAAATATTAGAAATAATAGAGGAGCTACATTTTTAGATACCATTATCATGAACTTTGAGTAAAGGTGTGTGTCTGTAACATAATGATTGTATTCAGGAGCTTCTCTACATTTCTCTATAAAATTATGACGTATGTTACAGTTGGCAGAAACTATGACACATGTTACAGTTGACTTCTTATACAGTTAAAAAATCTCTTATTTGAAAACAGATTATAAAAAGTCACTCGAAATAGTGTAAATTTTAAAAAGTAAAAAGTAATAAAATCGAATGCAAAAATTGAAGATTTGTTAAATGTTTCAGTTTCTCGTAAGAATAAAAATAAACTGCTTTAGCTGACTGCTTTAAACTGACAGTTTCTAACCATATGAAAATATTATGCTTATCTAGATTCTCTCTATGGGCAAGATAGACTTGTATAATGGGCCATAAATTTCACATCTCTGCACTGCAACAAAGAATTTGACACCTAAGAATATTCATAGATGCTGATATTGCAATCTTTTAGTTTATATTTGGGTGACAGTGATGTAATGAAAACTGGGCAAGTATTTGCAAATAAAGATCTGATGTTGATTCAATTGAAATTTGATGAAAAGACTTGAATATCAAACTCAAAGTTAGAGAAAAAAATTGTCTTGAGCCCATTTTGGATATGAACCCATAACCTCTTGATAATGTTACGTGCTCTGATTACTTATCTACCAGCTGCCAATCAAGATTTCCTCTTGTGATATAAACATCCCATCAGAAGTACATAAACACTTGAGTCACATAATATTTCTATTTTTAAATTTCCTATTAAGTTTTTTAATTTTTTTAGCAAAATATATATTGCATGGTACAAAAATTTTAATTTATGTAACATTATTAACCCAATGCTATGTAGTTAAAAAAAAGCCATTTAATAAAAATTCATTCTTGAAATAATGTGAATTTTAAAAATTAAAGAGTAATAAAATCAAATGCAAAAATTAAAGATTAATTTGTTAAATGTTTCAGTTTTGACCTCTTGTAAATGTATATTTTGTTTTATATATGAAATTTTTGAAAAACTTTTAAGAAAAGTGAATGGCAAGAGTTAAAAATCAAACTTGTAAACACTAAATTTCTTTCAGGAGAAATCTCTTTAAACATGAACAAGGATGAAATGAATACCAAATTTTAAAATATTAGAATAGAGACTAGAATGGTGGCAAGGGCAATTTATGCCATTACTCATCAAAATTTATAAGAAATTAAAAAGTAAACATCATTTACCAACTTGAAAACATTTTTTATTTTCTAAATATATATATAATTTTTAAACTAGACATTTCTATTTCTGGAAAAAATTAAGTTTCATGTATTACTAGGGAAGTTGCAACTGATTTCACTCAGTGATTTCAAAATGTGGGAGAAAGCCTTGGTTTAGCCATGCTGTCGCATGCATAACTACCAATTGTGAATATGAAGAATCAGAAAAAGTGAGGACAGCATTAAAAAGACCTTGTTAAATTTGGCTTGCAGTGGCCAGTGCAACTAGTAGTAGTTAAGGATAGAATGCATGGAGAACTAAGTTGCACAATCTTTTTTGACTTCCATAGCCCATGATTGTCTGAGTATATATCTGATATATATGGATGAATGGATGGATGGAATAGTGGTTAAATGGTAGCATCCTTGACTGTAGAGTTACAGATTTGGGCTCAAACCCTGGATAAGCAGGAGTTTTTCATCCTTCTGCTGAGAGCATTCTTTCCTCACATTTTGTATGACATAGTAACAAGGTGCTGTCAGATCTCTGTAGTGAGTAGCTGCTTGAAAGGTAATTTATTTAAAAAAAAAGAATGCACTGTAAATGTTAAGTGATTGTAACTGTACAGTACTATACACCGATCAGCCAATACATTAAAATCACTTGCGTTATGCAAAGAAGCTTGCACGCATCCAATCATTGTCACATGCCAAGGTTGTGAATAATACCTGGGTTGAAGCTCTCGCAGGCAGTATTTTGTTTCATATCAACATGGGAAAAGCAAAGGATTTATCTGATTTCGACAAAGGCCAGATCGTTATGGCAAAATGCCTTGGTAAGAGCATCTCCGAAACAGCGATGCTGGTAGACTGCTCACAATATGCAGTAGTTAGTACCTATCAAAGATGGCCAGAAACAGGTGACACTTCAAGCTGTCGATAAGGCGTGGGCTGGCCATGCCTTGATGCCAGAGGTCAGCACAGGCTATCTTGTCTTATCCGCATCAACAGGAGGCTACTGTGGCTGACATTGCCCATAATTTCAATTGTGATAAAGGGCCCAATGTGTCCGAACACAGTTCATAAGATCTTGGATATGGGTCTCCACAGCCGCAGACCCTCATTTGTCTATGCTCACAGCCGTTCACCATCGTTAATGCTTGCAGTGGGCACGTAATCACCGACATTGGACGTAGAAGACTAGAAAAGGGTTGCATGGTCAGTGAAGCCCATTTTCTGTTACACCATGTGGACGGATGATCTCGTGTGCAACGTTTATCCACAGAAGCCTTCTCACCTGGATACACTGTGGGACGGATCCAGGTGACTGGAGGGAGTGTGATGGTCTGGGCAGTATTTTCTTGTGGAACACTTAGACCAATTATCTCTATAGAGCAAACTCTGATAGCTGTCACCTACCTGAACATCGTGGCTGACCAAGTACACCCCTTTATGGCAACTATTCCCTGGTGGAGATGGCATCTTTCAACAAGACAATGCCCCATGTCACACTGCAAAGAAGGTTCAGGAATGGTTCCTAGAACATGATGAGGAATTACAATTATTGCCATGGCTCCCAAATTCACCGGACATGAATCCTATCGAGCATTTGTGGTTTGAGTTGGAGAAATGGGTACAAGCAGCATCACCCCAACCATGTAATTTACGGAAACTGTGGGACCTTCTGCTGCAGTCATGGAACCAAATATCAAGCAACACCTACCAATATCTTGTTGAATCTATGCCTCATTGGGTGAGAGCTCTTTTGGTGGCAAGAGGGAGGACCTACATCATATTAGGTAGGTAGTTTTAATGTTTTGTCTGATCAGTGTATATTTGCTGAATATTAGATCTGGCCTGATGAAACTACATCAGAGATTCTTTTGAGCCAAAGCAAGCTAAAATATTGATTTGAGTCCTGTTCCTCAGTAGGTAAAAGCAGCTGAAGTGTAACCAACAAGTCAGGCCTGAAAATCATCTTACATAATACAGAAAAAAATATTTTGAGTTATTAATATTTAATTTCTTGAGTATTTTAAATGTAAAAGTATATCAAATGCTTTCTGAATTGAAAATAAATTTCTTTCATAATACTTTAGTGATCTCTTGTATTAATTATTTCTGCAGTTGAAATATATATATTCAACCTATGTCCAGAAAGTTCAGAGACTGATGGCATAAACATGAGTGTGGTGTACTTAACTCTGGTGCTAAGCATCTCTTTCAAAATAATTTTTTCTTGCATCAATACATCAATTTGAGCATTTCTGGAGGTCTTTGATGTAGTCCTGAAAAGTACTTTCTGGAATGCTGTGGAGCTGTTCTGTCTTGGCTATCTGAATTGTGTGAATTGTTTGCAGGTTGTACTGTAGGCACCGTGTTTCATCTCCAGCGATGATGGAAGAGCAGAATGTGTTGTCCTTGCTTGCAGTTTCCAAAAGGTTTCCACAAAACTTAATGTTCACTCTTTGTCCATTGGTGCAGTTAAACTGCCCATGGAAACTTCTCACATAGCATAATCGGGCCTGCATGAGTAGCGGTGCATATCTAAACGTGTCAAAAGTTGTGCAGTAGAAAGGGAATAATCCTACTTTACTGCCACAGAAACAGAACTGGACAGTTATTCCTAGTTTGTCTGCGATAAATTCAGTGGTGGAACTTTCCGGACATAGGTTGTATATTTGTGTTCAATAACTTATATTTTAGAAGGTATGTTTTTTCACCAATTAGGATGGAAAGTTTAACATTTATTTGCAGGAATATTGGCTACATAAATTTTGTTTCTATTCTCATTTTACATATTCAAATGTAATATTCATTTCCTTAGCTAGGAGAAGGATGCAAGAAATTAGAGACTCCACAGCAAACTTACCACCGATTGCAATATGAAATAAAAGAACTTCTTGAGCATGTGAACCAAATTAAAGTAAGAAAAGTTCATTTTGTCATGTAGGTCTAGTGACAAGTATATCTTATTGAAGACTTAATCAATATAGTGTTTTTTTATTTTGCACTATCACCATGATTAAACAATAATCTGATATATCAATATTTATGATATTTTAAAATACATTGTAAAAAAGTAGATATTAAATATTTGACTTTATCCAAAGTCATTAAAGGTACAGTTATTTGATATTGCTGAAGATAATAAAAAAATGCAATCTTAACTCTTAGATGCAAATTTTTTTTCTTTGAAAATGCAACTCAACATCTGAGCCTTATTATGAAACAACTAATGATTGAAATAGTTTACATACTAAATAAAAAGCATTTAATTCTGATTATATAAAAAGAAAATATAAAGATTAAAAGAAAAAAATATGGTAGGTAAGCATGAAAAAAAGTTACAATTTTAACAGCAGATTTTGTTAATTTTTTAGGAGGTTTTGAAACTTTAAAAAAATTTGTTGATAATAGTTCAAATCAAACTTTTTAGCTTAAATCAGAAGGTTGCTTCAGCAAAGAGTAACGTTAACAAACACTTCGGCAATACCATATATCACTTCTAAGAAATGGCAGTCAGATGGCTCTAACAACTTATATTGTGGTTTTAATACAATATGCATCAAATGAAAAAACTTTTATTTTTCAAACTTGAATTACATATTTGAAAAAGATATATGTAAAAAAAATTTTTCAAGCGACAATTTCTATTTTTTTTAGGGCTTTTTGTTGTACTAAAAATGAAAGTAGACATCTTGGACCACTCATTACAGATTCTGTCAACATCTATATTAGACCCTGGAAGAGTTAAGGGTCTATCGGATGATTGTGAATGTAAAAGAAAGTATCCTTATATTGCAGACAAGGCAAGTAGGGATTTTTGAAATTTATCACACACTTCTCAATCTAATTGAATCCTACTGTCTGCTCTTTCCGAAACTCATCCAGCTGCCTGTATTGTCCATGAATATGTATTTTTGCCATTCCACTATTTTGTTAATCTTTAATGATGATTTTTCTCTCTGCTCTTACAAATTACACTGCTATTAAACAAAAGTATGTCTGTTACCACTATCTTTCAATCATTCTTGTATTGCCCAAACTATCTGTTTAATCTCTTTTTCTGTATTTCTGCATCAATTTTATTAAGTAGTTGATAATTTTTGCATATATATATATGCCATTTTAATTAAAATATCAACATTACCCAGAGTTATGCTCAAATTTATATAAACTAATGCTGTCAATTGTATTGGCTAAACCATCTCACTATTTACCTATAGATTATGGAGTACATATCTGTTTGATCACTATAGTAGAGTTGCAAAAAATCGAATACAGCCTTTTTGCCTTGAGGAGTAGATGTCATTTGTGCATTCAATGTTGGCTCTGATATCTTTGTTGCGGCCCTATAATTCACCAATTGTGATATGGAGTTAATCAAAGCAGTGGCCATTATTAAGAAGGAAGGAATGAAGTTCACTATAGTGCTATTCATTTGTAGTAATTAGGCAAGTGTGAAAAAACCACCCATCTGCCTCCCAGACTCATTATTAACTTCCCAACCTTCTTACCTCACCTTTTAAAAACAACAGGGCCAGCAACAAATACTTCAGAACCAGCATTGAAGGTACTAATGATGTCTGCTCCTCAAGGTAAGAAAGGGGAAGGACTTCTTCATAGACTAAAGCCACAATGTATGTCATAAGGTGTATTCCATTTTTTCTAATTGTAGTAAAGTAGTCAAAAGACATACTCTGTGATCCACATGTGAGTGGTGAGATGGTTGAGCTAACACAGTTGAAAAGAGTGGTTTTATATAAATTTTATCATTCTGCTGTTCATGCATGTGTTATTTCAGATGACTTCAACCAAACCTTGAGTCAATTTCCATGTGAAGTGAAATTCAAGGCATTGGAAGAACTGAAGAATATAAGTACTACTCCACAATTGTATTATGGGTTTCTTCTTATTTGTGGTTTTCACTAAAACTTACCCATCACAGTCATAGAGGATCCAATACTAATACAAGGTCTGCAACTGGATTTAGTTATTCTGAAGAACTTTAGTCTGGTTGTGTTTTAAGCATTTACTCATGAATTCAGTGTGTCTGATTAATATTGACTTTAATATCTATTTGCAAATAGAGATTCAATAATAACTATTTTGCTATGAGCACAGGCTTATTAATTTCAGAATTACAGTGCTTTCAAATATATAAGTGCCGTCCCATGGCCGAGTGGTTAGCGTGCTTGGCTACTGATCTAAGGGACCTGGGTTCGAGCCCCAGATAAGGCATGAATGTATGTGTCGTTTTCTGCTGAGGTCCTGCCATCCTCTCAGATCTACTGTGGCATATAAACTGACAGGGTCCTGTCAGACCTCTGTGGCAAGCAGCTGCTTGAGGGGATATTTATTATTTATTTTTTTTATTAATGCTTAACATGCCAGCTTTGTAGGGCAGAATTCACTCTGGTGGCTAGGTTAATTTTGAGATGTTTTCAAGAGAAAAAAGGAACAATTTTGAAACCTTATCTTGAAATAACTAATGTACTACTTAGGCGTGTCAAAAAGTAGGTTGCACTTAGTACTACCTTTCATCCAAAATTAATTTTTATTTCTTTTCTGATGCACTATATAGTTTAATGCTTGTTTATCATTAAACTTTAAATAACAGAACTAGCATTAATAAAAAGTTTGATTTTTCTAAAGCTATGCTTTGTTTATAATAATATGTTAGACTTCGCCAAGTACGGATAACAAGTAAATGGCACACCAAGAAATTTTCTTGGCACATAAAGAAAAAAAAAAGAATTTTTAACTATATGATCATGATTAATATAATAGCTTGAAAAAGACTTGATATCCTCCAGCTAGATTTTAAACTATTAACTGCAAAAATGAAAACTCAAAGTTTTCAACGAGCAGAGATTAAACATATTCTGCTTTATTGAGTAAGACTACTATATAGTTGTATTTTTTATTATTTATAAATACAATTTAAAATAATATTTTCTGTGGCTTTTGAACATTAAAAAATGTATGAAAAATATTTTATGTGGCTCTTCTTATTGAAGAACTTGCCCATCTCTGATCTATTGTTTTAGTTTTTGAATCAGTGTTCTTTCAAGCAAGCTTACTATGTTTTTGAAACTTATAATAGAAGAAATGAATTTTTATTGGTAGTGAAAGTTGCATCATCCAGCAAAATATGTACATTGCTTTTGGCCAATATTTTAGTAGACTTTCAATTTTTTCACATTGCTACATGTAGAATTTTTATTTCATCATCATCATCATCATCCTCAAGCAGCCATGGGCTACGGAGGTCCAACCAGACCGTGCAATTTAGTTCTCCAAGCAAGTCTATCCTGAGCTACATCTACTGCATCTGGCCACTGCACACCAATTCCAACAAGGTCCTGTTTGACATTGTCTGCCCACCGCATCCTAGGTCTCCCCTTCTTTCTGCGGCCTTTAGGCACACTGTTCATAACCCTATTCACCATTCTATAATTATTCATACGGGCAACATGGCCAAACCAACGGAGTCTCTCTCTGCACAATATGCTGCTTAAAGGAGATTGCAAACTCCTTTGCCTAATCTCATCATTAGTTACAAAGTTGAACCACCTAATGCCCAAGATACTGCGTAAGCATCTGGAATCAAAAGCATCTAGTTTCCTGTTATCTTGTTTATAAAGTGTCCAAGTTTCACTACCATAACTAACCCTAGAAAGAACCAAACTATTATACAGTCTAATTTTAGTCTTTAGGTGTATACGCCTATTTCTCCACACTCTCCATAGATTCTTAAAAGTCCCGGCAGCAATCCCTATTCGTCTGTTAATCTCATGCCGCACATCACCATTATCTGTTACATAGCTCCCAAGATAATTAAACTGTGACACCTGCTCAAGACTGCAACCATTCAGATTAACTGAATCACAGCCTGCCTGACCAATTTTCATCACTTTAGTTTTCTCTCTGTTTATAACCAAACCAACTCTACTACCAGTCTCATCAACAGCTCGAATGAAAGAGTTCATCTCATCAATATCATTTGCCAAAAGGGCTAAATCATCAGCATAATCTAAATCAGAAATTTTCGTATCTCCAGCCCATTTAAGGCCAAAATCTTTCCCTTGAAGTGAACTTCGCATAACATAATCAATAACCAAGCTAAAGAGAAAAGGAGACAAAATGCACCCTTGTCGAACACCAGAAGTAATGCTAAACCAATTGCTACAAGCCTTACCAACTCTCACACACGACTCAGTGTTATTATAGAGAGCTTTCATAATGTTAACTAACTTGTCTGGTATACCATATGATCTCACAATCAACCACAAATTATGACGATCAACAGAGTCGAAAGCCTTTTTGAAATCAACAAAGCTAGCAACCAAAGGTTTCTGAAACTCTAAACATTTCTCAAGAATCTGCCTAAGTGAAAATATCTGATCCACACATCCCCTACCACTTCTGAATCCACATTGCTCATCATGCAATTGACTGTCAACCAGATTCTTAATTCTATTAAGCACAATCGTGGAAAGAACTTTACCTGGAACAGAGAGTAGGCTGATACCCCTATAGTTATCACAAGAACTGCGATCACCTTTTTTGAAAATAGGGATAACAATAGCTCTGGTAAAATCCTTTGGAACCATGCCTTTATCATAAAAGAGATTCAGAATTTCAGTCATCCAAGTGGTAACCGAAACATTCCCAGCTCACAATCAACAGAGCTTCTACCCCTAAGCATTTCCGTAGTAATTTCATCTTTCAGAGCTTCTACCCCTAAGCATTTCCGTAGTAATTTCATCTACCCCTGGGGATTTATGAAGTTTAAGTTTAGAAACAGCCAAAATAACTTCAGATTGTGTTATAGGGCCAACATTAAAGCCACCAATGCATCTATCATCATTGCAAACAATGGGAGTAGAACTAACTACATTGTTTAGAACATCACTGAAATGCTCAGCCCACCTAGCCATGACAGAATCCTCCCCTTCTATAACCTTACCTTGTTTATCCTTCAATCCTTGTATGCCTGTCCGTTTTCTACCACACAAAACATTAACTATCTGGTACAGCTCTTTGCTGTTGTGCTGTCTAACTGCTTCCTCGGCTTTGTCAGCCAAACCATCAAGCCAAAGATTCTTATCAGCAGCTAACTGATCCTTTACAAGCTTATTAAGGTCTCTGTAATGCTTTCTATTAGGACTAGTAGGGTATTGATTAAGGGCATTCCTGCAGTTCTTTCTTTCCGAAATAAGCTCAAGTGCCTTATCACTCAGATAATTTTGCCTCTTCTGCTCCTTTTTTCCTAAAAGAGTACTGTTAGTGTCCAAAAAAGCCTGTTTAAAATGATCCCATTCTTCCTCAACTTCAGTAGTAAGCAAACCATGACTGTCATAATGACTAAGTAACCTATCATGGTAAGCTTTGGCTATAACTGGATCTTTCAGAGCTTCAGTATTAAAAGTAAATTTTTTAACCCTAGCACAACACTTTTTAAGTTTAAGTTGCAACACACTTTTAACAAGGTAATGGTCAGATCCAATTTCAGCTCCCCTATATGCCCTGGTATTCCTAACAGAACTAGTCCATTTGCTGTTAATTAATATGTAATCAATCATATTCTTATGCAGCCCATCAGGTGAAACCCATGTGTACTTATGTATGTCGCGGTGTTTGTAATAAGTGTTAGTTATTCTGAATCCATTGAGTTTACTTACCTGTAGGAGACGTTGCCCATTGCCATTGCAGCTACCAATACCAAAAGGGCCTATTACTCCTCCCCAAAGGTCAGAGTCAGTACCAACTTTGGCATTGAAGTCACCAAGAACAAGGGTAATATCTCCTTTCTTGACAGAATTCAAAATATCCTGAAGTTGTCCATAAAACCTATCCTTCTCATCCTCATCGGTATCCTCAGTGGGGGCATAACAGCAGATAACATTCAAGTCTTTAACGCTTGTCTGAAATTTTGCTTTTATTTATCATTCCTTATATATATATATCGTGATTAAAAAAAAGATAGATATTAAAAAATCATGTCTTACACAAATTTAACTGCCAGTATGTTAGACTTTGCCAACCTCAAATGGCAGTTGCCACTGAATATCAGTTTATGGAAAAACTTTATTTTTAAAAGACCTTTTAGTAGTATTTTTAATTGCTCTTTATTTCGTAATTAATGTTAACTTCTGTTCTTTAAAATAAACTTGTCCATAATAGTAATGCAACTTGATCCAAAACTGATTTGATCTCAATTTCAACACTTCAGTTAAACATTATAAGCTTTGATATATTTTAATTTAATTTTTTACTATTATTTTTCGCTCTTTAAATATATTGTTATTTTTTAATTGTTCTTAAAGCAAAAAGTATTTTTAATAAATTCTTTGTTAGTCTTATTGATTATCAAAAATCTAAGCATATATTATGCTTACTTGCATATATGGGTAAACATTTCAGTAGAAGTTAAGTAAATGAAAGATTTAAGTAACATTAAAAAAACCGCAAAATATTTATAAAAATATAAAACCACAAAATATTTATTGATTTAGGTTATGAAATAATTTAGAAAAAACAGCAAAATTAATTTAAAAAAAAACATTTGAAGTCAAAATGAAACAAAAATGCCATTTTTTGGAAAAAAATCTATAAAACACTTTATTTTGCTTCGACTTTTTACTGTTAATCACAAATACTCTTGATCTATACCCCCACTCTGCTATCTGTCAGAAAAGGATCACCACTGGGCTTTAAAAGGCTGTCTGTTGTATGGGATGTAAAGCTGTAGCCCCATGTGCAGAAGAGCCATACTCTGTGCATGCTAACACACTGTATGGCTTTGATGGGAAGCTTCCATTTGTCTTTTACACTTGTCCAGTGGATCTCCTTGCCCCAATCTTCTCTGAGCCCTTGGGGTCTATGTGATCTGGCAATTTAACCCAATGTGCAGGAAAAAAAGACTGTTCAGAGGTAAAACAACTCACTTTTTTGATATCTAACATGGTCTCTTTCTATTAGTTCACAATAAGGTTCTAAAGCTATTTTTATTTCTCAAAACACTTCAAAATTCTTCCAATATTCATTAAATTTGTATAAGTTTCTTATTATACATTGATGCTGTTAAATATTCCAGCTTCTGTTGTATATCTTTAAATGCTGAATGAATATTGTTAAAATTCAAGATTTAGATAGACTTTATATAGAACTGTAATATATCTGTAGTATTTTACCTTGGGAAAAAAAACCCACCTTATTTTACAAGTTACAGAGCTTCAAAATTTCCTTGCCATGTAACAAAATATGAAAATTCTCAAATTTTTTGTCTAGGAAGTGTAACACAATAGCCTGTTACGTTTCAGGTTTTTCCGTCATAAAAAAAAACTTTTTTTGTATTTAGCTCTTTATTTTTAAAACTGTCTCTTTATTATTGTATTGTAAGTTAAAGTAATTTCTAATTTTCGTATTTCTCTTAGGAAGCTTCAGAGGAAGATACTAAAGCATCCAAAGTATCTCCTGTAATATTGGCTGAGCAGATAGAGACTCTCCAAAAAGAACTAGTAGGCTTAAATATGGAACAGATTTTAGGAACTCAAGCTATTACAGATTTATGTGATCCACAAGGAGCTTTACATAAGTGAGTAGTTCCCCCACTGCTCTTATGTTTTATTCCCTAAAAGTTATAATCTATGGCTTTATTTGAAAAATGAGGGTCCATGGAAACTTAAGCGTTTTAATAGTATATGATATATAATTAAATTTGTAATAATGATGAGTATGAAATAACTTGATGGATAGCTTGAAACTAAGGTGCTGGGGAGTATTTCTAATTTGCATTTTATTACAATTTTTTTTCAGAAATTCACTAATTGTTTTGAAAATTGTATCAACTGCAAGGTAATGAAATGAACAATAATTATATTTTTAATTTTGAGCAATACAAGAGGAACTTTTTTCCAAAAACTAAAAAAAGTTTTTACTGTATATTGAGCCATTTTTTTTTAGTCCAAACCAATAGCAGCAACCCAAAAAGTATGTAAAGATAAATATCTTCATTACTTACAATTAGGTGCAATTTCAATGAAATCAAATTAGTTGAAGTAGAAATATTAGCAATCTAATGTGTGAAAGAATCTGCATACACTCATGGACTCAAAAATGGCAACACTCATAAAGAATGAATGCAGTGAAACCAAATTATTATTACGTGTAATATCAGAGGTTCTATGGAAATGATTTCAGTAATGGCAGATGGAACTGGAAATAGAAGCAGTACTGTCAGTTCCGAGACCCCAATAAAAGCCGTTGTAGCAAACAGCAGGTAAAGCAGTGGAAATGAAATAGTGCATGTGTGTTTCATTTATGCCAAGGCAACAAACATGAGCACATTATCAGTAGCCCTGCCCATTCAAACGGATCTTATCAAGGGATGTGCGAGGAAAGTTGATCTGCATGTTGTATAACTGTCCATCTCAGATCTCAGTCATACAGTGAGCAATGTAACACTATTTGGAACAGTTGATGAGGACAGGTACCACTTCATGTCATCATGGCTCAGACAATACCTTTTAAAGCACAAGGCCATCCAAGCTACAAATACACCATGACAATGGCTGACTTAGTAGATCACAAAGCAAGCAGTGAGAAGCAACACATTAGAGGTACTGCTGAATTAGTGTAGAGTCCTGCACGTGCTGTGCGCATGTAGTTGGAAGGAACACATGTTATATACATATTACACATATTAGATACTATCTTATATCTCTGGTTAATTCTGCTCTACATGAAAGGTAAGATGAATCATTCACTAATATATATTCTGAGTTTTTGTATGATATTGTGTGAAAATATATATATATGGCAATTATTTATGAAGTTTGTAGACATCATCATCATCCTCAAGCAGCCATGGGCTATGGAGGTCCAACCAGACCATGCAGTTTAATTCTCCAAGCATATCTATCCTGAGCTACATCTGCTGCATCCGGCCACTGCACACCAATTCTAACAAGGTCCTGTTTGACATTGTCTGCCCATTGCATCCTAGGTCTCCCCCTCTTTCTGAGGCCTCTAGATACACTGTTCATAACCCTATTTGTCAATCTACAATTATACATACGGGCAACATAGCTAAACCAGCAGAGTCTCTGCACAATATGCTGCTCAAAGGAAGTTGCAGACTCCTTTGCCTAATCTCATCATTAGTTACAAAGTTAAACCACCTAATACCCAAGATACTACGTAAGCATCTAGAATCAAAAGCATCTAGTTTCCTGTTATCTAGTTTACACAGCGTCCAAGTTTCACAACCATAACTAACCCTAGAAAGAACCAAACTATTATACAGTCTAATTTTAGTCTTTAGGTGTATACGCCTATTTCTCCACACTCTCCATAGATTCTTAAAAGTCCCGGCAGCAATCCCTATTTGTCTGTTAATCTCATGCCGCATATCACCAGAATCTGTTACATAGCTCCCAAGGTAATTAAATTGTGACACCTGCTGAAGACTGCAACCATTCAGATTAACTGAATCACAGCCTGCCTGACCAATTTTCATCACTTTAGTTTTCTCTCTGTTTATAACCAAACCTACTCTACTACCAGTTTCATCAACAGCTCGAATGAAAGAGTTCATCTTATCAACAACATTTGCCAAAAGGGCTAAATCATCAGCATAATCTAAATCAGAAATTTTCATATCTCCAGACCATTTAAGGCCAAAATCTTTCCCCTGAAGTGAATTTCGCATAACATAATCAATAACCAAACTAAAGAAAAAAGGAGACAAAATGCACCCTTGTCGAACATCAGAAGTAATGCTAAACCAATTGCTACAGGACTTACCAACTCTCACACGCGACTCAGTTTTATTATAGAGAGCTTTCATTATGTTAACTAACTTGTCTGGGATACCATATCATCTCACAATCAACCACAAATTATGTCGATCAACAGAGTCAAAAGCCTTTTTGAAATCAACAAAGCTAGCAACCGAAACTCGAAACATTTCTCAAGAATCTGCCTAAGTGAAAATATCTGATCCACACATCCCCTACCACTTCTGAATCCACATTGCTCATCATGCAATTGACTGTCAACCAGATTCTTAATTCTATTAAACACAATCATGGAAAGAACTTTCTCTGGAGCAGAGAGTAGGCTGATACCCCTATAGTTATCACAAGAACTACGATCACCTTTTTTGAAAATGGGGATAATAATAGCTCTGGTAAAATCCTTAGGAACCTTGCCTTTATCATAAAAGATATTCAAAATTTCAGTCATCCAAGTGGTAACCGAAACATTCCCAGCTCTAAGCATTTCTGTAGTAATTTCATCTACCCTTGGGGATTTATGAAGTTTAAGTTTAGAAATAGGCAAAATAACTTCAGATTGTGTTATAGGGCCAACATTAAAGCCACCAATGCATCTATCATCATTGCAAACAATGGGAGTAGAACTAACCACATTGTTTAGAATATCACTGAAATGCTCAGCCCACCTTGCCATGACAGAATCCTCACCTTCTATAACCTTACCTTGTTTATCCTTCAATCCCTGTATACCTGTTCATTTTCTACCACACCAAACATTAACTATCTGGTACAGCTCTCTGCTGTTGTGCTGTCTAACTGCTTCCTCAGCTTTGTCAGCCAAGCCAACAAGCCAAAGATTCTTATCAGCAGCTAACTGATCTTTTACATGTTTATTAAGTTCTCTGTAATGTTTTCTATTAGGACTAGTAGGGTATTGATTAAGGACATTCCTGCAGTTCTTTCTTTCTGAAATAAGCTTAAGTGCCTTATCACTCAGATAATTTTGCCTCCTCTTCCCCTTTTTTCCTAAAAGAGTACTGTTAGTGTCCAAAAAAGCCTGTTTAAAATGATCCCATTCTTCCTCTACTTCAGTGTAAGCATACCATGACTGTCATAATGACTAAGTAACCTATCATGGTAAGCTTTGGCTATAACTGGGTCTTTCAGATCTTCAGAATTAAAGGTAAATTTTTTAACCTTAGCACAACACTTCTTAAGGTTAAGTTGCAAGACACTTTTAGCAAGGTAATGGTCAGATCCAATTTCAGCTCCCTTATATGACCTGATATTCCTAACAGAACTAGCCCATTTGCTGTTAATTAATATGTAATCAGTCGTATTCTTATGCAGCCCATCAAGTGAAACCCATGTGTACTTATGTATGTCGCAGTGTTTGTAATAAGTGTTAGTTATTCTGAAACCATTAAGTTTACTTACCTTTAGGAGACATTGCCCATTGCCATTGCAGGTACCAATACCAAAAGGGCATATCACCCCTCCCCAAAGGTCAGAGTCAGTACCAACTTTGGCATTGAAGTCACCTAGAACAAGGGTAATATCTCCTTTCTTGAAAGAATTCAAAATATTCTGAAGTTGTCCGTAAAACCTATCTTTCTCATCCTCATCGGCATCCTCAGTGGGGGCATAACAGCAGATAACATTCGTCTTTAATGCTTGTCCGAAATTTTGCTGTAATAAACCTTTCATTAATGCACTCATATCCTAGAAGAGCATCACTAGCATGTCTGCTGAGAAGCAGACCTACGCCTTGGTGATGCTTTCCATCCTCCCTCTCTGTAAAGAGAAATTTAAAGTTATTTTTAAGTATCTCACCTTTACCTGTCCATCTGGTCTCTTGCAAGCCTAGAATATCTAGGTTATAGTACTGGAATTCGTGAGTGAGGACATCAAGAGAATAATCTCTACATAATGTCCTCACGTTCCATGTTCCTGCAGAGCGAAAATGATTAGTAGGATTTTTAAAGAAACTAGATTTATTAAGATAGGTAGGGCCAACAATATCAAACAGCCCCCTGATCGCAGGCATGGGGCAAAGACCTTTTCCTCCTTCGCTAAGGGCTGAAGTCACTAATGCTGGTAGGAACTTCAGGCACTACCTTTTCAAGTGGACTTTTTCAAGAGCCATATGGCCTGCCTGAGACACATTACTCCAGTTTGGGCTTGACGATGCCCAACTAGCTAAGTAAGGTTCAGGTACCTGCGAAGGCCTTTGATCAGGATTATCCACCAGCTGATATAAGGTATCCCATGCCTCTGTTCAGTTAGGGCTAGCAACCCAGAAGCAAACAGAAAACACAGCAGCAGATTCTCCCTCAACAGAGGCCCACTAGTGCAGCAAGTCCAGGATCCATAATCAAGCTCAAATCCATAAACAAGTCCAGTCTAATAGGTATAAATGGTCAGTACCAGGACCCTGTGAAGTTGACCACTCCTCAGCAGGGTTGAAAATTCTTTACTGGGAGGATAATTATATGGTTTGCTATAAACAGGTCTACTCCTGGCAGATGTCAGATTTTGGAGCATCATATTGACACTGGCAATAGTAGACCTGTTTTGTAGACTAGAACTAATGTAACTATGGCTCATGGAGTGTAGGAACCTAAATTTGCTTAATGCAGTTAATGCAAATCAGTGTAGTTTAGGGATAATCTGTAATCTAAACATTTGAATAATGCAGGCAGATATAAGATTTATTGCTGCAATTAAATATTTTTCTTAAAATTACTTTCTGGAAAATTGATTTTATAAAATGTTCTGCTATGGGTATTTTCAATCAAACTAATTGTTATTTGAATGTTATTTGATTCTATTATATATAATAGGTATATAATTTCACATTCGCATGTTTATCAGTAAATATTTCATACTAGGTTTTTATTTTGCATATGTTTGAAATTAAGTAAAACAAGTGCACATATATCTGTTATGAATGTATAATATTAATTTGTTTACAAGCAATAGAATAGTGTTTATTCTTAGTTAATTTCAGTAGAATGTAATATCCATAGTATATATAGGTCAGACAAAATAATGATAAGAAGTTTCTGTAGCTTTCTTGGAAGTAAAAAGTACATAATGGAAAGAAAGTATATGTGCGAAATATGTCTTTACATATACATACTCTTTCATAGTATATACATTATGAAAAGAAGCTGATTCTTGCAAGTATTAAATTCCTGTTGAAGTTCAAATTAGCAGTTCATTCCATCTCTGATAGATAATTTAGAAAAAAGGTTTTTGAAATTAAAAAATATTTGTTATAAAATTTGATATTTTAAATTGCCATTTAGATTAAATCTTTTATCATATTTAGGGAGGATAAGAATGTAAATTTTTATACTTTCTTAACCCTTCTAGTGTCTATGTCGTCTGTATACATTTGGAGAATCTGAATTGAGAGGCCAAGAATGTATACATACGTTTTTAGTACAACAAAATAATCGATTTTTAAAAAATAAAAATTGCTGTAATTTATATATATATCTTATAAAAATATATAATTTAGGCTTCAAAAATAATATTTTGTTTTTTAATTTGATGCATATTTTATTAAACTATGATATAAATAATTTGATAAAGCCATCTGATTGCCATTTCTTAGCACTAAACAGTATTGCCGATTTGCTTGTTAATGTTCCTATTTCCTGAAGCAACCTTCTGATTTAAGCTCACAAGTTTAATTTAAATTATTATCAACAAATTTTTCTCCAAATTTTCTAAAATCACATAAAAATTAAAAAAAACTGCTATTTTAAAGGAAGTAATTACAAAATACATAACACCATTTTTTTTTCTGTTTCACACTCTTTTCTGTCATAATCCTATTTCAGTATTCCCAAGTTATTTTTATCATTTTTCCCAGCATTCTATGCATTTTTCCTGCCTAAAAATTGAAACTGGAAGTAAACACATCCTTCTTAGAAATTCTGGTTGCAGCTGCATTTAATTAGTTATTTTTCACTGAGGCAAACAAGATGCAAATGGCTGACACCTGCTATCTCCGTTCCATATGCTATAAGTGTTTTTTACAGTTTTGGTCCAGCATATTGGATATCCTTTGTTTTCATTTCAGTAGATTTATTTTTGGAAATTAGCTAATTTTTTGGCCGATCAATAAGTATTGATTTTTTTATAGTTATTCTACATCGTATGGCCGGACTACTTGTTGCTGTGGATATTTTAACATCTCATTAGTATGTTAATTTTTATATGTTAATTAAATTAATAAAAATTAATATATGTTAATTTTTATTATTTATTACTTTTCCAGTAAAACTTTGATCTAGTATCATTTTCTGAAAATAAATGAGGTCTTGGATATGGAAGCAAATTCGTTTCTGGAGATTTACTTTCATTAGTTAGTGATTTTATGATCAGCTGATTTATCAATCTTTCCAAGTTCTGCTAGATCGGAGGCTGGCTTAAAAGTATTATTTTATTTAACATCCCATTATTATATGTTATATGTAATTTTTTATGTAATTTTTCTTTTATCACATTTCTATTAAAATCATTAATCTATAAAATTGGGGGGGGTGGGGGGGCTCAGTCGGTAGCGCGCCAGGCTCGTAATCTGTAGTTCCCAGGTTCGAGTTCCAGCTGGGTCAGTGTTGAGATTTATCTCCGCAAAATTCCCCGCCCTGCCCACTGTCATTAGGGGACACCGATGGGCTTGGATGTCTGTCGGATGGGACGTTAAGCCGTGGCCCCGTGTGTGGGAGAGCCATACCCTGTGCACGTTAAAGAACACGCTGGATGGCCTTGACGGGAGGCTACCATCTGTCTCCCAACAGCTGTTCCAGTGGGTCCCCTCCCCCAACCTTCTCTGAGCCTTCGGGGTCCATGTGACCTGGCCATTTAGCCCATGGTGTGCAAAAAAGTGCCGCTCAGAGGTAAAACAACCCAACCAACCCGTAAAATGGCCATAGTTCTAATCATTTGTATATAGCAAAATTTTATATTTAATAAAAAAAAGTCTGCATGCTTTTAATTATTATACTGACATTTTTTCATGCAAGAGGCAAAAAGAGAAATATATACATAAAAAAAAGTACAAATTTTATTTCATAGCTTTTGTTGAATTTTATTAATAGAAGGAATTTTAATTCTTTTCCAGTTTCAAACATTGTGTGGGACATTATGCCCCAAAGGTAGTGAAAGACTAAAGAACCGTTGTTTCACATACAAATACATTATCAGAATTACCATTATTGTTTTTGAGATTTTTTTCTGCTAGGTACAGTGGCTGAATTTTAGCTTCATTTGTTTTACTTTAGTGCACAGTTTCTCAGGCATATATTCAATTTTTTTTATATTTTCTCAAGGAATTGTCTTTATTCAAATATTTATAAATTTCATCGGTTAAAAACCAATGATATGAAACCATTGATAATAATTTTGCTTTCAACTCTACGCAATGGAATGATGTGCAAAAATATATATTAAATATTCACCACTTTGTAAGTCAATTTAATTACAGAGGAAAACTTACTTTTCCATTAAATGTATTAATTTTTGATTAGTAACTAAAATACTTACTAGCACTTATTATAGAAGTTAATTTTAATCATAACATTAGCAAGTGATTAATATTTTTTGTTCAAGAGCAGAATACCATCTAAGAAAATGCATTGAGTATTAAAAATGTTTGAAATAATATTTTGTCAAAATAATTTTTAGAGTTAATTTAGCTCTATAATCCTCCTCCTCCTCAAGCAGCCATGGGCTACGGAGGTCCAACCAGACCGTGCAATTTAGTTCTCCAAGCAAGTCTATCCTGAGCTACATCAACTACATCTGGCCACTGCACACCAATTCTAACAAGGTCCTGTTTGACATTGTCTGCCCACCGCATCTTAGGTCTCCCCTTCTTTCTGAGGCCTTTAGGCACACTGTTCATAACCCTATTCGCCAATCTATAATTATTCATACGGGCAACATGGCCAAACCAACGGAGTCTCTCTCTGCCTAACCTCACCAACGGAGTCTCTCCTTTGCCTAACCTCATCATTAGTTACAAAGTTGAACCACCGAATGCCCAAGATACTGCGCAAGCATCTGGAATCAAAAGCATCTAGTTTCCTGTTATCTTGTTTACAAAGTGTCCAAGTTTCACTACCATAACTAACCCTAGAAAGAACCAAACTATTATACAGTCTAATTTTAGTCTTTAGGTGTATACGCCTATTTCTCCACACTCTCCATAGATTCTTAAAAGTCCCGGCAGCAATCCCTATTTGTCTGTTAATCTCATGCCGCACATCACCATTATCTGTTACATAGCTCCCAAGATAATTAAACTGTGACATCTGCTCAAGACTGCAACCATTCAGATTAACTGAATCACAGCCTGCCTGACCAATTTTCATCACTTTAGTTTTCTCTCTGTTTATAACCAAACCTACTCTTCTACGGGTTTCATCAACAGCTCGAATGAAAGAGTTTATCTCATCAACATCATTTGCCAAAAGGGCTAAATCATCAGCATAATCTAAATCAGAAATTTTCGTATCTCCAGCCCATTTAAGGCCAAAATCTTTCCCTTGAAGTGAATTTCGCATAACATAATCAATAACCAAGCTAAAGAGAAAAGGAGACAAAATGCACCCTTGTCGAACACCAGAAGTAATGCTAAACCAATTGCTACAAGCCTTACCAACTCTCACACACGACTCAGTGTTATTATAGAGAGCTTTCATTATGTTAACTAACTTGTCTGGTATACCATATGATTTCACAATCAACCACAAATTATGACGATCAACAGAGTCGAAAGCCTTTTTGAAATCAACAAAGCTAGCAACCAAAGGTTTCTGAAACTCTAAACATTTCTCAAGAATCTGCCTGAGTGAAAAAATCTGATCTACACATCCCCTACCACTTCTGAATCCACACTGCTCATCATGCAATTACAACTAGATTCTTAATTCAATTAAGCACAATCATGCAAAGTACTTTACCTGGAACAGAGAATAGGCTGATATCCTTATAGTTGTCACAAGAACTGCAATCACCTTTTTTTAAAAATAGAGATGATAATAGCTGTGGTAAAATCCTTAGGAACCATGCTTTTATCAAAAAAGATATTCAAAATTTCAGTCATCCATGTCGTAACCGAAACATTCCCACTTCTAAGCATTTCTGTAGTAATTTCATCTACCTCTGGGAATTTATGTAGTTTAAGTTTAGAAACAGCTAAAATAACTTCAGACTGTGTTATTGGGCCAACATTAAAACCAGTAATGCATCTATCATTACAACAGTAGGAGTAGAACTAACTACATTGTTTAGAACATCACTGAAATGCTCAGCCCACCTAGCCATGACAGAATCCTCACCTTCTATAACCTTACCTTGTTTATCCTTCAGTCCTACTATACCTGTCCATTTTCTACCACACAAACCATTAACTATCTGGTACAGCTCTCTATTGTTGTGCTGTCTAACTGCTTCCTCGGCTTTGTCAGCCAAGCCATCAAGCCAAAGATTCTTATCAGCAGAGCTAACTGATCCTTTACACATTTATTAAGGCTCTCTGTAATACTTTCTATTAGGACTAGTAGGGTATTGATTAAGGGCATTTCTGCAGTTATTTCTTTCTGAAATAAGCTCAAGTTGTGATGCCCCCTTATTCACTTTTATTTTACGTTAACCAATTTTGCTTAATTTACGTTATATTTATCATTTTGGGGATTTTTATTTCATTTTTGCATCACAGTGCTCGTTTCCAAGAGCATAGGAGTTGTGCATGCGCAACTCCGAACTTTCGATTGTCACCCACTGAAGCACATGTACAAGGACACGCCCACTCTTGCATCATAGCTTGCGCGCTCGTTGTTTTATGCAAATGTCTTTACGATGCGACATCCACGTGTTGCTAAACCTGTATGCTTGTTAAAACGTTGACATGTTAGTCACAACAGTCAGAAGTAGTTGGTGAGGAGTTGGAGTCAGAGATGTTTGTTAGTTGTCAGTTTGTAGTGAGATCGAAATGATGTAGTATCTTCTTCATTGAAGTTTGGTGAGTGTTTAAAATAATTTTGGAAATAAATTTGTTTGTTATATAAACCCTTTTTGAATTGTTACTACTTTTTCTGTTGAACAATGTTAATTGTTTTGATTATAAGTAAAAATAGATGTTTGACAATCATTTAATTTTTGAATTCTTACTCGTTAAGTAACGCTCGCTGGTATTCGAACCCTAGTTGAACTTTATTTTTGGCAATTTGTTAATTATTGTCTGGTGCCCGACTTAGCTATCCAGAGCTTGAATAATTATTGGATCAAAGGGTCCAAACATTTAAAAATATTTTCAATTCTTAGGCCCGTTACAAAGTGCCTTATCACTCAAATAATTCTGCCTCCTCTTCTCCTTTTTTCCTAAAAGAGTACTGTTAGTTTCCAAAAAAGCCTATTTAAAATGGTCCCATTCTTCCTCAACTTCAGTAGTAAGCAAACTATGACTGTCATAATAACCAAGTAACCTATCATGGTAAGCTTTAGGTATAACTGGGTCTTTCAGAGCTTCAGTATTAAGGGTAAATTTTTTATCCTTAGCACAACACTTCTTAATAAGTTGCAAGACACTTTTAACAAGGTAATGGTCAGATCCAATTTCAGCTCCCCTATGACGGAAAAAAATATTCGAAAAATTAATATTTAAAAAAGGAATTTTGGTGAATATTAATTTGTTTTTAATAATAACTTTTTAAGAGTTTTTTACTTACAGGTAAAAATCAACTTTAAAGAAAGTTAATAAAATTTTTTTTTATAATTTTGTTTGAAAATTAAATAAAAGGTATTACACCTCTACTGAAATTTTTACTTGAATAATTCCGTTCATTCCCCCCTGGTATTCCTAACAGAACTAGCCCATTTGCTGTTAATTAATATGTAATCTATCATATTTTTATGCAGCCCATCTGGTGAAACCCATGTGTACTTATTTATGTCGTGGTGTTTGTAATAAGTGTTAGTTATTCTCAAACCATAAGTTTACTTGCCTGTAGACAGTGGTGAAAGTAGATTTTATTTCTTACCGGTATGCATGCTTCAAAACATAGCTATGTGTGGAAAACCATACACAGGATATCATTCCTCTGAAGTCATCTTACAGTGGTAAGAGTAACAAAAGTGCAGTCGGTACAGTGCCCCAGAGTATTTTCTATTTCCCCCTATGCATTGTGTGAACAGCGAATAATTAGGGATTTTTAATGTGAAATAAATATTACTCTACCTGAATACTTGTGATCCTTTGTATTTGCAAATTTTGGCCCATTGAAAAAACAAAAATCTTCTGGTAGGCAATGGAGGGAGGGGATAAAGTAAAAATTTCAGTAGAGGTGTAATACCTTTTATTTAATTTTCAAACAAAATTATAAAAAAATTTTTTATTAACTTTCTTTAAAGTTGATTTTTACCTGTAAGTAAAAAACTCTTAAAAAGTTATTATTAAAAACAAATTAATATTCACCAAAATTCCTTTTTTAAATATTAATTTTTCAAATATTTTTTTCCATCATAGAGTTTTGGGAGTGTGTTTTCTCTCTACAAGTCTGTTTAGAACCTTCAGAAGTTTTGGAGATGCAAAAAATGCAACTACCTTTTTATAAATGTCTAGGAAGAACAACCTAATTTTTTAAATTCATATAAATATTTCTTGCCTTAAAAGGAATTCTCATTACTGTTCCCCTATTAAAGGCAATTTAAAAAGAAGATTGAATCAGTACATCTCTTCCAGGTCCCACAGTAAGTAGTCCCCCAAAATTGAGAAACAGATGAAAAATCAGTTTTTTCCGATAAGAAGCAAAATGAAATCTTTTTATCTTACACTTTTGTACGTTTAATGTACCTTTTTGTACTTAACATGGATTGACAAATCAAAAATCAAATCAATTTCTCCGTTGAAAGTGCATTAAGCTGTAAAGGAAATCCTTAACTGCGACCACTACCGAAAAATACCTTACCAGTATGCCATACCTGCCAGTAATTTTTTGCCAGTACAGAGTACTGGTGCGTACTGGCCTACTTTTACCACTGCCTATAGATGACATTGCCCATTGCAACTACCAATACCAAAAGGGCCTATCACCCCTCCCCAAAGGTCAGAGTCAGTACCAACTTAGGCATTTAAGTCACCTAGAACAAGGGTAATATCTCCTTTCTTGACAGAATTCAAAATATCTTGAAGTTGTCTGTAAAACCTATCCTCATCCTCATTGGGGGCATAACAGCAGATGACATTCAAGTCTTTAATGCTTCTCTGAAATTTTGTTGTAAGAAACCTTTCATTAATGCACTCATATCCTAGAAGAGCATCACTGACATGTCTGCTGAGAAGCAGACTTACACTTTAGTGATACTTATTATTTTCCTTCTCTGAAAAGAGAAATTTAAAATTTTTTTAAGAATCTGATCTTTTAATCTATCCATCTGGTCTCTTGCAAGCTGAGAATATCTGAATTATATCAGTGAGGAATTCTTGTGTGAGGACATCAAGAAAATAAGTTCTGTGCAGTGTCCTCATGTTTCAACTACCTAAGGAGAGAGAATGGTTAGTGGGATGTTTGAAGAAACTATCTTTATTGAGAGAGGGAATGCCGACAACATCAAACAGTCCCCTAATCGCAGGCATGGGGTAAAGACCCGTTCCCCCACCACTACAGGCTGAAGCCATCTACACTGGAAGACTTCCTCCAATGTAGAATTTGATGATGCCAATAGAAGCAAAGAGTTCAGGTGCCTGTGATGACCTCTGCTCAGGATTATCCACCAGCTGATAAAACATATCCTGTGAATCTATTCACTTGGGGCTGTCAACCCACAAACAGAAAACACAGCAGAAGATTTTCCCTCTACAGAAGCCCCCCAGTGCAGCAAATTCAGAATCCATAATCAAGCTCAGAGACTTATTTCAGTCTAGTCCAGTAGGTTTATATGGTCAGCACCAGGACCCTGTGTGGTTGATCACTCCTCAGCCGGGTAGAAAAAAAAAAGTAGCCATAATTATCCAGATCAATAGGCCACACTAATGTGGCAGCCCTCTCCTTCTGTTCACTTCCACAAGAGAATATTTCTTTTGAAAGGTACTAACAGCCTGCACCACAAGAAGGTGGGGTTGGACATTAGGTGCTAGGCCTGGCAGATTCTATATGCATCATCACAGAGGATTGGTGCATAGCTCTCCTTCCAGTGACTACCTAGCTGTATAAAAGCAAAAGAAAAAGCCAATAAGTTTAATGTTATCATTGTTAGCAGGAAAAGATTTTTAATTCCTTTAAAAATTTGTTTAGTGGTTATTTTTAGCAACCTATGATGCATTTTTTGAATATTTCCTTTACAGGTGTAATAAAGAAGAGCCGGTACATATTCCTGAAAATTTTACATTTTCTGTTCTGTTTTTTGGTGTTTTGGTGCAACTTGCTAAAATTGCTACCTCATATTTTTTTTTTCATTTTTGTAGTAAACAATGTGATGTTCTTTCCAAATATTAACACATTCCGATGTCAAATATAAGTTAACATCTCCTTTATCTCATGCTTATTTTATTTACTGTTGCTCTTAATTGAATAAATAACTTTAAAATCTTATAGTATTCATTACGATTTAGAAGTCTCCAAAACGGTCTTTCTGCTGTTGTCTACTTTTTCAAGTAGACTGCTACTAAAAAGTAAAAGTTTTATGTTTCTGCTACTGTCGATCTGTAAAACAAGTTCTAATTACTATTTGCTGTCTAGTTCAGCATAATTTTCTCAGATTTTATAAATGATGAAGATAATATTGTGTTTTAGCTACAAATTTTAAGTATAATAATAATTATTTGTTCAAGCAATGTGAAAGTTGTTTGAATTCTTTTGCATTAAGATTTCTGTGTTAATATGGAACAAACTTTATTAAGCATATTTAAATTGTATTCTAATTAGGTTATATGTATCTTGATATTGTAAGAAATTTGCTTTATATTATCAATAGTTTTGAATAAATTTTGGAACTAAAATAACATGTTTATTATTTTGTAATTGGTATTCAGCATTAAAATGCTTTGTTATGCAAATTTTGCATAAATGAGTGGGATATATCTGTATTGTATCTGGATGGTAACATTTAGAAAATTAAAAAAATATATATTATAAAGGTTATTGATAATTAAAAAATGATTATGATCAGCAAATAAGGTTGAACATTTTTAATTGGCCAACTGTCTAAATTATCTGACCAATCAAATATCCAAACATAGTTCTAACTTTAGATTAAGCAGTGAATGCTACTGTTGCAAATAAACTGATTTTCGTATTGCAATGGTAATTGGCAATAGTCAAAACAGTCTTTGACTTGTTCTAATTGAGTACTGAATGAAATTATGTTAAACTAAGTATGGAAATACTAAACAAAGTTCTTGGTCATGTTTATAGGAAGTTACTGTCACAGTTAGAAAGTTTTAAGAAAGGATCTGTTACTGAAGAGAAAATAAGAGGTAAAGCTGCAGTGTCCAGTGAAGGACTAACTTATGAACTGTTTGTTAAACCTGAACAGTCAAAAATGGAGGAAACTGCCAAGGTAATTGCAAATTATTTTAATATGAAGTAAAATTTAAAGCAGGCACTGTGCACATAATGTTCAGAGTAAAATGCAATAAAGTTAGTCATATACGCTTTGTAATGCAACAAAGTTAGTACAAATACTATACTTGAGCTGGGTTTGATATGGCCACTTAAGTTATTATATATATTACCAAAAGTGCTTGACTGCTTCTATATCAAAAGTCAAAGGTTTGGTAATGTATATAGCAAGTTTCAGTTAAAAAAAAAAGACTATTAAAATGCCAAAAGAGTTTGAAAAAGTTCTTGACTTGTATGTAGATTTGCACTCGTTCCTCAAAGTTAATGAGCTCTGACTTGTTTGAAAGCTAAACTTGTCAATATGTGTAAAAACAAAGGCCATATAATTTTTCTCTTCGCTGGCAATGTGTAATGTTTCGTCTGTGAAATTTGTACATTGTTGCTATGGAGCTACTAAAGACGGGGAAAGAATTTACATTTTTACAAGGATGCAGTGTGGGGATGAGGCAAAAACAATTCATGTCGATTTATCACAAATATATGGAGATCATGCCTGTTCATATGGCACTGTTATCGAATTGATGTGCAAATTCAGAGGACAGCAGAGCTTCAAAGACCTCCCTTTCAGGAAGACCGAAGGAGGCCATGAACGAGAGGACAATCACTGCTGTTCATGAACTCGTTAAGGAAAACTCGCATAACCATTCAGATAATAAGCTTAGATGTCAGCATATCGTTTGGCAGTGTGAAAGCAATTATTCATAAACATTTAAAGTTCCAAAAGATCTGTGCCAAATTTGTACTCCACAAACTGACAGAACAGCAAAAAAGGGCTGGAGGCAATTCATGCAGGGAGATGCTTGTAATGTTTGAATCTAGTGGCACTAAACAGTTAATAGACATTGTCACAGGTGATGAGATGTAGTTTTACTACTAAAGAACTCCCAGAGAGACCGACAACTATGTTTGGGTTGTGGAAGATGAACCAAGTCCCTAAATCCTCCGACAAGACTTTCCTTCAAGGAGAAGGATGTTCACAATTTGTTTCAATTCCCAAGGAGTGGTAGCTGTGGACACCTTATCTGAAAAATTACTATAAATGGCCAATACTGCATCGACATTGTTTTGCCCAAAATGGTTAAGAAGATGGTGGAGTAGCATCCAACAACATGCATGCCAAGGGTCTCCTTCTGCATGATAATGCAGTGCTCACAAAACATGACAAATTATGGCCTATTTGGAGCAAGAAAAAAAAACAGCTACTTCATCCTGCATATTCACCTGATCTTCCATGTGATTTTTGGTTGTTTCCAAAAATTGAAAAGGAACTTGCTGAGAAGTCTTTTCCAAGGGTGCAAGACCTTAAAAATTGCATTCATTCTGTTGTGGAGTATTCCCCAACAGAAGTACCACGAAGCATTCCCAAAATTGGCGTAGGCATCTGCAACTTTGCATAGATGCTGGAGGGGAGTACTTTGAAGGACAGTAAAGGTTTTGTTGAGATAAGTGCAATGGTTTTTGGTGTGCATATGCCTGTCAAGAACTTTTTGAATGCCCCTCATATTATGAAATATTTTATAATAAAAATTTTAATAGTCAACTGTAATTATTTTATTATTTAAAGAGGTGTGGAAACCAAATTATTTAAAAATAGTGTAACCATTCTGAAGAAATGTCTCCAAAACTGACAGTGAATCATTGCATTAATATTTATTAGCTATAATTAAAGTAAATGCTGTGAAATCTGCTGACCACTTATCATAAAAATGAGGATAAGTTCATAGGATAGTTCACATATTTCATTGTAATAGGCTTTTGATAATTTTGTATAAAAAAAAATTGTGTTTGAACAAAATGGTTCAACAGCTTTCCCTTTAGTTTGCTGAAACAGTTGTTTGTGTTAATATTTTAATATTGAAATATTTTGAAAAATTAATATTTAGATAAGTTTACAAATTTAAGTAAGAACTTTATATCAAATTTCATTTTTACATGAAAGCTTATTTTAGGAATGGAATACAAAGTGTCATGATTCTTAGTCCAATGTTAGTCCAAATTAGTGTCATGATCTTAGTCCAATGGAACATGCATATGACACTGGAGAAAACAGTTGCATCTTAT